>CM021102.1:71180660-71834973 GCA_007115665.2 Sequoiadendron giganteum
CAAGTGAATGCCTTAATTGCTCTACTAGTTCCTTTGCTTTATTTCACTTTGAATTTTGTGAGGCAATGATTTAAATTGATCATACCCTAATACACAAAATCTCCTACACTTCGTGGCGCCTTTACTGAGATATGAATGCTATAGGTTTTTTCGAAACTCTCACTATCACATCAGGGCTCATATCGGCGAGATATTTCAAATATTTGGCCGATTCACCTATTCAACATTCATCGACCCACCAAGACATCTTGCAGTTTCCCTGACTTCACAAGTCTCCTCGATATTTTCTCTCCTTTCGATATTTATATCACCACAACTTTCACCGAAATAACTATCACTCAGACTCAATGAATCAGGCCAACAATTCTTTATCTTACTCCAAAAATACTTTTTCTCACCGAGATGTTTGCTTTATTTACTTATGTCATCAAGACTAAGCAATTTTTTCTGCGAAAAAAATAATATTCGGTGTGATGTCTCTTAGATCTCCCCATGATGACATGTCTCTCTGATACGCCTCCTTTTTGGTACAACAACGCACATCGTCTCCCTGACATCCCTTATCTTCGTAAGCTTAGTTTTTGTTGGTGTAACTCAAGGTGTCGGTAAGACCTTTCTAAACTCTCCCCGACATCATTTGTGTCACCGAGATGTTTTCTTCTTTTGCTTTATTGACAAGAGCAATAGTGCTTAGGGCAGTGTTTTAAAAATTCTCTCTAATGACCAAAGTCTCCCCGATAGGCTTAACTTTTCTCCAATTGGCCCAAGGTAGCTTAGCTCGATATGACCTTACATTGCCATGCCGATAAGTAATACAAAGCCGCATTCTCCTAGTGTACAACTTTATCGGTATGACCCGTCTGATGTCTTGCCGATATATTGAAGATATGTATATTATCATCGACGAGACCTGCATCAACTTATGCATATATTTTCATATATCAATGTTTCAATGCTAGATGAAATTTATGGGGTTTTATGACAAAAATTAAACCAAAATTTGTAGAAAGATGCTATGTGAGGACTTTTGTGTCTATATTTATGAGCTTTTTTGGGAGGCTAATAATTATGAAGGGTGAATAAAATGGCCAAAATTTCACAGTTCTAATAGGGTAACTAAGTTTTTTGCAACTAAGATAACTATCTCTAAGAAGTAAATAATACCTAAACAATGCAAGGTTATTGAGAAATTTTTTAGTTTTTGTCCAAGATTGACCATAAGAAACAAAAGTGAAAAAGATAGTTTGTTTTTCAGAATGAGTTTTTAGTTTTCAAGATGTTTTGTTAAGAGTCAATTGCGACTCAAGTTGCAGATGCATTTATAAATTTGATAGACGCATTTGCAATTTTAGATGCAACTAACTAATAAAACCTAGTCTCAATTTTTGGTAGACATATGTGACCTTCGTAGATAGATGCGGTTTAAGTTATGATAGATGTGACTCACAAATCAGTTGTGACTCATTTAGCAGATGCGACTCAAAACCTAAACCATGTGAAAACTAGTTTTGTTGACATAAACATGCAGTTTTTGGTTCAACAGTTGCAACTCGTAATTACACATGCGGCTTGAAATTTGATAGTTGCAACTCAGTGTATTGTTACAGTTTTCTAATGAAAAAATTATGATTGACTCAATTTTATGATCAAGTTTTGGCAAATAATACAAAAAAATCACAAAATACAATTTCTTTTTTTAATTTTGACGTGAATAAATCTGTTAAAATCAGAAGACAATTACATCCTAGGATTTATAGACTATATTTACTTAGTTCTTACTTTGGTTTCCCCAGTTATGCATATTCAAGGTAGATGACTAGTAGCTTGACCCCACTGGCTCCCCTCCACGAAATTCACTTATATGCGGCAGCCAAGCTATTGTACCCATGAAAATTTGATGGCATACATTTCATCTCTATAGATGAACTATAAGAATGTAAGATGGCTTCACAGGTCCGACCTGCTACACCAGTAAATAGATTGGGATTTTGGGAAACTACAAAAAGGTTTTTAGTAAGGGCGATCTGTTTATGGGGCACCATCCATGCAGTGAGAGATCATTGTTGCTCTTCTTGTCAGAATAGTGAGCATGATTCTTGGGGTTTCCCCCAAAAATACACTTTTATATATTGGCTGGAAGTCGTTGGCGACAACCATGTTGTAGACACCTAAAATGACTTAGGCCTGTGACCACTATTTTATCATCTTTCATCCTAGCATAATTATGGCATTTTAATTATGTTTCTAACCCATAGTCAACTATTAATTAAATAATTTATAATTATTTAATTTATTCATAATCTCTCATTATTTATTTAATATGTCACTAGTTATCAAAGTCTTCTTACAATTAAATAAAGTTTTATTTATTTAATTAATCCTTATCATTAATATCCTCCTGATTATTAAATAAATATATTTAAAATATATTGATTTAATATGTCACTAATTCCTAAATCCTCTTAATTAAATAGATTTGACAATTTATTTAATTAATTAACTACTTCTAAATTAAATAATTATTTTTAATTATTTAATTGTTGCATGTGACACTTCTATATTTTTAAATTAAAAAAATCATTTAAAAATGTCTTGCATAGTTAACTGATTATTCATTTAGTAATCAATTTCAAATATTAATTACTGCTTATCTCACAAAATCCATATTTTGAATTAATTTAATTCAAAATGGAAATATTCTTCTACAAATCAAGTAATTGCTAAAATTATTGATTTTCTAAGATCTCATCCCCTTATCTTCCGATTTTTACTAATTTCATCTCAAGGTCATGTTTATTGTCCACCATTGACTTAATTTCTTAAATTAAATCCTATCCACACATTTAGGGATTTTAACCTAACCCTAATTGAGAGTTTCCATTTTGAATCTTAACCATTGATTCTAGGGCATTTCTCAATATCTCATCTCATCCGTTCGTTCAAAATTGCATTTTCTATAAAATGACAATCTTGATCTCATTTTTGGGATCGCTTAATCAATTATTATTTTTGACAATCTCATTTATTGGCATTCTCATATCATCTTAGGCATATACTAATATTTTCATAATAGAAGTAAGATTCTAGTTTGCATATAGAGTCATTTCATAAATCCTTCAAAGGTTTTGCTAAGGCTAGACATATAGAGTTTGCTCACAAATCTGAAGGCATCTATTATCACAACAAGGTTGAGGAGGTGCAATGGAAGTTAGCCATGGAGCATAGGAATGGGTGTGATCTTTCTAGTTTCTTGAATTTCTTTACATTTTCTCCTTTGCATTCTATTGTTTTATGTTTTTATTGACTTGTAGGTGTTACTAATCTAGTTTTAAACATTCACAACAAGTAGATGAAACCCGAGTTCAAGCCAATCTAGGGTGAAGATGATCAAGTATAATATGTTTCATAGAGGAGGCCATCGTCTCTAAGATAGGGTATTCCATCAGATCCACTTTCTTTTGTTGGACCATATTTTAATTCTTATTCATCTAGTAATCAATGGCAACCCCCATATCCATCCAATTATGGAGGATATAAACCATAGCCTTGGAATAACCCTCCAAATTCTTTTCCCAATCACCAAGCATCTCTACTGCAGTGGAAATAACCTCAAGGGAATCAATAGAAGTTTCAAGGAAATTGGTAGCCACCTCGAGGAAACTAGCAAAAAACATCTCAATGGAGGGGAAGACAACAGTGGCCAAACTAGACAACTAATTACATGAAACAAAATTCTCAACCCCAGAAAACTACCATAATGACTCCTCCTGCTAATTCAAGCTCAAATGCACCTAAACCTACTCAACTACTAGCTCATCCCAAACCTAACCCAAATAATAAACCAGAACAACAGCCAGTATACTCTGCTAATCCAAATCAATTCCTTGGATATGATGTGAGTGTAAGTGACATCCATTTGCATTTAGGAACTACTTTCCCAGCTCCTTCCACACCCATTATCACTGAGATTCTTGTGGAAGAGGAGGAGCCTTTGAATGTCCCCATTCAGCATTATGCACCTAAAAATTTTGAATGAGTCCCAACCAAGTAGACTGAGCTTGAACCACCATTTCTCTAGAGGTTGGAAATTGTGAAAGAAAATGACACAAATTTTGACATTCTAGATCAGTTGAAGCATATATGTGTCTAGATACCTCTATTTTAGGCCATAAAATATGTTCCCATATATGGAAAATAAATAAAGGAAGCATTCCTTAAGAAGCCATGAAGAAAGAAGAAATACCCCACTACAGTTCATGTGGTGGGAAAAATTGTTGATGTCATGCTTGGGAAAGTGATTGTTCCCAAGTATAATATCCTAGGGAGTCTGGTAGTAGGAGTTTCTATAAATGGGATGCATATAAAGAATTATCTGATTGATTTGGGAGCAACAATAAATGTAATAACCAAGGACATCCTGCAACAACTAAATATTGTAAGCATGAGACCTACTCCTATTGTCCCACAAATTGCTAATAGTTCTACTATTAATTCTGATGGTGTAGTGGAAGATCTAGTGGTAACTCTAGACTCTTGGGAGTACCTAGCATATTTTATGATTCTCTCCTAGTGCCACACTAGGTGGGTGCCTGATTATTCTTGGAAGACCAAGGTTAGAAACAAAATATAATTATATTGGATTTTGAACATGAGACATGACCATTTTTTATGGAAAGAGAGCCAAAAAGGTTGTTCTCTACTCTCCTTGTTAGCCATCCCATGATAAGGATGATCCAATATGGCCACATGTTGGTGAAGAGGTTGAGGAAGTTAATTTTGTGGCAAAAATTATGATGTTCAATAGAATTCATTTCCTGCAGCTTCAAGATGAAGATGAAGTGCTGTCTAACATAATTCAGAACCATAATGAGGTAGAGGAAGCATCATCCTCTCATGTATCTGATTTTTTTGATATAGTAAAAACACTTATGCCTACTCTTCCTGCAGATGCTCTTCTTGCAGACGCCTTTCCTGTAGCAATAGGTATGTTTCATGCATCATTTCCATATGAACTCAAGGTACCAAGCATTAGTGAATCAAATATGGTAGAGATAACTACACAAGTGGAAGTGTTAGAAAGGAAATATCTGAATATCAATAGTAAATTGAGTGAAGAACAACAGTTGTCATTGAAAAACTTACTAAGGGCCCACCAAAATGCATTTTCATGGGACTATCATAACATGAATGAATTGGATCCTAATCTTTACACTCATAGAATATACATAAAAGATGATTGTACACCAGTGAGGTAGCCACAAAGAAGAATTAACCCTACATTGAGAGAAATAGTAAAAGGGGAACTGCAAAAATTGTTAGATGTAGGATTTATCTACCCCATTTTACATAGTCAATAGGTGTCCCCATTGGTGATTGTGCCCAAAAAAGGGGGAAATTGGCAAGTTTGTATTGATTATAGGGAACTTAATGTTGCCACCAAAACATACCATTTTCCCTTATCGTTCATAGATCAAGTTCTGGACTCACTTGTAGGAAAGCAATACTTTTCTTTCTTTATGGATTCAATGGCTATAACTAGATCCAAATTTCACTAGAGGACCAGGAAAAGACCACCTTTACCTATGTGTGAGGAACCTATGCCTACTTAGTACTTCCATTTGGCTTATACAATGCACCTACAACTTTTCAAAGGGCAGACATTAGCATATTTTCAAACATCTCTCACGATTGCATGGAAATTTATATGGATGATTTCACACTTATGGTTTTGATTTCAATAAAGAATTTGAAAATATTAAGAGAGTCGTACAAATATGTGAAGACCACAATCTATCTTTAAATAGTGTAAAAGATTCATGATGATGCAAAAAGGTGTAGTTCTTGGCCACTACATCTCTCACAAAGGAATTCAAGTAGATCTTGCAAAGATTGAGGTGATTACTAATCTGCCTATCCCTACAAAACAAAAATATGTTAGGAGTTTCTTAGGACATCTAGGTTATTACAAGAGGTTCATCAAAGACTTCAGAAAAATGGCAGTACCATTGTATAATCTCGTAACTAAAGATACTAAGTTCCAATGGACAAAAGACTATGACAAAGAATTTTCTAACTTGAAAGAAGCTTTAACTCCATATAGATGCATTAGACTATATTATAGGAGTATTCATAGGATAGAAAGAAGGAGATATTGAAAACACGATTTACTTTGTCAACAAAAATCTGCAAGGAGCTGAATTCAACTATACAATGACAAAAAAAGAAGTGTTAGTAGTGATCTATGCTTTAAGACAATTCAGACATTACTTAACAAGCTACTGAATCTTTGTGAACACCAATCATGAAACCATTAGATACCTCATGAATAAACCTTTGATTTCAAGAAGGCTATCAAGATGGTAATTGCTAATCCAGGAGTTTGACATAACCATTGTGGATAAAATAGGGAAGGCCAATGTTGGTGCAGATTTTCTTTCAAGGCTGACCACATCAGAGGAAAATCAATTCATAGATGATTCTTTCCCTGATGAGCACTTATTTTCCATCAATGTGCAAACACCCTAGTATGCTGACATAGCTAATTTTCTAGTCATAGGGAGACTTCCTCCTCTCTTCTCTCCAAAAGAGAGGAGAGTGCTCATTGAAAAATATTTTCCTTTTTCATGGATTGCTAGATGCTTGTTCTACATTGGACCTAACTAGGTTATGAGGAGACGTGTGAGAGAAGATGAGACATATGATATTTTGCATGCATGCCACAATGGACCCTATGGAGGAAATTTTATAGCCAAGAGGACAACAATGAATATTTCAAACACAATATATTAGTAGCCAATACTCCACAAGGATGTAGCGATATATACAAGGAAGTGTGACAGATGCCAAAGGATGGGCTGACCAATCAAATCTAATGAGATTCCACTTTACCCCTAGGTAGTAATTGCTCCATTTGATAAGTGAGGACTAGATTTTGTAGGACCCATTAATCCTCCATCAAAAGGTAAATCCTACATTTTGGTATGCATTGATTATGTAACTAAATGGGTAGAAGTTAAGGCTATGAAGCATGCAAGAGATATTAAGGTTGCAAAATTTTTGTATGAGGAAAGTTTCACACGGTATGGTGTTCCAAGAGAGATAGTGAATGATCAAGGGACTCAATTCACTTCAACCCTTGTTATAGCACTGGTCAATGAGTACAACATTAGGCACAAGAATTATACTTCTTATCACCCCCAGGCCAATGGCCAAGTTGAGGTGACCAACAAAGAAATTGAAGTCATTCTGACCAAAACATTGGCTATCCAAAAAAAGGATTGGGAAAGTAGGTTACCAAAAGCTATTTAAGCTTACAAAACTACCTAGAAAATAACTACCAAATTCACTCCATTTGAGATATTGTATAGAAAGATAGCCATGATGCCCATTGAATTTGAACATAAGTCTCTTAGGACTGTAGTAGAATTGGGAATGGATATCTCTGAGGCGCTAAGAGATAGAATCATGTAGCTGAATGATTTGGATGAGATGAGGAAGGAAAATTTGCATCACATAGAGGTAGTGTAGAATTAGCGAATAAAGTGGAATGATAAATTCATCAAAGACAAGAAATTTCAGCTTGGAAATTGGGCACTACTCTATGAATCAATATATTAGGATAATGCAGGAAAATTACAGACAAGGTGGCTCAGACCATATGAGGTGGCTAAAGTATTTTCCAATGGATTTCTTTAGCTTACTACCATTGACCCTCTTAGGTCTAAGCTATTGGTTAATGGTCATCGCTTGAGATTGTATCACAAGCTAGCTTCTAAGGAAGAGTTCCTACACAAATTCACTTAGCATGCAATGCCCAAACTTCCTGTAGTTGAAGGAAGTGGATCCAGTGTCCCTTCTTCTAGCTAATTAAGGTATATAACTTCTCATAATAAATATTCCCACTTTGTGGGGGTCCACTTCTTCACCCATCCATTCCATCTTTATCTCTCTTCCATTCCATTTCATTCCATTACACTCTCCTTTCACTAATTGCTCAACTGATTTCTTGAAAAGTGACTAGTACTTTCTCCATAATCTTTGCAATAAATCTTCCTTGAATTCAGGTACGTGTGCATTAGTTTTTATATCTTAATTGACTTCTAGTGCATTTATTTAATTATTGTGAATTAATATGGGCATTCACCATAACATGAAATTATTTCCTTCCCCTATCAAATTGACATTCCACCTCACATGTGAGGACACATGTGCAAATTTAGGTTGGGGAGATATGTCAATGCCATGTCTGGATGTCTGTCTGTACTAGCTCATGTCAGTAAAATTTAAGTTATTGAGCCAATTTGTATTCTGAGTGAGATGATGACTCATATGTGTGAAATGACAATCCACTGTTGCCATTTTCCTTAATCATAGATTGCATTTATTACTCCTTTATTGATTTAATTGATCTTGTCATAATCTTAAGCCAAAAGGTAAAATTCAAATGACACCAGCATAAAAAATTTAGTAGAGTTGTAAGAAGGAGAATTTTGGAATTCAGATAAGGATTGCAAGAAGAAAAAATTTGCAGAGTGATTGTTTGATTGCAGACAATGGGAGGTGGGTTAATTCGAAATGAACCCACAATTCACGATGTATTACTAGAGGATGCACCTTGCCTGGCTGAGTTTAGAAATTATGGATGGCTATATTTTTCTTAAAGCTAAATGGTTTTGATGAAGATGTTGCATTGGAATTTTCCAAGACATTGTTTAAAGGAAATGCCATGGTAAAAGGGTTGGAAGTTAGCTATGAAGGAAATAATTGCAAAAGTTACGAGGTTTCCTGTCGATGATGACCATTACCCTACTTCTAGAGATGCTAGGTTGGATAGGGCCAAATTTATAGAACCTAATGACCCTCTATTGAGTATAGACAAATAAGGTGTAAAGAGGAAATCTTTGCCTGAGCTATGGAGGCAAGCAATTGTTTATGTTGTGAAGTAGACTACCTGTGAAGGTCGCCAATCGAATTTATATTTCGTGCATTTTAAAATCCTAAACCACATGAGGCATGGAAAGGAGAATGAATGTTCCAAACATGATATACCACCTTCTGTCAATCATGGCGGATGAGACCTAGAAAATTAGGGACAATTCCATTTCCCACCATTGTCTAATCAAATTATTAGTTGAAAATTCTCTGCATGATGTGTCTGATATTTCTTGGGAATAATTTTTGAATATTGATCAAATTAGGCCAAAGCATTTGTGACCTAGGGTTTTTCCTCAACCTCATAGGGTTGGGAGAAGAATGGGAAATGTTGGGGCCACTCTTGGTGCCTCAACTTCTAATGCAATCCCTAGTGGAAACCCTCCTTCAACCAAACAAACTATTGAGATTAGTTCTAATGAGGTAGATAATTCTAATCAAGATAGATCCTCTCTTGATTATAATGATGATGTTCCTCTTGTTAGATGTTTTGGTTGTGTTTATGATATGTGGTTGTCATTGATGTCAACACTATTAGCATTGATGATTTTCAAGGTTGTATATTTCGATGATATTGATAAAATTAAAATAAATGTGTTGAAGGTAGTCTATGAAGTTCAACGTGGTGATGAATTCAGTATGTTTCTATTTAGGTGTTACACTTTAAAGGTTTTCTTCTAAGCCTATCTAGTATATCCTTTGAAAGTTTCAGAGGTGTGTATCAAGATTGGAGTGAGTTATGAGTTATTGAGTTCCTACAGTTATTATATTACTATAATAGGTGATTCTAGAAGAAGAGAATGTGATTCTAGCACATTGAGTTATTGTGTATGCTCCTGAGATGTTTGTTGATGTTTCTAGATCAGGCTCTATCATTTTTGTGCATCCACATTTATCGGTGTGATCGTGATCAAATATTTTTCCTTTGTGTGTTTGATTTTTCATGTTCTTGGCCGACATGGTGGTTGTAGCATGTTGCAGATCCTTGTGGATTAATCTTTGAATGCTTGGCATGTTCACGGATGTTGATTTAGGTCTTCCTTATGTTGTGATTGACTTAGGTTGGTACACATTAATATTTTCTCATGTATTGGGCCTATTGGTGTTTTAAAATGCAACCCATCTAGGCTTTGAAATTCTATAAGAGGTAGCCAACCTCTATATTAAAGAACCACAAAGGCTAGTGGCCAACTAACGAGATTCAGTCAATTATTGACATCTTCTACACTTTTGGCTCTATGAAACCAAGGCAGGTAAACCTAAGTGTGTTCATAAGAATGTTTTATGACTGGTAAGAACACTTCTTCTTACAGATTACAATCCCTACACACACAATGAGATAGTAATTATTCTAGTATTGGCAAACCAAAGAATAATAACAGTTATCTTAGAGAAACAGGACTGAAAATTTCATTATAATATTTGATATCTTATAAAGAGAAAGGGTTTAATGTTTTGGTTTGCTCAGATCTTAGACCACCATGCTTAGAAATACAACCCCATAGTAATCCTGAAGAAAATAGCCAGTGCCTCATCCATTGGGAAGGAGTCATACAAAACGTAATCCAAATATTATGGACATATCACCATGATGATTTACATCATGCAAGATTTAGTTTTCAAACAACACTCCTTAGAAAATCCTGAATATATTATCATCAATATGTAACTCATTGTGAAGCAATTTTATTAACTCATTGAATTAAAGAAGGGAAATGAAGAACACTATCAAATATATCATTGAAGGTGAATGAATATATCATTAAGAGGCTCTTTATAAACATGAGAGAAATAAGCATCGGGATACATTGTTAATTTCAAAAATGAATTTCATTCTAAATGAAATTCAAAATTACATTTCAAAACATTCCTCATCATTGGAAAACAAAGTGTATGATCCAAGGAATCAAAAAATAGTTACACCTAATAACCATCCAAAGAGAAAACAAAAAAGTGTTCCAAGCACACACACATCCACATCAACAAAAAAATAAACCGTCAAGAAAAAAAACCACCCACGAGCAACACACCCAATACCAACAATCATTAAGTTGACCCACGGCCCCGATACAGGTGACCGTTTCTGGTTCTCACCTCAGTTTGAGGTGGAACTGCCTTATTCTTTCCATCCACATCAACATGACCTCCAACAACTTGGCATGGTGCCATTGCAGTTATTGATGAAACTGCAAGGACCTCTTCATCCACCCCCATAAGTTCATTCATGGCCACTAGGTAACATCGGTAGTCTGAGTCCTTCTTAGACTCATTGCCATCAGAACCTAAAGAAATCACAACAGGGGACACACAACACTAATGCCTTTTGCCATTATTTTGAGTAGCAACATCAGGTGTACCGGGAATAGGTTGCTCCTCCTCGAGCAATGACCTCTTGGTATTTACTCTGGCACTTCTATGCACCACATATTTTTCCATTGAAGAAAAATAGCTCACATAATACAGGAGAAAAAACCACCACCTACAAACAAAACAACTCAAAATGCAATGATAACACTAGGTAACTTAGCAAGCATTTATAGAGTGAATTGGTGCAAGGGATATTAATTTCTTAAATACAATATGAGAATTTGAGTGATTAGTGGCTGATGTAGCCACCACAAAATTATTCTAGGCTCATGAGGAAATGACGTACAACCCATCATTGCACTTAACTAGGGGGCATCATTCACACGCAAGAAAATCAGGAGAAGATCCTCTAGAAAACCCGCGCCATTAATGAAACAGATTATAGAGCGCAAAAATTATTCACACAAATGAACAATAGCCCCCTTTGAATTTGAACCATTGATGTGGAATAGACCTGGTTAGTTGAACAACCCAAATTGAGTCAATGGGTGTTGAAAATCCACATCAGCACCTGGGAAAAACCACAACCAATCACAGTCCATAAAAATAGGAGGTTGCAATTGGGCAGTAGGCCCCACCAAGCCCTGTTGCTTCAAGAGCCAGGCCACGTGTCACCTCTTTGTAAACATCATAGTACATTAGGAACATTTACTCTAATCGTGCAAGGCTTGCAAGGGACATTTATTATTAACTCCATCATAAAAATCCTTCACCGGTGAAAAAATGGCCACTTGTAATAGCTGGAACCTTGGGAAAAGGCCCCACCCTTCCGTATATGACAAATGGCGGCATATTGCAGACCTCACACCACCTGAATTACATCAGAAGAAAAACCTGTGAGGTCTGCGAGGAATGGTCTAGATCATTTATGATCGAACGACTCACCAAGATGAATGTAAAAAAATATATAATAGTGGTGGGACCGGCCGAAAAACCCTCAACGATACAAATATTATAAGCTCAAGTGGCAGATAGGAAACTAGTAGGTCAGGTGAAAAGGGGTCGGTAAGAGCATGAAGGAAAGGCTCAATCAAACAACTTAAGTGATTGGTTACCCTCGGTAGCAAGTCATCATTGAAATATAATGCGAGGGTTTCAAAATTTGATAATTTATATTGCCATGGGTAATATAAACCCTAAAACCTTAATCCTCCCCCCTCACAAATTTTTAAAAGTCCCACTAGGGCCAACAATTTGTATTCATATATTATTTATCTTTGGCCGACAGAGTTGTTGATGTTATTTCATGAAGTGGATATATAAGAGAAATTTTTCTCTTCATTTTATATGAATGAATGTGAAGTGTGTGCGAGATATGTGCAAATAAAGATTAGGTCATTTGATTACAAAGAAAAGTGTGAAGAAGTGTTTATGTGCCTAATCGGAACTGCCATTAGGCTTTTGAAGAAGCTAATTTCTCAATTCAACCTCATCAGATGGATTTAATCTATTTTTTTTTTATGTAAGGCAGTGAGCCTTCCCTTTTAAGCAGTGAGATCTAGGTAGTGTGCTTGAATGCATGTGCATTCATTATTCATTTATTTTATACTTTTGATAGGGTATAAATTGTGGATTAAACCCCACAATTATTTTTCCCCTAACAGGGTTTCCATGCAAAAATTCTTGGTGTTGTGTGTGTTTCTGATGTATTGTTGATTCATGATTTTACTATTAATTATCAAATCTAAGATTAAAGGTTGATAAAGGTTAAATAATTTTAAATTCGGTAACAACTGAATCACCTCCCCCTCTCCATTGTCTAACCTTGTTTTTCCAATAATTGGTATCAGAGAAGGATCCTCTAAAGAATTTTGATAGCCTGAGGTGATTCGAGATGGCATCATACAAGAAGGATAGTCCCAGATTCGATGGTACAAATTACTCTTTGTGGAAGGTCAGAATGGAGTGTCATTTGAAGTGCATTGGTGAACCCTTCTAGAAGATTAAAAAGAACACATACTATTCCTTAGAATGTTCCCTCTACTCTTGATTAGATCAAAGAAGTTGAAACCAATATTAGGGCTATAGAAGCATTACTGAGTGCTTTGATAGATTTAGAGATGACAAATGTGATAGGTCTAAAAACAACATATGAGATCTAGAAGAAGCTAGAAACATTGTATGAAGGAGATCCACAATTGAAATTTTCTAAGCTAAAAATTTTGAAAGGCAAATGGGAAAACATGAAGATGAGTGAAGATGAAAACATTATTGATTTCATGCAAAAGGTAAATGAGCTAGTGATGGGTATTAGATGTGCTAGTGGAATTTTGGAAGAAGATGAGATTGTGGCTAAAGTGCTTAGATCAGTGCCTACTTCTTACAAAATGAAAGCTCATGCTATTTGGTAGAGCTCTTATTTTTTTTGCAATTTGGTTCATCCCTTGTTTCCTTGGTGTTTAGCACCACTGGTATACTTTGGGGTTTAGGGTTTTATCCATAAAAAACCTTTTCTTTTGGTCTAAATTGCTTCATTTTTGTCTAGATGTTCTAATATTGAATTAACCTATTGTTCCAAGTTATCGGTTGCATAAGTCATGGTTTGAGCATTTTAAGTCATTCATGGTACCGTCCCCCTTTACTTGGCCCATTGGTATTTTTCATAATGGGACTTAGCTTTAATATTCACTTAATGTTGGGTCAAATAAATTTCCATATCTATAGACTTACGCCTATTTTTTCATACCTTAAGGGTTGTGCCCCATCTACCTAGTCGGTCACCTTTTTTATGAATAAAAACTATTGTATGTGTAGGTTTTCTGATCATTAAATGGATAGGTTGAATCTTGACCATTCCTCACTGGCCTCACAAGGATTTTTGATGATGCCACAAATATGTTGCAAGGTGTGCAAGATGTTGCCACATGTCACCTACGGTCATGGGGCCTAGTCCTTTTTTGCTTGTTGATTAATGAAGGCTATTGAATCAACGACTATCATGTAATGACAAATCATGTTCATTCATCACCGACCTCACATAATTAAAATGATAGTCTTAATGATGCTGCAAGGTGTGCAAAAAAGTGATGTGTGGACGTTGATGCCAGGTATGATGTGATTAGGGTGGGACCTACTTGTGCTGAGGTGGTGTCTCTTTAGTAATTTTTCATTCGCCTAAGATTTGGTGGATGAACGTGGCACTTTCAAACTATGTTGACTCCATCTAGGTCAATGTTCTTTCTTGCTTGGATTGAGATCGATGGCTGATATTCAAAATGAGTTTGTGTTGTATGATAGTCATTGTTTCTCACGCACACCAAATTTAATACTAAAAGTTTCTCGAATTAATATTTCTATGTTGAGGAAGATTTGTAGATACCAAGCGACACGAGAAATTTCCTATAATTCCAGCATAACTTCCATTAAAACTCTACAAGAAAAATCATAAGCAACATATCCATTGTGCTCTCTTTCTTTCAAAAAATACCTTATTGATTTCTTGAGGGCAAGTGCGAATTGCATTGTGTTTTTTTTAAAGCTTGCACAGGTTTGTTCGGTTTAAAATTATTTTAAATCTTGCATAAATAATTACCAAGACCTTTTAAATTGTGAAACTACTATGTTTAAGGCTATAAAGGTAGAGGTTAAACCCCATAAAACTTTTAGTACTTCAAAACCCTAGCTCGAACTTTAATTTGTCTTGTGCAATGGCGCCAAAATCTCGAAGCTCTGGCTCTAAATATCCCGCTAGGTCCTTTTCTCAGGATGTCATAGATATATTGAAACCCTCCACTAATAGGAAAATTAAGGGAAAGGCTTTGAATTACATACCCCAAATTTTGGAAGGGTTAACTGATAAATAGTGTGCAATTCGAGATGTTGAAGTAC
This sequence comes from Sequoiadendron giganteum, assembly GCA_007115665.2. Taxonomy (NCBI): domain Eukaryota; kingdom Viridiplantae; phylum Streptophyta; class Pinopsida; order Cupressales; family Cupressaceae; genus Sequoiadendron; species Sequoiadendron giganteum. The sequence goes on from CM021102.1 coordinate 71,195,787, forward strand.
CATACACAGGTTGGCAGTTATTCTCTAATTTGTTTGGAAACAAGAACTTGGGTGCCCTTCTATGTAACCCTTGGAGGTTAGACCTTGGCAAGATGGTAGTGTGTGTAATGATGGATAATTTTCCTGCAAGATTTTAAAGTGGATTAGTAACACTTGCAAGTCAATAAAACATCAAACAATAGAATACAAAGGAGAAATACTAAAAAATGGAAGAAACTAGAAAAGTCTCACCCATTTAATAGTCCATGGTTGACTTCCATTGCACCTCCTCAAGCTTGTTGCTGATGATGGATGCCCTTAGATTTGTGATCACACTCTAAAAAGGTCTAGTCCTAACAGAGCCTTTGAAGGATTTTTAAAATAAACTATATGCAAAACTAGAATTTTACTTCTATTATGCAAGTAGCAATGTAAGCCTAAGATGAGAGAGCCAAAATAATAATAGACTAGGTAATGATCCCCTAAAATGAGATCAAGATTGTCATTTTATAGAAAATGCAATCTTGAATGGATGGATGAGATGAGATATTGAGAAATGCCCTAGAATCAATGGTCAAGATTCAAGTTGACAACTCTCAATTAGGGTTAGGGAAACAACCCCAAAATGTGTGGACAAGATTTAATCAATGGTGGAGAATAAACATGACCTTGAGATGAAATTAGTAAAAATCAGAAGACAAGGGGATGAGATTTTAGAAAATCGATAATTTTAGCAATTATTTGATTTGTAGAAGAATAATTCCATTTTAAATTAAATTAATTCAAAATATGGATTTTGTGAGATAAGAAGTAATTGGTTTTTGAAATTAATTACTAAATGAAGAATCAATTAACCATGTGAGACATTTTTGAATAATTTGTTTTATTTAAAAATATAGAGGTGTCACATGCAACAATTAAATAATTAAATATAATTATTTAATTTAGAAGAAGTAGTTAATTAATTAAATAAACTTTCAAAACTATTTAATTAAGAGGATTATTAGGAATTAGTGACATATGAGATCAATATATTTTAAATATATTTATTTAATAATCAGGAGGACATTAATGATAAGGATTAATTAAATAAATAAGACTTTATTTAATTGTAAGAAGACTTTGATAATTAGTGACATATTAAATATATAAATAAGATTTATTTATTTAATAATCATGAAAAATGAGAGATTATGAATTAATTAAATAATTATGAATTATTTAATTAATAGTTGAATGTGGGTTAGAAACATAATTAAAATGTTATAATCATGTTATGACAAAAGGTGGTAATATAGTGGTTGTAGGCTTAAGTCTTTTTTAGGTGTCTACATTTGCCCCTCTTTGTCATAATGCAGCTTGTCGCATTGTGGCAAAGAAAACAAGTCCAGAATATGCCCCAGTGAAGGTACAGAGTGCCTATGCCCCCTCGGGAAAAATTTCAAATTTCAACCCAGGTTTAGAATAATTTGGAAAATATCCCAACTAATTCACTTAATGACCAAAAAAGTGATGGCGCGATCTGATTCAAAAATAAGGACTTTAAGCTAGCCAAAATGTCGGTCAAAGGTGGTCAAATGAGCGTCCAGTACAAGCTACCAGGGGAAAACCCTAATTTTTAGCCTATAAATAGGTTGAAAAGGTCAATCCAAATGTCATTAACTCATTTGTCATATAGAAAATTCAGAAATTAGAGCCCAGAGAGACAATGGTGATTCCAACGACTACCCACCGTGGATACTACATGCGGACATTACGACGACCCAAGGGTGTAGAGGCACCGGTAACTACCCTATCCAAGTTGTCAATTTTTGCATTTAATGCATTTATTACAGTTTTAGGGGGGTCTAACAGATGTGTTGCGACACAAATGATGTCGCATAAACCATAAATGCCTTCGTGTTTGATGTATTTGATTGCATCATGATGCAAGTGCGATGGGTAGGCTAGAGTTTATTTGTGTGATTGTGCATCCGCAAGGGGAAACGATGCAATTGTCATCTTGCAATGCAAGTGAGGATACTGTGACACATTTATCATTTTGTGATGCAATTGACACTTTCTGAACCGCATTTGACTCTATGAGTCGCATTTGATCTATCATACCACATTCGTTGCGATGCATTTGCTAAAAATTTCAAATCACCTTCTCACTATCAAAACTGAAAGTCCACAACTTGTCTTAAATTCAATCCAGTCTTCCTTCACTATTACAGTCCAAAACCAAACACTGAATTTCTTAACTTCCCTTAGCACATTACATTATAGGTATCATTTTTAGGATCACAATGGGAGTCCATTTCCATTTTGTTCCATTAGATTGCATTGGTAACTTTACCATCTCCTTAGACACATACTTTTGAGAATATTAGGAGTTGACTCTTACCATTCATTGTCAAAACTTTTCATTCAATACTAGGTTATCATTAGACCCAATTATCCTTTTTCATTTGTCACAACTTTTACAAATTATTTCCCACTCAATAGTCTAGTGTGGAAATTTCACTTTGTCCTCTTTATAGTCCTTTCATGGTTCATTGGTCTTCCAAACTTGAATCATTGCAAAAACTTTGTTTTCCCAAGTTGTCCTCTTTAAATCCCTCAATAGTAAGTACATCTTAGGCTCCTTTAGTTGCATATCATTTAGCATCTCCACTTTAGTATCACACCATTTGCATTCAAAAGTCTTTAGCCTCATTTGGTCTCATTTGCATTTCATAGCAATCCTTAAAAATCCAAAGAAACGAAAAACATAGTGTCATACTTAGATCATTATCTCCATCATCCCAAGTTGAGCAAAAATTGTATGGTTGAAACTAGATTACAGAAAAAGAAAAGACTCATGGATTACTTTAGACAAGACACCAACTTTCTTGAGTTCACAATTGGCATGGATTCATTCCCTAATGCCATGAACAATGCTTGTTTTGACATGGAAAATTCCAACATCAATCCTTTCAGTGAAATGAACATCCCACCATCTCCATCACATATTTTTAAACCATTTATCTGATGGGATCAAAATGGGGAAGTCTTTGAAGAAGACTTATTAGCTGCTACCCAACATCCAAAAGTTGTTGCTTTTGTGGAAGAAGTAGTCTTAAATGGCTCTTCTAGATTCCTACCTATGCTGCTTGACCAAGGGGCTAAGCTACCAAAGGGTTTTGATCTTAACACTCTTAGAGAAAATTCGCCCACTCCATCATCACACAATCCTTCCATTGGAGCCTCTTCACAAAATGTCATCAACACAATCAATGCTACCTCCCTTGGTCATACTACCACCATAACCAACACAACATCGATTGGGGGATCATCTTCCTAGACCAACATGACATCACAATCCATCCCCCAACAAATATCCACTATCCCTTCACAAACAATGGGTGCAACCACCTCAAATATCTTTGGAACTTCATCTAGTTCCATGAGTACATCAAAAAACCTATTATTAGGTTCTTCAAATGCTATGGCAATCAACTCATCCAACACTTTTGGGAGAAATAAACAAAGATTTGTCATACAAGGCACCCAATCTACTTCCTCAGAGGTTAATACCAACATTCCTGTGACCCAAAACACCAACATTCCTCATGGCCACAATCTCTTATTTGGTCAAGGCAATCAAGGCGCTCAATCCTTCACTCCATTTGGGCATCAACAAGCTCAAATCAACAAGGCCCTCAATCCTTCACTCCATTTGGGCATCAACAAGCTCAAAATAAACAAGGCCCTCAATCCTTCACTCCATTTGGACATCAACAAAATCAGAACCAACAAGGTCCTCAAATTCAGTCCAAAATTGTAGGATATCACATCCCAACTTATGCCTCTTAGGTACATACATAGCAACACATCCCTCATCAAAACACTCATTTCCAACAACCGCCTAATCAGAACACTCATTTTTCTCACCGATAACCAATTTCAAATCAACACATCTGATCACAATAACTAGGGACTGAAGATGCCCCTACCACCAACATGGGTGATGCTACCAACCATCCCATGGTGGAAGCATTCACACTCCAACTCACTGCTCTTCAAACACAAGTGGAGACCTTGCAACAATCCAACAAAAATTCATACATGTCACATGACTTGTGTCCATATCCATTTGACACAACCTTGTATATGCCACCCTTTCCTCATGGATATGTGGTACCTCATTTTCCCAAGTACAAAGGCAAGACAAACCCCATTGAACACATAAGAAAATTCACCACTAGTTGCATGGAAATTTCATATGAGAAAACTTATCTCACGAGACTTTTTTCTAGAAGTCTCCTAGGTCATTCACTAGAATTGTTCTCAGTTTTGCCTAAGGGAATCAAAACATGGGATGAACTGGAAAACAAGTTTTTTGAAAACTGTGTCTATAACATTGACATAGATATTGACATTGCCTCCTTATGTAAACTTACCCAAGAGGATGCGGGAGAGACTTTTATTCCATTCTTTCAAAGATGGAGAACCTTAGCAAGCAGATGTCCAGTAGAAATACTTGAAAAGGAGAAAGTCACCATGTTTTTCCAAACTCTCCTAGGACACTAAGGTATCACTTACAAGTCCATTGTTGCACCACCTTTGTTGACCTTGTGGAAAAGGGTGTTCAACTCGAGAAAGCATTGATCGCCAAGGGAACATTAAAGTATGGTGGAAAAACTATCAACACCACCACAAATAATAACCCGAGTAGCTCAAATGACAAGTGTTAGAATTGGCTATGGATGCCAAGATATATGGACCAAATGGAAAGCATAAGAAGAAAGAAAATAATGTGACAAGAATAAACTGTATTCAATGTCAATATGATATGATTCAATGTGTAAATGTAGTAGAGACCCCTTGGTTATATAGCCAAGGTGAGAACATAGGAGTGCATAAGATTATGACATGTGTCGTAATCTTATGACATGAGACAACAATGAAAAATTATCACTCCACCTAAAGTGGAAAGTGATAATGTGATAACCACCACAAATAGTGGATCACCCACAAAAGGTGGAAACCTAATCACATGATATGTCCATGAAAGGTGGAGGTGATAAAGTAATAAGAGGATAAGTCCACTAAAGGTGGAAAATCTCCAACAAATCCTATGTGGTCCCCAATTAAACTTAACTAAGGTTTAATTATGACCTAGGATAAGGTATAAAACATTTAATTACACCAACACCCCCCCTTAAGTGCAACTTAGGGAGAATGTACATAAATGCAAACAATGCATGATGGGTCCTGACAACTAGGCCATGTTAGGGACCTATTGACACAATATTTTGCATGTAGCAACAATCTGATGGAAAACTTAGCTATTGGGGGACAATATGCGCTAGCTAAGTAACCTCCGAGATTTTGTCGAAGCCGGCTCTTTGATTTAATGGGTAAAGTAGAATGTGAAGGAGATTGCAGGAATGTAAAATTTACACTACAGGTGATGCGCCAAAGTCTTTAGACAACTTTATCAGAGCACAGTGTAGAATGCAAAGGCTCAAACCACTAAATTGCTGTTAATTAAGATAATCTTCTCAAAAGCACTTATCATGCAAAAATACCCTCTAATTTGTATAATGTAATCAAGAGTAACTTTATCTTAACACAGAAGAGTCGAAGAAACATGGTTTGCATTCATTTTAGCTATGAAAGGTTACAGAAACTGAAGAACAGGCATTCATACAAAAATAAAGATAACAACACAGGTTAATAATCCTAAAAAATGCTTAAAAATAGAAAGGCCGAGTCTATTTGGCATATTCCGCAGTCTTTGAATTGAAAGCAACTATTACAAGAGGCTCACTTCTTAGTGCTTGAGAGTTTTTTTAAACTTAATCAACAACCTAATAAAAAAAAACATGGCCCCATTTATTGGCCAGCCCACTGCTCGGAGGCATATCCAAAGAAGAGCAAACCACGCGCAGTGATCGATGCCTCAGATCATCTCGAGTCACCACAGTAAATATTGACTGGTCAGCAACATGCCAGTGAGGCCACAACATAGTGAGGAAAACCATGAAGCAGTATGAGAGAATAGGCAGTGGTAGGAAGTACAAAAGATCCGTCAATATTTCCAAGGTAACCGACACAAAAATAGAAATGCCACGTGTCGCTCATACGGAGCCCAACAAAAGGTTGAAAAGGTGCCCAGAAGAAAACCTCGAGAGAGAGCCACGTGGAGAGCTTCGAACAAAATAAAGAATGAGGCGGACCCAACTTAGAAAAGCAGTCAGTGTGAGCCATGTGGCATGCAGAGGAAGATTGCTGAAAAGAGAAGCAAAGGAAAAACAAAAAGCTTCATGAGGAAGCCACGTGGAGAGCTCTGAATACAGTGAGCATTCGAAAATAAGGCACAACCGCAATGGTAAATATAAAACTACAAAGACTTCGGCAATTTTTGTTGAACAGTTTGGTGACTCATAGGGGCTTTTTGCTTGTAGAAAGGAGATCCTGAGAAACTTTGGTAAAGCATCAAAAATGCTCACAACTTCAAGAGGGCAACCTGTAAATTGGTCCATAATTCTTTCGACGGTGCAAAGAGAGCTCGCAGATGCTTGTGAGCTAGCCGGGGGTGAATAATTGCTTTGAAGGGAAATTGGCCTAACAATTTTTCTTCCAATTCCAATTGGAAGAAAAGTTGCGCCAGCTGATGCACGATTCCCTCGATTTCTTCAGTGATCGAATATTAATCAAAGGTCTAGAAAATAGTAAGGTCTTGCTTCTTCTCTTTGATCATTGCAACAATATGCTGCATGCCCACTACCACATGGAAATGCCGACAAATCTTTTGTACTTCCTGTCATTGCGTGTTCTCCCATGCTATTCCATGGTTTTCCACTCTATGTCATGGCCTCAATGGTGTGTTACTAATCGATCAATATTTATTGTGGTAGCTCGAGCTGATCTAAGGCATCGATCACTGCGCGTGGTTTGCTCTTCTTTGGATACATCTCCGGGTAGTGGGCTGGCCAATAAGTGGGGCCATGTTTTCTTTTATTAGGTCGTTGATTAAGTTTTAAAAAACTCTCAAGCATTGAGAAGCGAGCCTCTTGTAATAGTTTCTTTCAATTCAAAGACTACGGAATGTGCCAAATAGACTCGGCCTTTCTATTTTTAAGCATTTGTTAGGATTATTAACTTGTGTTGTTATCTTTATTTTTGTATGAATGCCTGTTCTTCAATTTCTGTAACCTTTCATAGCTAAAATGAATGCAGACCATGTTTCTTCGACTCTTCTGTGTTATAGTGTAAATTTTACATTCCTACAATCTCCTTCACATTCTACTTTACCCATTAAATCAAAGAACCGGCTTCGACAAAATCCTGGAGGTTACTTAGCTAGAGCATAGTGTCCCCCAACAGCTAAGTTTCCTATAAGGCTGCTACTACATGCAAAATATTACGTCAATAGTTCTTTTTCTGGCATGCCCAGTGGGACCATGAACTAGAATGTTCACCTGATCTTTATAAGTGTGTATGAGTCATCGACCTGTGACTAGGTCACAAAGTGCAAGAGTCCTTGACCAGCTTATTTTTCCTTTAGTTTTTGTGCACCCGAGGGGTCACCGAGGTAGCCCTTCACCTCCTCCATCTCCTCCTTCTCTGAAATCACCTAATCTACCCACATATATGGCTACTAGAAATTATGTAGCCTAGGACTCTGGTAGTCTATTAGTAGCACCTATGCCTCTTGCAGTATGGGCCCCTATCCTCGTTTTCACTCTAAAAGCTATCCCTAAATATTTCGAGGATGAATCAAAGACACCAATGGAGCATCTGCAATATGTAGCAGACGTATGTCTGGTACATGGTGTATCAAATGAAAATGTGGCCCTCAGATTTTTGGCCGCTTCCTTCTGAGGAAAGGTGCTAAATTGGTACAGGACTTTACAAGTTGGTAATATTGCTACTTGGGATCAAGCTGGGACCCCATTTATGAGCATTTTTTAAATGCTAGCGACAAATCTTCATTGTACCACCAACTAGAAAATGTAAAGTGAGCCCCTCATGAAGCTCTACATGAATTCAATGTGAGGTTCCATTTGACTTGGCAAAGAGTGCCTATGGGTAGGCAACTACCTCCAGATCTAGCATTTATGTTCTACTTGAAGTCAATCAACGCCGATATCTCCATGATGTTACAAGATTTGGGTGGAGACACTCTTCCCGATGCTTACGCCCTAGCTGTCACTAGAGAAAATAATCTGATCGCTGTAGGGAAGTTGGCACCAAGACCCATCATGCCATTATTACCTGAGTGCAACACTGCAGAGGCTGAAGTTCCTTCCACCAGCGCTCCTACAGTTCCTCCCCAATCTATGTATATCTATCCTGGAAGTGTTTCAAATACAGCCTCGATGGTAGCTCCCATGGTAGCTCTTGTGCCTAATCCTATGGCTACCATGATGAACAAGATGAGAGAATAGATGTGGGCTATCACTAATGAACTAACTACTTTGAAGCGGCAGCAATACAGCTATCAAAATCCTATGTACACAAATTACCAAGGCAGAAAACCTCCGTACCAATCAAATCAGTGGCAGGATAGGTCACGTGGAAATACCTCAGCTCAACCAAGTAACCAAATGGTTCTGGTAACCCTACCTATGTAGACTATTCATCCTAGTTCGAATAAGGAACTAGTAGCAGGACAAAAAAATTTGGTTGAAGATGCTAACTCATGGTGTTTTCCTTGCAATGATGCACACATGCCGTGAAACTATCTACGGTGAAATTTGCAACAACAAATCACAGATCAATATAGCCAGAGTAGTGCATCAATTTTTGTCAACTCACAATATGATACTCAATAAATGGACAATGCAGTCCTCGCCATGCAAATGTAGGGGATGTCTATCTAGCAAGACTCGGACATTGTTCCGGACCAGGCTCTCTCTTCTTGGATGGAAGGAGAAGAGTCAACATTTTTGAATGATATCCCTATAGGTAAAATACCCCAAGTGCAATTTGACTATAAAACACATTCCAAGCGTAGATTCACCAGAGAGTTCACAACCTTACCTACCAAAGCTACATCATAGCTGATGCCCAGCCTAGTGGCAGGTCTATTGCCAATCCCATCATAGTCAGAAGTGGCTCTTCCTAGCTCTCCAGGTCCACTTCCTCTAAAGGATAAGGTTCCATCAATCACTCTAGCTGATGCTAAACCACTGGACGTATCAACCGCAAGGCCTGTAGTGAGCGTTAAATTGAAGGATCAAGCCACTACCACTCACCAGTTATGAGCACAATTCAATGTGGTGGAACAACTAAATAAGTCATCAGCCAACACTTCTTTGTGGGATGTCTTAGCTATTTTGGAGCAGAAGGTGCTACTATAAAAGGAATTGTCAGTTGAGGAGAATTCTAAGGTTCTCGCTCTATCAAATGGAGAGGATGTATCCAGGCCCGACTTGGATAAAGTGCTAGCAATTCAATCGGAGGAGAAACTCGAGTCTGAGAGGGAAAGTAAGCCTAAGCCTAAGCCTTTCTTTCTAACACTAATTATTGGTGACAAGCCGTTGCATAACTGTATGATTGACTCTAGTGCTAGCACCACTATCATGCCAAAGCAAGTAGTTGATGCTTTGGGTCTAAAATATGAGCCTCTGAATAAAGGAGTCATGTAGCTTGATGGAAACAAGGTTGATACTATTGGGATAATCAAGGGATTACCCATGACTTTGTTTGCCTACCCTAGTATCACTATAAATTAGGATACCATACTCATCGATATCCCTCCTCTATTTGGGATCTGTTTGTCCCGAGAGTTCATTGAAAACATAGGAGGATATCTGGTGCTAGACTGGTTGCACTTGATTCTAAAGACTAAGCATGGGGCTAAGATGAAACTATTATTGGAAACTCTTCATTCTGAACATGTTGTTGATGAGGCTTTGCTAAATTTTGAAGTAGCACACACTTCAATCTTTCAGGGAGAAAGGTACAATGTGGAATTTCTTGAAGAAGAGGAGGCTACTAGCTCTTGGATAGTAGATGAAGAAAATTTGTTGAAATAATTTATTGATATAGACCCTTTCAAGAATTACCACTCAACTAGCCTTAGAACCTATGTTATACAAGAAGAAGGGTAGATCATGCCCAAGGTTACCAGAGAACCAAAAGGTGAAGAATCTTCAAAAATATGGACTTTATACTTTGATGGAGCCAGGTGTAGAATAGGAGCTAGAGCCGGGATTTGTCTGATATCCCCATCTGATGATAGGACCTTGAGGTCCTACCATTTCTAGTTTGCATGCTCAAACAATGAGTTTGAATATGAAGGTCTCGTCCATGGTTTAAGCCTTGCGGAACAAATGGGTGCTAGACAAATAAGTGTCTTCAGAAATTCGGAGCTAGTGTGTAACCAAATCCGTAGGACTTCTACTGCTAAAAACATCCGTATGCGATCCTATCGACATATAGTCTAGGATCTGATTGAAAACTTTGAAGCATTCAATATCCAGGCTATTTTGAGAGAGATGAATTTTGAAGTTGACAGAACGGAAACTATAGGGGCTCAGTTCAAGCCGGCCTCTGAATTATTAAGAAATAAGCATGTAGTAAGGGTAATCGTAAGACCTGCTATTCCTGACAATAATCAAGATTGGCAAGTATTTGATAGCGATGCTCATATTGCATCATTCCTCCAATCATCTAAAGAATTCACTGATCAGCTACAACCAAATATCGTCGAAGCTTACAGAGATCAAATCATCCAGTTGAAGTCCAATAAGCTTCTGAGAGGCCTAGTTACTCTAGAGAGCCTTTTTGATTTTGATGATACGAAAAGAGACAAGAGAAAGCTGGTGGTGCATAAAGGTGATTACACCAATTTACATATCGAGGAAGATAGGAAGGTCAAAGTTGGGAAAGAAGTCTTGCAAAAGAATAAAGATAGACTAAGACACTTCTGTGAAGAATACCCGGGTGTAGTAGCTTGGTCATTATATGATCTTAAGGGATATGATCCTGGAATCATCGAGCACACTATTGAGTTGTCAGAAGGGGAAAATCCAGTTTGCCAAAAATAGAGACCTATGAATCCAAAGATAGAATCTCTCATGTCACAAGAGTTGAACAAGTTGATTGCGTCCCGAATAGTGTTCCCGATCAAACATAGCACTTGGGTGTCAAACCTAGTGCCAGTCCGAAAGAAAAATGGAGATATACGGCTATGTGTGGACTTTCGAGACCTAAATAGAGCATCCTTAAAGGATCATTACCCCCTACCTTCAATGGAAGTAATCCTACAAACTATTGTTGGCTCCGAAATGTGTTCAATGCTAGATGGTTTTTTGGGCTATAACCATATTCGAGTAAAGGAGGAGGACCAATACAAGACAGTGTTCACCACAAAGTGGGAAACGTATGCATATGCTAAAATGCCTTTCGGAGCCACTTTTTAGAGAGCTATGGAAATTTCTTTTAAAGATTTGATCTATAAGATTATACTCATTTACCTAGATGATTTAACAGTATTCTCAAAATATGTTGATGATCATTTTGATCATTTGGAGCTTGTTTTCCAAAAATTCCAGAAATTTGGGATCTCCTTGAACCCAAAGAAGTGTGTGTTCGGAGTTCCCCAAGGAAAGTTATTAGGTTATGTTGTCTCCAAAGAAGGCATTGCCATTGATCTAGAAAGAGTGGATGCGATCTGAGAACTCTCATTACCTGTCAACAAAAGGGTGTCCAGTCTTTCCTGGGAAAAGTTAATTTTATTAGCCATTTTATTATAGATTTTGTAGGTATTGTTCACCATATCACCTTAATGCTCAAGAAGGAGTAGATTTTCAAATGGATGATGGAAGCCAAAAAATCTTTTGAGCTTATAAAGGAGGCTATTTCTTTCACCCATGTGTTGGTTAACCCGGACCTGTCGAAAGATTTCATTATGTATGTTTTTGGTGGTGGAAATAGTATTGCCACATTGCTCATGTAGAAGGATGATAAAGATACAAGGGAGTCCCATGTTGCTTTCTACTCATGAACCCTAAAAGAGTATGAAGTAAATTATAACTTTGTAGAAAAACAAGCCTTCGCCATTGTTAAGGGGCTCAAGAAGTTTCGGCATTCGATATCATATAATAAGGTGATTGTTTGTGTACCACATCCTAGTGTGCAATAATATATTATGGAGGGAGAAATCACTGAGAAGAGAGCTAATTGGATCACCAAGATCCTAGAGTATGACATTGAAGTCAGACCTATCAAGACCGTAATGGGAAAAGGACTGTGCGAATATATCACTAAAAATAGTGAAACGACGACAGAGCTTGGAACCCTAGAGCCTGTGTTAATGAATGAAGAGAATTCCCAAAGCAACTAGCTCGATGACAGAATAAACTTTATGCAGACAAGAAGGTATCAGATTGATCTCCCATCCTTCAAAAGACGTTTCTATCATCTACAGAATAGAAGTTATGTCCTCTTGGAGGGTATCCTATTTAAAAGGAATTTTAACGACATCCTACTAAGATGTGTGAATGAGGAGGAAGCCAACAAGATTTTAAAGCAATAACATAATAGCTCTACTGGAGGACATTTTTCTATAAGAACCATGACAATTAAAATTATATGTGTGGGTTATTTTTGGCCAACACTTTTTAATGATAAATTTTCATTGATTAAGTCTTGCAAGGAATGTCGTTTTTATGTCGGAAAGAGACAGAATGCCGCCATGCCTTTAAGTCCTATAGTGGTAGAAGAACCTTTTTCTCAATGGGGTTTAGATTTCATTAGGATGATTAACCCTTTTTCTACAGTTAGACACAAATGGATACTAACAGCAATGAACTATTTTACCGGGTGGGTAGAAGCAATGCCGTTGAAAAATGCAACTGAATTGGAGATTGTTAATTACCTAGAAGAACTGGTGTTCAGATTCAGCCTGCCTAAAATAATTATCTCTAACAATGCTAAGGCTTTTCTCGACTCAAAAATGAGCCAGTTCGCTCTAAAATATGGAGTGTTCCTGAAGACCTCCTCTAACTACTATCCCTAGGGAAATGGTCTTGCAGAGTCTACTAATAAAAACCTCATCAGGTTGATCAAAAGGATAGGCTTGGAACATCAAAAGGATTGGCATAGGAACCTCTGGACAACGCTCCGGGCAGATCAAATTACACCCAAGTAGATACTGAAGACTTCTCCTTACAAGATGGTGTATAGGAAGGAGGCATTGCTGCCCATCGCCACAGAAATTCCCGCCCTACAATTTCTCAAGTCCTTGGAAATTGAACAAAATGGGGCGATGGAGGTGCATTTTTCTGAGTTGCTCAAGGTGCAAGAGAAAAGAGAACATGCCCTAGAAACAATGAATAGCCGTCAGCAAGTGGTAAAGAGATGGTTCGACAAAAGGGCTTCTGATCAAGGGTTACAATGTGGAGATTTGGTCCTCAAATTCAATGAGTGCGGAGCAAAGCTCAGACAACACAACAAATTTGACAGTCTCTAGGAAGGGCAGTTCAAGATTTATCAGTGTAGATAGTTCAACTCTTTCAAGTTGAAAGATATGGAAGGTAATGCCCTGAGTATTCTAGTCAATGGAATACATTTTAAAAAATTCTATTAATTCTACCTTTGAGTTATTTTTTTATATTTGTATATTAATTACTCTTCCCTGCTTTAAGTTTTGGATCCTCTCGGTGCCAGAAATGAAATGAAACACAGTAATGATGCAACCAATTGAAATAAATTTGTAAATGGGCTAAGTGTTCTAAAAAGACATATTATATTCATCAGAGTTGAAAATTTAACAATATATTCAGGCTGAAGGCCTTGTATTAACATTTACATATGCCCACTATAGCGCAGAGCCTGTAAGCATAGAAAAGCAAAATTTATAAAAATCATCTTCGTTCTTGAGATATCATGGGGAAGAATCAACGATCATGGCAGTAGGCGGCGCAGGATTGGGAAACACCATTCTTTCAAAATCTTCGTACCACTGAAGATTTTGAAATGGCTCAATATAGTGCACATGCATTAGGAAATAGCAGCCTACATAGACTTTGGCATGATGCTCCTCATGAGTTTCTAGCTTGAACCCAAAAAGGAAAGGCTTGGTTGGAACAATGCCTCCATGCAGCTACTGCAGGTGAACGTTTCGAATCGAGGGAATCCTATGATCAAATTGGGCCATGCGCACAATCTGCTCCAGACATCCATGGTAGCATCGAAGGAAGACCCGCTTCGTCAGCTTTAAAACCTTACACTTGGAGACGTTAATGTCCAGTAGCTAGGTGACAAAGTGGGAGAAAATGCTGGTGTTCACCCAATACTGCTCTTCATACTCCACACAATCCTTCCCAAGGACCCACTTGATTGCCTTCACATATAACATGTTTTTCACACCTGTCATGTGCTTTAGGCACCTGCATCTAATTTTTCCAAGAAAGGTAGCCTAGGTCTTTTTGCAAGTAAGCCTCACTGGTGTTTCCATGTTGTCTACTTTTCTATCTAAAAATGAAAACTACTAAGGCAGCAAGAGCTTACTAAGCTAGAGAGGCTAGAGGACGTTGTGATTTATGATGCTGCACAAAGGGTCTTATTTATAGACTGGATGAGGTTCACCAGCCTAGGAAATCATGATTAGCAGCTGAGCCCAAGTGTGTTGCATTGCCTCGATTTTTAGCATTTCAACATGCGAGATGATGGGAAAGTGTAGGTGCAACATGTAACTTGCTTTGTTGAACTACCACATCAATTCGTGGATTGGCCAGGTGTCAATAAAAAAAAACACCGTCATCTCATCCGAATTAGATGAAATTATAGAGAAAAGCTCTGTTGGGTGATGTACCTCTTACGAGCATTGAAATCATTCAATGCAGATAACCCGCAGGGAGGTTCGCAAGGTTGGCTTGGTTCATCTTTCAAGACAAAAATTTGTTTCTATCATGCACAAAAGATTTTCAATTAAATGCCTGAGTCATTTTACTGGTTGGCAATCTTTTCGCATGAATAAACTGGTAATGCATAGTAGCAACTTGGAATAAATGACTGGCATGTACCTTTTTTGGCCACCTTTGTCGAGAAATTAAAAAAGCAAGTTATGGCATGCAAAGAAACATATTTATTACAAAAGTTACCAAGAATTGAACTATTAAGGCATTCGCAAGAAGGGAGAGGTTTTCAAAAAAGCTAAGCCATTTGCCAAAGGTTTGCAGAAAAAATCTTGCGAATATAAAAATAGTCGAAATTGCAGAGGACCCTTCATAGATCCTGGCTCCAGTAAGTCTAAGCAAGCGAATAAGGAATGCACCCCATGTGCATCTTTACAACGGGGAGTCTTATGCCACTCTGGGGATACCTACAAAGCCTAGCTAGCCTTTCACTCACCCAATGAACCAGAAGTTATTGAGCACTAATCCTCATAGGGATCAGGCAGTGGTCTTGGAAGATTGGGATAACGTTTTTGATCTTGAGTTATCTTGCAATCCTAACAGCCTTAGGGAGGCCGCATGCAAAAAAATGAAGCATATGACAGACCAATTTTACAAAAAGCTATGGTTATGTGGGCACACACAGTACTTGGTTCCCTTGGTGCACCCTTGCCCAGAGATTGTGGTAGCATGCACGGCATGTTTCAACCCAAACACAGGGGTTAGCAAAATTTTTAGGGTAGTCATTAGCCCTGAAGCTATTCAAGATATGATGTGCATCCTAATTCTCTTGGGGAATGAGGTTGAAGATTTTGAAGTGGAAAGAATGCAGCAAAAGTGGGGAGAGCTTCAGTTAGGGCCACAGTTTTATCACTATGAGCTACAACAAATGAGTAGTTTAGCCCCACCCAAATTCTCTTTCAATTTGAAGACTCTAAAAGGTGGGTCTTCTTCTATCG
Source organism: Sequoiadendron giganteum (assembly GCA_007115665.2). Taxonomy (NCBI): domain Eukaryota; kingdom Viridiplantae; phylum Streptophyta; class Pinopsida; order Cupressales; family Cupressaceae; genus Sequoiadendron; species Sequoiadendron giganteum. Next base: position 71,211,604 of record CM021102.1, read on the forward strand.
CTCCAATACTGGCAATGGTGTGCGGTTTGGACTCGGACAAGAGTGTTTTTTAGTTTCAAATGTCCCTCTGCTTTATGTTGAAAAGGAATTACGAGTCTCTGCCCCTAGAATTTGCAAGAGTTATCAGTGATGGAATTTGGTAGCAATTACAGGAATTTGGGATCAACTCCAAGTTCAGGTATTCGTCTTTCCTGACTTACTTGATTTTGCACCAGAACGTGGATTACTTTTCAACGTCTATGCTCCTATCTATTTTTTATGAGGGTGGCTTAAGGAAGCCGATTTCGACATGGACCCCTGTCATGTCAAAAATTTTTGATTATTATGCGTTCTTAGATGCATTCATAGCCCCGGCTATAAGGGCTTTGGATAAGGCTGGAATAAATATGACCAAACACATATCACCCCAATAGAAGTCCTAGTTGGGGAAGTTAACTCCACCCTATAACTGGTTCTTTGGTATGGATTTCACCATGCTCCACATGCCAGGTTTCATCCGGGAGCCTTTCCGACTTCCTCATTTTCTTTCCGACAAAGTGTTGGCCCTAGAGGCAATGAGATAGCTATGTACCCTTGACAATGATTACTGGGGAGGAAAGCACCTAACCCCCCATTTACTACTGCCAATCATGTTCAGTTCAGTTTGGTTGGTTAAAAAGAGGACCTCGAAGATTGATACCTCGGTGATTCTACTTTCAAAGTTGGGTCACCTCGGGTTGCTATTAATTGATGATACCTAGAATTACAACCCTGACAATAATTTATCAGGAGTCGGCATCTAGATCCCGCATTCACCTCAGCCATTCTAGGACCTCCAGCGCAATGTCAAGGAGGGAAATTTAAGTAGATATGTAGGCCTTGAATATTTGCCTACTGTGGATTGTCGACTGCCATGGCTGATTTTTTATCACATAGTGGGGAGGGTCAACCCAAAGCTGAATATCAACTCTTCCTTGGTCACCCAATTGAGTAAGCTCAGTTGGGTGCCCGATAAGATGCAAGCCTTTTGGATATACTAGTAGGAAATTCTGGTAGCTGGCAAGATGCATAACCAAGTAGCCCTCGATGAAAAATTTGATGACATTTGGGAAAATGAACACCTGGATGTTGAAAATTCTCTGAACTGATCAACATCCATGCAACAATATAGAAGAGAGGAGGCTACCATGGAATCTGAGGAAGAAGTAAATCAGAATCCCCTTGCCATTGCTGGAAGTCCGATGCATGAGAACAATACTAGTAAGCAGCTTGTGTAGGAGGAAGAACCGCATCCACAAACATCAGAGCTAGTCACTTCTTCTAAATCAACACGGAGGCGGGCAAGGACTACCAGTAGTAAAAGATGGGTCATTCTTGACCTTGATTATTTTTTGAAGGAGAAGCGACAATGAACTGAGGAGGCCGGTGCGAAGGAAGAACAGTTGAAGAAGGGAGAGGTCAAAATGTCTACGGTTCCACATGAGCATCAAGTAACTTTTCCTCCTTCTTCTATCTCATCTATGTCTTTGGTCTCGCCTCAGTCTGCCACTACTCTTTCATCTGTGCCAGTTCTCTCCACCACTGGATCGGTTGGGAATTCGAGCTCCACTCCTCCTGCTTTCCCACTGTTATCTTCCACTTTCCAAGTCTTTCCAGGAACGCAATTTGGTGCAAGTTCTAGGCTTGTGGGCCAATAATTTTTCTCCTCAAGGCCCAACCCTATCGTTGGTGTATCTCCAGTTTTCCCTTACACCTCATTTCCATCCCGTCTAAGTGGCCAATTCATCCCGCCATTCGCCGCAGACATTATAATGCAACCCAGTAAGACCTCTGATGCATTGACTATGTTGTCTTTCCCGCTAGTTGTCCCTCAGGAGTATCCTTTTGTTGGTGGATTGGGTATTTCAGCCCAGGAATACTCGTAGGTTGATGCAAATAAAAGTGCCCGCACCAACTAGATTAGCACAAGAAGACAAAAAGACGCAGGCTGACAGGCAGAGCCCTATTTGCAAACCATATTCAATGAAGGTCAGAATTCTTTAATGTTTGTAGTGATTACTCCTAATGTGATCAAGGCAGCTAGCGAAATGCAGCCCAGTGATTATTCTGTGAATGCTTTTGGGTTAGACTTGTAGCAGACCCACCCTTGAGATAAGGTTGAGCTGATGGAGGAGACCCAAAAAATAGTAACCGTTGATTTTCTCAAGCTCAGCCGACAGGCGAAGAAGAAGGATGATCAGATTACGGAGCTCAAAAATAAGGTCGACATCTAGGTAAACAAGTTTAAAGCCTAGGAGAATGAAATAGGGTGACTTGAGAAGGAGAGGAGCAGCTTTGAAAGTCAAATCAAGGAGCTGCAAAGTTTGAGTAACGAGATCGTTCTGACTCTCCAGCTGCAGGTTGAGCAGGGCCAGGCGAAAGAGGAGAAGCTCCGCGCTGAGTCCGATTTGCTAAACGTGGGAATGAAGGAGCTCTGGCTGAACACCACTACCAAAATTTCTGAAATGAATACCAACTTAGAGTTGGAGGTTCAAAAGGCTAATCGGGCCGAATTGGCCCTGTCGGAAAGGGAAAAGGAAGTTCTTGCCCTTAGGGAGTAGATTTCCACATTGGACAAAAACTTGGTGGAAGCAATGGTAGGCTTCAGTAGCAAAGAGGAAGAATTGGCTACGCTAAGGACTCAACCCCTTATGCCTCAGATGAGCTCATGAGAAATTGCCAAAAAGTTACACACATCATACTAGGAAAAGGTGAAGGCTTTATGCCTTACTCTTTAGCCCACCTTAAAGTTTATGGTACAAGCAGCTAGCCTCTGTGGAATAGTGAGTGAGTCAATACAACAGGTTCATGAGTTAACTTCTGACAATGTTCCAGAGGCTAAAATTTTATTGGGTAAGTTGTATACTACTTCAGATGAAGCATTGAGTGGCATGGGTATCAATGACCGAACAACAATGGCTTTGGGTGTAAGTAGCCTTTTCTCCATGCATGAGGCCATTCAACAGGTTGCAGATTGTAGGACTCGATTAAACCAGGTTACCAGCGACATACGAGTGAATTTTTCCCATTTGACTCAGAGAGGCCTCCCTTCACCTTTCATTATGGACCAGGAGGTAGTTGGCATGGAGCATATTGTTGCAATGATCGAAGAGAAGAAGCAAGACCTTACTATTTTCCAGACCTTTGATCAATCTCTGACCACTGAAGAAATCAAGGGAATCATGCATCAGCTGGTGCAACTTTTCTTCCAATTGGAATTGGAAGCAAAAGTGTCAGGCGGATTGCCCTTCAAAGCAATAATTGACCTTCGGCTGGCTCACGAGCATCTCCGAGCTCTTTTTGCACCGTCGAACAAAGTATGGACCAATCTATAGGCTGCCCTCTCAATGTTGTGAGAATTTTTGATGTTGAACCAAAGGCTACTACTATATGCAAAATATTGCATCAACAGAACTGTTGACTCAATATTTTGCATGTAGTAGTAGCCTTATGGGAAACTTAGCTATTGGGGGACACTATGCGCTAGCTAAGTAACCTCTGAGATTTTGTTGAAGCCGACTCTTCGATTTAATGGGTAAAGTAGAATGTGAAGGAGATTGCAGGAATGTAAAATTTACATTACAGGCGATGCGCCAAAGTTTTTAGACAACTTTATCAGAGCACAGTGCAAAATGCAAAGGCCCGAACCACTAAATTGGTGTTAATTAAGATAATTTTCTCAAAAGCACTTATCATGCAAAAATACCCTCTAATTTGTATAATGTAATCAAGTATAACTTTATCTTAACATGGAAGAGTTGAAAAAGCATGGTCTGCATTCATTTTAGCTATGAAAGGTTACAAAAACTGAAGAATAGGCATTCATACAAAAATAAAGATAACAACACAGGTTAATAATCCTAACAAATGCTTAAAAATAGAAAGGCCGAGTCTATTTGGCACAGTCCGCAGTCTTTGAATTGAAAGCAACTATTACAAGAGGCTCACTTCTCAGTGCTTAAGAGTTTTTTTAAACTTAATCAACAACCTAATAGAAGAAAATATGGCCCCATTTATTGGCCAGCCCACTGCCCAGAGAAGTATCCAAAGAAGAGCAAACCACGCACAGTGATCGACGTCTCAGATCATCTTGAGCCACCACAGTAAATATCAATCGGTCAGCAACATGCCAGTGAGGCCATGACATAGAGCAAAAAACCATGCAGCAGCATGGGAGAACATGCGGCGGCAGGAAGTATAAAAGATCCATCGACATTTCCAAGGTAACCGGCGCAGAAACAAAAATGCCATGTGTCACTCAAACGGAGCCCAACAGAAAGTTGAAAAGGTGCTCAATAGAAAACCTCGAGAGAGAGCCACATGGAGAGCTCTGAACAAAATAAAGAATGAGGTGTGCCCAACTCAAAAATGTAGTCAGTGTGAGCCATGTGGCACATAGATGAAGATTGCCAAAAACCGAAACGAAGGAAAAATGAAAAGCTTCACGAGGAAGCCACATGGAGAGCTCTGAAGATAGTGAGCATAGGAAAATAAGGCAGAGCTGCAATGGTAAATATAAAACTGCAAAGACTTCAGCAGTTTTTGTTGAAGAGTACCCATGTACAAATGCAATGCAATCTCTCACAAATGGAGAAAAGGAGAAAACCCAGTTGGACAAAACTCCTCCCCAAAAGAGAGATGAAATACAAAATAAAAATGCTCTCAATGATGAATGAGAAGGTAAAAACCCCATGTGAGGAAAAAAACCCCCCATAAGAGAGAAGAAGAAGAGAGGCAAGACAGCCCCCCCTCAATGTTGAGTCTCCTGCAATGATGGTAGAAGAGCGACATTAAATGCTAAAGATGATCCAATCTTGCCGAACAACGTTTCTCCCCTTAGGAAGAAACACAACCAAGGATGTATGCAAGATGCATGATATCTCTGAAGCATTCTCAAGTGTCTCCATGTCGATGCCAAAAGCTGACACACTCCAAATAGGCATTCTAGGCCACACTGCTAAAGAGTACAATCCAACATCTAGTAGAGAAGAATGTAGAACATGATCCAAAGAGAAAGATATCCCCTCTAAAGACAAAGAAGCCTCCTCCAAATGTTGTCCAAAAGTATCCACACTCATGTCAAACTGCAAAGAATGATCATGTAGAGAATGAACAAGAGGGTCAGAGTGTTCCCTCACAACAATTGAAGAGGGTACATCTTCATCAAAGAGAAGATGAATTTCATCAATGATGTCCCCCAAATCTGCAAGATGAGACTCCACAAACAAGTCTGAAATACCTATCAAAAGCCATCCAAAGTAGACATATTTGGAAGACAATGTATGTCCTGCTGCATTGAATCACAAGGAACCAAAACTGTGGAATTATAAGCATCATCAACTACAAAAGTAGATGGAGGAGATGAAATGCATGGCTCAAGTACTGGATCTGATGTGAGAACTCCCAAGTTCAAGTAGCCAAATGTCTCCTCTAAATTATGGTTCACATGAGAAGTGTGATCAACAGTCAAAGGAACAATGTCACCATCATAAGCAAAATCTGAAAAGGTATACAACTGAGATGAATGATGAACCAGCCCAATAGAAATGATCTCTCTACTCTCCAAGTCTCGAATGATGATTGAATCGGGTGTGAACTCCACAGTTCTCCCATTTCTACCATGTGTAATTTGATATATGGAAAGAAGATTGTTCATCAAATAAGGAACACACAAAACATCCTAAAAAGTGTTGTCCCCAAAACTAATAGACCCCTTCCCAATTACACTCATGTATGTATTGTTTCCCATCAAGATAGGAGACATAGAACAAGGCTGAAATGAAGAAAATATAGATTGTGAAGATTCCATATGATGAGATGCTCCTGAATCTAGAAGCCATCTCCCTCATCCTAGAATTGAATAAGCAAAAAGAGCTTGACCTTTATATCCTGATGTAGATGAAAAATCAACATGAACTTTTCCCTTAGACTGTTTTGAAGAAGGAGAAGAAGATTCAGACATTCTAGAAGGAAAATAAATTTGATTTCTTTTGAGAATATTTTTCAACTCATCAATATCCTTCTTATAACAATAATGTTCTTCATATCCATCCTTCTTTCAATATGCACAAAAGGACCTCTCCTTCTTAGATGATTTCTCTTTCGAAGATGAAACTTTATGTTCTTTTGTGGATTGTGTGTTCTTTTTAGACTTGTTCTTATTCTTTTCTTTGACACTTGAAGACTTCTCATCTTTTACAACCAAGGCATGTGATTTTGAAGACTTCAAAGTACCCATTTGAATAAGATTATTTTTCTCTTGTATCAAAATATATGTGAGAGCTTCAAAATATGGTGATGTGAAGTTGCTAATTGTCAATTGTTGAGTCTGAAAACTTGAAACAAAGGTTGCATACTCAGTTGGAAGCTTGTCCAAAAAGTTAAAGACCAATTGATCATCCTCTTTCTCAATACTGCAATCTTTTAGTTGTGCTCTTAGCTCATTTCCTTTAGTGACATAATCTTGAATAGTGTCAAAATTCTTAGGATCAAGGCTTAGGAGATCATTTTCAAGTTTGTATCCCTTAACATTATCAACCTTCCCATACAAAGTAACAAGCTTATCCCAAGCTTCATTGGCTGAAGTAAATTTATCAACATAAAAAATGAGATCATCTAAAATGAACTTTCTAAGTGTACCCAATGCCATAGAATTTTTAGTGAGCCAATCCTTATATGCAATTGGATCTGCCTTAGGATCTGTAGGTGTAGTTATGGTTCCATCAATGTAGTAAATTAAACCTTTTTCCATTAGTTTACTCCATGCACATACTTTCCATGTAGCATAATTATGTGCAGTTAAGAGTGGAACTTTAGATGAACCCATGATGGAATGCAAGAGCACAAAATAGGCACAACCACACAAAAGACACCTCCCCAAATTCACTCAATCAAAGTACCCCCCAAGAAATATCTGATTTGGCACTTTATGATTAGTACGTTTACAATTGCCACTGCCAAAAATAGCAAAGTGGACTTTGATCTTGGTACATGCAAATGCCAAAATAGGCCACAAATTCAAATACAATTTTTGGTATAAAATGAGATCAATCTGATCATACCACTAAGAATTACACGAAAAATTATGCACTTTTAAAAAAAATGGCACTCAAAAATGTTACTGTAGGAGCAAGTTATGAGCTCCCAAAGTTCCTAAAATGAGGACGAAGCAACAACACTTGTGAGAATCTACAATTTCTAGAAAAAACAGAAGCCAAAACTGAAAAAATGATTGCACCATTGCATAGATCATGACAAATTAGTCCAAATTATAAAAAATTCTCAAAAAAAGGAGCCAAAATGAGCAAGATATGGCCTTCTGAAGTTGGACTGCGAAAATCAAAATGCAAACCATGAGGGGTCAAAAAAAAATTAGAAAATGATGACATCAGCAATTATGTGTCGCTGACGTGTGTAGATCATGACCTTAAAATTGACGGCCTACATCCCGTCACTGACAAACTTGACCCTTTCCAAAAAATGGTGATGAAATATGCTTTCCAAATCTTTGAATTGCCGGAATATTCACTATTTGTTTAGAATATTTTCACTTCCCAGAATTTCTTTTTACCTGCCGGATTTTGATTTTGTGCTTGCTGGTTGATTTGGAGATTGCCGAAATTGTTGAAGAACAGCGGCGGGTGGGAAGTGGGTAGGTTTGGCGGTATATGTGGGCTCGCTAATAGACTGCCACGTGGCCCAAGGTCATGGCGTTGGTGCGGGATAGGTGGGTACCTGGTACCTGCTCTACACAGTGTACTAGGTAGCAGAAAAATTCCTTTTTGAATTTTATTTTTTATTTTTCAAAAAAATATTTAAATACAAAAATTTTCCAAAATGAATTTTTCATAAAAAAATTTCAAAAACAATTCAAAAATTTTTATATTTATTTTTTGAAAATAAATCATACCGACGCAATTATGATGCACTGTGGGGGTCTTACGGCTCTCTGAGCAAAACATTTTTTGACCCAAAATGCTCCAAAAATGCAGCTACCTTATGAATTTGGCAACCACTTTGCAGCTTCAAATCCTCATAGATTTGGCCTCGTATGTCTGATTTGGACAAAACAAAAGGCAAAATCAACTTTCTCAAACCTTCCGGATGCAATGGTGAACTTAGATTAGCACCAACAAGCTTTGATATAAACCTGCAATAAAGAGCCAAAAATGGAACCTCCCCAAATCCGGTACCTCTCTTCAAAAAAAGACTCTCCAATGGCACCCAACCTACTCTGATACCATGTTAGAATTTGTGGTAGCTAAATTCTGCAACATGTTAGTATATCATGGAAATCAAACTAACATAGAAAAACCAAGCAAACCCTATGAAATATTACTCCATACTAGACATGCTTAAATTAAGACATTTAAACAACTAGAAATGCCAAATGAAATAATCAAAAGCACAAATAACATGAAGCACATCTATCCCATATTGGATTGGTGCTCTTTGAATATGTGAAAGAGCCCTTTCTCAAACCTTGATAAGCTTAGTGAGATGATAGACAATGAGATGCTCATGAACTCAAGTTGCCTATAATGGGGATGCTCTAAAATGTAGATTGTAGATTGTAGATTGTAGATGATGAAGAGCAATATTGATTCTCAAATGAAGAGAGTGACCTTGCATGAAGTGTGTTGTTGTGTTCAATTTATGTTGTTGTGCCTTGGATTTATAGATTCAAGGGTAGGAGATTGAGAGATTTTGAATGAATGTGGGATCATTCAAAAAGCCAATGACAAGATGACACTTGCCAAGGTGTGAGAGGGTGAGGAATGTGCAAATCTTGGCCAATGTGCCAATTTCAAATTTGAATTTGTATGAAAAGACATGTTTAGGGGGGATGAAAGGTGCAATAAATGCCAAGTTTGACTTGTGTAAGAGCATTTAATGCTTTGTTGGAAGGGACAAGTCATGTGGAGGGAAGATTCAAATTGGAAGAATATTCCATCTTGATGCCCTTTTGAAAGTAATTAGAAGAATTGATAAATCAAATAATTGATTTATTGGTGCAAGTGGGTGGGTTAGTTGAGAGTTTAGATTTGAATCTAGTTGAGTCAAAAGCTAGAGAATGGTAATTATGATTAGAAGTTAATTAATTTAGATTAATTAACTTGGGGGATTTTAGGAATTTGACATTTGATTTAAATCAGTTTGATTTATTGAATCAAATAAGAAGAACTTTAGGACTTAATTAAAAAATTTGATTTATTTAATTAAACATGATGAACCTTAGGGAATTAATCAATAGCATAATTGAATGTTAATTAGAACAGGATGCATGATGTTAGTTTTGCATGTCTACATTTTGCCCCTCTTTGAGGCAATGTACTTGTTGCATTGGTTCAAAGAATGATGCCGTTGACATCAAAATTTAAAAAAATTCTGATTTTTCGGATGCCCCAGTGAAAAGAAGTACGTTAGTATATTTCCCCCTCGAGAGATCGAGAGAAAAGATTCGATTTGAGGTCGATCTCGCGACAAAGAGGTTCAAAATGGATGTATGGATGATAATGATGATGTAAATGAGATGTTTGGAAGATGCTTAAAATAACAAAACTATATTATTTTAAGCATCTTAAATGATTATGCAATGCATGTGAGATGGATGAGATGGATGATGTTGTCCTATAATGATATGATGTGATTATGCAAGATGAGAGCATGAATGCAGCATGGATGCATTGTTAGCATGAAAGAGGATAGAAGAATGAGATGGATCATCCCTTATATTCAAGAAGATGAAGAATTCCAACAAGTCCTCTAGTCATCGAGACTTTATTGGATACGATGATGATGTATTGCTTATCCAAGCATGGGAAAAGAGCATACCTTTCTTTATGTTTGATAACACACATAGGTGTGATGCATCAAGGTATTAAGAACCAGGATGGTGTGGCACCTAGTGTAATGGACTTTGACTCATCAAACAGATAGGATTGCTCTTGTTCACACTTGACAAACATAACCTTATTCAGAATGCAGTTCAGATATTCTAGACATCTTAAGCCAAAACAAAAAAAGGCAAGCCTTCTTATATGGTCAACAAGATACCTAAAACATCCTTCCTACAAACAAAACAATGTATGCATGATGAAGTTATTAAACAAGAATATCAAACAAGCACATCAGATAAAAAGATAATGATCGTTGCCCCATTCCTTTCTCTCTAAACCTGTTTTGTTTAGGCATCATTGAGAGGTCCTTGGAATGAGCGCAAAATAAGATAAGTTCAAAAGACCAAATAAAGTAAACAAACAAGCTAATGTTCTTCATATCGCTAGCCAAGGCTAACTATTGTGGGGTACCTGATGCTTATGTCCATCATGGGAAAGCTTTATCCTAGGACATGTAGTGATCATGGTTTTGATGGGACTGATTGGGTGATAAGCTATTGATACTCCGAGTTGACCAACTTGTTGACTCATTGATTTAGACTTTCAAGACTCTCATGATTAGAGTGTTCACTTTCAAACCTACTAGACTTTCTTCTTACTGACTCACCAAAGGGTGAAAGTGACAATTGTTTTATTATGAGTGATGACAATCATGGGTGAAAGTGAGATGAAATCGATGCACCATTTTGGGTTTTTAGATATTTTGAGGCTGTTTTTGGTATTTTTGAGATTTATGAATTTTTTTGGATTTTGTGTCTCGAGGGCCAATCAAGGATGGGCTTGCCTATGTTTAAGCTCAGAGATGACATAGTTTGGAATCCAATTGACTTGACTGCTAATGAGATAGATAGGAAAACAGATTGCAATTGCGACGGACGCCTAAAATCCTAAAATGTAAAGTAGATGGACAAATGGGTGCCCCTATGACAGATGCCTAATTAGATGGGTAGATGAATGTCATTGCAATAGATGCCTAGAATCCTAAAATGTGAAAAATATGGACAAACGAATGCCTCTGCGATGGACGCCTAACTAGATGGCCAAACAGATGTCATTGCGATAGATGCCTAAAATCCTAGAATGTAAACTAGATGGACAAACGGGTGCCCCTACGACAAATGCCTAACTAGATGGGCAGACATATGTCATTACGACAAATGCCTAAGGACTGAATCTAACTATCTCGGGGGATGATCAAAGATCAACCTTGCCTACATTCAAGCTCAGAGATGGTGTAGTTCAACAAGGTGAAAAAAATAACAAGACTTGATGATTAATTTTTTGATATTTCAGCATGTTTTTGGAGTTTTCATGATTTGGATGTTTTTGATTTTTAATTTTTTGAATGTTTTTGAAATTTTGATGTGTTTTGGATGTTTTTGGTTTTTTCACATGATTTTGACAATTTGGATATGATATGTGATGATATCAGTGATTTGTTTTGAGGTTTTCTTGAAAACCAAGCTTAATGTTGATCGATAGGGTTGATGGATTGATAGTTTGACTAAGTGTGCTTAAAAAAAAAAAAGTGATAATGCACTTGTAAACTCTAGGAAGTTGTGTTATCCTAGAATAAAATCGTACAAAAAGGATAATTTGGCTAGGTGTGTTAAGCCAAATGAGGTGATTATGGATTTGATAATTTGACTAAGTGTGTTAAGCCAAACAGAGTGATGATAATGAACTTGTAAACCCAAGGAAGTTGTGTTATCCTAGAGTAAACTCGTGCACAAGATGATAGTTTGACTAAGTGCATTAAGTCAAACAAGGTGTTGATTGATTGGATTCGATTGATCAAGATTGATGAAGCTTGATTTGGAACAAAATTATTTTGATGATTTGATGTGACACAAATGTGCACATTAGATGCGACTGATATGAATTGTTTGGATTGATGTTCGATGAAAGATAAATCTTGATAAGGAACGTCGCCTTGTCAAAATATGTCATGGGCTAGTGACTTGGATTTTTGGCTCACAAATGTTTTAAACAATTTGATTTCATGTTTACCAAATGTTCGGATCACCACATAAGTTGGATGATATATATCAAGATTTATTCTCAAAGCAAGATGCAAATATCTGCCCCCAATGTCTAGCAATGATTGAACAACCATGGGTGGATTCTTGGACGAATGTATATGAATTATCTTGTAATAAGATAAGGTGTTTCAACAAAGGATGCTCATTTGGATAATGCTTCAAGGCTCAGATAACATTTGGATTGGATAGGATCAGTGAAAATGACCCATGTCAAGATGTTTACCATAAACACGTGTGAAGTCTGTACCAAACTTTTATCAAGATAATGCAGATAGATGATAATGGGTTGCATAAATGATTCATGGATGATATGGCCAAAATATTGGCTTTATTATGGATGTGATAATATGCTTTCTCCTAAACTGGTGCACGTAGATGCTCAATTCTACACATGAAACCTGTTTTCCAGGTTTTCATCATGGTACCTGTCCAAAGTGCCACTGAGATGGTTTTCGCTAGAGGATGATTTTTTTCTTTACTATTTTCAATCCTTTTTTTTTCTGATTTTTTTGGATTTTTTGTATTTTTGATTTTTTTGTTGTTGCCAAGATGCCTATTTGCCAGTTTTCATCAAGGTGACCATTTTTTCAAGACATTTTTCTGATTTTTTTGTATGTTTTGAGAGATTTTAAGCTGATGTTGAATCGCCTGGTACTATTGATGTTGATGCTTCTTTCATAACATGCCATCAGTATCCTTCTTGAAGAAGTTGCTTTGCCAAGATACATGCACTTGAAAGAAAATTTTGAGAAATTTGTTCTGCTTTGCCGATACCGGAGTTAACTTTGTCTTTGTGCACACATCGCGATAAAGTGCCTTCTGAATCCTTATGATGAAGGGTCATTGCCAACACATGGTCAATGTAAGAATTGGATATCATGCGTGGAGGAGTGGATGAAGTGTGTTTAGGAATAAAAGATGGATTGGTTGATAGTTTGGAACCTTTGACTCTTCAAACTTGGGAAGATGAGGAATGATGGGTGGATACGAAAGTGTGCAAGGAATTAGGACCAAGAGCTCGATATACTTTGTATGTCACTTGAGAAGCATGATTTTTTCTTTGTGGACATCTTTGATGGATAATTTTCCCTTTTTTATTTTGCCCCATAGTTTCTTTGACTGATGGAGTTTGATAGGGATAATCATTCTTTGTATTCTTTGGTATCCACTTGTATTTGATTTTTCCTTCATGTTTCACTGCTTCTTTTTCTTTGACGATATTCTTCTTTCTTTGATTCAAATCTTTCTTTTGTTGTTGGTCCCAATTTGTGGATGGGGTGATGGGTGGATGAAAATTCATGGTGTGGTGGGTTGTAGTATTGGCATTGATTTCATCATAAGGATCCTTCATGATCCCTATGTTGACATTTGCTCGAGACGAAGTTGCCCCCAGTTTTGTGGAAATATTATTGATATGTTGAGATCCCTTGATTTTCGAATAACCAAGGCCTTGATGCTCAGGATTGTCGATAATCTGCACTAGTTCCAGGATACCCTGTTCATGTAGGCCTAATCCTTTGCCCTGATAATTCATCTGCTCAAAAATCTTATTTGCAATAGGATATGATTTACCTTAGAAACAAGGTGCTACTTTTCTCTGCTCTGTCGTGGACCTTCAAAAATGTCAGCTTCTTTATTGATGAGATAGCTTACCTTAATAAAATTAAGTGATCCAATTTTATAACTGATAGGATCCTCCACATGTGGGATGAATGTCTGATTGATATCTTTAGCTTGATCTTGTGAAATATCATATTGTACTACTTCTTCAAGAAGTCTTGATGATTCAATGTCCTCATAAAACTCTTCCTCATGATTCAGTTCATAGGATGTTGTTTTTGATTCATGATTTCTGTAAAAGCCTTCTTCATGATTTGCTTCTGATAGGTGTCCAAAGGATGTTTCTGATTTACAGCTTCTGTAGAATCTTTCTTAATGATTTGCTTCTGATATGTCTCCAAATTTTTCCATATTTGATCATGTGTACCAATGTTAAGAGTAGGAGACTCTTGTTTCTTAGTAATGATTTCAAGAGTATGAGACTCTTGTTTTGAATGACGATCATCTACGTGTCCATCCAACGAAAGCATCTCATGGGTAGATAGAGGAATATGTGCTATATGGATATGATCATCATTTGTGACATCTTGTATAGATAAAAGAGTGCCCATTAGATCATTGTACTATCTTGGAGATACAAATTCTTGATCTTGGTTACTTTCATAATTGCTTTTGACATGTTTTGGATCAAGTTCTTGACATGGGTCAATTTCAAAGGATGGATTTCTTATAGTGGGTTCTTGGACATCGTCATTGGGAAGTGGCTCAATATTCTCTTGAGGTTTGAGTGGATTTGGATAAAATTTTGAGTTAGGGATTCCTTCAATATTTGTAACCATGAGGTCAAAGGATGCCAATATGTCATTGGAAGGGCCATTGCTAGACCTTGATGGAAGATTTTGATCATGCTTTGGAATAAGTTCTTGAGATATATCCTCTAACTCGTTAGGTGATGTAGAGACATTTTCAACATGCTCATTGGTCGATGGATCATAGATTATGTCAATGGGATCAAATAATTGTAACACATCTTGAAATAAATCACTAAAAAGTGGCTCTTGATGAATGTTGAGTTGATCATTGGATGGGGTAGAAGCATCTTCATGATCTTGAACATTGTTTTTAATAATTTAGGTGGGAATTTGTTGCAAGCTTTGTTGAGCGAGTAATGTCTATGTTTGTTGCTGATCCAACAATGCTTGTTGTTGGTCATGATGTTGTTGTGCCAACAATGATTTTTGTTGGGCTTGTTGTTTAGATACTTGTTGATGCACTTGTTGATGGATTTCTTGCAATAGTGCTCAGAATTCTGCTTGCCCCTATCGGGCTTGATGTTGGGCTTGAGCTTGAGCCTGTGCTTGCTGGGCTGCTTGAGCAGCTTGCATAGCTTGTTGGGCTTGTGCAACTTGTTGGTTTTGGAGCGCATTTTTGTGGGAAGCTTCTTGAGTGGCTTGCAACATGATGGAGAATGGTGCTGATTGTTGGGATTGCTTGGATGGTTGCTGCCTGCTGTTGCGATACTGATGGAAAAATGGGATGATTTGGTATGATGTTTTGATTCAGCATGATAGATTGAAATTGAATATTTTTGTGGTTGGGAATCATATTGCCTTGATTTAAGTAACTTTGATTTTGCATGGGGTTACCTTGACTTGAATCAACATATGGAGTTGCCAATATATTGCTAGGATTTTGAACAAAACATTGATGGGATTTGCAAACAAGTCTACCCCAAATTTTACCAAGTGCAAAGTAGAAATGTTCATTTTCAACAAACTTGTATTTGGCATGTATGGATTTGGTGGGATAATGTTGTTTGGAAAACTCATGCATTGAGTGTTTGGTTGATAGTTTTTGAAATTTGGACTTGGATTTAAATCTATCATTGGGAAAGGTGTTCCAAACTTTAGATTGGGCATACTCACATTCGTTGTACTTTTGAGGTTTGGAGGAGATAATGATGCCATGTATAAATGTGAGTTTCAATAATCAATTGGCATTATGAGACTTGGATAGTTTGGTTGACTCAAATTGCTCATGATGGATGGATCAAGCTTATATTCCATGTCCCTCTTGTGTTCAAAGCAAGTTTGAACAATAAAATGAAGATCAATTTTCAAGAATTTAAGAGATGAGCCTCTAATCCTTTAAATCGGTCTAAACCTTACACTCAAAAAAATTGAAGAACTAGTATATTTGAAGGATCAAAGCGATAATGATGATGAGATAAACAAAAGATGAGTGATACAGATGAATGGAACTCTTAAAGAAACTTTGAAGGAAATGCTAAACTTTTTAGGACTTTGATTGATCGTGATTGGATTGATAGTTTTGACTAAATGTGTTAAGTCAAACAAAATGTGATAAATGCACTTGTAAACCATAGGAAGTGTTATCCTAGAATATGACTCCTACAAGATGGTAGTTTGACTAAGTGTGTCAAGTCAAACGAGGTGATGCTTTGATAATTTGGCTAAGTGTGTTAAGCCAAACAAGATGAAATCGTAAACCCTAGGAAGCTGTGTTATCCTAGAGAAAAATCATGTAAAAGATGATGGTTTGACTAGGTGTGTTAAGTCAAACAAAGTGGTTTTGATTTTGCCTAAAATTTTAGCATAAAAGATGTTTACAAAGTTTCCAAGAGTTTTTGGTGAAGTGATTTTTGACTGATTTTGCTGGTGTGAAGATGGATGAAAGTGATTGAATTTGATCCTTGAATTGACCTAGATAACACTTCTTACAAGACCTCGGTGTTGAAGAACACACTATACTTCCTATGGGAGGAAAGCAAAATTTTCAAAAAAAATTGGGATTCTGTTGATAGTAGAATGCATACAACTCAAGATTGTTTCTTGAAGATTTTTTATTTTTTTTTGTAAAAGTTGTAAATCAATCTTTCCCTAAATTTGAAAAGTCTCTCAGGACGCTCCTCATGAGCTTTCAGACTAAGCTTCTTGAACTTTGGTTTTAGGATTTTGATCTTGCGGGAAATAATTTTAGAAAACACATGTGTAATCCAGTTTGTCTTTTATCTTTCTTTAGTGTATTCTTTTTACCAAAAACACTTTGCTTGATTATGTTTCAAAATTGTATGTCTAATGTCCCACTTTCATTTTCATCCCACAAAGTCCATTATGTGGAAATCAAAGAAATTAGGGAAAAATTCTCCTATGTTTATCTTTATTGAAAACAAATGGTGATAGAATTGAAGCACTTAGAAATCTCTAAGGATATGACCCCTAGGGAAAGCAAGAGTTCTTAAATTCTTCAAAGGTATTTTTTTCCTAAAAGGGGTTTGAAATTTGAAGGTCTTGTGAATGTTTGTTTTCAAATTTTTTTAGGAACCAAGTAGTGTGTTCTTTTCTTTCAAGCACTTTTACAATCCTAGGATGATGAGGCAATATCTTGTTGCGTTCCCACTTGGATAAATCCAACTGTGCATATCTTGTGCAAATGGCTAAATGCTTGACCACACTGGTTCCCCTCCATGGCACACACTTCTCTGGTCAACAAAGCATTAGTACCCATGAATCTCCCATGTCATACCTTCCATTTCTACAACAAAACTGCATGTATAATGTGGGGTGGCTTCAAAGGACATGACCTTTTGCACCAACATGATAGACAAGGTTTTGGTCTTTTTCTAAACAAAGGGTTCTAATGTGGGCATTCAATTCATGGGGGATTATCCAACATCGGTGAGAGTCCATTTTTGTTCTGTTAGAACTGTAAAATTTTGAATTTTTATAGTCTACTTGCATTCAAGGGTTTCCAACATTGAGTCCTTATCATGAGTACAAAATCCCCTCTTTACATTTCCTTACTTATTTTTTGTCATGTGACCCATTTGAATCCATCTACCTCTCCTGATTTCATTGAAAGACCCATATCGGCAAGACATAGTAACAATCTCCTTGAGATATTTTTTCACTAACAAGTGTTTGTTGTAGACAATCGACAAGACTTTTCTTTTCTTTCGGCGATTGAGAAGATTCATATTGGCATATGTTGGGGTGTCGTTGTAGTGTCATGACGAATCCAATTGGTTTTGCCGACTAGCATGTGGAGTGGTCATTTCGGCTAAGCTAGTGGGTATCGACATGAAGTCATAACGAAATCATTTTGTCTTGCCGATTGGCTTGTAAGCAAAAGCCTTGGTAAGACTTATATTCGTGGGGGAAGGTCTTGGCGAAGTGACTCCTGTCTTGTTGAACTAAATACAAGGGGATCCGAAAAGCTATTGGAGAGAGTATTGGGGTCTTTCCGCCTTGAAAGGTATGCTAATAGAGATATGCATTGCTAGGAGAGGAAGTTTTCGACATAAGGTTTCACTGAAGTTTGAAAGTTATACCAACAAGTGGCTCGAGGTGAGTTTAACTGAATAGGAGTGTATTGGTAAGACATTTGGCATCGATATAGGTCTTCCCAAAGGTTTATTGTCTTGCCGAAGGTATTATTTCATTGGTGGGGTTTATTTCTTCGGTGAGAAACTTTGGTGGACAAGCCGAAAATGAGAGTTCATCGGTGAAAGGGTGTTTTTGTCTCAGCGACTATGACTTGAAGAATGCATATCGATATGACACAATGAAGGCTATGTAACATATCCCTGACTCGGAATTGTTATAGCGACATAAAAGGAATTGACAGCCATCATCTTTTAGATCCCAGGTATCGATAAGACCACATAATGTCTTGGCGAGAGGTGTAATAGATGTTGCAAAAGGCTTCACCCCAGATTTGAAAATCTCTCATCGAAGGGATATTTGATGCAACAGTG
This sequence comes from Sequoiadendron giganteum, assembly GCA_007115665.2. Classification (NCBI taxonomy): domain Eukaryota; kingdom Viridiplantae; phylum Streptophyta; class Pinopsida; order Cupressales; family Cupressaceae; genus Sequoiadendron; species Sequoiadendron giganteum. Next base: position 71,229,900 of record CM021102.1, read on the forward strand.
GCAGTTTCAAATTGGTTTTCATTCATGCTTCATTAATGGCGCGACGGGGTATAACAATAAAGATTATATCAATTCTTCAGTTCTGAATTGATTGCAGGTGAATTGGCATGTTGAACAAAGAACCGGGAAATTTTTCAGTCTAAGGAGCTCGAGCAGAATACTGTAAGTGACTGTTCCTTAGTTTTTGCATTTTGATTCTCTAAGCTTGAGAATGGAGTCTTTTGGTTCTGGAAAGGGTAAGGGTAGAAAGCATGGTGAGAGTGGTGTGTCAAAAGGAAAGAAACAAAAGTTTGATACGGAGCATGAGGGGACTAAAAGGAGGTTGAACCAATACCTTATTGATCAATTACCTGGCTCAGGCCCTAAAGCTAGAAGGTCTGCATAGCTCAGGGAAAAATTTGATAAACCAGATGACAAGTGCAAGTTCATAGGTGATGTATGGACTACCATAAGAGGTTATGAGCTTTTCAAATTCCATTACCATAGAAGAAACCATTTTGAACCAGTCTGCAACCCATGGAAGTTAAATGTAGGGAAACTAGTGTGCCCTGATATTTTTGTAAATGCAGAATTAGTAAAAGTACTTGCAGACAATTATGATAAAAAACATAAAGCTATATGTGACCCATCTGGAAAACCATAGATATATGTGTCTAAAGAAGCATTGGGTGAGGTTTTCAAATGGGAAGGGTTTTGCAATGAGGAGATTAGTTGTGAAGAGTTGGAAAAGGAGTTTTCAAGAATGGATACAATCTATAAGGGTCGGAGGTTGCCTATTCATAGAGTTAAATAGGGTTGCAAATCAGAACCTTTGCAAGATAGTGAGGGGCCTCCTTATCATGTAGATTTGTTTGAACCTTACATGAAATACCCATATTTCTCAGTTTGTCAAGTTCTAGGGATGGATGTCCCGGAACTCATGTCAATTGTGCCAATGATTATCATAGCAGATATTCAGTATCATAACTCCAGGCCATTTGACTATGCTTCATATATTGCTAGGGAGCTTGATTCAGGATTGATGGCTATAAAGAGTGGAGCTTCTATTGTTCATCTCAGGCACTATTCGTTGTTGATGCACTTGGTGTTGTATTTTGGTCAGGAATTGGGAGTATGGCATCCAGAAATGAGAATTTTTCAAATTGGTAAGGAGGGTGAGGCATTGCCTATTCAGTTGTGGACTGCTATTTGGGATAGTAGGTTTTCCAATGCTAGTTTCATCCACTTTGAGGAATAATTTGTGAAAACTTTATACAGGTTGTATAAGTATCCTTGTAACTATTCATTGACTAATGAGATTAAAAGGTTTCCTCATCCCAAAGATTTCAATGGGCCAATTGATCATAGTTGGGGTGACTGGTATTGTTCGGAAGGAGCTACAATGATTAGGGTGTATGGGTTTGAAGGTACCCCTTTTATTCTACCAAGGATAGTTCCAAACAGAATTGCATATTTGGAAACTGTTAGACAAATGGATTATAGCAGTGTGATGATTTTCAGTTCTTATGGGAAGCAGGCTTTTATGCCTAGTACATTATGCTTTGGTGATTTCACTATGTTGGCCAAGGAGGGATATAATTCAATCCATGATAGATTGTTGCATTATAATATGAAAAGCGAACCACCTAGGAAATTTTTTGACCCTGAAGGATATATCAATTTAGCCAAAGAAAGGATTAAATTTGGAAGATATCAGCATGTACCTTATCCTTTTGATGATATGATCATAAATCTGGATGAAGAGGAAGTAGAGGCGGTGGTTGAAAGCTATAACCAAGGGTTACAGAATATGGGAACGTTGTCTTTTGGAGATGAGGAAACTCCAATGGATGAAATGACACAGAGCAGAACGGAGAAAGTATCTAGGTTAAGGACTTAGTAGTATGTTTTCCCAACTAGAGAATAGAGTATTGGAAGTGGTGATGTTGATGCATGACATATGGAATACAAATCATTTGTTTTAGATGATGAGTTTATAAATTCTCCAGAGTTCAAAGCATTGTTTTACAAACTGAAGGGGAAAGAAATAAGAGAAGATGTGGGTGTTGTCACCTCTGGGAATGAAGAGCAATTATTGGATCAATTGAGAAAATGTGTGGATGATGAAATGACAAATGTGACTCCTGAAAAGAGGAGGAAAATGTTGGAGAATGTTGGTGTCACGATCTTTCCTGGACTTGATTTGAATTCTGCATTGGTGTTTGATAGCTTCTTAAGAGATAGTAACACTACACACAAACTTGATAAGGAAAAGGTGACAAAGGTGTATGCAAGTTCTAAGTATGATACTGATGAGGGATTGTTGATGATATGGGCTTTGTATCCCCCCCATAAGAAATCAGTGGTAATTGATACAAAGAAGGCATTTGGCCATGTTATGACCCTAAAGGTTGGAGAGGCTGATCCTATGGTTACTGCAGAGATTGGGATAGACATTGCAAAATTAAATAAAGCACAGATCCAGGCACTGATAAGAGAAAGAGAAATGTATAAGGAAAGTAATGAGAGAATGTTAAGAGAAAATGACAGATTGAAAGACTTGGTTGGTGTTTCGATAGATCCAACCAAAATGCTCACTTAAGGAGAAAGATCTCAAGTAAAAGATCATTGGGTAGGGTCAAGTGCCTATAATCAGGGAAAGTATGATGCAATTGTTGCAATTGTTAAGAGGAGGTAGGATAATTTGACATCTTGGTTGAACAAATTATGGGAAAAATATTCTAGTACTCCGACTGCATTGAAGGAGCATGACATGATGGATGGACGAATTATGGAGAGGTTTCATGAATTAGCCACGAATGAGGAGGCTAACAGTACTGCACTTGAAGCTGCAAATCATATTATCAGTCGCCATTGAAAATTCTGTGAGGAATTGCAGGGAGATAAACAAGGATTAATTGAAGCTGCCAAGAAAACTGTGGTCACATTTTCTGATAATAGAGAGGAGTTGAAAGATGCCACCAGATGGAAGAATGAATGTGACACAATACTGAATGGAATCATGAAGACATCTTCTGCAGAGGATACATTACTAGAGGAAGGGAGCAAGCAAAATGAGGAAATGGTCAAGATGGAAATCACATTCCGGAATGTTGTTGAAGATGCGAACACGTACAAGCTCCAAGATTATTTAGACCATCTCGCTAAAACTCATTTGTGGCTAACTAGAGACTAATTATTCTCAACCTTTTGTTTTGTATTTAGTTTTTTCTTATTTCTGAAAGGACGTGTCCTTTCATCTTCTCAATGTATAAATGATCATTTTGAAAACAATATGGGGTGAGAGGGAGTTAGATAGATAGAGAACAGACAATGATATACATTTTTGGGGAAAAGATGAGACTGGTTGCATATGTAAAATGATGGAGATATCAATGAAAATTTAATATGATGGTGCATTATTTTCTGGTATCGACTGTTTATGATGTTTGTCAAAAAATATTATTGAAGTTGTCTCCATAATGGTGTTTTCTAGTTATTCAAATTAGTGTAAACAAGTTTATACCTAGTCCGTCAGTGCACATTTGTTGTATCTGTATGGTCAATTAATTGTTTCTTTCCAGTAAAGATTAAATTCTTTGAATTGATCATAGTAATTAGGGAATGTCTATTGGATTATTAAGAACTCAGTAATCACAATCTTGCATGTTTATACAATTTATAAACCAAATAAAGTGCTAAATAGCTTGAATGTTTGCCAGAACAAATAAACTCATTTCAGATTTCTCTTGACTCCATGAACCCTATAAGGCACTGGTCTTTTCATTTTCATCCTCTAGTTTCACTCACAATCTTTCATCTGTCATTTGAGCATATTAGGTTTTAGTTTTGAATATTGTTGTGCAAGTTGTACCAAAATTGTTTTATTTTATCCATTTCAAATTGCCATCTTGGACAAATTAGGGCAATAGGAGAAGATCAAAAGTCAAATCTAATTAATTCAAGTAGGTATACCTGCCTAGGTCTAGCAGCATCTAAAGAGTAGAAGGTTTAATTGTTTCAATACCTTGTTCTATTACAAATTAAAAGGTTGTGAAAGCTTGGCAACCTTTCATGGTTCAAACCTGCATTTTTGAGAGGTAACAAATTGGTGACTCCACTGGGGAACAACAAAGAATATGTGCCTTAATCATAGAGTCAAAAGTCATATAAGTAGACTCCACTGGGAATAATAAGTGACAATCTTTATCTCACTTTCAAAAAAAAGTGAGTGGCGACTCTGATTTGAACATTGCAATATGAATGGAAGGAGATCTCAATTTAGGGGGGGTCATTCCAGAGCTCCTCTTGGCGATAGTAGGTGGATGCATAAAGATAATAAGGTTGACAAGGGGAAAGGGAAAAGTGAGGACATGTTCTTGACAAACAAAGACAAATCATCAATACCTTTTGGTGAGAATTGTTTTGACAAATGGAAAGATAGTTCAACTGAAGAGCCTTGTACCCTGGAAGATCAGAGGAATCCTTTTTACAACCCTCAGAAACAAGCCGAATTTGAAGATGGACTCGAATCTAAATGACTCAGAGTTCAACATGAATATGACCAGAAAATGCAGGGTAATCAGAATGAACTTACTAATCAGGAAATTCATCAAGAAGATTATGAATCTTTAACTTATGATGAAGTTAAAGCACAGTTTGAATATCAGAAGAGAGAGAGGGAAGAGCAAGAAAATGCCCAAATGATTCAAGTAATAAAATAATTCAAATTGCAAAAAGCTTAGAACATTCCTCACATACCTGACTTTTCCCCAAAATACCTACCACCTCATAAACAGAGCAATTATGGTGTTGGGTATTCTCAACCACCAAGGATCCCTCACCACCAAATTGGGAATCAATATAGATAGCCAAATCATCCACCGCATATCCCCACACAACATACAAATAATTATCCACCCCCAGGTCAGCATCATGTGCCACAGTGAAATCTACAATATAATAACCCTATGTACCAGTATCAGTATACTACTATGATCAGACAATTTGATTTGGCAGGGTTTTAGTTGTACCCTTATCCTATGGATGGTTCTTGGAGAAATTTGGTGCCTAAATTCACTGGGAGTAATGCAATCACTGTTGAGGATCATTTAAGAAGTTTCAATGCTTTTATTCAAGATTTGGATGTACCTTATGAAGATTTTCATATGAGGTTATTCATGATGTCCCTTATTGAGGAAGCTAGGGATTGGTTTAATAGCCTGGCAATAGCTTCTATTTATTCTTTCTAGATATTTCAAGATCAATTTCTTGAACAATTTGGGAACCTAAGTGCACCAAATGCTGCTCTCCATGAACTAATTCGTATTCAGAAGGGTCAGAATGATTCAATTTTTTATTTTAATAGAAGATTCAATAAACTACAGAATAGAGTACCTCTTGGATCAAAGTTACTAGAATCAGTAGCATTAAGTGTTTACTTGAATGCATTTGACCCTAAAACAGGGTATGAATTGAGAAACAGGTTCCCAAGGAACTTAGCTGAAGCACAAAAGACAACATTAACAATTGAGAACAATAGAAAAGCTACTGGGATAATGAATAAGAGAGACAACCCTCGAGTTCTTCAACAAAACAATAATTATCAATATAAGCAGGAGAAGACATATAGGAAGGATAGGCCTAGACTACAAGATATGCCTTATAACACAAATTGGAAAGATGGAAAACCTATGACAGATAGGCCTAGAGACAAGGATACTCCTAATCCATTGAGAAAGAAGGGAACATATATGGTGAATAACAATTATTTTTGAGAAGCTTGTGATAAACCACATTCCCCTGAGTATTGTGTTGTAGCCCAGAGGATGCATGAGGAGGGAGTTTTAATGGGAGATGGTGGAGAAGATCACAAGATCTACTTAACTTCAAATGCTCTTCACCATGTTGAGGAGAGATATTCATCTTCAGAGGAAGGAGGTTATGAATATGATGTTGCAGAACGAAGGTACAAGATCCACATGGCTGAGCAATAGGTATTTTTTGATTCTGAGGATGATTATGTGGAACCACAACCTATTGAGGTTCTTGCTCATAGTAATGTGAGGAGACTTACTGATGAGGAAATAGAGAAATTAACTGTTGTTGCAGTTGAAGAAGCAAAGAGTAAATACTGGTTGAGAAATAGGACGGTAAATGAGAAGGAAGGTGTCCCTAGGGGTATCTTTATGAAAGATCATAAAGTTGTACAAGGATTTTCAAAGAAGATTGAAAAAAAACAACATGAAGAAAGAAAAAAAAATCATACCCAAAAGGATGCAGTAAAAGAATTACACAAAGAAATTCAAAAGACAGATCTACCAGGTAGAAGAGAAAAAGAAGAGTATAAAGGAGAAACATCAAAACAAAAGAAAGTGATTAAAGCAAAAGGTTCTTCTTTTGATTTCACTCAAGCCTTGTCTTAGGTAAAGATGTCTGTCCCACTTCTTGAACTGATGAAAATTAAAGAATACAGGGATAGTGCAATACAATTGACAACAAATGAAAGTGAAAAACATGTAGCTTCTGAAAATAAAGTGACTGCTAAAAATAAGTAGGATAAAGTGAACATTCCAGATATTGGCTTGAGTAATGTGTTGACAAGTCCACCACAAGTTGATCCTTTCTTTACTACATTACTCATAAATAACAAATTATTGAGAAATTGCATGATAGATTCTAGAGCTGCCATGAATATTATGCCAGTAGGAGTGATGAAATAGCTAGGAATGTGGGTGGATACATATGAAGGAAAATGTTATGCAATGGATAACCAACATGTTCCTGTGGTGGGTATAATGAAAGATGTAGAAGTCAAGTTAGCTGCTTATCCTCAAATAGCTTATAATATTGATATAATAGTGATAGACACCCCTCCTCAATTCGATATGCTTTTATCAAGACAGTGGACAACAACTATTGGTGGAAATGTCTAGTTTGATCTATCTTATGCAACAATTCTGATAAATGGCCAAGAGGTGAAATTGTACAGGGAACCAAGGATGAATCAGGTTATTGATTATGTGCCACAAGACCAAATCAACTATTTTTGTGATGTTGATCTTGGGAGTTTCAATGTAGATCCAACACAACCAGAATTGACTAATAGTGATCCTATTGAGAAGCATGTTGCACAGAACCACAATGGTGTGTGGAAAATGTATTTTGATGGAGCCTGCAACCAAGAAGGCAATGGACCTTGAATAGTGTTTGTTTCGCCTAAAGGTATTACATTTAAGTATTCATTCCTGTTAACTTTTGAATGTACAAATAATGTGGTGAAATATGAAGCTCTATTAACTGGGCTGAATATAGCGGTGAAGCATAAAATCAAGTTGTTGGTTGTTCTAGGAGATTCGGAGTTAATTGTCTCACAAGTTAGGTCAAAGTATATAGCAAAAAATTAAAAGACTAAAGCAATATAGAAATGTTGTATGGGATACAATTGAATTGCTTGACGCCTTCTCAATTGAGTGGGTAGATAGGTCAAAGAATATAATGGCAGATTTTCTAGCTAATGTAGCATTGAAAAAAGATGATATTACATTGGCTGGAGTGTCACAAATTGAACTCAAGACTAGGCCTATTGTGCCTAATAATGTATATAGCTAGCAATTTTTTAATGATGACACTGATCTTTTGAAATTCCTTCACTGTATAGACCAATATGAGGCCCAAGAAATCGACTTCAATGCCTTTGTTGAGGAAGTTGATGGAAAAGAAAACAGTGTTTGGGAAGGAAATTTTGCAGCTTAAGACAAATAAACTTCCTAAAGGCTTGGTGGCATTTGAGAGGGTATATAATGGAAATGATCGATCTTTAATGAAGCAAACACTAGTAGGAAAGGATGATATTGAGGAAATTAATTTGGGAACTGAGATGGCACCAAAAAAGGTGTACATTGGTAAAAAGATAAATCCTGCAATTAGGAAAATGCTGATTGATTTGTTGAGAAAGTATAAACATGTATTTGTCTGGTCTTATGAGGATCTAAAAGCATATAGAGAAGACTTGTTTCAGCATGAAATACCATTGAAAACAAATGCTAAACCATTCAGACAAAAGCAAAGACCTATAAATCCAACTCTAAAGCCAAAAATGTAGGAGGAATTGGTGAAGCTCAGAGATGGTGGAATTATTAAGCCTATCAGACATTCAACGTGGGTTTCAAATTTGGTCCCTGTCAGAAAGAAAAATGGAGATATCAGATTGTGTGTAGACTTTAGAAATTTAAACATAGCATCCCTTAAAGACAATTATCCTCTGCCAAATATGGAGGCCATGTTACGTAAGGTGACAAGCTGTGAATTGTTGTCTATGATGGATGGATTTTCAGGGTATAATCAGGTCAAGGTTAAAGAGTTTGAACAATACAAAACAACATTCACAACTCCTTGGGGACGTATGTTTATCTGAGAATGCCATTTGGTCTCACTAATGCAGGGGTGACTTTTCAAAGAGCCATGGATGTGGCATTTGCTGATTTGATCAATATCCTCGTGGTGGTGTATCAAGATGACCTCACTGCTTACTCCAAGAAGGTTGAAGATCATGTTCATCATTTGGAAAAGGTATTTATGAAAGCTCTTGAATATGGTGTTAGCTTAAACCCCAAGAAGTGTAATTTTGTAGTTACAGAGGGTAAACTTTTGGGACATATTGTTTCAAAGGAAGGGGTTAGGATAGATCCCGAAAGGGTTGAGGCTATTGATAAAATTCCTGTGCCTAAAAGTGTTAAGGAAATACAATCATTCTTTGGATAGATAAATTTTGTTAGGAGATTTGTCTCTAACTTTGCTCAGATTGTTAAACCCATAGAAAGAATGTTGAGAAAAGGACAGAAGATAGAATGGACTGCAGAGGCTTTGGACGCTTTTGTATCTATTAAATGAGCCATCAAGGAGGCCCCTGTTCTTAAGTCTCCTAATTTTTCAAAGCCTTTTCAGATTTTTTCATTCGCCTCAATGCATACTATTGCAACTGTTATGCTACAAAAGAATGAAGATGGTCATGAACATCCTGCATCTTTCTTCAGTAAGTCATTATAGGGATCTGAATTAAAGTATGATATAATGGAGAAGCAAGCATTTGCACTAGTGAAAGTTGTGAAGGTTTTCAGACCATATCTTGTTGGAGCTAAGGTAATTGCTTATGTTCCTCATGCAGCAGTCAAGGATCTTCTGACACATTCTGAAGTAACAGGTAAAAGGTGCAAATGGATCAACAAAATCCAAGAATTTGACATGGAGATAAAAATTACTAAACTAGTTAGAGTTTAGGGTTTGGCTAAATTAATGACAGAGGCAAACATTGAAGCAAATCAGATTTGCAATGTAGAAAAAAATGTAATTACAAGCATTGAACATACTCAATGGTATACAGATATCATGTACTATCTTAAATACATGAAGTGTCCAGAGGGAATGAATGACAATCAAAGAAGAACACTGAAGTTATAGGCATCCAAGTATGTTTTTATGGATGGAGATTTATTTTGGAAAAACAGGGATGGTATATTATTGCTATGTCTGGATGAATTTCAATCTAAACATGTTATGAGTGAAATACACGAAGGGGTTTGTGGAGGACATTACTCAGCAAAAACAACTGCTCAAAAAATTCTCAGGGCGGGATATTATTGGCCAAAAGTCTTTAATGACTCTTTTGCACATGTGAGAAAATGTGAAGCTTGCCAGAAATTCTCTAGAAAATTGAAGTATCAGGGGGCTTTGCCACTTTGACCCATGTAGGTTTATGCCTCTTTTCATCAATGGGGAATTGATTTCATTGGGGAAATACAAGAAAAATCAAGTGGTGGACATAGCTAGATATTGGTGGCCACTGATTATTTTACTAAATGGGTAGAGGTTGTTCCAACTAAAAAGGCTAAAAGTAAGGTGGTGACACAATTCCTGATGGATAATATCATTACTAGATTTGGTACACCAATGAGGTTGATCATTAACAATGGAATGTGTTTCAGATCAGATGAATTTAGAGGCTTCTATAGCACATATGATATTGTCATTTCTTATGTAGCTCCTTATCATCCATAGGCTAATGGAAAAGCAGAGTCTAGCAATAAGAGTCTTCTAAAGATTATAAGAAGGATGCTAGGTCAGAACAAGAAGGCTTGGGATGCAAAATTAAGACTGGCTGTATGGACTGATAGAATTACGGTGAAGAAGGCAATTAGGAAGTCCCCATTTGAGTTAGTGTATGGAGCATAAGCCAGGATGCCTTTGTAGAACTTGTTACTAGTTTATAAGTTTGTTCTTCAGGAAGATTTGGATACTCCTGAGCCCATGGAGGAAAGGATGGAGCAGCTAGCTGAACTGAATGAAATAAGGAGAGTGGCTCAAAATAAAAATATAAAATTGCACGTGCAGATGAAATATTTATTTGACAAAAAGGCAAAGGATAGGAAATTTGGAGAAAGTGATCTGGTACTGATGTGGAATGCAAGGTGCCAGGAAAAGGGAAAACATGGGAAGTTTGAAGCCTTGTGGCTAGGGCCTTTTGTGGTGGTAGGAAGGAAAGGCAAAGATTCATACTACCTGTAGAATATGGCTGGTGAGGATCAGGAATTGCCTATGCATGGGAAATTTCTGAAACATTTTTCCTCTTGAAGTAATACAGAGGATTGAGGGTTGCCAGTGCATGGACAACTCCTAATGATCCTCTTTAAAATTATTTTCCATGCACAGTAGTCTAGCATATAAAAGGAACAGGACTTGCAAGTACATGGACAATCCTGACTTTCCTTTCTTCAATATTATTTTTCCATGTACAATAGCATAGGGTCTCATTCTGTTCCATCATGCTCACATGTTCCATCATTCTGAGTTTGGTCTGCTCACCCAAAAATCTGAATCCTTGCAATGATCTTGCTATCATTCATCCCCAGATAGAGCCACTGTTAGAATTGTAAAATTTTGAATTTTTACAGTCTATTTGCATTCAAGGGTTTCCAACATTGAGTCCTTATCATGAGTATTAAATCCCCTCTTTACATTGCCTTGCTTATTTTTTGTCATGTGACCCATTTGAATCCATCTACCTCTCTTGATTTAATTGAAAGACCCATATCAGCAAGACATAGTAAAAGTCTCCCCGAGATATATTTTTCACTAACAAGTGTTTGTTGCAGATAATCAGCAAGACTTTTTTTTTGTTTCGGTGACTGAGAAGATTCGTATCAGCATATGTTGGGGCGTTGTTGTAGTGTCACGGTGAATCCAATTGGTCTTTCCAACTAGCATGTGGAGTCATCATTTTGGCTAAGCTAGTGGGTATCGACATGAAGTCATAACGAAATCATTTTGTCTTGCCGATTGGCTTGTAAGCAAAAGTCTTGGTAAGACTTATATTCGTCGGGGAAGGTCCTGGCGAAGTGACTCCTGTCTTGCCGAACTAAATACAAGGGGATACAAAAAGCTATTGGAGAGAGTATTGGGGTCTTGCTAACTTGAAAGGCATGCCGATAGAGATATGCATCACCAGGAGAGGAACTTTTTGACATAAGGTTTCACCGAAGTTTGAAAGTTATACCGACAGGCAGCTCGGGGTGAGTTTCACTGAATAGGAGTGTATCGGTAAGACATTTGGCATCGATATAGGTCTTCCCAAAGGTTTACTGTCTTGCCGAAGGTATTATTTCACTGGTGGGTTTTATTTCTTTGGTGAGAAAACTTGGTGGACACACCGAAAATGAGAGTTCATTGGTGAAAGGGTGTTTTTGTCTCAGTGAATATGACTTGAAGAATGCATATCGATATGACACAATGAAGGCTATGTAACATCTCCCCGACTTGCAATTGTTATAGCGACATAAAAGGAATTGACAACCATCATTTTTTTGATTCCAGGTATGGATAAGACCACATAATGTCTTGGTGAGAGGTGTAATAGATGTTGCAAAAGGCTTCACCCCAGATTTGAAAATCTCTCATCGAAGGGACATTTAATGAGATAGTGCCAGTTTCAAATTGGTTTTCATTCATGCTTAATTAATGGTGCGATGGGGTATAACAATAAAGATTGTATCAATTCTTCAGTTCAAAATTGATTGCAGGTGAATTGGCATGCTGAACAAAGAACCGGGATGTTTTTCAGTCTGAGGAGCTCTAGCAGAATACTGTAAGTGACTGTTCCTTAGTTTTTGCATTTCGATTCTATAAGCTTGAGAATGGATTCTTCTGGTTCTAGAAAGGGTAAGGGTAGAAATCCTGGTGAGAGTGGTGTGTCAAATGGAAAGAAATAGAAGGTTGATACAGAGCATGAGGGCACTGAAAGGAGGTTGAACGAAGACCTTATTGATCAATTACCTGGCTCGGGCCCTAAAGCTAGAAGGTCTGCACAGCTTAGGGTAGAAGTTGATAAACTAGATGACAAGTGAAAGTTCATAGGTGATGTCTGGACTACCATAAGAGGTTATGAGCTTTTCAGTTTCCATTACCATAGAAGAAACTGTTTTGAACCAGTCTACAACCCATGGAAGTTAAATGTAGGGAAACTGGTGTGCCCTGATATTTTTGTAAATGCAGATTTAGTAAAAGCGCTTGTAGACAATTATGATCCAAAACATAAAGCTATATGTGACCCATCTGGAAAACCACAGATATATGTGTCTAATAAAGTAGTGGGTGAGGTTTTCAAATTGGAAGGGTTTTGCAATGAGGAGATCAATTGCGAAGAGTTGGAAAAGGAGTTTTCAAGAATTGATACAATCTATAAGGGTTGGAGGTTGCCTATTCATAGAGTTAAATAGGGTAGCAAATCAAAACCTTTGCAAGATAGTGAGGGGCCTCCTTATCATGTAGATTTGTTTGAACCTTACATGAAATACCCATATTTCTCAGTGTGTCAAGTGTTGGGGATGGATGCCCTAGAACTCATGTCAATTGTGCCAATGATCATCACAGTAGATATTCAGTATCGTAACTCCAGGCCATTCGATTATTCTTCATATATTGCTAGGGAGCTTGATTTAGGATTGATGGCTATAAAGAGTGGAGCTTCTATTGTTCATCTGAGGCACTATTCCTTGTTGATGCACTTGCTGCTATATTTTGGTCAGGAATTATGAGTATGGACTCTAGAAATGAGAATTTTTCAAATTGGTAAGGAGGGTGAGGCATTGCCTGTTTAGCTGTGGACTACTATTTGGGACAGTAGGTTTGCCAATGCTAGTTTCAACCACTTTGGGGAATACTTTGTGAAAAATTTGTACAGGTTGTATAAGTATCCTTGTAACTATTCATTAACTAATGAGATTAAAAGGTTTCTTCATCCCAAAGATTTCAATGGGCCAATTGATCATAATTGGGGTGACTGGTATTATTTGGAAGGAGCTACAATGATCAGGGTGTATGGGTTTGAAGGTACCCCTTTATTCTACCAAAGACAATTCCAAACAAAATTGCATATTTGGAAATTGTTAGACAAATGGATTATAGCAGTGTGATGATTTTCAGTTCTTATGGGAAGCAGGCTTTTATGCCTAGTACATTATGCTTTGGTGATTTCACTGTGTTGGCCAAGGAGGTATATAATTCAATCCATGATAGATTGTTGCATTATAATATTAAAAGTGGACCACCCAAGAAAAATTTTGACCCTGAAGGATATATCAATTTAGCCAAAGAAAGGATTAACTCTGGAAGATATCAGCATGTACCTTATCCTTTTGATGATATGATCATAAATCTGGATGAAGAGGAAGCAGAGGTGGTGGTTGAAAGCTATAACTAAGGGTTACAAGATATGGGAACATTGTCTTCTGGAGATGAGGAAACCCCAATGGATGAAATGCCACAGAGTAGAATGGAGAAAGTTTCTAGGTTAAGGACTCAGCAATATGTTTTCCCAACTAGAGAACAGAGTATTGGAAGTGGTAATGTTGATGCATGACATATGGAATAAAGATCATTTGTTTTAGATGATGAGTTTATAAATTCTCCAGAGTTCAAAGCATTTTTGAACAAACTGAAGGGGAAAGAAATAAGAGAAGATGTGGGTGCTGTCACCTCTAGGAATGAAGAGCAATTATTGGATCAATTGAGAAAATGTGTGGATGATGAAATGACAAATATGACTCCTGAAAAGGGGAGGAAAATGTTGGAGAATGCTAGTGTCATGATCTTTCCTGGACTTGATTTGAATTATGCATTGGTGTTTGATAGCTTCTTAAGAGATAGTAACACTACACACAAACTTGATAAGGAAGAGGTGACAGAGGTGTATGCAAGTTCTAAGTATAATACTGATGAGGGATCGTTGATGATATGGGCTTTGTATCCCCCCACAGGAAATTAGTGGTAATTGATATACAGAAGGCATTTGGCCATGTTATGACCCTAAAGGTTGGAGAGGTTGATCCTGTGGTTACTGCAGAGATTGGGATAGACATTGCAAAATTGAATAAAGTACAAATCTAGGCATTGATAAGAGAAAGAGAAATGTATAATGCAAGTAATGAGAGAATGTTAAGAGAAAATGACAAATTGAAAGACTTGGTTGGTGTTTCGATAGATCCAGCCAAAATGCTCACTCAAGGAGAAAGCTCTCAAGCAAAAGATCATTGGGTAGGGTCAAGTGCCTATAATCAAGGAAAGTATGATGCAATTGTTGCAATTGTTAAGAGGAGGCAGGATAATTTGACATCCTGGTTGAACAAATTATGGGAAAAATATTCTAGTACTCTGACTACATTGAAGGAGCATGACAGGATGGATGGACGAATTATGGAGAGGTTTCATGAATTAGCCAAGAATGAGGAGGCTAACGGTACTACACTTGAAGCTGCAAATCATATTATTAGTCGCCATCGAAAATTCTATAAGGAATTACAGGGAGATAAACAAGGATTAACTGAAGCTGCCAAGAAAACTGTGGTCACATTTTCTGATAATAGAGGGGAGTTTAAAGATGCCGCCAGATGGAAGAATGAATGTGACACAATACTGAATGGAATCATGAAGACATCTTTTGGAGAGGATACAACACTAGAGGAAGTGAGCAAGCAAAATGAGGAAATGGTCAAGATGGAAATCACGATCCGGAATGTTGTTGAGGATGCGGACATGTACAAGTGCCAAGATTATTTGGACCATCTCGTTAAAACTCATTTGTGGCTAACTAGAGCCTAATTATTCTCTGCCTTTTGTTTTGTATTTAGTTTTTTCTTATTTTCGAAAGGACGTGTCCTTTCATCTTCTCAATGTATAAATGATCATTTTGAAAATAATATGGGGTGAGAGGGAGTTAGATAGATAGAGAACAGACATCGATATACATTTTTGGGGAAAAGATGAGACTGGTTGCATATGTAAAATGATGGTGCATTATTTTCTGGTATCAGCTGTTTATGATGTTTGTGAAAAAATATTATTGAAGTTGTCTCCGTAATGGTGTTTTCTGGTTATTCAAATTAGTGTAAACAAGTTTATACCTAGTTCGTGAGTGCACATTTGTTGTATCTGTATGGTCAATTAATTTTTTCTTTCAAGTAAAGATTAAATTCTTTGAATTGATCATAGTAATTAGGGAATGTCAATTGGATTATTAAGAACTCAGTAATCACAATCTTGCATGTTTATACAAGCTATAAACCAAATAAAGTGCTAAACAACTTGAATGTTTGCCAGAACAAATAAACTCATTTCAGATTTGTCTTGACTCTGTGAACCCTATAAGGCACTGGTCTTTTCGTTTTCATCCTCTAGTTTCACTCACAATCTTTCATCTATCATCTGAGCGTATTAGGTTTTAGTTTTGAATATTGTTGTGCAAGTTGTACCAAAATTGATTTTTTTTTTCCATTTCAAATTGCCATCTTGGACAAATTAGGGCAATAGGAGAAGATTAAAAGTCAAATCTGCTTAATTCAAGTAGGTACACCCACCTAGGTCTAGCAGCATCTAAAGAGTAGAAGGTTTAATTGTTTCAAAACCTTGTTCTGTTACCCTAAAATGTTGTGAAAGCTTGGTAACCTTTCATGGTTCAAACCTACGTTTTTGAGAGCTAACATGTCCATCTCGTCAGAAGAATCCTCATGATTCTTGAACTTTCCTCAAGAATCCACACTTATATACCAGTTGGAAGTCGCTTGGCTTTAGCATGTTCCTGGCTAGGTCATTCCCTTGGGTGAGTACTTTTTCCCACAAGGTAGGCCCTCTAAGTTAAATAAAAGTGAATAAACTCATCTGCAGTTAGATCAACCTTCATTTAGAAACAAAGGGAGAACACTCGCAATAGGGTATGTGCAAGATCATCATGGAAAAAATAGGTCCTTAAGTGGCGATAAAATTCATAAAAATTAGAGTTAGGCAACTTGACGCAAAAATTTGAATAAGTTATCTATATTATTTCAAAAATATGCAAGAATAGAATCTGTAGTGAATTGAATGTAGTTTCTAAAATACTAGTTTTATTTATTTTTAAAAAAATCTATTTGGTGAAAATGTGAAATTTCAATGCAGTATTACTTAAATTTCAGGGAAAAAATAAGAAGTAGGTGTCTGTCTGACCACCCTAACCACAATAAAATGATAATAATTTTTTATAATATTTTAGATATAAGTAGAGGACTCATGTCCCGATGTGATGCATATTTTATTTTAATGTTTTTCCAACTAAATAATTAATTATGAATTTTTTATTACAACTTTTAAAAAACATGAAAAATCGTATGTCTGACCACCTTAACTTGGTCAAAAATTCATGAAATTCATTTTTTTTTTTTTTTAATCCTACAGTATATGGAGCATAGAATGTGATCCATGTTTCAAATTCAAAAAATGTGATACCATTTGAAAACTATAGATGTTTTTCAATCAACCTATCAATCAGGACTTTAGTCGTAATTCAAATAGAAAATGAATAATAATTATTTATTAAATTCAAAGTAAAGCATAATTTATGTTGGTGGAAAGCTGAGAATCTCATTTAAAAACCCTTTTCGTTTCATCAAGTTTGGGTAAAAAAAATGTCGTTAGCCACATGGGCCATCATATCACTTACATATCACCACTTTTTGGCCCATCATGATCTTGCACATACCCAACAAGTTTACTCACACTCACAAAGTTTTTTGTTCAATTTTAAGTCCAAATTGAAATCTAGTAAATGTCTAAGGTTCTTTTTAACCAAATTTGAAAAGATCCAATCAGTGATTGATTTTAAGCCCAAATCAAAATGTGAGTTAGTCTAAAACAGAAAAAAATGGTAGTGAATTGAAGCTCTAAGATTGTTTAAACAAGCCTTAAAATATGCTTTTATCAAATCTTGATTTCAAGAAAATCTCCAAGTCCACTCCATTCGCCTTTGTTTTCATTTGATGCCAACCTTGCTCCTTTTTTCCTATTTGATAGATACATAAAAGTTAGGCATGTATTGTAAAAGTATAAATTTATACATAGGATATGTCAACTGTTTGAGAAAACAAGACCTTTTAAATAAAACAAAATTGACAAAGTGCATGAGTTCTTTATTATAAATTTAACTCCATACTAAATGTCAATACATTTTCCAATTGCACTTGCTTTTATAAAGGGATAATTATGGTGATTGATTCAAAAATTTGGATCCATTTCCCTAATATCACCAAATACCACAAAGGTACACCAATAAATTTCATACTTTTAAATATTTCATGAAGCAAGACAATTTCCCACACATTGTAGCAATTTTGTAGCTTAAAAATAAGTTACAATTAAGAGTATGCAATCAAGACCAAAGAGAAGCCTAAGTGGAAAGCTTGAGAAAATAATTTACTCCACCCTAACAACACCAAGTCCACACATTTGATCAATACCTTATCAGTTTTATCTTGAAATAAATGGTTGACCATGTAAAAATAAAAAATAAAAAATTTGCTTTAGCATCCCTAAAATGAAGTCTAAATTCAGATTACTTGCAATATTTTCAGCATTAAAACCCCCAAAATAGAAGACAACTAAACAAAATTTCAGGCCAAAGCACATGTCACACACAAGATCAGCCAGTAAATCTTAGAAAAAAATTTCAGTTAATGCAATTGGTAGGTGTCCGTTGTAGTCGGGAACAAATGTGACATAACTTGGGGAAATCGAATGAAATCTCAAATACTTCTAAGTTATCAAGTATCATCAGATTGTTTGACATAATGCCTTAATTCTACTGAACATGTAGTCAGCCAAAATTAGATCTTCCTATAGCTTTCACCCAATACACCTTCAATTGAATAATTTCCAACTTTAAATGAACTTCCTGTCAGAAAAAGAAAAAAGTAAACTGCATGGGATGGTACACATGTACTCTCAGCTCTATGTGAATCGTTCCAAGTTCTATACCTAAACTTGAAATCTAGAAAGAAAATAAAAATGCATACTGCCCCATAATCATCTAACTTGTTTTGGCGAGAAAAAATCTTAGTAGATATATCTAGCAACAAAGAAATAAAGATCAATAGTTGTTTGACATGACACGTTGTTGCTATCTGATATGACACCTCTAACAAATGCTTATTCAATGCGCTAAATAAATACTAGTCTAATACATGCCAGAGAAAGATGTATGCATGAAGAGCTCATAAATTCAAATCAAAAGGAAAAATAAAATGTGCGAGCGGCTTATGCATGTAACCATTGACTTTATTTCCAAGTACAGTTAATTTGAAAGGCTTCATTATTCTGCAATGATACACGGATTTTTAGAAGCAACACTACTATTAAAAATAACATATTATCTTGGCTCTTTAATTGGAGTACACCATAGAAAAAAAGTACCTGATGTGTCTCATTTCAGGAATGCGTTCTACACAGACTGACCAATTTTTCTTTTTCTTTTCTTTTTTGCTTTGTGGTTGACAACAAAGAAATAAATCATAGAAATTGGGTATCTGGTGTATAGGTCATAATTTCTCACCTCAAGATTATCTCTTAGTTTGTATCTAAGCACAAATCACCTTCATGCCATCGACCATTTGTGCTTTGACCCCAGTGCTTTGATCATTCTCCAATATCAAATAACATCAAACTTCACAACATTTCTATAAAGCAATACGATTTTGAATGTTATCAATATAAGAAACAATGAAGTTATATTTAGTCATTCAAACGTCCCACATGAGCATGGAGTATACCCTATCTAGAGCTATCACTCCCTATTAACGCATCCATCAATATTAAAAGAGAAACACAAAATTTACCAATGCTTACAACTTAAAGTTAATGGGTAGAAACAAACACTCTTGAGCAGGAGATTACTGACAGAGGGTTGTGCTAAGTGAGCTTCGAAGGAAACACCAATATAACTTGGCTCTATAGATATTCAAAATAGTGCTCAAAGAAATGCAATCTAGATATGCATAAAATAGCTTCATTACAAAGCTTTTAGAAATCTTTTATGCTTAATAAATAGTTAGAATGCACAACAAATGTGAAGAAAGTCTATGTTGCCCTCCTTCTAGCGCCATTTTGTGGTAGCTAAATTCTGCAACATGTTAGTATATCATGGAAATCAAACTAACATGGCAAAACCAATCAAACCCTATGAAATATTACTCCATACTAGACATGCTTAAATTAAGACATTTAAACAACTAGAAATGCCAAATGAAATAATCAAAAGCACAAATAACATGAAGCACATCTATCCCATATCGGATTGGTGCTCTTTGAATATGTGAAAGAGCACTTTCCCAATCCTTGATAAGCTTAGTGAGATGATAGACAATGAGATTCTCATGAACTCAAGTTTCCTATAATGGGGATGCTCTAAAATGTAGATTGCAGATGATGAAGAGAAAGATTGATTCTCAAATGAAGAGAGTGACCTTGCATGAAGTGTGTTGTTTTGTTCAATTTGTGTTGTTGTGCCTTGACTTTATAGATTCAAGGGTAGGAGATTGAGATATTTTGAATGAATGTGGGATCATTCAAAAAGCCAATGACAAGATGACACTTGTCAAGGTGTGAGAGGGTGAGGAATGTGCAAGTCTTGGCCAATGTGACAATTTCAAATTTGAATTTGTATGAAAAGACATGTTTAGGGGGGATGAAAGGTGCAATAAATGCCAAGTTTGACTTGTGTAAGAGCATTTAATGCTTTGTTGGAAGGGACAAGTCATGTGGAGGGAAGATTCAAATTGGAAGAATATTCCATCTTGATGCCCTTTGAAATAATTAGAAGAATTGATAAATCAAATAATTGATTTATTGGTGCAAGTGGGCAGGTTAGTTGAGAGTTTAGATTTGACTCTAGTTGAGTCAAAATATAGAGAATGGTAATTATGATTATAATTTAATTAATTTAGATTATTTAACTTGGGGGATTTTAGGAGTTTGACATTTGATTTAAATCAGTTTGATTTATTGAATCAAATAAGAAGAACTTTAGGACTTAATTAAATAATTTGATTTATTTAATTAAACATGATGAACCTTAGGGAATTAATCAATAAAATTGATTAATAGCATAATTGAATGTTAATTAGAGCAGGATGCATGATGTTAGTTTTGCATGTCTACAGAATTGGCTATGGATGCCAAGATCTATGGACCAAATGGAAAGCACAAGAAGAGAGAAAATAATGTGACAAGAATAAACTGTATTCAATGTCAATATGATATGATTCAATGTGTAAATGTAGTAGAGACCTCTTGGTTATATAGCCAAGGTGAGAACATAGGAGTACATAAGATTATGACAAGTGTCGTAATATTATGACATGAGACAACAATGAAAAGCTATCACTCCACCTAAAGTGGAAAGTGATAATGTGATAACCACCGAAAATAGCAGATCACCCACAAAAGGTGGAAACCTGATGAGGGTGCAACCCGAGACATAGAAAATCACATAGAAAACTGAGATTCTTATTATTTTCAAAATATGGAACTCTTACATGCAGAGGATCTCAAATCCCTGAGTTCTGAAATACATGCAAACTACAGGAAAGAAACTATAGAAATTCCCCTATTCGCAACATGTGATCTTCTTTCCCCAAAAACTACCACAAAAATTAGAAACTACCCCATAAATAGCCCAATTCTCCCTTTGGAGCCAAAAACAACATTCTAATTATGCGCCAACTTCCGGAAGCCCTAACTCAAGATCTAATCGTCGGATCTTCAATGATAATACCTTTTCAGAAAGTTCTTGTGAAAATGAAGTGTCGGAAAGTGGGGCCAAAAGTCTAACCACTTTTGTTTTCCACCAATTTTCGGGCCCATCCGGAGCCTTTAATTCCCTCAAAATTAGCTTTGAAGATTTTGTAGGGCAAAAAGTAGAAACTAAAATTGGAATAACTTTTGAACCGAGAATGATCTTCACCTAATTCTTTCACCAAAGTGTTTATTATTTTGTTATGAAGCTTCCCTTCAATTTTTGTCTCCTCATGCCTTCAAATTCATACCTGCTAAAAATAGCAGTTGAGCAGAAAAAGCAAAAAACCAGTTCTGAAAGTTGGGAATTCTTCTTCAACGAAAAGGGTATCCAGAAATGCAAAAAAATCTACAAAAATGAAAGTAAATATATTTTTGGGCGATGTAGGATTTCCCTTACACCACTGGATGCTCCTGCATCAAAACCTAATCACATAATATGTCCATGAAAGGTGGAGGTGATAAAGTAATAAGAGGATAAGTCCACCAAAGGTGGAAAATCTCCAACAACTCCTATGTGGTCCCTAGGTAAACTTAACTAAGGTGTAATTATGACCTAGGACAAGGTACAAAACATTTAATTACACCAACAACAATAACAAATACTAGGTTAAGAACAAGAATATCACAAGCAATGATGTATTTGATGCAAAAATCGTCAATGCAATAGGTCATGTACTCACAATCAAAGGAGTACAAAACCAAAATGCACCTATAACTACACCAACACCAAATTCTAATGCTATCCAAAGCAATCATGCACAGACTAATCCAAGGCAGTTGCATCAACTTGACAATTCCAAAAACACATGTACACCCCTTTGGGTGAACCTATTGAAATTGTCCTAAAGAAACTTCTTCAAAATTGCGTCATAACGTTGGAAGAGCCAAAACTGTATGACCCTAGTCAATTCAAGCCGTCATGGTGGGATGACAGTTTATTTTGTGATTACCACCATGCCAAAGGGCACAAAACATCCTCTTGTCATCAATTGTGAAATCTGGTGCAAGACCTCATACAAAACCACACCATTGAGTTGGGTGGTCAATCATTTACATCCAATGTAGATCATACTATCCACAAAAACCCGCTATAGGATCATGGTAAAGCTTCCTCATCTGGCACAAAGAATACCAACAATCAAGCCAACCACATCCGTTCGGCCTACAATATTATCCATCCTCCATATAGTTATCCCGATGGAACTATTATTACCAATCTTCACGTTGTTGACGAAGATGAATCTGTTAATACCATTTACATTAAAAAAATCCCTAGAATGCAATATGACTACATGTAAAGGCAAGGTCACTATCCCAGGTCCTTCTGCATGTCAACCAAAAATCACCATACCTTGTCCGTCCACCAGATAGCCCAACCCAAAACTAGAGTTCAACATTGTTCAACAATTAAATAAAACACTTACTCAAATATCCATTCTCGAACTGCTCCCTATTTCACCTGCACATAAGGCCATCCTGGATAAAGTCTTGCAAGAGTCATCTATCCCAACCAACATGGATGTCAACCACATTGAGACTATGGTTGGATATCTAAATTCACCTCACCACATCACCTTTTCGGACATCGACTATTCCTCGCCCAAACCATCGCATAATGATGCCCTTCACATAAAGGTTTTTGTCCATAAGCATAAGGTTAGATGAGTCCTAGTAGATGGCAGAGAAGGATTGAACATCTACTCTCTAAAACTGGTTAAAGCTCTTGGTTTCTCTAATGCATGTGTAGATGCTAGCAAGAGCATCATCATCAATGCATACGATGATGAAGAACGTGCTTCTAAAGGCATCATTACCATTCCACTCTGGGTAGGACTAGTTATCATAGATACAACATGCCCAGTCTTGGATCATGACATACAATATAATATCTTACTTGGTCACCCATGGATTCATGCTCTAAAATCCATTCCATCCACATACTACCAATGCCTAAAATTCCCTTTTGATGGAACTGAGATCACTATCCCAAGAGATCCCGATCCATTCCAATACTACACCAACCTGCAAGCCACTACTGAGCACCAGGTACCCATCAATTGGGAGACCTCATCTTCCACCTCATCCAAATATATTGACCATTGACACTCATAAAAATATCCATTCCATCACCTTCTACCACACCATACTCATCGGCCTCCATCCCAAGTAAAGGCCTTTAGATCCAGGACCTTGGTTGTGGAGAGTTCAAATTGAATACGTCTTACTATAGCACCGCAATACCAAAGCTGCCTAAAGTCTATGGAAGACCATATTTTGTAGTGGAGCCTAAAACAACTTTCAAGGTGCCACCGAAAAGTGTTTTTGCACAGTGGGGCGATATGGATAATGAAGTCATTATTGACATAGATAACTAGATCTACAAAGACCCAACAAAGTTATCTCCACTACCGTTGCATCTCTATGGTAAAGGCTATGATATATGAAATGCCCTAGGTTTTGATGGCACAAGTAGCCTTGGAAAGAATAGCAACAGAAGAAGGGAACCTATTATCATGACTACAAGACCAAGGTACATAGGGCTAGGGTTTGACCAATTTGGAATTGATGATCAATGTACCCATGAAATTTCAGGTAAAGTTGTAATGGTTAGAGAAAGTGTTGAGACATATTAAGAATCTCTTACTGAAACTAACTCAAATGAATGGGAATGGGGATCTAAAAAGACCATCAGTGACTATGACATTGATAAACTATTCTTGGAACCTAGCCAACTTTCCTTTGAAGAACGATTCCACCAGGAATATAACATTGACCCTATTGATCGACATTCCAAAAATAAGGAATGGGTAAGCATTCCTTGGAATCCAGAAGAACACAAGGTGTCATCGACAATACCTAAATCATCCCACCCCATTCCTGAGCCCACCCATGAGACTAACCTATTTGAGCCCACTATCCATACTTCTAAAATTCCAACCACTAGTCATGATGTTGATAATTTTATCCCATATTATGATTTTGAATTTGATTCATCTGACTCGAAGTATGGACCATCCATCGCATCTGACACGGAAGTGGAAATTGAAAACTTTTCCTTTACACTTGATGCATTGATTTCCACACTTTCCACATCCTCCCCATCCTTCACCAACACTGATGATGGGATCCCTCTTGTTTATCCACAACTGATCGACTGGGACCAACAAGACTCACCCATGATGGACATATTTCAGAATGACAATGCAATTGCAAAGTTCATGGGGCTAAGAGAAGGTATTCCATGGGGTGATCACAAAGCATGGTTCTCCATTGATCTAGATTATGTAGCTTACTTTAGGGAGATTGTATAATCCTCCAATCACAAAAATACAAAAAATAAAAAAGAAAAAGAAATGTCTTTAGGTGAAAACTGCAAGGCACCTTCTGACAATAAAATAGTAGAAACAAAGGACGTATCCGGAGGTGAAAACCTCTTCGAGGCACCTAAGGATGGAGGATTGGACTTTCTTCCCATAACATAGGAAAAATTAGCTATGCTCATTGAAGACACAATGGAAGTTAACATAGCCACACCAGAGAATCCAAAAATGATTCTCTTGGTTGCATCATTGTCAGAAGAAGAAAAACCCGAATTTCAACCATTTTTCACAGACACGAAAGTTAACTTCGCATGGTCATATGCTGGCATGCCAGGCCTTGATCCAAAATTGGTTTTATATCATCTTCCTCTAATCCTAGGAATCAAGCAAGCCAAACAAAAGTTGTGCAAAATGCATCCACAGATTGCCCTACTGGTAAAAGATGAATTAAAAAAATTACTCGATGTTGAGTTCATAAGGTCAATAGACTATGCTGATTGGATATCAAACATTGTCCCTGTTACAAATCCGAATGGAAAAATCCGTATTTGCATGGATTTCAGACATTTAAATAAAGATTTCCCAAAGGATGACTTCCTCTTACCAAACATAGACATGATTGTTGACCTCACGGTAGGATATGAGATGCTATCTCTCATGGATGGTTTTTTAGGCTATAACCAAATCCAAATTGCAATAGAAGATCAGCATAAAATGGAATTCACTTGCCCTTGGGGAACATACTGTTGGAATGTCATGCATTTTGGCCTAAAGAATGCAGGAACCACATACCAGAGGGCTATGACAACAATCTTCCATGACATGATGCATATCCTAATGGAAGATTATGTGGATGACCTATTGGAAAAATCTTTGACAAGAAAATATCATCTCAAATTCCTAGACAAAATATTTAGATGGCTTGAGGATTACAAGGTTTGTTTGAGCCCAAAGAAATGTGTCTTTGGAGTCACTTCAGGCAAGCTGTTGGGATACATATTTTTGTGACGAGGCATTGAGGTTGACCCTGCAAAAGTAAAACCAATTCTAGACATGCCTCCACCAAAGGGAATGAGTGAGTTGCACACACTTTAGGGCAGGTTGCAGTCTATTCATCACTTCTTCGTACAGTTGGCAGACAAGTGTCAACCATTCCAATATTTGCTACGCGAAAGCATTCCTTTTGTATGGACAAATAAGTGCAACATACCCTTTGACCAAATTAAATAATATCTATTAACACCACTAGTGTTAATGCTACCTATTGAGGGAAAATTGTTGATCTTATATGTCTTTGCAATGACAAATGTAGTGGGGGAATTATTGGTGCAAAATGACCATGAAGAAAAAGAAAGAGCCATATATTACATCAGTTGCACATTAATTGGATATGAGCTCAACTACACAACCATTGAATGGGCATGCCTGACACTTGTCTTTGTGGTGCATAAACTAAGACACTATATGCTAAGCCACCAAACACATTTGGTAGCAAAGATTGACCCATTAAAGTATCTCCTGAGTCAAGCAGCATTGACGGGTCGCTTGGCGAAGTGGGTCATGATATTAAGTGAGTATGACATACAATATGTGGAGTGCAAGGCTATAAAAGGTCAAGTAATTGTAGATCAACTAGCATATGCAACAATCCAAGCCACTCATCTATTGGTAACTGATTTTCTAGATGAGTCGATCTTTCATGCAGAACCAACTTTACCAAGGAAACTTTACTTTGATGGGTCCCACACTGGCCACGGCTCAGGAGCTAGCATATTATTTATCACACCACAAGGGGATTCAATTCCTAAATCATTTCGGATCACTTTCCCTTGTACATAATATTGCGGAATACGAAGCATTAGTCACAGGTCCCAAGATAGTAATTAAATGGAAAATTTAGACACTGCTCGTATTTGGGGATTCTCAATTAGTCATCAATCAAGTGAATGATGAATATGACACAAAGGATGAAAATTTTCTTCCTTACAAACGAATGGTGGATAGTTTCCTTATGTATTTCAAAATGATTGCATTTGAACAAATCCCAAGGAAAAAAAATAAGGTGGCCGATGCAATGGCCACCATTGGATCTCTCCTAGACATCCCCAAGAATGTGTCACAATTTGAATTCTTAGTAGAACAATTGTTGATGCCTACATACAATATTCTAGAGTCAGAAATTGTGTGTGAGATTGTTGGTCCTAGTTTTCCTTGGTATCAGAACATATATGACTATCTTAAAACCCAAACCCTCCCACCCAACTTGTCCAACAACCAACAAAAATCCTTCATCTAAAAAGCGGCTAGACATACCATTATCAGTGACACCTTATACCATCGTGGCTCTGACAACACCCTTCTTTGCTATCTTGACATTGATGAAGCCCAAATGAATTTATGAGAGGTACATGAGGGTATATGCAGATCTCATTTGAGTAGTCCAACATTAGCTCGAAAAGTCACTAGACTTGGGTACTACAGTCCGACATTGGAAAAAGATGCTCTTCAGTTTGTCAGAACATGTCGAAAATGCCAGGTGCATAGTGACCTAATTTATGCACCTGCACAGGAATTAAGACCGACCACTTCTCCATGGCCTTTTGTATAATGGGGACTCAACCTCGTGGGTAAAATCCATCCATCCTCTTCTAATGGCCATAAATTCATAATCACCACCATTGAGTATTTTACTAAGTGGATTGAAGTTGTCCCTCTCACTTACATCACCAGTAAACAAATATCCAAGTTCATCCTAAATTACATCATTTTCCGATATGGTGTCCCACAATCCATCATCACAGATAATGACAGTCCATTAAAAAATTAAGATGTTCATGAGCTCTGTGAGCGATTCCACATCCAACACCATTTTTCCACCCCATATTATCCACAAGGCAATGACCAAGCGGAGGCGTTAAATAAAAAAATTCTTCACATTCTGAAGAAGAACGTCAATGATGTTGGTCGAGATTGGCACCTACAACTTAATCCTGCTTTATGGGCCTATCGTACCAGCATTCGTACCCCCACTAGAGCCACTCCATCTTTCTTGGTCTACGGATCTGAGGCCATATTACCCATCGAGGTCAAAATTCCTTCTCTTTGATTCTCTTTAAAAGCAATGATTGATGATGAAGAGTACATACATACTTGCCTACATGAGCTAGAAATGTTACAATAAAGACAAAAAAAATCCTTAAATCATTTACAGGCATATCAAAATCATCTTTGTTGAAGCTATAACAAAAGAGTAATGGTGAGAAAGTTTGAAATCAGTGACTTGGTTCTCATGTAGAATCTGAGAAATTAGGTGGACCATGAAAAACCTAGTAAGTTTGAGGCTAATTGGCTTGGTCCTTATATCATTACTGCCGCATTTGGTTCCGGAGCTTATCAACTGGCCACACCTAATGGAGAACAGCTGACATAACCCATCAACAGTTTACATCTGAGAAAATTATACACATAGCATCAGAGAGCTGGGCTAAAAACTTACAAAAATAAATAAAATTAAAAATTAAAAACAAAAAATAATAAATAATAAATAATAAAAATGGCAAAATAGTAAAAAGAAATGAATTCATCCAATAGTGAAAACCTGGCAAATAGGTGCTTTGGATAAGTACCATGTTGAAAACCTGGAAAATAGGCACCATGTATAGTCGATCATTGCTTCACCATCTACTGTCACTCAAATCGACCTTTACCATTTATCATAGTCACAAAGGCCTGACACATTCACGACGTCCATCCTAAGTCTTGTCAATTCTGACCATGGTTAGCATTTGATTGACATCATCCCTTGCATATCCTTGCCTTTTCCTTGCATCTACCTATCTCCATTCAATTGGACTCGGATAATCCCTACTCTTTTGGGGGGCAAGACCTTTATCATGCAACTGCAGTGGGTGTTGCACATGATCCTGCATTCTTAAAAAGTCCTGAAAAAATCCTAAAATTTTGAAAAAGTCCTGAAAAATCCTAAAAATGTGAAAAGTCTTGAAAAAAGACCTAAAAATCAAAAATCATCCTGAGCAAATACAAAAACATCCAAATCAATGTCAAAATCCAAGATTGAAGTCAATCTGATCAATTCAATCGATCACATTGATCAGTCTTTTGTCCATGTCTAAACTATGTTGTCTCTGTGTATTTTATACATAGGCAAGATTCATCTTTGAATCCCCAAGACATTAGGTCAATCTTTCTAGGTTTGGAAAAATAAAATCATGATTTAATCTTCAGTCCTTTGGACAACGCCATTGGTCATGCCGAACTATGAGGTCTCTGAGTGCACAATGTAGGCAAGGCCATCAATCGATGGACCCCTGAGGCTGCACTAGGTCAGTTCATTAGGGTTCATGGCACTACACATTCACACACATCAAACTATCTTCAAATCAAGCAAATATTATGCCAATCTTGAACTATCAGTCTACCAAAAATCTATTTCATCAAACACTTTCAATCAATTCAACATGTCAACAATGACATGTAGTCAAAATCATATCAAGGCAATTTATCATGGAAAAACTTTGGGCTCTTCTTCAAGATGTATCCTTCTGAAAAGAAATTATTGTTACTTCCTTATGCTTTTGGATGTGTCCTTCCTAAGCATCATCATCATCTAGCACTTTGATGGATCCTCCTAACTCCGAGAATCGATATCCTAGATATCAATGTCATTCAGGATATGTCCTTGCTGAATTGTATATCGCTCGACATTTGGCAACATATGACATTAAAACACTTGGTAATTTTTTTTTGTCTTTTGATAATTATCATGATATTAGTTCCTCATGTCCTAGGAACCATGACATATCATGATGATTATCCTTGTATTCTTATCACTCTACTATTAGTTTCTCCAGGATGTCTTGACTTCAGGATTTAGAGAAGCAACAACGTAGTACGATGATTTTTACTATCTATTTCTTTTACTATCATGTGGCTAGTTTCTCAAGGATATCCTAACATCAAGATTTAGAGAAGCAGTGACATCTCATGATTGTTTTTTTTTTTTTGATATTTGGTCATGACGAAGTTACTAGGGGCAATTGTGTTCCTCATGTGAGTCATGATCATCCTTGTCTATGACTATTGATCTATGTGATGGTTCGACCTTGCACACTATTGATCTACGTCATATCATAGTGTTTGTCAGCCATCGTGACATTTTCACCCAATGATGATTAAAGAGCAATAACTAGGATAGTACTATAGCAAAGCTTTGAAGGATTCTAATTCCCACACTAACATCCATATTCGCCTTCTCTTCTCTCAATCTCTGATGATATCCTATGACATACAAAAAAACAAATTTGCATACATAATTGCATGAGCATTTCACATTCACATTTCATAATGCTATCATTTACATTCATCCATCTCACATCATAAAAACCATCATTCGCACCAACATATAAGCATCATAAATAAAAATTTGCATTAGCATATATGAATCACATCATCATCAAATTACACAATGCATACATAACCAAATCTATAATTACATTCATAAACATAAGCATATTATCCATACACCTCATAGCATCATAAAAGCATCACAAAAATATATGATAAAGTGTTAGAATACCATAACACATAACATCATATAGGTCACATCAAAACTGCATCGCATATATATAATCTCAAAAAAAAAAATGTCATGTCACAGGATAGAGTCATATCGTATCCAAAAAATGGAGCTCGCAGGCTCAAAGTATCAAAATATACAAATTTCTAAAACCAAGTCTTAGGATGGCCCTCCTCCATCTGGTAGAGGTGAACTACGAGGTAGCTGTGTCTAAACCATCAAATGGAATGTGACCTAAATAGGAATCCTCTCTTGTGTCTCACTCTGAGATCCCGTGGGATCAATAACATGAGGTTGGCTCTGCTCTACTTGGTGTCCTGATGACACCGATCTATTCCCATGATCTGACCTGTTGCTATGGCCTGATGAATGCCTATGAGAGTTGTGTGATCTATGGCCTGATGCCTATGATGAAGTGGACCCCCCAACACTAGTATGACTATTGTTGTGTGATTGGCTACTGCTGTGTGTCTGGGTGCCACTGCCTGTCCTACTGTAAAATCAAGACAATCCTGGACCCGTCTCTCTAGGGGACCTACCTGCTCATATAATAACCTATACCACCCCCTGCTCTCTGCCATCCTAGCCAACTCTCTGGCCATGTCTCCTATCAGCCCTAAGCATAACTTGGCAAACTCTGTCACCCACCGATCTAACTCCTACCGTTGGAGAATAGCCTAATCTCTCTCCACCCGGGTGACCTCTAACTTTGCTTCCAAGGCCTCGTTCTAAGACAAGGCCGCATCAACTTTGCTCTGAAAGTCTATGATCTTTTGATCAATGGTGGCATTGGTAGGTAAACATGGTGATCTATCACCCTCATCATCTCCATAAATCATACGCTCCCACAATATCTGGTCTGCCTCATCCTCCTCCTCCTCCTCATCTCTCTCCCCCTCGGCCCAGACCTCCTCCACATCTATATCAAGAGTGTGTCCCCCAACAAAGGGATCCTCCTCTGCCACCTCCTCGGCCCTCACCTCCACCTCTAACCTCCTTGGCCTTCACCTCTTGATCTCTCTCCTCACCCTCCTCCCGAATGGGTGATAATGGTACACCACCCACTCTCTGCCGGACTCTCTGGGGCTACTTCCACCCTCCACCATCCCTCCTCCTCCTCCTTGCACCCCTCCCATCTCCTCAACCCCCATCATCTCCTCCACCTCCTCCATCTCCCCCACCTCCTTCGTCTCCCTCATCTCTGCCACCACCTCCCCTACCTCCATCCCTACCCGCCAACACCTCTGCTATCTCTGTCTCCATCTCTGCCACCCCGACCTCTCCTTGGTATCTGTAGAATGACTGACCTCTAATCTATTGGTGGTGGACCATCTGAATCTATCAATGGAATGTGCTTATGAATCTATCACCAGGAATCAAACTCAAAAAACATCCCTGGATCTATTGGACCCCCTCTCCACACCCACTGAACTACCACTAAACCATCAACCTACTGCTCAGCCACTATCACTAATATGGGTGGTCCCCACATGGTCTCCATGCAAGATCGAGCATACTCTGTCATGCCTACTGGCACAACCTACTGCTCTCCAAACTGTCATAGTACCCATTGGGGTAAGTACATCTCAATGATTCGTTGGGTCTGTACCATGTGTCCAATCAAGTATCAGAACTATCTACAAAAGGATAAATGGCCATCATCATCTGGCCACTGGGCATAATCTCTATAAGGTCTCTAGACAAAACTAATCATTGTATCAATTTGATGATACCAATACCTGGTATCTCCCACACGAGTCTGGCTAATTGATCTTGCATACAAATAAACATACGACATCCCATCACCTAGCTATTGAATCTAAATCGGTGATGGAAAAACAAGAATGCACTCCAATACCCAGATCATCAGGAGGGGAGTGTCACAACTGATACTATGCCCCTAGTGGTAAACAACCTCATGCAACTGATGATAAAGCATGGCCAACAAGCAGGGCCCCCAAGCAAAAATGGTCCTCTGTCCTCGCAGACAGACCAGTACATCCCCCCATCCAATGGGAAATCCATGACCACGACGATCTGGGATCAGTAATTTGGCAATCAAGGTCATTAGCATGGCATCAAACCTAGGAAACCAGTGGACTAAAACATCCCACCCAATCTCATAACCATCCATGCCCAATTGGGAACCCTCAACACCCTCATACATCTCTAATAGGGTCGATCGCCCTCGGTGTGGATCATAAATAACTTTCTCTCCACTAATCAGAATACAGAGAATGCGGTAAACATCCTCCAAGGTCACTATCACCTCTCCAGTAGGTAGGCGAAATGAACAAGTCTCTGAGTGCCACCTCTCACAAAGAGCTATCAACAAACCTTTGTTTGTTTGAATAATGGGCATATAGGTAACATGGTACAGATCTAGGACCATCAGCCGCTACCTTTGTCTATCGCTCAGGCGATCTCTAATGGCATATATCGTCGGTCAGAACTCTCGGGTATAAATCAGCACAAGCCGAATCTGCACAAAGAAAGGCCAAGGATAAGCACATATTAAGCAATATTGTGGAAATTTT
This sequence comes from Sequoiadendron giganteum, assembly GCA_007115665.2. NCBI lineage: Eukaryota > Viridiplantae > Streptophyta > Pinopsida > Cupressales > Cupressaceae > Sequoiadendron > Sequoiadendron giganteum. Next base: position 71,262,482 of record CM021102.1, read on the forward strand.
ACTACTATTGGCAAGTCAAGTGTATATCAAGGCTAATCTCAGCACAAGGTCAACAAAAGTCAACTTTGGTCAACAAAAATTATGTCACGTTGATGACAAATGCATCACAATTAGTCAATTGTGGCTCTACACATGACAATTACATTGTAATAGGTCAAATGCATCATTTTGACTAGCAAGTGCAGAACCTAACAAAAAATGCATCGGTGTAGATAGCAAATGCACGACCTAACAACAAATGCATCGTTTGGCTTGACAATTGTGTTGTGATTTTGTAAATGCATCATTGGACTTGTCAATTGCATCGCAAAATAGAAAATGTGTTACAATATCCTCACTTGTGAAGCAACCTGACGATTGCATTGTTTCCCCTTGCAGATGTGTAACCACACAAAAAAACTCTAGCCTACCCATCGCACTTGCATCATGACACAATCACATGTGTCAAACGCAAAGGCATTTGTGGTTTATGCGACATCATTTGCATTGCAACACCTATGTTAGACCCCCCCTAAACTATAATAAATTCATTAAATGCAAAAATTGACAAGTTGGATAGGGTACTTAGCAGTGCCTCTACGCCCTCGGGTTGTCGGAATGTCCGCATGCGATATCCATGGTGGGTAGTCGCTGGAATCACCATCATCTCTCTGGGCTCTGATTTCTGAATTTTCTATATAAAAAATGAGCAAATGACATTTGGATTGACCTTTTCAACCTATTTATAGGCTGAAAATTAGGGTTTTTCCCTGGTAGGTTGTACTGGAGGCTCATTTGACCACCTTTGACCAATATTTTGGCTAGCTTAATTTTGTTGAAAACTGAATCGGATCACGCCATCACTTTTCTGGTCATTAAGTGAATTAGTTGGGATATTTTCCAAATTCTTTTGACCTCGGGTCTAAATTTGAAATTTTTCCCAAGGGGGCATAGGCACTTCGTAACTTCACTAGGGCATATTCTGGACTTTTTTTCTTTGCCGCAATGCGATAAGCTACATTATGACAAAGAGGGGAAAATGTAGACACCTAAAAATGACTCAAGCCTACGACCACTATATTACCACCTTTCATCATAACATGATCATAACATTTTAATTATGTTTCTAACCCACATTCAACTATTAATTACATAATTCATAATTATTTAATTAATTCATAATCTCTCATTCTTCATGATTATTAAATAAATAAAATTTATTTAATATGTCACTAATTATCAAAGTCTTCTTATAATTAAATAAAGTCTTATTTATTTAATTAATCCTTATCATTAATGTCCTCCTGATTATTATATAAATATATTGATTTAATATGTCACTAATTCCTAATAATCCTCTTAATTAAATAGATTTGATAATTTATTTAATTAATTAACTACTTCTAAATTAAATAATTATTTTTAATTATTTAATTGTTGCATGTGACACCTCTATATTTTTAAATAAAACAAATTATTTAAAAATGTCTCACATGGTTAACTGATTCTTCATTTAGTAATTAATTTCAAAAATCAATTACTTCTTATCTCACAAATCCATATTTTGAATTAATTTAATTTAAAATGGAATTATTCTTCTACAAATCAAGTAATTGCTAAAATTACTCATTTTCTAAAATCTCCTCCCCTTGTCTTCTGATTTTCTTACTAATTTCATCTCAAGGTCACGTTTATTCTCCATCGTTGATTTAATTTATTAAATTAAATCTTGTCCACACATTTTGGGTTTGTTTCCCTAACCCTAATTGAGAGTTGTCAACTTGAATCTTAACCATTAATTCTAGGGAATTTCTCAATATCTCATCTCATCCGTCCGTTCAAGATTGCATTTTCTATAAAATGACAATCTTGATATCATTTTAGGGGATCATCGCTTAATCTATTATTATTTTGGCATTCTCATCTTAGGCTTACATTTCTACTTGCATAATAGAAGTAAAATTCTAGTTTTGCATATACTTTATAGGCTTTATTAGGACTATACCTTTTTAGAGTGTGCTCACAAACCTGAGGGCATCCATCATCAACAACAAGCTTGAGGAGGTGCAATGGAAGTTAGCCGTGGAGTATTAAATGGGTGAGACCTTTCTAGTTTCTTCCATTTTTTAGTACTTCTCCTTTGCATTCTATTGTTTGATATTTTATTGACTTGCAAGTGTTACTAATCCACTTTTAAATCTTGCAGGAAAATTATCCATCATTATAGTGTGTTGTTAGAAAATGTGGATTAATTAAACAATAAACTAACATACCAATGAGACATTATATTAAAGAAAACTAACTAGAAAGAATAAATGAAAACTCTAATGACAAGAGCTTATTCAAATTCATCCCATTATTCTCTATCTCCAAGGATTTGATTAAATTTGTAGGCTCTCAGTTATGTAAGCAACAACTTGTTGAAATGACAGCTTAGGAGAATGAGATTAATTGAAAATACATGTGCATTGCTATATAATTTAAACTATGAATTTGAAATGCTAAAATTCTATCATGCTAGAATGCTGATTCGAATGCAACTATAGTAACTACGTATAAAATCTAGGATGAAATCTACTTACCAAATGGTTGTATTTATAGATTTTCAAAAGGCAATAATTTAGTTGGCGGAGATCGACGGTTGCAATTCAAACTTTCCAGGATGAACGGTGAGAGATGGAGAGGTTGAGAGAAAGGAGGAAGGTTGAGAGGAAAGTGGAAGAATTTTTTCAACCCACAAGACCATCCTCATTCAAAAATGGAGTCAAACATGACATTTATCTTTTATTTACAAAATTTAGTTGAAGTTTGAGGATAATTGCTCAATTAAATAAATAAATTTATTTAATTTCTTGTGACATGTGCAAATAAAATTTTCCATAATTTAAATAATTAATATTTAATTATGTGGGAAATGAAAAAGAAAGATAATTAAATATTTTACAATATTTAATTAAGTGAGGTGAAAATGATATTTAAATATATAATATTTAAATATGGGATAAAATCCTTCTATTCCATTGTTTTGAATTTAAACATTCAAACTTTAGAAATTAAATGATAATTAAATAAATAAATTATAAAATCTATTTAGTTTAATTAAGAGGAAAGCAACAATAATTAAATAAATTTTATTTATTTAACTAAACTAGAAGAATTGGAAAAATGAACAATATAAATAAACAATTAAATTTATTTATATGTAGATGACTTTAGAATATTAATTAAATAATTCATATTTAATTAATTAGCAGTTTGAATAACCATGACCATTTTTAGATGTGTACATTTTTCCCCTCTTTGAAGTGATGTGTTTTACACATTGCTTCAAAGAATTTTGCCCCAAAATTTTGAAATTACTGATGTTATATGCCCCCTTGAGAGATAAATCACATGATTTGAATGATAATGAGGACGTTTTGAAAGGATGTTGATTATTTTTGAAGAGATTAAGTGATTTAACTCTCGAAATAACACTTTGCCTAGTAAAAGTTTGAATATTTGCACATTTTTACCCCCTTAAAAGGTGAAAAAGGTGAAAAGTCATTTTCATTTGTGTAAGTGTGAATATGTGAATAAGATTAAAACACTTCTTAATATGAAATTATATCAATAGACAAGTTAAATGAATCAATTCAAAGGAATTATCTATCAAAAGCGTCATTTTGCTCTTTATCTCCAAAGATTTATTAAATCAAGATTGCTCTCAGATTGTTTAAGCAAATAAGACTATTAAAATGACAATTTAAAAAACGAGATGATAATAATGCAATACTAAATAATTAAACTAGCATGATATTGATGTGAAATAGATAATTGCAGCTATAGGAGGTAGCCATTGTTGAAAACTTGATTGCTTGATGCTTGATGTGTGAATGCTTGATGCTTGAATTCCTGCAAAGTAAGAGTGCATAAACCTGATTATCTAGATCCTTTTCTTGGCTGAATGAGGCTGTATTTATAGATTTCTTGGCTATAGAAATGCATAGGGAAAGCTTTGAAAGGCTTGGATTCAATCTAGAGAATTGAATGGTGAGAGATGGAGGAGATTGAGAGAAATATGGAGATTGTCTCTACCCATGAAAACACCAGGCAAGAGAAGAGGAAGGATTGAGAGATCAAATTCCAAATTTGTCTCCAAAATTTCTCGTGAAGTTTCAATCAATTAATTTTGACATGATTTTGACATAAATTAGACATAGGATATCTAATTCAGTTTTTGAGAGAATATAGATGGAATATTCTTTGTGCTTTAATTCAAATATTTTGATTTATTTAAATTGGCAAAAGAGGGATAAATAATTTAATAAAATGAACTATAGGATAGTTGTTTATTAAATTAGACAGAAGAATATGGGAATTAATTAATAAAGTGTTTTGTCTTTATTTAATTAATTTAAGATGGATGTGATAGATTGAAATAGGAATTTGATAATTAAATCGAACAAAGTATTTAATTTTGTTTATTTAATTAAGATGAATATAAATGTGAACTATATAAATAAATATTTCTATTTATTCAATAGTAGAGGAAATTAGGATAATTAATCAAATAATTCGTATTTAATTAATCAGATGCTCTAGACCAATTTTAGGTGTATACATTTTTCCCCTCTTTGAAGTGATGTGTTTACACGTTTCTTTGAAGAAAATTTTGTTGCTACTGCCAGGATCAATGATTAAAATAAAAAAATTGTGTGCCCCATACATGATTTCAGATGATAATAATTTTGTGTGCCCCATACATGATTTTTAGATGATTTGATGATAATATGCCCCCTCAGGAGATAAATTAATGATTTGATAATTTTTTAGAATTTTTCAAAAATTTATGATTTTTTGATGATTTTATGTTGTTTTGATTTTGAAATAATTTATCTCCTGACAAAAATGAAGAAATCTAACTTTCACATGAGGTTCTAATTAATTTTCTAGATAAAATTAATTGAAAGATAATAAAAATCAACCAAAATACCTTTCCAAAATTTATAAATACTCCAAAAGGTCATATTCCAATTCATTCTCATTATCTTGATTTTTAAAAACCTTTGATAGATACTTTTCCACTAGCTTAGAGCAAGATGCCAATCCCCTTCCACACTCACCAATTCGAGCATGTGTGATGCCACCGATGGTCAACCGCGTATGGACCTACGGTATGTACCCCTTGACCTCCTCATAATTTGCATTTTTTTTTATGCTTTTTAGGTCGCTAGGCGTAATTTTCCTATTTGAGCGCTTTCAGTTAAATGTAGTGCTTCCAGTAAGTCAAGTAGCGCTTTGAGTTATAACACTTGCATTTAAAATTCTAGCATTTCTAGTTTGTAATGTAGCGCTTTTGGTAATTTAGCGTTTAGGAGTCTAGAAATAGCGCTTTGAAGTTGAGTTTTAGCACTTTGATTCGGTGGAATAGCGTTTTTAGGGTTTGTTCTAGCGCTTCTGATAAAGTGGTGCTTTGAGGGACTGTTTTAGTGCTTTGACGTAGTAAAATAGCACTTCGGAGCATTGAAGTAGCGCTTTTGGGATTTAGCACTTTGGGTCCCTGTTTTACCGCTTTCATGCCACAATTAGAATTTTTGCCTTAGTGAACCCTGATTATGTCCATTCTTTGGAGTGATATGATTTGATAATCTCAATTCATGACGTGTTGGATTGATGCTTTAAATAGGTCTAACTTCTCAAGATAGGCGAGAAGAAAATCCTATTTGTGATGATCCTCATGATAAGTGAGGAAATGATTCAATATCCAATAAATCTCATGATAGGCGAGATTAGACATTGTTTTAAGGAACCCTATGATGGATAAGGTTCATTGATGTTTTCCCATGAATTTTGGAATAGACTTGATAGTAGATTAACTTTTGATGTCTGACATAGTTCACTGATTTGTTGATTCTTGTTGTGATGATAGGAGCATCTAAGTACTCTACAGATGCGTGAGAGATTTCCATAGACCACAGATTTGATACCTCATCTAACACCAAATGAGCTATAGGTGATAGACCATTGCGGTCTTATGAGCTTGCTTGATATGCCCCAAATTAGGATTAATCGGGGTTTGTTGATGACATTGGCTAAGAGGTGGCATAGTGACCACAACACCTTTCACCTACCCATTGGCGAGATGATAGTCACACTAGAGGATGTGTGGCATATTTTGTGCATTCCTTTCATGGGTGAGATTTTTGTGTATGATTCTCATAGGACTGACAGTAGAGATTCTCTTCATAGAGTGTTTTAGGATCAGGCCATTGCAGGTCCTAGTGTGCAGTGGAGGAGGATTGCTGACTCGTATGCTACACTACTAGCAGTGTTAGATAGATTCATTGGAGGTTTCCTTTTTCTTGATCGCATGTCAAAGGGATTCCTTGTCGGCTAGGGTAGGAATCTCGAGAGTATGATGGTACACGGTACTAGATATGCATGGGGAATGTGCATGCTGGCACATCTTTATCATGATCTACACTCGGTCGTGTATCTTGGAGCAAGGAGTTTATCAGCAGGGATGACCTTGTTATAGGTGTGGGCATGGGAGCACTTTGCTATTGCTTGATCTTTTCCACTTGTCGATAGACCAGCTGAGAGACCATATATTTTTTGATATAGTGGTCGATTTACACAAGCTCAAATGGGCAAGTTAGAGCATTGGAGATGGGTGTTTGATGATACCGAGACTGTTATCTGGTGCCCATACCTTGACTGTGAGGAGTGGGATGAGGATAGTGCAGTATTGGGATTCATATGTGATTCCATGTATCTTATCGACTATACTCCTTTTGTCCTAGAGAGATTTCTATTGTGCCGAGTATACCGACAGTATGGCATTGTATAGTGTATGCCACAGGGAGTTTCTCATTATGCGAGGTGACATATGGATGTTCCTAATTGGGGTCTGCATGTGATAGTAGAGGGGTACCGAGCACTGCAGCCATCACCTTGGGATATGCATAGACATTGTAGTGGAATTAGTTACAGAGGATTACACCACATTCCTAGCCTTGGTTCCACATGCGCGTATCACCCTGCCTGATGAGCCGGTACCTTTACCTGCACAGGATGATGTTGTAGAGGGTCCTACAGATAGTGGGGGTGGAGAGGATTCTTCATCAGATAGGAGCTTTGAGAGTAGCAGTAGTTAAGGCAGTAGCAGTGTTGATAGTGATGGCTATAGTGGAGGATACAGAGGGGCAAGACCATCCAAAAATAGTATGCCATCATCTAGCAAGCCTCAAAAGAGGCAAGTAGTGACAGTGCCTTTAGTGGATCAGCAGAGACAGGTATTTGAGCTCTAGGTATAGGTGTAGACTTTATAGGGATAGCTGGTATAGGCTCGGGGTTTGCTTGTGTAGACCCAGACACAAATGCAAGTATAGGCATAGGCTCATGCCCAAGCTCTATCACAGGTGCAGGGACAATTGCCAGCTATACAGACATAGGTGGCTACTCTAACAGCTGAGAGAGATAGTGCACAAAAGATCACCAAGAGGGCATAGGAGAGAGCAGAGGCTTTACAGAGAGTAGTTGATGGCACCACCGTGGGGGACTACATGAGAGAGGTTTTGCGTGTTGGTTGAGAGGTAGAGTTTTACAGGGGCTGATATTATGATGTTGTTCCTGCTGAGTGTAGAGTGAATTATGCCGCATCAAGATCTGGGCGGACACATACGTGGATAGTGAGCGAGGGGGTGACATAGCCTCCTCACAAAGATCCTAAAGATCCTGGTCCTTTTGGTGGTGGTGGTGGTATAGGTCTTGTTGGGCCCACACATTCTAGCAGTAGCAGATCGTAAATGCTATTGTGGGCTTCTATGATGTATATTATGATGTAACCTTTTTGATGATGTATTTTAGATCAGACTTCATTGTATACTTGACATTTGAGATATATATGAGATGCAGTTTATATGCTATGATGATGGTTTGTGATTTTTATGTGATGGATACATTTATGATGTAATGATGTAAAGATATTGTATGTGTAGACTAGATGATATATCGATGTATGATGTGATGATATGTAATGAATGGATGGATGCATGTTAATATGATGATGATAAAAATGATGATCCTATGATGAATGATAATGTAATGGATGTAATGATAATAATGACGTGATTTTAATATTTAATTTGTGATGGATGGATGATAGTGTAATGATGTAATGTGATGGATAGATGTTAATATGATGATGATAATGTAAATAATGGTAAAAATGAACATGATGTACCCTATGGCACACTTTAATTCATAATTTATTTGATGCATGAATGATAAAATGGATGATGTAATAATGAAACTAAATGATGAGATGATGATTCCTACATGTCATTGATGATTTTTATGTCAAGTATACTTAGTCTAATTTGTGGATTAGATAATCATTTATTGGTCCCATTTGTGCAACAAATACTCTGTAGATAATGCAAAATGAAGAATGCAATCTAATTTTAACATGCAACTATATGCAAAACGATAGTCATTTTAACATCTTTGTGCTTTTTTGTCATCATAGAGCTTTATTGAATGTTAAAAGTGAGTACAAGCATCAATGGTATGTATTAGACCAATGACAACTTGAGTACTTCTTTCATGATTTTTAAAATTTTGATATTGCAAGCAAACACAAGCATCTAGGTATGATTGAACCGAGATAACTTGAGCATTCATTGCATAAACAGGCAATGGTTAATCATTTCAATGTGTGAATTATGAATGTCATGGGTGATACATTTGCATAGCACATCCCTCGACAATTCATACATTCATATGATTAACTTGACAAACAACAGATAATAAAAACATCATTCTTTTTCCTTGTTTATCTAATTCAATACATCATTGAAAAACTCCGAAAGAAATGATAATCAAAAGTTATTTATCCAATGTTTACTTAAAGTGTTTCATTCATTATTCATATTTTAGATCATCCATCCTCGTTTTTCCGATGTTTTTGGATTTTTGAGATTTTGGACCAAAGACCTAACCTAGTAACCTATCTTAGGGGTCTCAGGGGCTGATATAAGATTAGCCTTGCCTACGTTACACATGCAGAGACCATGTAGTTTGACTGACACAGATCTATGTTTTTGGGTTTTGCTTTTTAGACTTAACTTTTGACATGTTTTTGGATTTTTCGATAATGATATGGATGGTTGATGTCCTTCTGACGATGACTGACATTGCTTTCTGATCTTTGTGTTCATTTTTTTGTTATACCATTGTATGCCCTTTGGTGAAATTCATGTCTTTGTTTCCCCTAGTGATATCCAGATGTTGCCCCCAAACTTTTGGAGTGATACTTGACTATATGAATGATTTTGATATGGATTTGAGATGGCAAGATGGGTAACATGATATGAAATGATACTGATTGCCAGACTAATGATCCTGATATATATCAAAATAGATGGGAAAGCTGATCTTAGAATCACATACGATGCCTGTTTCCATATTTTCACCATATGCTTTTATTACACTCTTTGTGTTTTTCTCATTTTCTCTTTTCTTTCTTTTTATTTTTTTATTTTTTATTTTTTTTATTTTTTTTTGTGTTGCCAAGATGCCTATTTGCCAAGTTTTTACCAAGGAAACAGTATGACTCGTGCACTAGGAAATTCAAGCATAGAATTTTCAGAGATGAATAGTGTTGATAGGTTCATCAAACAAATCCCCTTTAGATGTTGATAGCTGATATGCTCCTGATCCATATACTGATGTGACAACAAAGGGACCAAGCCAGTTAGGCTCAAATTTTCCTTTCTTCTCTATGTCTTGCTGATTCCTAGGATTTTCTTTTAGTACCAAATCTCCTACTTGAAATATCCTTGGCTTTACCCTATGGTTGTAACTTCTTGACATCCTCTATTGATAAGTCGTTAGATGATTAACAGATTGTTGACGATGCTCATCCAGCAATTCTAGTTCCTCCAGTCTAGAGACCCTATAGTCTTCATCTGATATGATACCTCTGAGTGATACACAAAAGGATGGAATCTCAACTTCAATAGGTACTATGGCTTCTGACCCATATACCAAGGCATATGGTGTAGCTTCGGTTGGTGTTCTAAAACTTGTTATGTAGGCCCATAGTGTAGGATTGAGTTGAACATGCCTGTCACGTCCAACATCATTAATTGTCTTTTTAAGAATTTTGAGTATTGTCTTGTTTGGGGCCTCTACTTGGCCATTCCCTTGTGGATAGTACGGTGGTGAAAACCAATGTTGTATATGAAACTTATCACATAGCTCTTTGACATCTTTATTCTTGAATGGTCATCCATTATCAGTGATAATGGATTGAGGGATTCCATACCGACATATGATGTAGTTCAAAATGTAAGAGGTACTGCTTCAATCCATTTTGTAAAATATTTTGTAGCTATTATAATGAACTTGTGTCCATTAGATGAAGATGGATTGATTTTCCCAACTAGATCAAAATCCCATTGAAAAAAAGGCCATGTTGATGTGAAGGGGTGCAACTCTTGTGTTGGTGCATGAATCAATTTTTTGTGAATTTGACACTTTTGGCATTTCTTAACAAACTGATATGATTCTTTTTCCATGCATGGCCAAAAATATCCCAAACAGAGGAGTTTCTTAGCTAGTGTCATCCCACTCGAATGAGTACCAAAAATACCCTCATGAACCTCTCATAGGGCCGTTAAAGATTTGTTGTGTTCTAGACATCGGAGTAAAGTACCATCAAGACCTCGACGATAAATTATGTCAGCGATTAAAGTATGTCATGTGGATTGGCAGATGAAGTTTCTTTTCTGGTTCCTGGATAAGTCAGGAGGAAGGACATTGTTTTTCAGATAGGCATAGATTGTTTCATAGATGGAGGTTTCTATGGTTTCAATATGGCAGATGGTAGCAGATTCTTGATTATTATGGGAAGAACATGATACTTTTTCTACCATAAACTCATAATAAACATGTTTCTCAAGAAATTGTTGTAATGAAGCAATTTTAGCCATAGCGTCCGCAACTTTGTTCTCAGCTCTTGGAATTTGATCAAACTTGATATTGATAAAGGATTGTTTCAAATTATCTATTTGTTGCTTGTATGGTCTCAACTTTTCATCCTTGGTTTGATATTTGTCATTTACTTGATAAATAACTAATTGAGAGTCCCCATATACCTGTAAGTCCATGATTTTCCATTGAATAGTTGTTTTGACCCTGATCAATGCTTCATATTCGGCCAAATTATTTGTGCACTGGAACATTAATCGATATGACTCTAGAATTGTGTGTCCTTGTGGAGAAATGAACAAGATTCTTGCTCCTGATCCTTGGTGCATATATGATCCATCAAAATACAGTACCCACTTTTGGGGCATTATTGTCATAATATCTGCATTTGGAAACTCCATTGTCATTGGTCGATCATCTGATAGAGGAGCCTCTGCTAATTGTTCAGCAATTTCCTAACCCTTGATCGCCTTTCTCTCTACACACTGAATGTCAAATTCACTTAATAGCATTACCCACTTTGCCAGTCTACCTATTAAGGCAGCTTTACTGAGTAGATACTTTAAAGGATCAATCTTTGCTACTAACTTGATTGTATGAGTTAACATGTAGTGTCTTAGCTATTGAGTAGAAAATACCACCATCAAGCATGATTTCTCTATGAAAGTGTAATTGATTTCATATCCATTCAATGTTCGACCGATATAATAGATGGCATGTTCTTTCCCTTCATTATCCTCTTGTGCTAAAAGTGCCCCCAACGAGATATTTGTTGTAGCAATGTATAGTATGAGTGGCCATCCTTTCGTGGGTGGCATGAGAATGGGTGGTGAAATGAGATACTACTTGATTTGATTGAATGTTGTCTCACACCCTTTGTCCCATTTGAAAACAATGTTTTTATGCAATAGATGATTGAAAGGATGACTTTTATCTACCAGTTGGGAGATGAAACTTTTGATTTATTGGAGCCTTCCCTGTAGTGATCTGAGTTGACCTATGTTCCGAGGAGGTGGAATTTCCATGATTGCTTTGAATTTTGCTGGATCCACTTCTATACCCTTTTCCGAGACAATGTACCCTAACAGTTTTGCTGATGTAACCCCAAAGACACATTTCTTGGGGTTTAACTTGACATTGAATTTCTCCATGCATGTGAAGATTTTGTCAAGTATATGCAGATGCCCTTCCCTAGTAGTATATTTTTCCAAGATTTCATCCACGTAATCCTCCATGAAGGTGTGCATCATATCATGGAATATTGTGGTCATTGCTCTTTGATAAGTGGCTCCTGCATTCTTTAGACCAAATGGCATGACATTCTAGTAGAAGGTTCCCCATGGGCACGTGAAAGATGTCTTTTCCTAATCTTTGGGAGCTATTTTTATTTGATTGTATCCTGAGAAACCATCCATCATTGACAACATGGCATGCCCAGCTGTCAAGTCCACAATGATGTCTATGTTTGGTAGTGGAAAATCATCTTTCGGACATGCTTTATTCAGGTCCCTGAAATTTGTACATATTCTGATACTATTGTCTGGTTTTGAAATAGGTACAAGATTTGATATCCATTCAGCATAATCTATAGATCGTATGAATCTAGCATCCAATAATTTCTTTAACTCTATTTTGACCATCAATGCTATGTGAGGATGTATTTTTCTTAACTTTTGCTTGACAAGCTTGATTCCTACAGGCAAAGATAAGTGATGCATAAGAAGATTTGAGTCTAAGCCTAGAATATCAAAATATGACCAAGCGAAGTTGATGCTTCTTTGTTTAAAGAATTGGATGAATGTCGGTCTTTCCTATTCTGTCATAGATTCTATCAGATGTAGGATTTGTGGCCTGTCTCCAGTGCCAATATTCACAGACTATGTCGGTTCTACTAGGACTGATGATCTTTCATGATAGTGTTTCGAAAGAGTGTCAAACCTTCCATCCTTCAGTGCCTTAGAAATGTTTTCATTGTTATATGTGCTCTTTATTTTTACTTTTTCCAGATCTAATGCTGCCATTGAAAGGTTTTCACCATTAGATCTATTTTCCCTGTTGTTATTTTTCCAACTAGAAGATTTGACACCCTCTTGCTGAGTCATGTTGTTATGAGTATTACAATCAAAAGTTGTACCAGGTTCGTCATGGCATAGGAAGTTTATGATGCATCATCATTTGTAAATTTTGGTATATCCAAAGGTTCGGTAGGTTCCCACTCAATGAGTTCATGATGGATTAATGGTATTTGGTTATCAGGTGTTTGTAAGGTGATGGTTGTAATGGTACAGAAAACCATTTCATCATAATCATTTACTTGAATGTCGAGGTTCGTGATGGTACTTTCTTCCATATCATCCAGTCCACTTGAAGTCTGCTCATCCCCACTCGAATCATCGATATCTAGTGAACCTTCTATGAGTGGTGTAGACCCAAAACCTTGGCCCTCCTCATGTGTAGGTGCATATTTTTGGATTACATCAACTTGAATATCAATGAAACATAGATCAAAATATAATGCCCATTCATATTCATTTGAGTCTATCTTAGATCCATCCCGAAATTGAAGGATATTTTCTACAGCTGTCTTTGTTAGTTCCTGCTTCTCTTCTTCAGAGTATCCTAGTCCTGGCTTCTCTTTTGTATGGAGAGTGAGGGGTGAAATAGGCTCTATGATTCCTTCTTTTCTTAACCCAATGGGTCCTTGTCCTTCATATCCCATCTTTTCTAAAATAGCTTTTCCTTTTCCATATTGATCGGTGTTGATAGCGACATTTTTGATATTGTCATCTGATGTAGAGGGCTCCTCATCTTTGTATAGCCAATCTAGGATTGCTTTATTGCTTGTTTCATCCTCTATTGTACCCTTTTTGAAAAATCTTTCATCTAGAGCTGTAATTGGTAATGATTTTTGAGACTTGATCAGAGATAGTTGACCATATGTTCTAGGAGATGGCATTAGCTGTGATAGGTTAAGCGATTGCTCCATTGAATATGTGCCCATCCCTTTTTCCTTTAGTTGGATTTGTTCTTGGAACTTGTGTGATAAAAAAGGTTGTTGATCTAGTTTATCTATTGATTGAATTTCAACAGGACTTGTCTCTTTTTCTTTACCCTTATTTTCTACCCATTTAGTAGTGATGCTTGGACATTCTTCATCTTTGGATGATGATGCTTCCCTGTTGTGTGGTATGAAGGTATCTTGAGAGATCCTCAGGGTGTCACAATGTTGAAGGTGATTATAATCAGCAGATATAGTCACTTCTCATCCATTTACTAGAAATTTCAAACATTGATGATATGTCGAAGGTACAACTTGCATTTCATGGATCCATGGTCAGCCCAAGAGAATGTTGTACATTAATTCTTTCTCCAACACTTGACAGGCAATATGTTTCATCATGGGCCCCACTTGGATGGGAAATACAATCAAGCCTTTAGATGACCTCTCTTCTTCATCATATGCTTTAATAGTCATTTTTCTACGAGAATCAATAGCTTCATCTGAATATCCTAGTGCACAGATTAGCTTGAGAGTGCAAATATTCAGACCAGCTCCCCCATCTATTAAGAATCTCTTGACATGGTGATTGTGAATTAAAACCTCAATATGGAGTGTCGTATTATGGGGATGGTTTAATGAAATATCATCTTGTTTGGAGAATGATAGATAATGTGGGGTAGCCAAATGTTCCACCATAGCTTGAAATTGACACACATCTAGATTCTTTGGTACTATAGTGGCAACTAAAGCTTGTTCAAGAACCTCCTTATGTGATGGTGATATTTTAAGGAGCTCTAGTATGGATATCTGAGAAGGAATCATTTGCAATTGATCGACGATGTTATAGTGTGATGGAGGTGGAACCGTGTGTGTAGATCCGATTCCTTTTAACATGACCTTGGCTTGCCCCCTAGTTGTTACATTTACTTGTTGATGCTCTTGATGTTCTCTAATTTTTATGACATTGATTTGATTATCAGAGCTGGATATGTTTGGGAGTAAGTCCAATGGGGTTGTGTTGTTTATTTTTGGTCCGTCAATGTTGTGGCTAACTATTTGATCACTCTCTTTTCCAGATAGACAATGGATTGCCATGTCAAAGACGTGGTTGATATTCTTCCCTTTGTTGTTTGAAGATGAAGATGCTCCTTTTTCATAGCTGGGCAAAGGGTCTTTGAAAGCTGAGTGATCATTGTTGTTTTGTGGTGTTTCCACGTATGCTTTATTGTTGTCAATCAAATCTTGTATTGCATGTTTTAACTCCATATAGTCGTTAGTTTTGTAACCCTCATTGTTATGGAAGTTGCAATAATCAGCGTCATTACACCATGGTGGTTTGACCTTAGGATCCTAGAATCAGGCTTCTCTTGTAGTGATAAGACCACTAGCTACTAGTTCTTTCATTGCAGATTCTATCGATTGGCCTAAAGGTGTGAACCTTCATCGATTTGATGGTTTCTAATATGGTTATGTCTTGACAATCTCATTCTTATGTATGATATTTGGCTTGAAAAGTTGATCATTGTTTGGATTCTTTGATGTAGATGCTATCAAGTTAAAAACTGGTTTGGCATTTGTAGAATCATTTGTTGTTTCATTGATAGCCGTGTTGTGATTCTTTTTCCAAAATTTTGGCTTATCACTACTTGAGTATTGATTTGAGGAGTTACTTGTGTTGTTTGATTTATCATTAAAATGTTTTATAACTCCTCTCTTGACAAATGATTCCTCAATTTTGAGACCATTTTTGATGACTTTCTCAAATGTGGGAGGGAATTGTAGTTCTAGTCTATAACTCATTTCTTCAATTAAGTTGTCAATAAATAATTATATCTTTTCTTCCTCTGGAATTGATCTAGGATATCTAGCGAACAAGCGTCACCATCTTTGGAGAAAAGATAAGAATGTTTCCCCCTTGTTTTGCTTTAGATTATAAAGATCCTTGATTGTTACATCGTGTTGGATGTTGAAGGAGTATTAGGAGATAAATGTGTTGACGAGTTCCTCAAAAGTTATAATATCGAGTTTTAACTTTGAAAATCACTCCATGCATGATCCTCCCAAACTCCTTGGGAATAGTCTCATTAAATATGTCTCCTCTTGCACAAACTCAAGACTCATTGTTTTGAATTCTCTGATGTGATCAATTGGATCTGTTCTACCATTATACTTATCATATTTTGGGATCTCACAATGTCTTGGAAAAGGTATCAAGTTGACCATTGCATCGAAGGGATAAGGACAAATGTCTTGTATCGCATATCTCTTGGTAGTCCCTTGCATCATATCTTGTATTTTTTGATGTAACAGTTGCATTTGAGACATTAAAGCAGCAACTGGATCTATCATTTGTGTTGGTTGCAAAATTTCAGCCTCACTTGTGGTAGGTGCTCCTTTTAGACGATTTACGTCAAAGTATTTTGGAATTTTGGTGCCTGATTCAGCCAACATCAAAAGATATTTCTCCATATCTTGTTCTAGAATCTTTTCCATAAATATATGGAACTTAGGATCTTGTTGAGCTACTTGGATGTCCTCTGGTGTGATGTCATTTTATCATTTTGGTTCAGATTGTTCCAAGGATTTTCTTTTGCCATTGCTTTGGATTTTAAAATTTCTTGTTCTAAGAATCTCTGTTTTTGGGACATAGTGAAGATTGGCATACAAAATTTAACCCTTTCTTCTAAAATCTTGATCTTCTATGCTGAAAATGTCACATGAAGTTTTTAACAAAGTCAAATAAGATGAAAGATCTTATTGATGAGACTATGTTAAAAAATTTGATTTCTATACTTAGTTTCATGATTTACGATGATAATATCCTGATGATGAAACTTAATGTAGTAATTGATTTTTGTACTGATTTTGATACTTGTGATTTGCAAGATCTCGTTTTTAGTTGATAAGATGAAATTTTTTATAAACCTATCTATTTTTGGTCTTTAGACGGTGAGTCTGATAAAAAGAAATTTAATTTTGATGAAAATTATGGATAAAATGACAGACTTATTGACTGGTGAAAATTTTGAGCTCTTTGTTTTGAAAGCGCTAAAACAAAGAACATAAGCGCTATTTCTCGAAAGCGCTAAAATAGAGTCCCGAAGCACTGAAATATGTGACAGAAGCGCTAATTGACAAAAAGTGCTAAAATAGTGCCTAGAAGTGTTGTAGAAGTTGATGAAAGCGCTATTTTACTGAAAGCACTGAAACAGTACCCAAAAGCACTGTAAAATTTGATAGAAGTGCTATTTTACCGAAAGTGTTGAAATATAGACCCGAAGCACTAAAACAGTGCCCGAAAGCGCTATTTCCCAGAAGCACTAAAACAGTGACCAAAAGTGCTAAAACAATGACCAGAAGTGCTGAAATAGGTTTCCAAAACACTTAAAAAAAAAAGTTAATATTCTCTATTGTAAAATCTAGTCTGGCCTTGTGGCATACTGTATCAAGGATTGCAGAAGATATGAAGGATGTATGCGTTGACTACGGTTGTGATATTGAGTGAGAGCTCTTCTTTGAAAGAAGGCTCATGAATAGAGTAGTTCTACCGCGTAATCTAAAGAGTGACCCCTAGCAAAATCATGATATCGGTGAATCAATGTTCTATGTTGTAAGAAGAGTTTCTGATTTTGATATAGAAAATGTTGTTTTCTTAATTTATTTCTCTAATCGAGAGGTTGTTTGGGCCTTGTAACCTTAATTTTTCTCTTGACAAACGTGGTGGACTTCCACTTTCACAACATGGATCTTTTGATATATTTGGACTTCGTTGGTTTTCAGGATGATCTTAAATCTGATATTAATGAATTTGTGAAAACATAGCAAGCAATTTTGAATATTTTTAACTAAATAGATCGTGTATGTTCAAGAACCATGAATGATTCTTATTGATTTTGATGGGTCATTTTAACAATTGTACATAAATCAAATAGACTCACACTTAAGGATAACTAGTTCATCATTATACTCAATGCCCACATCTTGAATTATGTTGACTCACACAGCCATGTCACCCCCTAGAGGGCGCCCATATTTTTGTCGTTGCCAGGTGTGTACTCAAAGTGACAGAAGTGGATACTGAATCCCTTGAGCAAGCGGTCCTTGGTAATTATATGGTGAGTGTCTTGGGGGTAGATTCTTCCCTCCCCTTGCACCGTGAGTATGACAATGTATGGATACTGACTCGACGAGAAACTACTCTATGGTTCATAGATAGGGTTCCATTCGGTGCGGCAAATAGATAAACTCCCTTAGGAGACCTCCCAATCTTTAGAACAAAGATTTTGGGGAATGTTATCTTGCTCACTACCATCAAGTTGGACTTTCATCAACTTGCATTTTTATTATAGTGGGTTGGAAAACCTAGCTTTGGTTGTTCCCACTTAGGTCGTTCCCATAGGGTGAGTACTTTTTCCCACTACGATAGGCCTGCTAAAGGATTTAATAAAGCGTAAATGTCATGAAGTAAAAGTGAATCTGGCACTTTGGTCACCCAGTCAAGGGGAGAGCATAATCCTAATCACCACAAGTACAACATATAAGTTTGTCTTATTTTAAGCCCAAAAAGAAATTTTCTAATCTATGTGAAGGTGTTGCTTCACAGAAATCATGATGTTCTTTTTAACTTCTGCTATAAGAATATGATGACTATCCTAGGATTGATAGATTTGCTTTAAGAAAAACAATAAAGTGACTATCCTAGGATTGATATATTTTAGGAACTTTGAAGTGACTATCCTAGATTGATCAATTTTTAGTCCAATTGTGAATAAAAATAAAATCTGGCTATGAATGTGTCGGATCCAGATTGATTTTACAAAAACCCTCGAATATTGTCCCAAAGTGCTAAAATAGTTACTTGATGCGCTAAAACCCGAAAGCGCCGAAACATGACCCCAAAGCGTCGAATTTTTCCTTGGAAGTGCTAAATCACCCGATGCGCTAAAACAGTGACCAAAAGCGCTGAAATAGTGACCGGAAGCACTAAAAATTGAAAGCACTAAAACAACAACCAGAAGCGCTAAAAATTTTAACGAAAGCGCTACAAGAAAAACATGCCGATAACCTGTGTGACACTTTCCATAAAATAGATAATTTTGATAAAATTGGGGTTAATGCCCCACGGTGGGCGCCAAATTGTAAGTGTGAATATGTGAATAAGATTAAAACACTTCTTAATACATCATTATATCAATAGACAAGTTAAATGAATCAATTCAAAGGAATTATCTATCAAAAGCGTCATATTGCTCTTTATCTCCAAAGATTTATTAAATCAAGATTGCTCTCAGATTGTTTAAGCAAATAAGACTATTAAAATGACAATTTAAAGAACGAGATGATAATAATGCAATACTAAATAATTAAACTAGCATGATATTGATGTGAAATAGATAATTGCAGCTACAGGAGGCAACCATGGTTGAAAACTTGATTGCTTGATGCTTGATGCTTGAATTCCTGCAGAGTAAGAGTGCATAAACTTGATTATCTGAATCCTTTTCTTGGTTGAATGAGGTTGCATTTATATATTTTTTGGCTGTAGAAATGCACGGGAAAAGCATTGAAAGGCTTGGATTCAATTTGGAGAATTGAATGGTGAGAGATGGAGGAGATTGAGAGAAATATGGAGCTTGTCTCTACCCATGAAAACACCAGGCAAGAAAAGAGGAAGGATTGATGGAAGAGGATTGAGAGATCAAATTCCAAATTTGTCTCCAATTTGTCTCCAAAATTTCCCGTGAAGTTTCAATCAATTAACTTTGACATGATTTTGACATAAATTAGACATAGGATATCTAATTCATTTTTTGAGAGAATATAGATGGAATATTCTTTGTGCTTTAATTCAAATATTTTGATTTATTTAAATTAGCAAAAGAGGGATAAATAAGTTAATAAAACAAACATAGGATAGTTGTTTATTAAATTAGACAGAAGAATATGGCAATTAAATAATAAAGTGTTTTGTCTTTATTTAATTAATTTAAGATGGATGTGATAGATTGAAATAGGGATTTGATAATTAAATCGAACAAAGTATTTAATTTTTTTTATTTAATTAAGATGAATATAAATGTGAACTATATAAATAAATATTTCTATTTATTCAATAGTAGAGGAAATTAGGATAATTAATCAAATAATTTGTATTTAATTAATCAGATGCCTCAAACCAATTTTAGGTGTATACAATTTGAACAGTAACCTTTGGTAATTTTGAGAGATCTGAGAGGTAAAAACAAGATGCCAATCAATTATGAGTGCCACAGATTCAAGCGAGCCTGCCAGTATCAGAGACCAGCCACATACGGACCTCTGGTCAGTCAACTGGATCCTCTTCATAATTTTTTTTATTGATTTTCATGCGTTTTTGGATTTTATAAATTTTTTAATCCCTATTTTAGCGCATATGATCCATAGTATAGCGCATATGTTAGATAAAGTTGGGCATACAAAGTAGTGAATAGATACAAAAAAGTCATGCATAGGATGACTGAAATAGCACATACACTTGATAAAATAGCGCATAGATAGATTAGCGCATCCAATGCCTATTTTAGTGCATTGATTAGATAGATTCATGCATAGGTGAAGTCATGCATTGATGACCTATTCTGGCGCATCGATGGATTAAATTTGCACATGCATGGTTTAGCGCATTGATGACCTGTTTTGGCACATCCATAAAATTTTATCGAATTTGAAATTTTGAAGGTCATTTGATAAGTGTTTGATGATTGTTGCTAGATTAGACAGCTAATTTTATGCTTTTTAAAAACATCATGATTAGATTAGCTCGATTTGATAAAATTTGACTTCGTGCTTGAAGAACAAATAGGTCTAATAAATTTGCTTTCCTATTTGAAAGACCAAATAGTAATGATGTTGAGTTGATTGACTGTTAAATTTTTTTTCATGCAATATAAAAAACAAATAGTAAAAATGATAGATAGATTTTCTTTCACGATTGAAAGACAAAAATAGATGAAAATTTTACTTTCCTTCTTGCTTGAAGAAACAAATAAGATTTGATTTGATTTGATTGAACTTGCTTGATGTACTAATTGATATATATATCCCTTGCTGATTGATTTGCATGATTTCTTGTTACGTCATAAAGGAGGAATTTAACCTCCTCCATATTAGAGAGATTTCCTCAGAAATGGGAGATGATTCCTCGACTATTGCAGGATGATTTAGAGGTGATATACCAGTGTTGTTTGAGTCCACTGTTGAGGATCCCGCAGTATCAAATCAACATGGCACTATTGACTATGTTAGTTGAGAGATGGCACAGTGAGCATAACACTTTTCATCTATTGACAGGAGAGATTACCGTGACACTGGAGGATGTGTACAGGATCCTGATTATTCTTGTAGTTGGTGAGCTTGTGATCTACGATCACAAGGAGATTGGAGGGACCAATGCTTTGAGATGAGTCTTCCAAGATCCTCATGTCTCTAGATATGAGCTTTCTTGGAAGGAGATGGTGGAGAGATATGCCTCTCTTTCATTGGTTTTAGCGGGTTTCATCGGTGGTTTCCTTTGTCCTGATCATAGAGCAAAGGGACTATCAGTTGGGTGGGGTAGGATTCTAGAGGATATGCTTCTCCACCATACTAGATATGTATGGGGATCATGTATGCTTTCCCATCTGTACCATGATCTTCATCAGGTCATATACATAGATGGGAAGAGTCTCTCATGTGGAGTGACTCTGCTATAGATATTTGTCATGGGAGAATTTTGCCATTATTCATCCCATTGTTTGGAGGGATCATCCCCTTGGATTCCCATATGTTTATGCTTACACAGGTCCCCTTGTCCAGCCGAGGTTGGGTAAGTTAGAGTACTGGCAGTGCATGCTAGATGATTTGGACACCATCATCTAGAGATCATATTTTGATTGTGATCCATGGGAGACGGATGATATAGATTTGTCTTACTGCACAGGGTCGAGATACTTGATTGGGCAGAATCCTTTCATTATCGATCAATTTCTAGCGATGAGAGTCTTGAGGCAGTTTGGATTGGTGTAGATGATGCCACAAGGTTAGGTACATTATGCCAGGTGATGAGAGGATGTGCCAGAGTAGGGTCTAGTTGTGATGATCGAGGCTGCCAAAGCAGAGTATCTAGATCTCCAACAATACTTTTGGGCTATACATCCAGAGGTTTCAGATGCACGGATGATAGATGAGTATTCAACATACTCTTACACACATCCCTTTTCAAGGTTTACTAGTCTAGAGGAGCCTACCCCATTGATGGGAGGACCAATTATTCAGGGAGGGCGATGGCAAGCATAGGCACAGGTAGTAACAGGGCAGCCACAAGGAGAGGCACATGCACAGGTACCAGATGTAGCAACTATGGATATTAACAAGGAGGGAAATGAGGGAGATGAATCTAGCAGCCTAGATGATAGCATTGATGACAGTGGGGATGATGGAGGTGGTGGGGGTGGAGGAAAAATATTGTTCTTTGATGTTCCCTTTAGGACGAGGCCACACACATCAAGAGTAGTGGACCAACTGAGTACTTCGGCTCCATGGATCATTATCAAGGCTCCGTCATAGGGATAGATGGATGCTTTGCAAGCAAAGATTCAGACTCTTCAGAGTTAGTTAGCACAAACTTAGGGGATGATCAGTCAGCTGCAGGCACAGGTTGCACAACCACCACCTCCTAACCCTCAAGTAGCTTGGCTTACGGTCGAGAGGGACAACTTCTAGGAGAGATGTATAAGGGGGTAGCCGAGAGACTCCTCAAATTAGTTGAGAACACCTCTATTGGAGAGGTTGTGGTAGAGGGTTTGGAGACTGCTCGGGAGGCCGAGTATTACAAGATGAGATACTTCGAGGCAGTACCACCTGAGAGGAGGATTTCCTTCACACAGCCATTCTAGGAGTGCTACAAGGAGTGTGGGCCAGCCGATCAGACGAGAGATCAAAGCCTTAGGGAGTAGAGATCCTACAAGACCTACCACCTTAGGAGACAGTAGTAGTCATGTGCCCTGACCAGATGCCCCTTAGTGATGAGAATTTTGACACATTTATTCCATTGTATTTGATATATCTTGTTGAAGCATTTGATATCCTTGTACCTTTGGACATTTGTTTTGATGAGATTTATGAGATGCAGTGGTGATTCAATTATGCATGTGTTATGGATGATTTTATGCATTTTATTTGTAGATGCTATGTCATGTATGATGATGCAATGATGATGCAAATGATGTTCTTTCATTTTATGTATGCGAATGCAATAATGATATGATTTAATCTAAATTATTTTCTTTCATGATGTATGTAATGCAATAATGATATGATGTAATGGTGAATGCTTTTAATGAGATGATATATTCAATATAAAAATGACGTAAACTAAATGAATGAGACCTAAGTTATATGAAGTGAAATGATTATGTAATATGTAATATGTAATGAGATGGTTAATATGTAATGAATGAGATGCACATGATATAGATAATGATGTAATATGATAATGGTAACTTAAATGATGATTAGATATAAAATGGCATGGATGCAATCTTATTATAAATGTATATGTATGTGAAAAGATGTGCAATAAATGCAAATGTAAATATTAATGTTATGATATAATAATGAGATGAATGATTAAAATAATGACCATGCATATGATATGAATATGATGAACTAAAATAATAACAACAATGTAATGATGATGCAAATGAAAATGCAATAATAATGATACCCTAAATAAGTGTTGGTGAAATGATATGAATGATAATGGAATGAGACATAATAAATGTCCAAGTGTACTCAATCGTTGTCTGAAAAGATACCCAAGAATGTGGCCAACCCTCAAAAATCTATTTAAACATCCCCCAAAATGCAAATGAATTATGCAATCCTAGAATGTAGTAATGAACCATCCTCCTTCTTGTCATTTCATGATGTGCATGATTTTCATCATTGAGCCTTTTTGATATGTTGAAAGTTAGTACAAGCATCAAAGAGTATGTTAGCACCAATGATGCCCTGAGTACAACATTCATGGTTTTTGATATAGCAAGTTAATACAAGCATCGAGGTATAATTGAACCAAGATGACCTAAGTATTGCTTGCATAAACAGACAAAAGTTAACCATTTTCCTATACAAATTCTAAAATTTCATCAATGATACACTCTAGAGCATGTCCCATGACTAATTTGCACAATACTAAGGATTAGCTTACAAACAAGGAGTAAAGAAAAATCATACTCCTTCCTTGTGATTCTAGTTCAGTACATCATTGAACCACTCCAAAGATATGATGTCATCAAATGTCAAAACAACAATTGTAACTTATGCTTTAAGTTTGTCATTCATTTTATTTAGATTAAGATCATCCAATTTGTTTATGTTTATCTGTCAAAATAGTCATGTAGTCTCAATTGTAACTGGACAATTTTGTTGTTTCCGATCTTCCAATTTCTAACACATGCTGCCAATTGCTTGCTAGAAAGCTCCAAGAAGCGAACTACCTCTCCCTAGTGACACTATACTTTGACTCCCATTAGACACAACTACTCCTAAGGATAACCCGAATCATCAATCCATGATAAGATCCTTGTTTTTTTCAAGGAGATGATGCGATGTATGATGCGAATGTAATGGATAGGCATGTATGTGATGCCGATAAATAGATGGATATGCAAAATGTATCCTAATAGATGAGGAAGCCAAACAAAATCACAAACAATGCCTGTTTGCTAGGTTTTCACCATTTATTTTTATTGCACTTTTTCCTAATTTTATGATTTTTTTTTTGTTACCAAGATGCCTATTTGCTAGGTTTTCATCAAGGCAACGATTTTTTTCTTTTTTGATTTTTTTGTATTTTGATTTTATTTTTTTTAATTTTTTTTTAATTTTTATTTTTATTTTTTATATTGTTTTTGATATTTCAGGCATAGAACTTCTTCAAATGAATGTTGTTGGTCGGATCTTCAAATAGGTCCCCTCCTGATGTTGACAACTGATATTCCCCCGATCCATATGCCATAATGATAACGAAAGGGCCTAGCCAATTAGGTTCAAACTTGCCTTTCTTTTCCCGATCCTTGTTGATTATGAGGGTTTTATTTGGGAACCAAGTCACCCACTTGAAAATTTTGTGGTTTGACTCTATGATTATAGTTGTGGGACATAACTTTGTGATATCCCTTCAAATGATTAACTGCAATTTGACATCATTCATCAAGCAGTTCTAGCTCTTGCAACCTTGATACTATGTGGTCTTCATCATTGATTAATCCCTTGAGTGATACTTGAAGTGAAGGAAACTCAACTTCCAGTGCCAGAATAGTTTCAGCTCCATAGAAAAAAGCATAAGGAGTAGCACCTATTGGTGTGCGAATACTTGTTTTGTATGCCCATAATGTTGGATTCAATTGGACATGCCAATCACGACCTACTTCATTCATAGTTTTCTTCAAAATAGTTTTGTTTGAAGCTTCAACTTGACCATTCCCTTGCAAATAGTAAGGCATAGAGAACCTGTGTTGGATGTGAAATATTTCACATAGCTCATCAACATCCTTATTTTTAAAGGGTCTTCCATTTTCTGTGATAATGGAGTTGGGAATACCATATCGACAGAAGATATAGTTCAAAATAAATGAAGAGATTTTTTTGCTAGTAACAGTTGTTAGGGGAACAACTTCAATCCACTTAGTGAAATACTCATAGGCTGTAATGATGAATTTATGTCCATTTGAAGATAACGGTTGTATCTTGCCAACTATATCCAATCTCCACTGAGCTAAAGGCCATGTTGTGGTGAAGGGTTGTAATTCCTAAGCAAGAGCATGAATGAGATTCCCATGAATCTGAAATTTTGCACATTTCTTCACAAAAATGAATGATTCCTTCTCCATGGTCGGCCAATAGTAACCCAATCTAACAACTTTCTTGGCTAAGGTTAGTCCACTTGAGTGTGTCCCACAAATTCCACCATGCACCTCTTCTAAGGCCTTTTTAGATTCGTCGTGTTTGAGACATCTAAGGAGGGTACCATCCAGACTATGCCGGTATAAGACATCAGCGATTAAGGTATAATGGGAGGATTGATGGATGAAATTTCTTTTCTGATTCCTAGAAAAGTCTAAAGGTAAAGTAGTATCCTTTAGGTAAGTGTAAATTTGGCCATACAAGGGAGAATCAGAACTAGTTAAATGACAAATGATCTGAGTTTTTAGATTGTCATAGGCAGGAGAAAACAATTGTTCCACCAAGAAATTGTACCATGTTTGATTCTCTGATAACTAAAGTAGAGAGGCTATTGTAGCCATTGCATCAGCTACTTTATTATCAATACATGGAATCTATATGAACTTGATATCAACAAATTATTTCTTGAAATCGTCCACCATTTTTTTGTAAGGTATCAACTTGTCATCCTTAGTGTGATATTCATCATTGATTTGATTTATAACAAGTTGTGAACCACCAATGATTTTCTATGATTTTCCAATCTACTGCAATTCTCATGCCAATTACCAATGCCTCGTACTCAACTATGTTGTTTCTACAAGGAAACATTAGCCAATAAGATTTTGGAATTGTATGTCCTTGAGGTGTAATAAAAATAATCCCTATTCCTGAACCATGTTGAGTGTAAGAACCATCAAAATAGAGCGCCCATGATTGCTTAATAACTGATGTGAATAAATTAGCATCAGGAAAATAAATGTGTATAGGGTGTTCTTCTTGTATTGGTGCTTCTGCTAACTGATCCACAATTACTTGTCCCTTTATAGCTTTGTGATCCACATAATGAATGTCAAATTTGCTTAGGATCATGACCCATTTAGCCAACCTTCCAATCAAGGTTCCCTTACTTAGAAGATAATTAAGTGGGTCGATCTTAACCACAAGCTCTACTATATGTGCTAGCATGTAATGTCATAAATTTTGAGAAGTGAATACCACTGCTAAACAAGCGTTTTCAATGAATGTGTAATTTAGCTCATGAATTGTCAAATTTTGATTGATGTAATAAATTGTTCGCTCCTTTCCTGAGTTGTCTTCGTATGCCAATAATGCTCCTAGGGACACTTCTGTGGCAGAAATAAATAATATGAGTGGTGCACCTTGCACTTATAGAATCAATACTAGTGGATTCATGAGATACTGCTTTATCTGATCAAATGTTGCTTCACATTTGTCCTCCCATTTAAATGGAATATTCTTGTATAAGAGATGTGTAAATGGTAAAATTTTATCTGCTAGTTGAGCAATGAATCTTCGAATAGATTGTAACTGTCCCTGCAAAGAGCATAATTGACTAATGTTCCTTGGTGGTGGCATATCAATAATTTCTTGTACCTTAGTTGGATCCACTTCAATTCCCTTTTCTAATACAATGTAACCTAGCAACTTTCCAGATTTCACTCCAAAAACACATTTCTTTGGATTAAGTCTTACTTTGAACTGTTCCATTCTTCTGAAAATTTTAGATAAGATATCTATGTGTCCTTCCCTGGTGTTAGATTTGGAAAGGAGGTCATCAAAATAATCTTCCATGAATGTATGCATCATATCATGAAAAATCATTGTCATTGCACATTTTTATGTAGCCCCTGCATTCTTCAACCCAAAGGGCATTATGTTCCAACAATAGGTACCCCAAGGTCATGTGAACGTTGTTTTATCTTGATCCTCTGGTGCAATCTTTATCTGGTTGTATCCTAAAAATCCATCCATTAATGAGTACATTGCATGTCCAGTAGTCAAATCAACAATCATATCTATGTTTGGAAAAGGAAAGTCATTTTTGGGACATGCTTTGTTCAAATCTCTGAAATCTGTACAAATTCTAATTCTTCCATCTATCTTTGAAATGGGTACGATATTGGAGATCCACTCTACATATTTGATAGACCAAATGAATCCAACATCTAAAAGCTTCTTTAATTCCTCTTTAACAAATAATACAAAATGTGTATGCATTTTTCTAAGTTTTTTTTTTATAGGTTTTTCCCTCGGCGTAATAGATAAATGATTCATGATGAGATCTAGATCTAATCCAGGCATATCCACATAGGACCATGCAAAACTAATTTGATTGTTCTTGAGAAATTATGTGAATCCTAGTATTTCCTATTCTATAAAGATGCAGCCAACCGCAAGATCTTGGGCTTTTTTGTAGTACCTATATTGAGTGTCTCTATTGGTTTGATTAGAATAGAGGACCTTTCTTGGTAATGCTCCAGAAGAGTGTCAAGTTTCCCCTCCTCTAGTGCCTTTGAAATGTTTTCACCATTGGATACACTTTTTATTTTTCTCTTTTCTTGATCTAATACTGCCTTTGTTAGGTTTTCACCATTAGATCTTTCTCTTATGTTATTTATTTCACAGCTGACAAACTTGGCACTTTCCTATCAAAAACTTTGATCTTGTGATTCCCTGGTGGAACCTATTTCGTCATTAGGAAAAGTTGGGACATCAATAGGTGTGGCTTGTTCCCAATCGATGAGTTCAGGATGAATCAAAGGAAATGGATCATTAGGATGAGTAAGGTCATTGGTCATTAGAGTCATGATACTATTGTTGATGTCATTATGGGGGAGGTCTATGATGGTGTCCTCTTGTGGATGATCTATCCCACTTTGAATTGAATCAGTTTCACTTGAGTCATGATCTCTTTGCAGAACGTAATCAACCAGAGGCCTTGAGATTTCCCCTTGTAATAATGTGGGTGTGAATCTATGTATAAAATCCACCCTTTTCTTCAAGATGAAAGTATATTTAGAGAAGTCATCCCACTCATATTCATTGGAGTTGATATTAGAATTATTTGCTTGAATTCTCAAGATTTTTCAATTAACTCCTCTTTAGACATCCTTTGTACCACTTCCTCCTTTGTATCTTCACCATATCCTAACCCAGTCTTATCCTTTGGGTGCATTGTCTTCAGTTGGATAGGTTCAATGATACCCTCTTTTCTTTTACCTATGGGGCCATTTACTTCATAACCCATTTGTTGCATGATCACATAACCTTTTCCATACTGTTATGTGGGTAACTTGATATGTTGTACTGATTCTTTTTCATCTTTATAGAGCCAATCAAGGATAGCCCTATCTTCCATTTCATTTTCTTTGATAAATACCCCATTAAACATGGTGATGGGAACTGAAGCTAAGGCTAAAGTTGTTGTAGCCTATTGTATGGATGTTGATGGTTGTCCATGGGATCTTGGAGATATGGGTAAATTAGAGAGAGATAAAGAATATTCTCCCACTCCATTATATTTTAATTTTAGCTTGGCGCCAAAATTACTTATCATTTCTTATGCTTTCTCATTGTACTTGGAGGTAGAGATGGCCAAATCCTCTCTATTATGCGAGACTAGTGTGTCCTAAGTTTCCCTTAGGTTAGAACAAGTTTGACTGCTAATGTGATCAGTAGGTATTGTTACCTCATGTTCATCATATGGAAAATTCAAACATCGATGATAAGTAGATGGAATAGCTTGCATGTCATGGATCCATGGATGACCCAAAAGTATGTTATAAGTTAGATCCCGATCTAGAACCTGAAAAAATGTATTCTTCACAATAGGTCCCACTCTGATTGGTAGCATGATAAGGCCTTTGTAATTCCTTTCCTCATCATCATATGCCTTGATTGTAATCTTCCTCCATGGATCTATAGATTCTTTTGAATATCCCAAAGTTAGGACCAATTTTAATGTACAAATGTTTAATCCAACTCCCCCATCTATTAGGACACATATAATATGAGATTTTTGAACCATGACCTCTAAGTAGAGTGATGAATAATGTGGATGGGTTATGGATGAGTCATCCTTTTCAATAAAGGATAAACATGTGGATGAGGACAAGTGTCCCACCATGGCTTGCAATTTATTGATATCCAGATCAGGGGATACAACTGTATCAACAAGTACCTTTTCTAGAATGTCCTTATGCGCATGTGATAACTTTAAGAGATCCAAGATAGAAATTTGAGCTGAGGTTTTTTGCAGTTGATCAACCAAATTGTATTGACTTGGAGGGGGAATTGTCATTTTTAATGAGCTTCCTTTTAAAATTATTTTGGTTTGTCCCCTTGTCATAGAATTAACCTCTCGATATTCTTGCTTACCTTTGATCCATATTGTTGGAGTTGAGAAGATACAACTTCATAGGAGCCCAAAGATCTCTGCAAGCAAATAACCTATTACAAGGAGAAGCAAAGAGAAGCAACAAAGGAAATGCTCAAGAATGTGGAGCAATGTATTCACCTAAAAATGTAAAATGAATAATGATACAAAAGATAGTTTTCAACCATATATAGATGAAAACCCTAAAAAGGAAAACCCTAGGCTTGCACAATAATAATTAATAAAGTAATTAATTACTATGCACCTAATGTTATCTTAAGTGAAAAAGAGGTAAAAGGGAACTTTACGTAATTAAAAAAATATTGTTTAATTAGTAAAGTAAATGTTCAATTACTCTAACACCCCCCCTTAAGCTAGACTTAGGGAGAAGCTAAAAACTAGAAGAAGCTACTGAAAGTAAAAGTAACGAGTCTTGGCAACAAGGACAAATCAGGTACCCAAGTACAAAGAAATCTCTATGAAATAGAGATAAGGAGAAAACCCAGTGGGAAAAACTCCTCTCCAAAAAGAGATAGAAGAACATGCTGATAGAAAAATTAAGGAAGGAAGGCCTCATAAAGACCCCCTAAGGACAACTTCCTTCGCCCCAAGCATAGAGTTCAACTGAAAATAGTACGAAGATGCAAAAGGTTTCGTGAAGATGTCTGCAACCTACTCGGTAGTGGGAATATACTCCAAGATGAGAAAACCATCCTGAATCAACTGTCTGATGAAATGCATATGAAGCTCAATGTGATTCATTTGCTGATGCTCCATCGGGTTGCACGAAATGTGTATAGCACTCTGATTATCACACCAAAGAATAGTGGGACTATCAGGAGGAAAACTAAACTCAGTCATCAACTGACAAAGCCATAAAATCTCCTGACTAGTGAGCACAACAACTCGGTACTCAGCCTCTGTAGATGATAATGCATGAGCAGTTTGCTTCTTGCATGACCATGTGATAGGACCAGAGCCAAGCAAAAATACAAAGCCAGAAGTAGACTTTTGATCATTGACATCACCAGCCCAATCTGAGTCAGTGTAGCCACAATGTGAGGATCCCCTGATGTGTAGTGAATTCCATATGAAGTGGTGCCCTGAATGTACCTCAAAATACGCTTGGCAGCTTGCCAATGACTCTCATGAGGATCATGGGAGAATCGAGAGACAAGACCAACCACAAAGGAAAGATCAGGATGAGTGTGAGTCAGGTACAACAAACTACCAACCAATTGCCTATAAAGTGTAGAATCTACTAAAGGAGTGGGGCAAGTAGTATTCAAAACAACCCTTCACTGAAAAGGTGTGGAGGCAGGCTTGCAATCAAGCACGCCAAAGAGTTGAAGCATATCAAGAGAATACTTCTGCTAGTAAATGGAGATCCCCTCTAAAGATTGAATCACTTGAAGACCAAGAAAATAGTGCAGAAGGCCGAGATCTGTCATCTCAAACTACTCCATCAAGGTTAGCTGAGAATTCTAAATCATAGAGGATGAGCTACCTATGATGAGAAGATCACCAACATATAGCACAAGAATTAGGATCTCACCCTCAAGATGTTGAATATAGACCGTGTGATCAGAATGATAGTGAGTGAAACCAGTGGAGAGCAAAAAAGAGTCCATCTTCTCATACCAAGCCCGAGGGGCTTGTTTGAGACCATATAATGAATGCTGAAGTCTACAAACCAAAGAAACATCATAAAAAAGTCCCTGAGGCTGCTCCATATAGATCTCCTCCTATAGGTCACCATGCAAGAAGACACACTTCACATCCATCTAAAAAATGAGCCATCCTCTAGAAGCTGCAAGTGATAGTACAAAATGAATAGAATTCATCTTGGCGACAGGGGAAAATGTCTTGAAGTAATCAATACCCTCAACCTCTGAGAAACCCTTCGCAACAAGGCATGCTTTGTACTTATCAATAGAATCATCCGCAGCATACTTGGTGTGATCCAACCATCGGCACCGAACCATCTTTTTGCCCTTAGGAAGAGGACAGAGATCCCATGTACTATTCCTCATCAAAGAAGAATACTCCTCCTCCATAGCACTATCCCACTCAGGGTGGCCTATCGCCTCTGAAAATCTCTGAGGATCCTTTGAAAGAGCATTAGTCAAAAGACTAGAACCAGCAGTGTGAGAACGGGTGTGACGAGTGTCTGAAGGATCGCCGGCCATAGATCCTGCTACCTCAATAGTAAAGCAAGCCCATTTGGGCCTCTAAGGTGGAGATGGGGGATCATCAATATCCTCATCAAAATCATCCTCAAAATAATCCTGAAGAGCTATTGTGGGTGGAGTAGGTAGTGAAGTGGACACTGGAGACAGGGTATCAACTGGAGGAAGGCGCTCATCAAACTAAACATCCCGTTGAAACAGGACCTCTCTAGAATCAGGATCAAACAAC
The DNA here is from genome assembly GCA_007115665.2 of Sequoiadendron giganteum. NCBI lineage: Eukaryota > Viridiplantae > Streptophyta > Pinopsida > Cupressales > Cupressaceae > Sequoiadendron > Sequoiadendron giganteum. Next base: position 71,295,001 of record CM021102.1, read on the forward strand.
CTATACGCCTTAACATCCTCATAGTAGCTAACAAAAATGAGGGGTCAACTCTTCCACTCCATAGCTCTCCTCTGAGCATCAAGAATAAAAGCCCATGCCTCACTACCAAATACTTGAAATGATGAAATATCAAGCTTGTCATGAGACCAAGCCTCCTTAGGAGTCATATGTTGAATCACCTTGTGAAGCATTCAATTATGAATATAGTTGGCACAATTGACTGTCTCAGCCCAAAAAGATGAATCCATGGACCTGGATTGAATCATACAATTAGCCATCTCCCATAAAGTCTTGTTCTTTCACTCAGTGATACCATTCTGCTGAGGGGTGTAGGGAATAGAAGACTGATGCTGCAAACCATGCTCAATGCAAAAATCTCTGAAGGCCTATTTCACATACTCCCCCCCATTATCTGTACATATCCGTCGGATAGAAATACCAGACTGCTTCTCTACAAATGTCTTGAAGACACAAAAGGAATCAAATACATCAGACTTGTACTTAAGAAAGTACAACCATGTGCCTCTAGAGAAGTCATCAATGAATGTGAGTACATACTTAGCCCCTAAAAAAGGAGTGGGAAATGACATGAGGTCACTATGAATCAACTCTAAGGGTGCCAAAGCACGAGTGGTACTTCTCTTCAGAAATGGATCCTTGTGATGCTTGCCAAGCACACAACTATGACAAACACTGTCAGTGTAGGAAATATGTGGAAGACCAAGAACAAGTGACTGTGTATTCATCTGCTGAAGATATCTATAATTGACATGGCCCAAACTCTCATGCCAAAGCTTACTCACCGAATCTGCATGTGCTATAAGAGATGAACTTGTACCCTCAGAAGGCATAAATCCATTAAATCTGTAAAGATGAGATGCAGTATCAACACTACCAGCAGCCACAACCAAATCAGAGTCATAGAGGTCCCGAATAACCACATCATGTGGTGAGAACTCAACTGTCTTACCAGAGCCAGTGTTTCAAATTTGATAAATGGCCAAGAGGTTCATCGAGATGTCAGGAACAACCAAAACATCCTGTAGAGTTCCCCCATCCAAAGAGACAGAACCTGAACCCAAGACGGAAAGTTGTGAAGAGTCACCCACTGCAATCTGTGAAGTACCACAAGAGGCAAGAGAAGTGACCAACTACTAAGTGTGAGTCATATGGTGAGAAGCACCAGAGTCTAAAATCCAAGTGGACCCATTGGTTGATGCTCTAGCAGTGAGAGCATGACCTTTCCCTGTGGTGGAGGAAGAAGAAGACTGAGGTGAGGAGATATGTTGCTGTTCAATGGCATCCTCTAAAGCCACTAATCATTTCCAACACCTGGAAACTGGATGACCTTGCTTGCCACAGAAACTGCAAGTGTCTCATGATTTCTCCTTAGTCTTGGAGGAAGACTCACTAGACTTCGAAGATTTCCCATGTTTTGGATTAAATGGTGGTTTAGAATCAAACTTAGGAGACAGTTTGGAGGAATGCTCACTACCTGCAAAATATTTCTTGGGCCTTGGTTTCTGCTTTTGTTTCCCCTTCAGTGACTGAGCAACCAATTCTTTTCTCTTTGAACCTGAGAGCATATACATCTGAGAAAGGTGAAACTATTCCCGAGACAAACACTCACAAAAAAAATCAAAGGTAGGCATGGTAAAACTGGCACCCAGACCATCCATGGTGGAGTAGAAGGAGGAAGCAAATATCTGAAATGGACCACGAAGCTTTGAAAGAATCAAGTAAATGCACTCTATGTCTATCTTGTTCTTGCCACAACCCTGTAAAATAGTGTGGATAGTTTTGAATTTGTTCAAAAAATCCTCAATAGTGGGAAATGAATCAGGTAATAATGAAGTCAACTCTATCATAATTTGTAATGCATGGAACTCATTAATGGCCCTAAAAAGTATCTCAAACTTCAACCACATGGCTCGAGGAGTGAGAAAAGCATCAAGGTGAAACAAAAGACTGTTTGAAACATGCATGCATAGCAAACCCATAGCCTTATCCATCTTGTTCCTGTGCTGCATAATCTCAAAAGGACATTGCAACTGAGGCTAAACCTCATCTAAACAAGACCATAACCCTCGTGACCTGAGTAGCCTCATCATGTGAGACTTCCAAGTGTGATAGTTATGTGATGTGAGTAGCTCAACTAAAGAATTTACCATGAAACCATGCACCTATACTTGCTTGTGTTTTTTATTATTATGTGATCTTTCAAAATAGATAGAAGATGTAGAAGGGTTTGTATTTTTGAGAGTTTTGGTGTTCTGGTTTTCTGATATAAATGACAGAAAGCAAGAGAAAAACACTCCCCACAAAAGATAAACCCAAACCCTAGTACAAACTGAGAAAAAGGAAGCAATGCATAAGCAAAAAATACATCAAAACAAATTCTTGTGTACCTGGTGAAAATTCTAATACAATAAATCATATCACTGAATATAGCATGTTGAGAGCTTTCCAACGTCTATTGGAGTTTGAAAAATGGAGTCCATTTGCACCTTCTATGACCCCAGAAGTGAAGAAAGAAGACCTTACTTTGACTGGTAAAAACTATCTAGACTAGTAAAATATTTATAAAAATACTTGCACCATTAGATTAGTGCTGAAACTAGCTTTCCAATGCTTCTTTCTGTTCAAAAAATGGAGCTAAAACGCTTGAGTTATGTCTGTTTTTGTGAGAGAGCATAAAATGCCCTATTAGACCCCTTTAGCACCTAGGAGCTAAAAAAATAGCCCTTGGTCGCTTGGGTGGAACAGGGGGCTGGGACGGTAGATGCGCGGTCACCCATGTGATCGGGCGGTGGGTGTTTGAAGCTTGCAGGGGCTGGAGGGGCCGACAAGGGTCGGCGAGCCCACGGGGTCAATGGTGAACTCGATAGTGGCAAGTGCGGTAGCAATGAGCTCGGCGGGAGCAAGCGGAGCCCGGAGGGGAGCGGGTGGAGCGCAATAGGGAGTGCCAGACAGAGTGGTGCAGATGGAGTGGCACAGATGGAGCCGGATGGAGCAGGTGGCAATGGAGTCGATGGCTTGTGGCCGCTTGGTGGTGGATGGGCGGTCAACGAAATTTTAACGAGCCACAGAAAAATTAAATAAAAAACCTTAGGTTTTTAATTTTTTTTTAATTTTTTTTTGCAATTTTTTTGTTGAGGGGGTCGTACGGCCAAACCCTAAAAAACATTTGCATCCCTTGTTGACTGCAACCAAAATCGATGATTTGACAGTCGATTTAGGGGTTTTTGGGCGCTATGAATCCAATGGAACTGTCCGTTTGGGCCCAAAGTGAACCTAAAATTTTGAGTATGCTGAATCCACAAGAGGAAACCTTAGAACCCTAGATTTGCTTCCAATGCAAAAATCTCAAAACAAGAACAAGCAGCTGCAGATTTGAAGCTTTGATACCATGTTGGAGTTGAGAAGATACAACTTCATAGGAGCCCAAAGATCTCTGCAAGTAAATAACCTGTTACAAGGAGAAGCAAAGAGAAGCAACAAAAGAAATGCTCAAGAATGTGGAGCAATGTATTCACTTGAAAATTTAAAATGAATAATGATACAAAAGATAGTTTTCAACCATATATAGATGAAAACCCTAAAAAGGAAAACCCTAGGCTTGCACAATAATAATTAATAAAGTAATTAATTATTATGCACCTAATGTTATCTTAAGTGAAAAAGAGGTAAAAGGGAACTTTACGTAATTAAACAAATATTGTTTAATTAATAGAGTAAATGTCCAATTACTCTAACACATATAACATTGATATGTGGATCATTAGTATAAATATGATTGATAATGGTGTCGTGGACATAATTAACATTCTTGTTGTTGTCTCCCGAAGATTCCCCTTTTTGATAATTGGGGAGAGGGTCCTTGAATTCCTAATGGTCATTATTGACATTATGTCCCTCAACCATGATGGTATGGTTATCAATCAAATCCTGAACATAATTATTTAACCCTTGGAAATTGTTTGTCTTATGAACTTTACACCTATGATAATCACAAAAGTGCGAGTCATTCCACGATGGTGGTTTAAATCGAGGCTGATAATCTCTTTGTGGTGGCAATGTAATATAGTTTTGATTTAATAACTCTTTGAGAATGGATTCCAAAGATTGGCCCAAGGGAGTGAAACTCCGTCAATTCAAAAAATATGAAGATCTGGGCACATTTGAATTTTGATTATTGCCAAAGTTATTTCCACAATTATTAGTCACATTCCCTTGCTTGGAAACATTACCTTGGGTACTAGAATTTCCACCATTATTTCTATGTTGGACACTTGATACATTAAGGACAGTAGGCTTCACATTCATGTTGTTAGCATCTACTACCCCATCATTCATAACATTTTTATTTCGAGTCCAAAATTGTGACTTGTCATTGTTGTTACTATGGTTGTTGTTGTTGTTGTTGTACAAATTTGAACCCTCTTTATCAATTTTCAGAACCCCATGCTTGACCAAAGCACCTTCAATAGTAATCATGTTTTTAATCAATTTTTCAAATGATTGAGGATAGTGAAGGTTTATTGTGTAACTCATCTCTTGATTCAAACTATCGATAAAGATCTCCATCTTTTCTATTTCAGGAACAGGGTGAGAGTATCTAGCAAACACCCTTCTCCACCTTTGCAAAAATGTAGTGAAAGATTCTCCTACTTTTTGTTTTACCTTACAAATATCAAGCATGGTTATTTGGTGCTGGATGTTTTAGGAGTATTGTGATATAAACTTGTTTATCAACTCCTCAAAGGTTTTGATGGGGGGAGTGATCTTTGAAAGCCACTCCATGGATTGTCCACCTAGACTTCATGGGAATAATCGCATTAAGTAGGTATCTTCATGAGCAAATTCTAAGATCATAATTCAAAAATCCCTCACATGTTCAATGGGGTCAATTTTCCCATTGTATCTATCAAATTTAGGGATTTCGCAATGTTTTGGAAAAGGAATCATTTGAAGACTCCTATCAAATGGATAAGGACATATGTCATCCAAAACATACTTCTTTGTTGCACCCCCTTGCATTTTTGTTATTTTCCCTTGTAATTCCTTTATCTGTTGAGTAAGGGAACTAAAATCATTAGGAGGAGTTTCAAGATCTTCTTTAATCCCTTCTGTGTCAAACTCAGAAGGTAACTTAGCTCCTTGATTAGCTAATGAAAGGAAATATCTTTCCTTGTTTCGTTCTAAAATCCTTTCCATAAGATTATGGAATAGGGGATCCTGCTCTACGTCTTGGAGCTTTTCTTTTGTTATCTCTTCAATATTTCAATTATGAAAGGGGTTCTCTTCCCTCTCATTATTATCACCCATTTTGTTTATTGTACTTTCTCTTTCATCACCTTCTATTTTCTTTCAAGATCTCATGACAACAGGCAAAAGCTTTGCCAATTTTCTACTAACACTGATCAAAAAAATAAAATAGTGCAATTTGGATGGATATGAAAGTCAGAAATAGAATGAAGATTCTATGAATTAAATGATTTCTAGTATTTAGCTTGTGATTTCCTTGATTGAGGGGATGAAAATCCTATTTGCGGGAAATTAAACCAAAGATCAAGAAATAAAAATGATTTTTCACTTTGTGAGGTTTTGATCGTAGCTTTGTAAAAAAAGATGGATTGTGATAAATACCTAATGTGCTTGAGTTCTCTATTGCACAATTTCATTGGGAAAAGTAACGTAAGTCATTGCAGGTTGGGGAATATAAGAAGAATGAATATGTTGACTATGGTTGTGCCTTTGAGAAAGGGCTCTTTTTTGAAATAAGGCTCATAAGTATAAAGGTTCTACAACATAATTGTCGATGAAACCTCTAACATAGTCATGATATTGATGAATAAAGGTCTTGTGTTCAAGCAAGACGTTTCGACTTTGGTATAGAAATTTCCTTTTCTTCAATAAATTCTTATAATCGAGAGATTTCTTTGGCTTTCTAATCTTCCTTTCTAAAGACTTTTTGGCAAAAGTTGTAGACTTCCAAACTCTAAGCATGGAAAAGACTAGACTAAGAAGACTGATTTCTGAATGTCAGAAAAACAAATGCCTAGGTTCAGAAAACACATGCGTCGAAACAAAGCAGTGATGCACTGAAATAGAGTAGTGATGCGGTGAAATAAAGCAATGATGCACTGAAACAGAGCATAGATACACCAAAACAAAGTAGTGATGTGTCGAAACAAAGAAACGATGCACCAAAATAGAGCAGCGATGCACTTAAACAAAGCAGCGATGCACCGAAATAGAGTAGCAATGTGCCAAAACAGAGCAACAATGTGTCGAAACAGAGCATAGATGCACTAGAACAGACCTGCTATGTGCCAAAACAGACCACGAATGCACTAAAATATCCGTTTAAACTTTTGAGACAAACATGTTTTGATAGTTTGATATTTTTTGATGATCTTACTCTGATTTAAATGTGAAAAACATGACATATAGTAGCAAACAGTTGTTTTGTTAATTCTAAAAGCTAAACAAAGAGTGTATGTTCTTGAGATTTTCAGAGGTTTTGAACAATATAAGCACTTCAATCAAACTCACTCTTATTTTGTCAAATAGCTCATTATAACATCCATAACCCACACCTTAAAATTGTGTTGACTCACATAGCCATGTCACCCCCTAGAGGGTGCTTGTGTTTTTGTCTTTTCCCGATGTGTACTCAAGGTGATGAAAGTGAATACCAAATCCCCTGAGCAGACGATCCATGGCGATTATATGGTGAGTGTCTTTGGGGTTGATTCTTCCCTCCCCTTGCACTATGTTTGAAATGATGTTTAGATACTGACACGGTTGGCCTTCTACACTATGGTTCATAGTCAAGGTTTTCGTTCGGTGTGGTGATAGATAAAGTCCCTCAAGAGACCTTCCAATCTTTAGAACAAAGATTTTTGGGATGGTTATCTTGCTCACTTCCATTGAATATGGGTTTCCCCAAAATTCACTTTTGATTATAGTGGGTTGGAAATCCTGGCTTTGGTTGTTCCCACTTAGGTCGCCTCTTGGGTGAGTACTTTTTCCCACAAGAGCAGGCCCTCTAAAGGATGTAATAAATCATAAACATTGTAGAAAATGAAAGAGGCACTTTGGTATTCTAGTCACCTAGTTAAGGGGAGAGCATAGACCTATTCCCACAGACAAAGCAAACAATGTTCTTTTTATAGCACCAAATGACAATGATCTAAACTAAGTGAAGATTTTTCATCACAATAGGCATTGGGCTCACTTTAACTGCAAAAATAGTGTGTGGTGACTACTCTAGATTTCTTCATTTTAAATCGTGTCTATCTTAGGGTTGCTTCTTTTTAAACCAAAAAGATCCTATCTGTGGAAGGTGTCAGAATCAGGATCCTTTTTTACAAAGCCTCTATATGCACCGAAACAGGCCACCAATGCACCAAAACAGTTGATGAATGCACTATAAGATCAATTCAGTATGCATGAAAATAGGTTGTCTATGCGCTGAAATAGTCCATGGATGTGCCGAAATAGTTTGTCTATGCACCGAAATAGTCAGCCTATGCGCCGAAATAGTCAGTCTATGCGTTGAAACAGTCATTCTATGCACCGAAACGGTCCGTCTATGTGCCAAAATAGTCTGGTGATGAGCTAAACTAAGACTCATATGTGCTAAAGGGCAACTCCAGTCCATCACTTATCAGAAAATTTTTGCAATAAAAAGTTTAAAACGGGGGGATGCCCCACGGTGGGCACCAAAAATTTGTTGTTAGAAAATGTGGATTAATTAAACAGTAAAATAACACACCAGTGAGACATTATATTAAAGAAAACTAACTAGAAAGCATAAATTCAAAATCTAATGACAATAGCTTCTTCAAATTTGTCCCATTGTCCTCTATCTCCAAGGATTTGATTAAAGTTGTTGGCTCTCAATTATGTAAGCAACAACTTGTTGAAATGACAACTTTTGAGAATGAGATTAATTGAAAATACATGTGCATTGCTATATGATTTAAACTATGAACTTGAAATGCTAAAATTCTATGATGCTAGAATGTTGATTCAAATGCAACTATAGTAACTACGAATAAAATCTAGGATGAAATCTACTTACCAAATGGCTGTATTTATAGATTTTTGAAAGGCAAGAATTTAGTTGGCGGAGATCGATAGTTACAATTCAAACTTTTCAAGATGAACAGTGAGAGATGGAGAGGTTGAGAGAAAGGTGGAAGGTTGAGAGGAAAGTGGAATTTTTTTTTCAACCCACAAGACCATCCTCATTCAAAAATGGAGACAAATATGGCATTTATCTTTCATTTATGAAATTTGGTTGAAGTTTGAGGATAATTGCTCAATTAAATAAATAAATTTATTTAATTTATTATGACATGTGTAAATAGAAGTTTCCATAATTTAAATAATTAATATTTAATTATGTGGGAAATGAAAAAGAAAGATAATTAAATATTTTACAATATTTAATTAAGTGAGGTGAAAAAGATATTTAAATATATAATATATAAATATGGGATGGAATCCTTCTATTCCATTGTTTTGAATTTAAACATTCAAGCTTTAGAAATGAAATGATAATTAAATAAATAAAGTATAAATTTTATTTAGTTTAATTAAGAGGAAAGCAGCAATAATTAAATAAACTTTATTTATTTAACTAAACTAGAAGAATTGGAAAAATGAATAATATAAATAAATAATTAAATTTATTTATATGTAGATGACTTTAGAATATTAATTAAATAATTCATATTTAATTAATTATCAGTTTGAATAACTGTGACCATTTTTAGATGTGTATAGGTAGTACCAAATGTATATCTAGATCTTGACTTGTTAAAGGATATTGCAATGAGGGACGATCCTATGACCAGAATTCTGAAAACATATGATGGTGTGGAAATGGTTAAAATAACAAAAGAGGAGATTACATAAATTTTTAATCTGCATGAAAGGAATAAGGATATGATTTCTATTGAAATTGAAGCCTTCAGAGAAGAATATATGAATACCAAGGGTTTTTTTACGACCTCTTTGTTAACTCCTCATCTGGAAACCACAGGAATGGGAAAAAATAAAAATAAGATAGTGATTGGAAAGAATGAGCCAAAACCTTTTCCCATAAACTACATTTGCGATTATTTCAAAAAGATAGTTTGGTCTTTGTGCCAAGTTCTTGGTATTAGTATAAAGACTACCTTGCCTACTGACCTCATGTATATGGTTGTGCATATCTAGCATCCAAATTTCAATGTGGTATATGATTTTGCTACCTATCTGGTAGATAAAATGTATAAGGGTTTGCTAGGTTTAAAAGAAGAAAAAACACTGGTTGGTTTTAAATGGAATTCTTTATTGATGCACATGTTTCTGTATAAGGGAGAGGAAGTTTTTGGGTAGGATATGAAATGGAAAAAGAAAGAGGATGACATTGACATGCCTATCCAATATTAGATAACAATTATAGATAGGAATGACCATGAATTTTATTATGTGGTGTTTCATAATGTTTTTGGGTCAAGATTGAGAAGATTCTTGATCTATGATATGCCTAGAATTACAAAGGAAATTCATGATTTCTTAAGGCCAATGGAGAGGAGGCCTAAGTTGAATTTGACACATAATTGGGGAGATATCATCCTTTACTATAATACAACCATTTTAAGGGTATATGGGACTAATGTCAAACCATATGATTTACCTAGGGATGTGCCTCTAATAATTGGATTCATAGAAATCATGAGACAATTGGGATGTGCTTAAATGACACACTTTCCAATAGAGCATAAGAAAGGATCTTTCTTTCTTGAGTATACAAAATTTGTTGATTTTGTCATGGAAAAAGGAGGGTGGAAATATTTGGGTACAATACTTGAGCCTTATGGGTTGAACATTGTACACCCAAGGAACCATCATCCTGAGGGCTTCATTTTTTAAATGAAGGAAAACCACATAACTGACATCTTTCTTCACAATTTCTATTACCCCGAGGATATCATCATAAACATCCTTGACTTGTAGGTGTAGAAGGAAAGAAAATAAAAATATAAAGCTTTTACTAAGGTGATGGAGAAGAAGAAAGTAAAGAACCCTATATATAATCCCATGCCGAATATCAATCGTGAGTTCAATAGGGCCACATATTCTATTGACAAGTTTGAGAGCATGGTACGAGTCTTGAAAGCATAAAAAATAGTGGAAGACAAAGGAAAGTCACAGGCTATGGAGGAATATCTTGAAGTAAGATTAGAGGAAATACCTTCCTATCAGCCTCCACCAAAGGTTAGGGTATATTCTAGAAAGAAGGAAATGATAGCTAAGAAAGGAACCATTCCAAATCCTGTTACTTTAGAAAATCTTGGAGTGATGTCTCATAAGCAATCAGTTCCATCATCTTCAGGGAAATTTTTATCAAATGTCATTGATTTGGACTCTCCCCTGAGGTCCTTGTTGATGGTGTTTTCTGCACAACAACAACTCACACAAGATATGATATCCTATCTCTCTTGAAAGGTAAATCTCTATCAGCAAGCCTCAAGAGATAGCCCCAAGGTCTCCAATGTCAAGTATGGACAATGCAATAAAACAACTCAGTGATAAAATCTAAAATGCTAGCAATCACAAGGGGACCTTACAAAGAACAATGCTAGAAGTGTACTTTCATCAAATGCAATAATATGGTGATGCTTTTAATCCTAAAACTAACCTAGATTCAAAATAAACAACAAAAGAGATAAGGGTTTCAAAGAGATCCTAACACTAACACCTAAGCTCAATCACAACAATGATGAATGATGCAAATGGATAGATCCCCAATAAAACCAATCTCTACTTGATCAAGGACAAGCCCACAACTCCATAGAAATTGTGCAATCTTCTAAGGAAACTAAAGATTTTTAGACTATGAAAATTCATCCACATACCCAGTAAATGACACAATGTAAACAAGTATCCACAATTGAACTTAGATCAAAAATAAGGCCCAAACTAACTTTACAAAACAACTTACAAAAAGAAAATTTCTAAAAGTATGAACCGAAGATCGATCAACATCATTAACATTTCACCATTGACATGAAAGAGCTAAAAAACTAGCATCTAACATCTAACACTAAGAATTGAGAACAAGAAACCATAAACTATCAAAGGTAAATACAAAGTTTTCAAAATCAACAACTTAGTTGTATTACTTCTCGAACATTACATAACAATTTCCAGTCTATCTCCTCTCCTACAGCTAATTTCTGAAATCTACTTGCCAATTTTGGCCTTCTACAACTTCTAATCAGCTCTTCTGACCCAGTCTAACCCTTCACAAATGAGAAGGCACTGGCCTTTTATAGAAAATTGCATTTTGAATCAATGGCCTAGATTTAATTCATCCAATGGCATAAATTACACTTCTAGAAGCATCTAACTATTACATTTAATTTGGGAGCTCATGGTACATCATCATCCAATCAATTGCATTTAGTTGTATTATGGCCTAATGACATTAATTTTGAGAAAATCCTCATTGGAGAATAAATACAAATTCACATGTCTTTCATTGTTAAATGCACCTCTCCAATTGGTATATAGTTGGTGGCATGAATTCTTAAGCAGGCCCCACTTTAATATTTGAGTTGAACCTTTCCATATTTTCCCTCTTGGCACGAATCCATATGAAAGTCCCCCTTTTTTTTTTTATTTAATCCTGAAAAATAGATATCATCATTAGTAGCTCACATATCAAAATCCTGAAATCTCCATTTTCAAAAAAAAAAAATCATTTTAAAAAGAATCCATTTTTTGGAAAATTTCAAGATTTTGAGGGCTTGAAGGAATTTTCCAAAAAGGAAAATTTTCATTTTTGGAAAATTTTGAGTTTTTGAGGGCTTGAAGAAATTTTCTAGAAAAGGAAGTTTTGGGGATTTCCACTCAGGGAGGAAAATCCTGAAATTCCAAGCAAGGTCAAAATCCCCTAAACCTCATAACGTTTTTTCTACAAGGAATTTTTGAAAAGTTTAAAAAGCAACTTGGCCTAATTTTTCATCCTCTATCCATTGGTGCAAAAATATTTACACATAACATTGAAAATTCACTTCAAAATCCCCATTTACAATTTCAAACACAAGTGAAGAGCCACTAGAGCCTCAGAATATTGCCTTAATCAAACCAAGTCTTGAATTAATTCCAAAATAACCTCCCAAGAAAAGGAAAACTAAAATTGACAAAGCCAAGGTGCAAAGATGCAAAAGAAAAAGAGGGTCCCCACCTCTGGTGGGGTGTGTGTGCAAAAATTACACAACAAAATTTGTTGATGGTACTTTTTGCACAAGAATAGTCTCCTTCTCCAACAAAACCACCATCACCTAAGAGACGAAGGATTGAAGAGGCAAAAGTGGTTGATTATCCTAAAATAGATGATGAAGAGGTCATGGTGACCCTTGATGACATGCAATAAGGAATGTCATCTTTTCCACAAGATGTTCCATCAAGTTAAGGAGAATTTTCTCTAAGGCTTGGGAAATATTAAATAAGGGTAATAACTAACACTGATGATATGAGAATAGAGGCCTATAGAGAATTCATGAGGGATGAATCCTTTGTTAAAACAAATGCATTTAAAGATTTTGTATGGAGGGTACATGTTCCAGTGTATGCTGAGAAGGTAGCTCAAGAAAGGAGTCTGCATCTAGAGCTTCTAGAGAAAGCTATTCAATCCAATGTCATGCACAAAATGAGGGAAACCTTCAAGGAGATGACACTGGAGCAAGGTAGGGAATTGGTGCAAAAGAGTGGAGTATTATTGCTCCCAGAATGGGATATTGTTGATATTGTGGTGTTTGATATATATGAAGGGCCAATAGGCAACTTCTCCAAACTGAAGAAGAAGCTACACTTGCACTCAAAGGCTCAGCCTTTAGTGAGGAATGGGATGCCTTGGAAATTTGGTCATTGTCTACTTGATCCAGAAAACCAATAGTTGTAGAGCCAGCTGATTTTAGTGGTCACTTGGTTGTGAGAAGAGTTTTTGATACCCCAACATTGGAGGCAACAAATATGGCAGTGAATGTGGCCAAGTTCACCAGGGAAAATGTTGAGGATTTGAGCAAGGACAAAGATAATTTGAGGGACCAATATAATGACCTTATTAATGAGTACAATAAGAGTCAACAAAGAGTTACAGAATTACAAATTGAGTTAGCATTATTGAAGCAGAAAATGGAGACATGGAAATCTCAAGGACAAGCTATCTCTAGCCATACTATTTCTAATCCACCAATGGATCAACCTCAACCTCCTTCACTAGGAAAATCCTTAGCAATCATTCCATATAATATGAGACAAGAGCCCATTGCAATTGAGGGGACAAGTAGCCCAGGAGGAGGGATTCAAGGGAAATGTTAATCCACTAGGTTGAGGAGTATAAAGAATTGTTGCAATAGTCCCAAGAATCTATGTTCAAAATAAATTCAATAATTATAGATGTTGTATTGAGACACTTGAATAGAAAATTCCAAGGACAATTAAATAGTGTCCATGAAAGTTATGCTTTAATTTTGGAAGCAATTAGTTTGTTCCCAAGAGATAAAGAATTAGCTACCCCATTGTTGGATAAGTCGAGTGCTAAAGCTGAGAAATTAAAGTTCATGACAACAAGAGCAAAGAATTAGAAATATAAGTATCCTAGGGTTATTCCAACTTATCAATTTGTTAATGAGATTATGGAGAAAAATTTTCAAGTGTATGTTTCTCCTATGGAAATGAAGATTAAAGAATTGAATGTCAAATATGATGAAGTAGAGTTAATACCATTACCAGATATCAAGCATAATTATGATGAGATGAATCCTTTGCAGGCTTGGAAAGACCAAATTAATGACATCATGTCAACCTAGACAAATGAAATATGCAGTAATGTTGATATTGGTATGTTCAATGATACACATGAAAAACTATCCTTTTTTATTAGTTTCTTAGAATATTTTCATAAGGAAGCTACTTCAGTGATGGTGAAATATGCACCATATAGATAAAAGATTGATGTTGTTATTGATTTCAAGTGGCCATCTAAAGTGGAATTTGAATTGTGGAATATGGTATTCACTAATGATTTTGGGATATGAGCACCAAGGTGGAAAAGTATAACTTGGTCAAGTATAGTACATGTTTGGCCTTAAAAGTTACAATTGAATATGCAGAGACTTCTCCCAGATCAAAGTGCAAATTGTTGATGCGGATTACTGCTAAGGTGGATAAAGTGTTGCAATAGTTAAAGATGTTTTTCCTTTTTAATGGGTTGCCTTTTGGAAGGTGGGTTTCCTTCTCCATGACAATTAAAAATGAATTTTGTCTTATTTTCATTCCATCCAATTGTAAAATTCAAATATAACTGTAGAAGGGAATGTGTACAATATTGGTTCAATCAAGTGTGCACATGTGTACATTCTAGCCTAAAGGTTGTTTTGCTCCCTTATTCTATAAAATGGAACTCTGGACCAATGTATGGGGTCTTTTGTTGAATGTGAGATTTGGGAGTGCAAAATTGTAATATGAGAGAGTAAACATTGCATCTATATTTTAAAGTTTAGAGTCAAATAGGAGAATTTTGTCAATTATGAGGTTCTTAAGAATGTTTGTGTTGAATATGACAATTTTTTTCTATTTTGCTCCAATTATGATACCTGGCATGAATTATTAATGAAATATTGGTAAAAGACTGGTTTATTTGATTTTCATTGTTCTTTACGATGAACTATATTATAATTGTGGCTCTTGTTCAAAGGATTAGATAAATTCTTTGGTTATTGTGTAGGTCCATGCAGGTTGGCAACTAGATTCATAAGTACTAATAGATTTCTAGTATAGATACATGAATTATAATGTAATTCATATAGATCTCAACTGTTTAGGATAAGATTTTCCTTATAGCTCAATTCTTTCTCACTTCACTATGTTCTTTAGGATATGGCACTGATATTGAAGTAGTGGTCATGTTTCTCACATCTTTGGCATTTTATTTTAGAACATTTATTCATAATAATCTTCATATCGACCTATCTTTTTTATGTTTGAAGTTCTCTACTAATAGGAGTTGGATCTTTGAAGGAATTTCCAATTTCGTGAAGGATTTCATCTATTTAGTGCTAATGGGGAACTTATTTGTTGTTATGCAATGTGTATTTGAAATTGTTAGTTATTTGTAAGAAGCATATTGTGGGATCACCTTCCCAGGTTTTGCAGAACCCAAAGTGTAGAAGAGTAAGCATTATTTCTTATTCTCGTTAATATTGCCAATCATTTCCTAGGCTTTAATTATTGAACATGGAAAATTCATAGAAGCTTTGAGGAATCTACTTAGGTTTTAAAAACAACAATAAATTGGTGACTCTACTAGGGACCTATCAAATTCAAAGTCTCTAGTGCAGATCTGGTATAGTCAGAGTCAAATATTATGGTATTCTTCATTGTGTTAGAATAATTGGTTGAAATTGTGTTATATTTTTCATTTCTAGCACATTAGTTATTTCATAGTCCATTCTTTGTTAGTTTTTTCGGTAATGTTTAGGATCTCGTCAAAAGTCACGAGTGCAAAAGTGAAGTGCAATCACTTCATAGTTCCCAACATTTTGGGTGGCAACTCTGATATCTCAAGCACCAATATTCATACAAATTCTCAAAATAAATGTGCAAAGAAGGATCCTCGTACACCAAGAAAAATGAAGACTAGGAGCTATTCAAAGAAGAACCTAGAGCCACTGCTAGAACTTGGACCTAGAAAATATAAGCAAGCTCTATGGGTGAAGAAAGAAAACACACCGGGTAAGTCGGTTGCATCCCCTACTCTCTCATCTCCTACTTTAAATTTTGAAGTAAATAGTGTTGGTATCCGTGAAGATTCGTTAATTGTTGTCTCTAATGTGGATCATGGAATTTTTTTTGTTTAGAAAGTTCTTAATACCGAATATAATATATCTAGAGAAGATAGGTGAGCTTTCTGGGAACAAGATAAATAGTTTCTAGAGGCTATGACACCTAGTGCTATGTCATTTTCAATGGATATAACTTCAAACCATAAGGAGCATCTCCTGATGAGGAGGCACCTCTTCCTTAGCATGAAGATCAGGTAGATCAAAATTATTACACTCTTGCCCCAAGTGAGGCAAGAGATATCCTTGAGAGTGAAGATGATATAGATAAGGATATGCAATCTTGGATTGAGGAGGAGAAGAGGCTACAAGAGCTAGAGGATAATAGGGAGAGGAAAAGAAAAGATACTCTTGATAGAGTCTGAGCCAAGTAGATAAAGAGAAACACTCAGAAGAAAATGGTAGAGAAGATGAGAGAAGATGTTGCTAGGTGAAAGGATTTTGAAGAAAATGTGGCTAAGGTAGCTATTAAAGGGCTCATGAGATTCCTAAAGTAACAATTTCCATGGGGACCTCTACTGCAACCACATACACCTCTTCTATCCCAGCCACTAAGGCCTTTGAACCACCTATTGTAGCCAAGAAGACAACCTTTTTTGATCATGGGAAAGCTCCCATGGAATAGTCTAAGAAAAATTATTACAATTATTTTTACCCCATAACCAACACTAATGCCAATGTTGAAACCAACACTTTTTCTAATAAAGGAGTTATTGTTTGATCCCAAACCATTTGATGCACCCCCAAAACCTAAAATATTGCGGTTACAATTGATAAATGATCAATTATAGGAAGAATTGAGGAAGGCAAAGATAGAATCTAAAAATGTCGAGATGGCAAGAAAAATCTCTTTCCTTAAGATGTTTGCACCCACCAGTGAGGCATCTAGTTCAAGACAAAATGAAAGTGGGTCACAAAATAAGAATTCTAAAAAAAAGACTCCCAAAGGGGGTGGTGGTGGTGACCAAGGTGGCAAAGGTGGAGGTGGTCATAAGAATAATACTCAGAGGATGAGGAAGGAAGCAGTAAGAAGAAGGGAAGTAATGGTGGTAATGGAAAGGACAAAAAGGGATATCAGTTGGATGATAAGAAGGAGGATGAGCAAAGGGATTCCCATAGAGATAGACATGCCAGGGGCCACCCCAGGCTGATAGATATAGAAAACTATGTTTTGACAACATAAGGAGGTATGCGAATCCAGTCCTTGATAATGCACAAAAACATCTTCCCAAGTTCATTGGTAACAATGATTTTAGTGGTGAAGACCACCTAAAGGATTTTTATATTTTTTCTAAAGAATTTGAATTATGGGATGATGATGTGGAAATGAATTATTTTATGCAATCCTTGACCGAAGATGCTAGGGATTGGTACAGAGGGTTGCTTGATTCAACTATTGACTCTAAATAAGCCTTCTATAGATTATTTAGAGAGAAGTATGGGGATCAAGCTGATCCCAAATTTAGGCTGAATGATTTCAACAACATCACCAAAGGGCATAATGAAATGGCTACTGAGTTCAATGTAAGGTTTTAGAAGACCATGCTTAGGGTCCCTACTTACCTAAGGCCAAATGAAAATGCTTGTTTATTAGTGTATTGTAATGCTTATGATTCCAAATTTTGTTATTTTCTTAGGGACAAGAATCCTTAGTTTCTAAGAGAAGCCTATAAGATGGCAGATAACACCGAGAACAATAGAAGAGCCTCTAGAAAGGTGGGAAGGAGGGAAGACCCTATAGCTTCCAAAATAACAAGAAATCGGACTGAGAAGGCTAGCAAAGCCATGGCTTATGATGAAAATATAGATCAAGTTCTTATCTTGCCGCAAAAGCAAGCTAAAAGTGAGAAGCCCTATTTCCAAAGGAACAAGAGGCCTCCTAGGCTGCAATATTTTCCTTATCACACTAACTAGAACAATGGGAACCCAATACAAGAAAATCAGAGGAATGCTCATGTTCCATCGAATCCCCGACAAAATCACTCCAAAAATGTGATAGAAGATTTACCTTGGTGTGGGACATGTTAGATGCATCATTAATCACAACAATGTGTAGTGGCACAATCAGTAGAAGAGTCCCAAGATGACCAAGGAGAGTCTCAATCTCCCCATGATCAAGATAAAATGAATAATGTACTACTAGTTCAATCTAATTTTTATTGTGATGACTATTCCTCAGATGATGAGCCATGTGGGGGAGATGTTGACATGCAAAGGCAACAAAGTGAAGTGCATCATCAACAAGTGTTCTTAAATGAAGAAGACGATGGTGATTATTTTGTGACTGATCTTGAAATAGATAACACTGTTCTGAGAAGACCCTCTAATGAAGAGATTTAAAAATACATAGTTGCTCTAGTTGCTAGGAAAAGGAATAATATACAACTAAGAAATAGAACTATCCCAGAGGATTCAGAAAAACCCTACAGTTTTTACATTAAAGATAAAGATGAAAAGGGTGTGGCCACTAAAGTAGATGAAAATAAAGTAGCTCTAAAGCCCAAGGAAGTTAAGGAAGCTAAAATCTACGCAAAGAAAGTGGATCAAGCTAAGATAGGTGGTGAGGTTGCCTCCCAAAACACTAAGGTCAAGGATCAATAGCTTAACTCTAATAAGACTCCAAAAGGGGATGAGAAGTAACATCTGAGGCCATAATTTTCCTTGAATTACCAAAATATACTTCAGTGGATATGTTTTAGGTACTCTCTATAGTCAAAGTTACTATCTCTTTTCTATAAATGATGCAGATAGATGGATATAAGGATAAAAATATTGCACTTATCAATAGAATCACCACAAATAAAAAGGATAAGGTAATGATTGATCAAAATGAGTCAAAAAAGAATCTAGAGAAGAAAGTTTCTATTAAGGAAGAAACAACTGAAAAACCCTCAAATATACTTCAGAACTACTATCACAACTAATCTCAATCATGTGAATCCTTCTTAAGTTTAATCATTGATGGAAAAATACTAAGAAATCATATGATTGACTCTGAGGATTCCAATAATGTAATTCTGGTGAAGATAATGCATGCAATGGGTTTGAAAGTTGATAGTGTTGGATGTTGTTATTGTATTGCTGATATGTGGTTGTCATTGATGTCAACACTATTAGAATTGGTGATTCTTAAGGTTTTATATATTGAGGAGATTGAGAAAATTGTAACAAATACATTACAAACAGCTAATGAAGATGAGAAGGTCAAAGTGTTGGTAAGTGTTGTATGTTGATAATCAGAAGGTGCACATTAAAGGTTTTTTTGTTGAGCATATCTAGTATGTTGTCAAAATATTTTAGTGGTACACATCAAGAATTGAGAAAGTTATGAAGATTTTTGTTCCTACTATTATTCAGTTACTGTAGCAAGTATTTTTGGAAGATGATATTGAAATTCTAGTAAATTTGGTTGTTTTGCATGATCTTGTGATGTTCATGGATGAGTCTAGATTGTGATCTATCCCTGTTGTACATCCGCATTTATCGAAGTGCTCATGATTGAATATTTTTCCTTGTGTGTTCATCTTTTTCGTGTTCTTGGAGGACATGATGGTAATAGTGTGCTGCAGATCTCTATGGATTAATAATTTATTGTTTGGCATGCTTGAGAGTGTTTATTTGAGTTCTCACTATGTTGTGACCAATTGGTGTTGGTGTGCATTAAGATTTATTTATGTATTGAGGCCAACATTTTCGATTTGTTCTTTTGTGGCCGACAGAGTAGTTGATGTAAATCTATGTAGCAGATATATAAGAGATATTGTCTCTTCATTTTTGGGTGTGTGAGTGTGTGCATTCTCAATGTATGCGTGTATGTGTGAATAAAGATCATATCATTTAAATGCATAGAAGAGTGTGAAGAAGGTTGAGCGAAGTGTGTTTGTGCCTAACTAGAACTATAATTAGCCTTGTGAAGAATCTAATTTCTCATTTCATGTTCATCAGATGGATTTAATCTGATTATTGTATGTAAGGAAGTGAGCCTTCCTCTAAGCAGTGAACTCTAGGCAGTGTGCCTGAATTCATGTGTATTCCTTATTTAATCTTCATTATACTTTTAACAAGGTATAATCTTGTGGACTAACATCCACCGTGATTTCCCCTAATAGGGTTTCCAGATATAAAATCTTGGTGTTCATGTGTCTCCGATGTGTTATTGATTTATGCTTGCACTATTAATTATTAGATATAATATTAAAGGTTGATTAATGTTGAATAATTTTTATTTTGGTAACAACTAATTCACCCTCCCTCTCAGTTGTCTATTCTTGTTTTGCCAACAATTGGTACTAGATCTAGTTCCTCTGGAAGAAAATATTAACATCTTGAGGTGATCTGAGATGGCATCATACAAGAAGGAAAGTCCTAGATTTGATGGAAAAAACTACTCTCTATGGAAATTTAGAATGAAATGTCATTTGAAGTGCATTGGTGAGCCTTTCTGGAAGATTAAAAAGAGTGCATATAATATCCCTCAAAATGGTCCATCTATTGCTAATGAAATCAAAGAAGTTGAAACAAATACTAGGGCTATTGAAGCATTGTTGAGTGCTTCAACGGATTTAAATATGCCAAATGTGATAGGTCTGAAGACTACACATGAGATATGGAAAAATTTGGAAACATTGTATGAAGGAGATCCACTAGTGAAATTTGTTAAGCTACAGAGTCTAAAAGGCAAGTGGGAGGACATGAAGATGAGTGAAGATGTGAACATTATTTCTCTCTCTCAAAAGGTAAATGAATTGGTGATGAGCATCAAATATATCAGTGGAACCTTGGATGAAGAATTAATTGTGGCTAAGATACTTAGATCTGTGCCTTCTTCCTACAAAGAAAAATCTCATGTTATTGATGAAATCGGGATAGTGACAAATGTGACAAGAGATGTGTTGATTAGAAAAATTGTTTCGTTTGAGTTGAGGGAATTTGGTGAGTCTACTCCTAAGATATAATTTTCATTTATGGCTATTGTATATCGGGAAAAAAAGTAGAGTATGATCCGGGAGAGAGCTCAAAAAATACATTCAAGTATGAAGATGAGATGATTTAATTGAAGATGAAGAGGGTGAATTAGAAGAGCTAGAAGCATTGATTGTGAAAAGAAAAGCCAAAGGTCATGGTAAGTACAAACGAAATTTACCTATTAAATGTTTTTATTGGAGTAAAATAGGTCATTTTGCATCAAGGTGTCTTGAAAGAGTCTCTAAGTATAAACCTGAGAAGACCATATTTCAAAAGAAATGCTATTATGATGAAGAAGGTGTTACTAATGATGAATCTGATAAAGAAACTTGAAATGAAGATGAATGGGTAAGTACTACTGTGTACACTATTAACTAGGTAAATGTCAACAATAATTCTGGTAAGACTCTATTTGAGCTATGGTTTGGTTATAAGTCTAATATCAAGTATTTCAAAAAAATTGGAAGAAAATGCTACATTAAGAGAGATGATGATATAGGCAATTTTCATGCTAGAAGTGATGAAGGAATATTTATAGGTTACTCTACTAAGAGAAAATCTTATAGTTGTTTTAATAAAAGGTTGAAGAAAATGATTGAAAGTGAAAATATCAAAGTTGATGAAGATATTGATAGACCATCTAGATGTAGTGGATATGATTCATATGATCACCATGATAGTACTAATAATGGAAATAATGTTTAGACACAAAATCAACTTCAAATTGTTTTGGTGAACTAAGGGAATCAAGAAGCAAAAAACTAGTAGAAGTGTAGAAGAAAGAACACAAGAACAAGAAGTCGGAGAAAATCCTAAAACTCCCAAGTATGTAAGGAGAAATCATTCTGATAGACAAATCATAGGAGATAAGAGAAAAGGTGTGAAAACTAGAAGAAGAATTTTGGAAGAGCACTGTCTAATTTCCAAAACTAAGCCTAGCAATATCAATGAAGCATGCAAAGATGAATATTGGATGGAAGCTATGGAATAAGAACTAATGCAGATAGAGAAAAATAATACATGGGATCTTGTTCCTAGACCTCAAAACAAAAATGTGATTAGAACCAAATGGGTGTTTCAGAATAAGCTGAATGAACAAGGTGAAGTGGTCAGAAACAAAGAAATACTAGTTTGCAAAGGTTACTCATAGATGGAAGGTATTGATTTTAAATAAAAAATTTCCCCTATTGCTATAATTGAAGCTGTAAGATTATTTATTGCTTATGCTGATTTCAAAAATAAAAAATTCTATCAGATGGATGTAAAGTCAACATTCCTAAATGGTGAGTGAGAAGAGGAAGTCTATGTTGAGAAACCATATGGATCTCAACTGACTGACAAAGAAAATATGGTATTTCAATTGAAAAAACCTCTATATGGACTTAAGAAAGCTCCCAAAGCTTGGTATGCTAGATTGGATAAATACTTGTTGAAGCTTGGATTCAATAAAGGTAATGTTGATAGAAATATGTATTTCAAGTTGCATCAAAATAAAGAATTGATCATTGAAGTCTTTGTTGATGACAATATTTTTGAAGGTGATGATGATTTATGTATGAAGTTTTATGAAGAAACAAAAAGTGAGTTTGAAATTTTAAAGATAGGAGAGCTTAAATTTTTCTTGGGACTACAAATTACTCAGTTATATGATGGAATTTTTATATCTCAGTCTAAGTATGTAAAAGAGTTACTTAAAAAGTTTGGTATGGAAGATTCAAATCCAGTTGGTACACCTATGGTAACCGGACAAAAACTTACACAAAATGATGATTCTCCTAAAGTAAATAAAACAAGATATAGGTCAATGATTGGTGGATTACTCCACTTGACTCAAACCAGACCAGATATAATGAATATTGTATGCATGGTTGCTAGATACAAAATTGATCCTAAAGAGTCTCATGTGACTATTGTGAAAAGAATTTTCAGATACTTGAAAGGGATAGTTGATTTTGGTCTTTAGTATCCTAAGGATGATGATCTTACTCAGAATGCCTTTACTAATGTAGATTGGGCAGGGTATGTGGATGAAAAAAAAAGTACAAGTGGCGGTGCATTCTTCTTAGGGGAGAAGTTGGTGTCTTGGCTAAGTAAAAAGAATAATTCTATTTCCTTATCTATTGTTGAGGTAGAATATATTGCTGCTGCAAACAGTTGTACTCAAGTATTTTGGATTAAGCATATGTTGAGAGATGTTAGAATTGAGTATGAAGAACCTATTGCTATAATCTATGAAAATTCTAGTGCCATAAACATTTCTAAGAATTTGGTGTTGCATTCAAAGACAAAGCATATATCCATCAAATATCACTTCTTGAGAGATAAAGTAAGTGAAATAATTTTGACTCGGGTATATACCTACAAAGGAGAAAATTGTAGAAAAAATTACTAATCCATTGCCTAAGGATACTTTTGAGTACCTCAGAGGAAAGTTAGGGGTGATTTCCCCTCCTGATCAAAACTAAGTGATGCAGGTCTTTGCATCAATCCATGAATTCATAGCCATATCTTATTCTAGATTGATGTTGTGGTGGCTGCTACTCAGGGGGAGTAGTTAGATGTGCTAAATTTAAGGATCATAGCATGTGTACCTTTGCAATTGATGTCAAAGGTTGAGAGGAGAAATGTGAAAAATATGGGAGACGAAAATAGGAAAAGATTGCACAACCTAAGGGGGAGATTGTTAGAGAAGAGCTAGTTGTGTTGATGGTATTATTTTCACATCATGTGTTACCATCAATGCCAAAGGGGGAGATTGTTGGATTTTGTGGTTGTATTGTTGATATGTGTTTGTCATTAATGTCAAGACTACTAGAGTTGGTGATGCTTAAGGTTGTATATGTCGAGGAGATTGATAAAATTGTAATAAATATATTATGGACAACCATTGAAGGTGAGAAGGTCAAAGTGTTGGTATGTGTTATACGTTGATAATCACAAGGTGCAAATTAAATTTTTTGTTTCTAAGCCTATCTAGTATGTTTTCCAAATATTTTAGTGGCACACATCAAGAATTGAGAAAGTTATTAAGATCTGTGTTCCTATTGTTATTCAGTTACAATAGCAAGTGTTTTTGGAAGATGAGATTGCAATTCTAGTAAATTTGGTAGTTGTGCAAGTTCCTGTGATGTTCGTGGATGAGTCTAGATCATTCTCTATTCCTGTTGTACATCTGAATTGATTGGATTTCTCTTGATTGAAGATTTTTCCTTGTGTGTTCAAGTTTTTCACGTTCTTGGCTGACATGATGGTGATAGAGTGTTACGCATCTCTATGGATTGATAATTTATTGTTTGGTGCGCTCGAGGGTGTTTATTTGGGTTCTCACTATGTTGTGAGTGACTTGTGTTGGTGTGCCTTAAGATTTATTTATGTATTGAGGCTGACAGTTGCAATTTATTCTTTTGTGGCTAATAGAGTAGTTGATGTAAATCCATCTAGCAGATATATAAGAAATATTGTCTCTTCATTGTTGGGTGTGTGTGTGTATGCTTAGTGTATGTGTGTATTTACAAATAAATATTAGAACATTTAAATGTAGAGTAGAGTGTGAAGAAGGTTGAGTGAAGTGTGTTTCTGCCTAACCGAAACTATAATGAGGCTTGTGAAGAAGCTGATTTCTTGGTTCATGTTCATGAAATGGATTTAATTTTATTATTGTATGTAAGGTAGTGAGCCTTCCTCTGAGTGGTGAGCTCTAGGCAGTGTGCTTGAATTCATGTGCATTCCCTATTTAATCTTTATTATACTTTTAACAAGGTATAATCTTGTGGACTAACATCCACCATGATTTTTCCCCTAATAGGGTTTCCACGTATAAAATCTTGGTTTTCATGTGTCTCTAATGTGTTATTGATTTATGTTTGCACTTTTAATTATCAGATTTGAGATTAAAGGTTGATTAATGTTGACTAAGTTTGATTTTGGTAACAACTGGTTCAGCCCCCCTCTCAGTTTATTCTTGTTTCTCCAATAGATAGTACTTATGGTAAGTGTTATGCAATGGAATCCACAAAAGTTCTAGTCATAGGGGTTATAAATAGTGTTCCATACAAGTTGAAAAATTCCCAAAAAAGGAGTTGCATATGAGTGTTACAGTGGTGGATATCCCACCCAACTATGGGATGTTGCTATCAAGACATAGGAGTGCTTCCATGGGTGGAAGCGTATGGTGTGACTTATCATTTGCTACCTTTTCTATTGATCAGAAGGATGTTAAAATTATAAGGGAGAAGAGATCTCCCCACATGATTGAGAATATGGAAGAGCCACAAGAACCTATCAGAATTAATTTTGTTGAGACGAACTTGGAGAAATTTCGTATTGAAGAGGACATATCAGAAGAAGTCCAGCTTGCACCCATTTACAATGAAGTGTTGAATGTATCATTAAATGATGACATGTGGAAAATTTACTTTGATGGAGCATGCTCCAAAGAAGGCTCAGGAGCAGGGATAATTTTTATTTCTCCTCAAGGTAAAACCTTCAAGTATTTTTTTCTAAACTTGATGATGTTACATTTTATGGAATTTCACAAATAGAGTTACAAACCAGGCCTACAGTACCAAATAACATTTATAACTAGCAAGTGTTTGATGATGACACTAAAATTTTAAGTTTTCTACATTGCATTGATCAGTATGAGAGCCAACAGATTGAATTTGGCTCATTTGTGGTGGAAGTTGATGGAAAAGAAACCCTTTTTGGGAATGATATAATCCAGTTGAAAAAAATACTATTCCCAGAGGTTTGGTTGCACTTGAGAGGGTTTTTGATGGCTCTGATAGGTTAAGTGCTATGCAGGCAACTTCCCACAAAGAGGATTTAGAAGAGATAAACTTAGGAACATAAAATTCTCCTAAGAAATTTTATATTTGTAAAAATATAAAGCCTCATGTTAGAAATATGTTAATTACCTTGCTTAGGAAGTATAGGCATGTTTTTTCTAGGTCATATGATGACCTCAAGGCATACAGGGAAGATTTATTCAAGTATGAAATTTCATTGAAGCTAGATATGAAGTCATTTAGGCAAAAACAGATGTCGATTAACCCAAACCTGAACCTAAGATGTAGGAGGAGCTTCCCAAATTAAGAGATGCTAGAATCATTAAGCCCATTAGGCACTCATCCTTGGTTTCAGATATTGTTCCTATAAGAAAGAAGAATGGTGATATCTGACTATGTGTTGGCTTCAAAAACTTAAATGTTGCTTCCTTAAAAGACAATTATCCATTGCTCAACATGGAAGCTATGTTGCAAAAATTTATAGGGTGTGAATTGCTCTCCATGATGGATGGGCTCCCTGGTTACAACCAGGTGATGGTTAAAGTGTCTGAGTAGTACAAGACTACATTTACTACACCTTGGGGGACATATGTCTATGTGGGAATGCCATTTGGCTTAATGAATGTTGTTGTGACCTTCTAAAGGGCTATGGATGTAGCATTTTCAAATTTTATTGATCTTTTTATCGCAATATATCAGGATGATTTAACTTCTCACAACAAAAAAGAGGAGGACCATTGTTCTCATTTGGAAAAAATTCTTTCTTAGGGCTATAGAATATGGGTTATCTTTGAATCCCAAGAAATGTGCTTTTGGAGTGAAAGATGGAAAGCTACTTGGACACATTGTTTCAAAAGAATGAGTTAGAATTGATCCAAAAAGAGTAGAAACTATTGAAAAGATTTCATAACCAAGAAATGTAAAAGGTATTTAATCTTTCTTTGGACAGATTAATGTTGTAAGAAGATTTGTTACAAATTTTGCTGAAATTGTCTACCCTATTTCCAAGATGCTAAGGAATGGAGAAAAGGTAATATGAACAGAGAAGCCCTCCAAATATTTTCAAGCTATTAGAGATTATATCAAGGAGGATATTTTTATTAAGTCCCTTGATTATTCAAAACCTTTCCAATTATTTACATTCGCTTCTTTCCACACTATAGCAAGGGTTCTTTCGCAGAATAATGCTGATGGCTTTGAAAAACTGATTGCATTTTTTAGTAAATCATTGCAAGCCACAGAGTTGAAATATGATGTAATAGAGAAACAAGAATATGATTTGGTAAATTCTATCAAAAATTTAAGGCCTTATTTAATTGGAGCAACTATTGTTTCTTATGTTGCAACAATTGCAGTTAAAGATATTTTTACTCAGCAAGAGACTACAGGGAGATGATGTAGATGGATCAATAGGATCCAAGAGTTCAATATCGACATACAAATTACAAAGCTTCTGAGATGCCAGGGTCTAGCTAAGCTAATTTCTGAGACCAATTTAGAAGATAATAAAATAAATCAAATAGAGCAAGAGAATGTTGCACCCATCTGTGATATGTTGACCTATGGCTAGTATAGGAGAATTTTTGAGTATTTACAAAAAATGGAGTGCCCCAAAGACATGTCACTCAATGAGAAAATGATTCTCAAATTACAATAAATTAATAATGTCATCATTGATGGTGAGCTTTGGTGGAGGATTCTTGAGGGTTTCATACTTCGATGTGTGGATGGTGATCAGGCTGAGGATTTACTGGTATAAATGTATAAAGGAGTCTGTGGAGGTAACTACATGGTAGAGACAACAGCTCATTAGATCTTGAGAGCTAGTTTTTGGTAGCCTATTGTGTTCAAATATTCCCATAGGTATGTTAAGAAGTGTGATGTTTGTCAAAAAAAATTTGGGAAGATGAAATTATCTAACAATTTTCCATTAAGGCCAGTATCTACTCAAGCTCCTTTCCAACAATAGGGCATTGATTTCATAGGTGAGATATATGAAAAATATAGTGGTGGGCATGCATGGATACTGGTGGTAACTAACTACTTTACCAAATGGGTTGAGGCAATCCCAACATAAAAAGGCTAACAGTAAGGTGGTCACTAACTTTTTGATGAATAAAATCTTGAGCAGGTTTGGGGTACCTAGGAGAATTGTCTTGTATAACATAATGCTTTTCAGGTCTAAGGAATTTGTTGGTTTTTGGAATCAATATGGCATAACTATCTCATATTCTTCTCCTTATCACCCTTAAGGAAATGGATAAGCTAAGTCTAGCAAAAAAATCCTAATGAAGATCATCAAGTGGGTGATTGAGAAAAATAAGAAGGCCTTGGATTCAAAGTTGCAGTTGGTATTGTGGGCTGATAGAGCAATTTTCAAGAAAGCAATTGGGTATTCACCATTTAATTTGGTCTATGGGGAAGAGGCACGCATACCATGAAATAACCTACTGAAGATGTATAGGTTCTCCCAATAATATGATGATGATGTGTGTGATGAGATGCAACATAGGATGGAGGAGTTAAATCAATTGGATGAGACTCGAAGAGAGGCTTATAAAAGGAATGAAAAGATAAATCTTCAAGTGAAGCATCTTTATGAAAAGAGGGTAGTAGAGAGAAATTTTGAGATAGGATAAATGGATTTTCTATGTAACGTAAGAATGGAAGATAAAGGTAAACATGGAAAGTTTGATCCCTTATGGTTAGGCCCATATACAATTGTTGAACTACATGGGGAGGACTCATATTACTTGTAATCCATTACAGGCGAGATTGTGGAACTACCAATACATGGACAGTACCTGAAGTCCTATTTCTCCTAAAATAGTTATTTTCCATGTACAATATGCAATCTTGTAATTAGTGTATATAGGTGTGGTGTGTTTTTTTTTCTGTGTCTACTTGTCTTGTCTGAACAAGTTCCTAGTTTTGGTGCTCTTTGTATTTGGTCTGCTCTCCAAAGATTTTGGTTTCTTGCTTTTCCCACAAGGGGTATACATCCCCAATTGGAGCCATTGGTAGAGCTCTTAAATTTTCTACAATTTGGTTCATCCCCTGTTTCCTTGGTGTTTAGCACCACTGGTCTACTTTGGGGTTTAGGGTTTTACCCTTAAAAAACCTTTTTCTTTTGGTTTCTTTCTTCGTTTCAGTCTGGATGTTCTAATTATATGTTGACATATTATTCCAAGTTACTGGCTGCATAATTCATGGTTTGAGCCTTTTAATTCATTCATGCTACTGGCCACCTTTACTTGGCCCGTCGATATTTTCCATATTGGGACTTAGCTTTAATCTTTGCTTAATGTCGGGTCAAACAAATTTCCATAACTATAGACTTACATCTATTTTTCCATACATTAAGGGTTGTGCCCCATCTACCTAGTTGATCCCCTTTTTTATAAATAACTATTATTGCATGTGAAGGTTTTCTTATCGTTAGATAAATAGGTTGAATCCTGACCATTCCCCCTTGGCCTCACAAGAATTTTTCATGACGTCAAAAATATGTTGCGAGGTGTCTGAGATGTTTCCACATGTTGCCTATGGTCATGTGGCCCAATCCTTGTTCACCTATTGATTAATGAAGGCTATTGAATCAATGGTTTTCATGTAATGATGAATCATGGTCGCTCCTCGCCGACCTCATGCAATTAAAATAATAGTTTTAACGATGTTGCGAGGTGTATAAAAAAGTGATGTGTGGATGTTGATGCCAGTTATGATGTGATTAAGGTGGGACCCACCCATGCTGAGGTGGTGTCTTGTCAGTGATTTTTCATTTGCCTAGGATTTTGTGGATGAACGTGGCATTTTCAAACTGTGTTGACTCAATCTAGGTCACTTGTTCTTGCTTTCTTGGATTGAGATTGATGGCTGATATTCAAAATGGGTTAGTTTTTTATGATAGCCATTTTTTCTCATGCAAGTGAGTATTGATGGTGGAGTTCAGTCTGAGCCACCAAATTTAATGCTAAAATTTTCTCAAATTACTATTTTCATGTTTAATTCTACATTGAGTAAGATTTTATAGGTACTAAGGGACACGAGAAATTTCATGTAAGTCTAGCATATCTTCCATTAAAATTCTCTGCAACAAAAACCATAAGTAACATATCCACTACACTCTCTTTCTTTCAAAAAATACCTTGTTGATTTCTTGAGGGCAAGTGTGAATTGCGTTTTGTTTTTTTTAAAGCTCACACTAGTTTGTTTTCTTTAAAATTGTTTTAAAGATTGCATAAATAATTGCCAAGACCTTTTAAATTGTGAAATTACTATGTTTAAGGCTATAAAGATAGAGGCTACACCACATAAAACTTTCAGTAATTCAAAACCCTAGCTTGAACTTTAATCTATCTTGTGCAATGGCACCCAAAGACCGAAGTTCTAGCTTTGAAAATATCACTAGGTCCTTTTCTCACAATGCCATAGGTATATTGAAACCCTCCATTAATAGGAAAATTGAGGGAAAGGTGGTGTATTATGGACCCCAGGTTTTGGAAGGGTTAATAGATAAACACTGTGCAATTTGAGATGTTGAAGTACCATACATAGGTTGGCAATTATTCTCTAATTGGTTTGGAAACAAGAACTTGGGTACCCCTCTATATAACCCTTGGAGGTTGGAGGTTATACCTTGGAAATTTAGTAGTACCAAATGTATATTTGGATCTTAACTTGTTAAAGGATATTGCAATGAGGTATGATCCTGTGACCAAAATTGTCAGAACATATGATGGTGTGGTAATGGTTAAAATAACAAAAGAGGAGATTGCAAAAAAATTTAATCTGCACGAATAGAATAAGGATATGGTTCCTATTGAAATTGAAGCCATAAAAAAATAATATAGGAATACCAAGGGTTTTTTTAGTACCTCACTATTAAATCCTTATCTTGCAACCATAGGAATGGAAACAAATAAAAAGATCTTGATTGGCAAGAATGAGCCAAAACCTTTTCCCATAAAATACTTTTGTAATTATTTCAAAAAGACAGTTTGATCCTTGTGTCAAGTACTTGGTGTTAGTATAAATAATACCTTTCCTACTGACCTCATGTATATGGTTGTGCATCTCTAGCATCCAACTTTCAATGTGGTCTATGATTTGGCTACCTATCTGGCAGATAAAATGCATGAGGGTTTGGTAGCTCTAAAAGAAGGAAAAACACTCACTGGTTTTAAATAGAATTCTTTACTGATGCACATATTATTGTATAAGGAAGAGGGAGTTTTTTGGTAGGATATGGAATTGAAAAAGAAAGAGGATCAAATTGACATGCCTATCCAATATTGGACCAGAATTCTAGATAGGCATGACCGTGAATTTGATTATGTGGTGTTTCATAATGTTCTTGGGTCAAGATTGACAAGATACTTGATCTATGATCCCCCTAGAATTTCAAAGGAAATTCATGATTTCTTAAGGCCGGAGAGGAGGCCTGAGTTGAATTTGACACATAATTGGGGAGATATCATCCCTTACTATAATACAACCATTTTTTAGGGTATATGGCACTAATGTCAACCCATATGGTTTTCCTAGGGATGTGCCTCTAAGAATTGGATTCATATAAATCATGAGATAGTTGGGATGCGCTCAAATGACACACTTACCAACAAAGCATAATAAACAAACTTTCTTTCCTGAGTATACAAAATTTGTTGATTTTGTCATGGAAAAAGGAGGGTGGAATGATTTGGGTACATTAATTAAGCCTTATGGGTTGAACATTGTATGCCCAAGGAACCATGATCCTGAGGGCTTCATTTCTCAAATGAAGGAAAAGCACAAAACTAGAATCTTTGTTCACAATTTCTATTACCCTGAGGAAATCATCAAAAACATCCTTGACATGCAGGTGTAGGAGGAAAGAAAATAAAAATATATGGCTTTTACTAAGATGATGGAGAAGAAGAAAGAAAAGAACCCTGCATATAATCCCATGCCAAATATCAATGGTGAGTTGAATAGGGCCACATATGCTATTGAACTTTTTGAGAGAATGGTAGGAGTCTTGAAAGTAGAACGGATAGTGGAAGACAAAGTAAATTCATAGGATTTGGAGGAATACCCTGAAGTAATATTGGAGGAAATACATTCCTATCAACCTCCACCAAAGGTTAGGGTATATTCTAGAAAGAATTGAATGACAAATGAGAAAGGAATAATGCCCATTGTTGTTACTTTATAAAAGTCTAGAGTGATGTCTCATAAGCAATTAGTTTCATCATCTTCAGGGAAATTTTTATCGAATTCCATTGATCTAGACTCTCCCTTGATGTCCCCTTCTCCAACACAACAACCATCACCCAAGAGATAGAGGATTGAAGAGGAAAAAGTGGTTGATTATCCTAAAATAGATGATGAAGAGACCATGGTGACCCCTGTTGACATGCAACAAGGAATGCCATATTTTCAACAAGATGTTCCATCAAGTTCTGGAGTAGTTCCTCTAAGGCTTGGGAAAGATGAAATAAGGGGAATAACTAATATTGATGATATGAGAATAGAGGATTGTAGAGAATTCATGAGGGATGACTCTTTTGTTACAACAAATGCATTTAAAGATTTTTCACGGAGGGCACATGTTACAATATATGCTGAGAAGGTAGCTCAAGAAATGAGTCTAAATACGGAGCTTCAAGAGAAGGTTATTCAATCCAATGTCATGCAACAAATGAGGGAAACCTTCAAGAAGATGACACTGGAGCAAGGTAGGGAATTGGTGCTAAAGAGTGGATTATTATTGCTCCTAGAATGGGATATTTTTGATGTTGTGGTTTTTGATGCAATAATAAGGGACAATAGGCCACTTGTCCAAACTGAAGAGGAATCTACACTTGCACTCAAAGGCTCAACCTTTAGTGAGGAATGGGATGCTTTGGCAATTTGGCCATTGTCTACTAGATCCAGAAAACTGATAATTGCAGTTCTAGCTGATTCCAGTGGTCACTTGGTTGTGAGAAGAGTTGTTGATACCCCAACATTGGAGGTAGTAAATATGGCAGTGAATGTTGCCAAGTTCACAAGGGAAACTATTGAGGATTTGACCAAGGATAAAGATACTCTGAGGGGCCAATATAATGACCTTATTAATGAGTACAGTAAGAGTCAACAAAGATTTGTAGAATTAGAAACTGATGCAGAGTGGAAGAGGAAGCAACACCTTTTTTTTGAAAAACTTCTCTCAATGCACAAATGAACTTCACTATTCCTTCCAACAAGCAACTTGACCACTCAACTTGACTCACACAACCGGACATCTCAAAAATACTTGGGGATGATGTAAATACTCTTCACACAGCACAGCATGACCAAACAAACAGACCTTGCACCCAAAAACATCCATTCTTCCATTGCTCCTACACAAGCCCATGCAACTTTGTAACATTCACCATTAGGACAGTCAAAATAAAATCTGATTAAAAGCATTAACCAGACCATAAAACATGGTTTTAGACTCCTAACACCATCCTCCACAAGTTCCCAAAAGCATAGGATCAAACACCCAAAACAAATGTATCAGAAAATTGATTTACAAGCCATACACAAGGCTTAACTTGGCCTGTACAAGGAAGCTTCCAACTTGTCAAGGCACACCCCAACACCCCTAATGCCTTTAAAAGAATCCAAAAGGTTCCCAAAGACCTGTTCCATGCTTTCCATCCATTATATTTTCTCAAATACTCAAAAAACAACAAATACTCTATTCAAATGATCACATTTTGGACTGTACAAAGCAAAAACCAGACCTAGGGCATCACATAAATTTTGCAAAAATCCATATTTTATTCTAAAATAAATTGAAACATGAATATGATCCCTAAATATATCATTCCACCAATTTTCAGATTTTTCCCATGGTGGAAATGGGAATTACATCCATTTTGGTGACCAAACCCTTGTTTTGCAAGGTTTCAGACCCACTTTCACTAAAATTGATGTAACTTACTCAATACTTAATGAAAATGATCCAAATCACCACCAAAATAAAGTATACTCTGCCCTCTTTCAAACCATTCCAATTGGGAGTCCGTACAATTCTGTACCAGACCGTACCAAGCACGGGAACAGTGAAAAACGCTGGAAAAAACAGGAAAACTGAGTTTTTTATTATATTTAATGCTTCAAAACTTCATCCAACCACCTGCCTCGACCAAAAGGAGGCTATTTAAACTTTTCCACCTCATTAGCAATGACCCTCAACTGATTTTTGAAGGAGGGAACCGTTGGAAAGTGTGATTACATCCTTAATGTTGAAATTACATTAAATCACATTATGGCAATTATGCAATTTTGAAGTAACTTTTTAATCCTAAAGACCTGTGACTTCTAAAACCATTCTAATGGACTAAAAATATCCTTATTACATCCTTAAGACCTCAATCTTGCATATCCAATTACAAATTTAGGATTTTGCCTTCTCAAGGCTACATGACTACATTTTTGCAAGATTGCAATTTTCTACATTTTGACTCCAAAACTTAAAGATTCACCCTAGATTTTACTCAATGGTCTTGTTAGACCTTATTGAAGATAAAATCACTCAAAAGACTCAAAAATACTCTTCCTAACCTATTCACCATCAAATGATCCAAAATGAAGGTTGAGGTGTAGGTGCTCCTGCACCATACACCCCCCCTAGAAAAGACTCATGCCTCATGAGTTGTCCTTGAATCCACTGTCTCCAAGCTTCATGAAGTCTCCATTGGTTCACCAATCCACTCCACTGGTTCATGTACACTAGTTGTGCAATCTGCCCTGCACTTCTATCACCTTGGAATGTGTTCCCATAAGCATTTTTCATCTCCTCTGCTCTCAGACCTGCAAACAGTCTTTTATCTTTTCCCTGGCCAAGATTGGATTGTTTACTATGTTTTGAACCTGCATACAAACAAGGATTAGTAACTCTATGATATTTCTTCTTTCCTTTGTCACCTTCATGTTTGCAACTATCTTTTATGCCCTGTTTTTCTTGTCTTTCACTCACTGCCTCATCAAGTTGTTCTATCACTGTCAAATCAGACTTAGGTACTGTATTTCCTGCAAAATTTGTTTGTTTCTCAGACCTGGTCTTAACTACAGGGCATTCAATGCTTCCTACCATCACACTATCATGCAAACTCATTGTCAAATCAGACTTTACCCCTGTACTTTCCTTTAGACCTGCTGCATTATCAGACCTATACTTATTCACAATATCAGAATTTTTGATCTCTTTCACAACATTAATAGGTTCTTTCCTTCCACACATAATAACCTTTGCCTTACCCTTTTCATCTTCTACCCAAGGAGTTAAAACAAACCTTTGACCACCTTTCATGATGAATATTTGTTTACTCTCCCATCATGCAAAGCACATCTATCATATTGCCATGGTCTTCCAAGGAGTATGTGACAACAGTCCATTGGGAGAATGTCACAAATAACACTATCCCTGTACTCACCAATCTGGAAATCTACAATAGCTTGCTCATTTACTACCAAAGATTGACCATTACTTAACCAAGATACTTTATAAGGTAATTCATGAGGAACTCTTTTCAAATTCAGTTTATTCACCATTTCACAAGAAACCATGTTTTCAGTTGAACCTGAATCCACTACCATTCTACATACTTTACCTTGTACCTTGCAATTGATTCTGAAAAGTGATTTCCTTTGTGGGGATTCTTCAGAGATTGGCACCTTGAGTAATGCTCTCCTGATCATCAAACTCTCTCCAACTTCAGATGTAAGGTTCACCACAGGTGAGGTCACACTTTCTTCATCTTCATGCACTAATTGGTTCCTCCTTTCTCCACCATGAGAGCTTGAGCCTTGCCTTTCAGGACACTTGAAGGATGGATGTCCAGGCTGGTTACAAGTGTAGCATCTCCCTGAAAAAGCATTGTTAGGATTCCTACCTCCTCCAAATCTGCCTCTTGTGCCTCTCCATCCACCTCTAGAATCAGATTGCTCTTGAATTTTCATGGTATCCTCTTGATTATCATTAGTTGGCTTTGAACTAGACATGAATCCTCTTCCTCTTGATGCATTACCTCTTCCTCTAACTGCTTTGTCTTGCCTTCTCTTCATTTTCTCCTCCACCCTGATAGCCATTTGATAACAATCCTCTACACTCCTAGGGTTAGCCAAAACCAATTCATCTTGTATATTAAGCCTTAAACCACCAACATATCTAGCAATCTTTTCATCTTCATTCTCATGATGACCAGATCTTAAACTCAATTTATAAAACTCCTCAGTATAAGACTTAATATCCATTTCCCTTTGTCTTAAGTTTTGCAATCTCTTAAACAATTGAACTTGGTGATCCTTGGGTAAGAATTTACCTTTAAGCTTTGATATCATCTTATCCCATGATGTGATCTTAGACTTTCCTTGCTTCCTCCTCTCAGATTGAAGGTAATCCCACCATACCAAAGCATGACCCTGCAACTTAGTTTTTGCAATCTTGACCCTTTGTTCTTCAGGAACCTCATCACATTCAAAATGGTTATCAATTGCAGCAATCCAATCCAATAGTTCTTCATCATTTAAACTACCACCATACTTAGGAACATCAAGTTTTACCTTAGGCTTGTCATCTTCATGCTTTCAGCAACCTTGCAATTCTTTGATCCTCTGGAGTAAGTTCTTCTTCCACATCTTCAAACTCCTCATCTTCCTCTTCTTCAGTCTCAGTTTCTTCCACTTCCCTTCTTTTGTTTGTCTCCAAGGCTATGACTCTCTCTTCCAACTCTCTGAGTCTCTTGCATGCCTATCTTTCATCTCCTTCATCTCTTTAGCCATATCATTCTTCTTTGGAGGCATCTTGTCAACCTTGCCTCTTCTTCAATCTGCAAAATGAAAATAGATCTACTTCCTGATGCTCTGATACCACTATGATGCAGAGTGGAAGAGGAAGCAACACCTTTTTTTGAAAAACTTCTCTCAATGCACAAATGAACTTCACTATTCCTTCCAACAAGCAACTTGACCACTCAACTTGACTCACACAACCGGACATCTCAAAAATACTTGGGGATGATGTAAATACTCTTCACACAGCACAGCATGACCAAACAAACAGACCTTGCACCCAAAAACATCCATTCTTCCATTGCTCCTACACAAGCCCATGCAACTTTGTAACATTCACCATTAGGACAGTCAAAATAAAATCTGATTAAAAGCATTAACCAGACCATAAAACATGGTTTTAGACTCCTAACACCATCCTCCACAAGTTCCCAAAAGCATAGGATCAAACACCCAAAACAAATGTATCAGAAAATTGATTTACAAGCCATACACAAGGCTTAACTTGGCCTGTACAAGGAAGCTTCCAACTTGTCAAGGCACGCCCCAACACTCCTAATGACTTTAAAAGAATCCAACAGGTTCCCCAAGACCTGTTCCATGCTTTCCATCCATTATATTTTCTCAAATACTCAAAAAACAACAAATACTCTATTCAAATGATCACATTTTGGACTGTACAAAGCAAAAACCAGACCTAGGGCATCACATAAATTTTGCAAAAATCCATATTTTATTCTAAAATAAATTGAAACATGAATATGATCCCTAAATCTATCATTCCACCAATTTTCAGATTTTTCCCATGGTGGAAATGGGAATTACATCCATTTTGGTGACCAAACCCTTGTTTTGCAAGGTTTCAGACCCACTTTCACTAAAATTGATGTAACTTACTCAATACTTAATGAAAATGATCCAAATCACCACCAAAATAAAGTATACTCTGCCCTCTTTCAAACCATTCCAATTGGGAGTCCGTACAATTCTGTACCAGACCGTACCAAGCACGGGAACAGTGAAAAACGCTGGAAAAAACAGGAAAACTGAGTTTTTTATTATATTTAATGCTTCAAAACTTCATCCAACCACCTGCCTCGACCAAAAGGAGGCTATTTAAACTTTTCCACCTCATTAGCAATGACCCTCAACTGATTTTTGAAGGAGGGAACCGTTGGAAAGTGTGATTACATCCTTAATGTTGAAATTACATTAAATCACATTATGGCAATTATGCAATTTTGAAGTAACTTTTTAATCCTAAAGACCTATGACTTCTAAAACCATTCTAATGGACTAAAAATATCCTTATTACATCCTTAAGACCTCAATCTTGCATATCCAATTACAAATTTAGGATTTTGCCTTCTCAAGGCTACATGACTACATTTTTGCAAGATTGCAATTTTCTACATTTTGACTCCAAAACTTAAAGATTCACCCTAGATCTTACTCAATGGTCTTGTTAGACCTTATTGAAGATAAAATCACTCAAAAGACTCAAAAATACTCTTCCTAACCTATTCACCATCAAATGATCCAAAATGAAGGTTGAGGTGTAGGTGCTCCTGCACCAGAAACTGAGTTAGAATTATTGAAGTAATAAATGGAGACATGGAATTCTTAAGGACAAGCTATCTCTAGCTATACTATTTTTAATCCACCAATGGATCAACCTCAACCTTATTCACCAAGAAAATCCTTAGCAATCGTTCCATATAATATGGGACAAGATCCCATTGCTATTGAGGGGGCAAGTATCCCAGGAGGAGGGCTTTCAAGGGAAAAATTAATCCACCATGTTGAGGAGCATAAATAATTGTTGAAACAATCCCAAGAATCTATGTTGAAAAGCAATTCAATAATTGTAGATATTATATTGAGACACTTGAATAGAAAATCCCAAGGAATGTTAAATAGTGTCCATGCAAGTTATGCTTTAGGTTTGAAAGCAATTAGGTTGTTCCCAAGAGATAAAGGATTAGCTACCCCATTTTTCGATAAGTGGAGTCCCAGAGTTGAGCAGTTAAAGTTCATAGCAGTAGGAGCAAACCATCAAAAAGATAAGTATCTCAGGGTTATTCCAATTTATCAACTTGTTAATGAGATTATGGAGAATAAGTTTCAGAGGTATGTTGCTCCTATCAAAATAAAGATCAAAGAATTAAAGGCCAAATATGATGAAGTAGAGTTACAACCATTACCAAATATCCAACATAATTATGATGAGATTGAGCCTTTGTAGGCTTGAAAATACCAAATGAATGACATCATGTCAACCAAGACAAATAAAATATGAAAGAATGTTGATATTGGTATGTTGAATGATACACTTGAGAAACTATCCATTGTTATTAGTTTATTATAAGATTTTGATAAGGAAGTTATTTCATTGATGGTGAAATATGCACCATCTAAAGAAAATATTGATGAGGTTATTTCTTTCAAGTGGCCATCTAAAGAAAATTTTGAATTGTGGATGATGGTATTCACTAATTATTTTGGGATATGAGCACCAGGGTGGAAAAGTATGACCTGGTTGAGTATAGTACATGTTCGGCCTCAGAAGTTACAATTGAATATACACATACTTCTCTCAGCTCAGAGTGCAGATTCTTGATGTAGATTACTATTGAGGTAGATAAAGTGCTACAATGGTTAAAGATGATTTTCATTTTTTAACGGGTTACTTTTTGGAAGGTGGGTTTCCTTCTCCGCAGAAATTGAAAATGAATTTTGTTTTATATACATTCCATCCAATTGTAAAATGAAAATATAACTATAGAAGGGAATGTGTAAAATATTAGTCCAATCAAGTGAGGACATGTGTACATTCTGGCTTGAAGTTTTTTTTTTCTCCCTTATTCTATAAAAGGGAGTTCTAGGATGATGTATGGGGTCTTCTATTGAATGCGAGATTTGAGAGTGTCGAATTATAATACAGAGAGAGTAAGCATTAAATCCATGTTTTAAAGTTTTGATTCAGATAGGAGAATTTTTTCAATTATGAGGTTCTTAAGCATGTTTGTGTCAAATATGACAATATTTTGAGTCTATTTTCTCTCCAATTGTGATACCTAGCATGTAGTATTAATAAAATATTGGTCAAAGACTGGTTTCATTGATTTTCATTGTTCTTTATCGTGAAATATATTATAATTGTGGCTCTAGTTCAAAAGATCAGTTAAATGTGTTGGTTATTGTGTAGGTCCATGCAGGTTGGTAGTTGGATTCATAAGTAGTAATAGATTTCTAGTATAGATACGTGAATTGTAATGCAATTCACATAGATCTTAATTATTTAGGATGAAATTTTCCTTATAGTTCAATTCTTTCTCATTTGACTCTATGCTTTAGGATGACACTGATATTGAAGTAGTGCTTGTATTTCTCACATATTTTCCTTTCGATTTTAGAATATTTATTCATAATAATATTCAAATTGACCTATCTTTGTTATGTTTGAAGTTATCTATTGATAGGATTTTGATCTTTGAAGGAATTGCCAATTTCTTGAAGGATTTTATCTATTCAATGTTGATGGGGAACTTATCTATTATGTAATGTGTATTTGAAATTGTTTAGTTATTTCTAAGAAGCACATTGTGGGATCACTCTCCTAGGTCTTGTAGAGCCCAAAGTGTAAGAGAGTAAGAATTATTGTTTTTGGATGTTGTGGTTGTGTTGCTGATATGTGGTTGTCATTGATTTCAACACTATTAGCATTGATAATTCTGAAGGTTGTATATGTCCAGGAAATTGAAAAAATTAGAATAAATATGTTGAAGGTAGTCAGTGAAGCTATGAAGATCAAAATGGTTGAAATTTGTGTATGTTGATAATCAGAGGTTGCAGACAAAAGGGTTTCTTTCTGAGCCTATCTAGTATGGTGTCTACAAGTTTCAGTGGTACACATCAAGATTGGAGCGAGTTATGAGTTTCTAAGTTCCTATAGTTATTTTGTTACTGCAGCAGGTGTTTCTGGAAGAAGAGAATGCAATTTTGGTAAATTGAGTTATTGTGTATGCTATTGTGACGTTCAACGATTTTTCTAGAATCATGCTCTATCATTGTGGTACATTGTCATTTATCGGTGTGTTCATGATCAAATATTTTCCTTTGTGTTGTCAGGGTTTTTATTTTGTTGGCCGACATGATGGTGGTAGCATGTTGCAGATCCTTATGGATTAATATTTTATATTTTGGTGTGGTTGAGGATGTTGATTTAGGTCTTCATTACTATGTGACCAACTTAGGTTGGTGGGCATTGATATTTTTTCATAAATTGGGCCAATAATTCTAATTTATTCTTTATTTGTGGCCAACAGAGTTGTTGATGTAAATTCATGTAATAGATATATAAGAGCGATTGTTTCTTCATTTTGAAGTGTGTGTGTGTGGTGTATGCTCAGTGAATTTATGCAAAATGTGTGAATAAAGATCAGATCAGTTTATTTTAGAGTAGAGTGTGGAGAAGATTGAGCATAGTGTTAAGAAGTGTTTTTGTTCCTAACCAAAACTCTCATCAGGCTTGTGTAGAAGCTAATTTCTCAAATCAACCTCATCAGATGGGTTTAATCTGATTATTTCATGTAAGGAAGTGAGTTCTAGGTAGTGTACCTGAATGCAAGTGCATTCCCTATTCATTTCTTTCATTATACTTCTAATAGGGTATAATCTTGTGGAGTAACATCCATCGTGGTTTTCGCCTAAAAGGGTTTTCATGTATAAAAATATTGGTGTTCATGCATCTCTGATGTGTTGTTTATTTATGCTTTCACTATTAATTATTAGATCTATGATTAGATGTTGATTAAGGTTGAATAAGTTTAATTTCTATAACAACTGATTCACCCCCTCTCTCGGTTGTCTATCCTTATTTTGACAATAATTTGTATTAGAGTAGGTTCATTTGAAGAAGTCTAATAGCTTGAGGTGATCCGAGATGGAATCATACAAGAAGGATAGTCCTAGATTCGATGATACAAATTACTCTATGTGGAAGATCAAAATGGAGTGTCATTTGAAGTGCATTGGTGAACCCTTCTAGAAGATTACAAAGAAGAGATATGATACTCCTCATAATGGTCCTACTACTGCTGATGAGATCAAAGAAGTTTAAATCAACATCAAGGATATTGAAGAATTATTGACTTCTTTGATAGATTCATATATGATAAACTTGATAAGTCTGAAGACAACACATGAGATCTAGAAGAAATTGGAAACCTTGTAAAAAGGAGATTCTCAAGTGAAGATTGATAAACTAACCAGTCTAAAAGGAAAGTGGGAGAACTTGAAGATGAGTGAAGGTGAATTTTTTTTTGTTTTCATGCATAAAGTAAATGAGATAGTGATGGGTATTAGATGAAGATGAAATTGTGGCTAAAGTGCTCAGATATGTGCCTGTAGACACTGAAAATTGGTCTAGGCCTACGAACACCACTTTCGACATAATTTTCTATTATCCATGGTCATGATTAAATAATGTTAATTATTTAATTACCAATATAACACATATTTCCTCTATTAATTAAATACCCCTTTTTCATTAATGCATCAATTCATAATAACCTTTATTCAACTTGATTAATTAAATAAATCATTAATTATTTAATTATGTCGCTAACTAATTAATTCTTCCTTCTTAATTAAATAATTTATTATTTAATTACCCCCTTGTCATATTTCAACTATAATTAAATAATTATTGTTTAATTATTCATTTAATCACCCCTTTATTTATAATTAAATATTTATTATTTAATTTATTCAATTTATCCTTTTCAACAGTCAAATTAAATAAATGATCTTTATTTATTTAATTAAATCTTTTATTTTTGAATGTTGAATTAAATTAACATTTGATTCATATTTAATCATGTATATCACATTCTTTTGTCAATCAATTGACTAATCATTCACTCACCTTCTGACTCAAGATCTATTTTTAGTTCTTCAGTTATCTCCGGATTCAACATTTGATTGTCTCTACGAGAGGACTCTTTATCACAACTAGTCAATTAACTAGTTCCAACTCATATGCATGATGTGTTTATTAATTAAATATCTTTATTTAATTAATTAACCCATGTTTGCAATCGAATTCACTATTCTTCAACTTCTAACTTTGTCTTTGACATTCAAAGTCTACTTCTTCTATTTTCAAAGACTCTTAAATGAAGATTAAAAT
Organism: Sequoiadendron giganteum; assembly: GCA_007115665.2. Lineage (NCBI taxonomy): Eukaryota > Viridiplantae > Streptophyta > Pinopsida > Cupressales > Cupressaceae > Sequoiadendron > Sequoiadendron giganteum. The sequence continues at coordinate 71,337,666 of CM021102.1, forward strand.
CTTGAACTCGTGTTCTAACTCACGTTCTAAATTAATCTTTATCCTGTAGTATTTTTTGACTCATGTTCTAACTCATGTTCTATCTAACACAAAACTCACATTGCATGGCATTCATCAATCTCATCCATTGATCTCTCTTTCAATCAGAGCCAATCGTTCAAAAACCCAAAATCTAAAAAATGGCCCGTCATTATCATTATTCCTCCTCCCGGAATCATACACTTTTGAGAAGAAACTTATCTTTGATATTTTGCTTAGAAACTCGACGAATTTATGCCTGCATCAATACTGAAAAATCTGAGGGCAAGAATACTGAAGTAGAAAAATGGAGAAGAGCAATCAAGATAATTCAAAGGAGTGAATGCATATTCGGTGAGATCTTTTAAATTCATTATGTTTGCTTATTCATTCTTTGTTATTTGATTTAGATTAATATTGGTTAGATTAAGATTAACATTGTTTATTCTAGTTGCAGATCATATCCATATTTTATTCTATGCTACATTTGGTGAACCTAACGTGAACACGCTTCAAATTCCCACGTCTTTTCATCTTTTCATTTTTTTGTTTTTCGCTTTTGCAGGTTATCGTACGACACACCACATTTGTTCCAAAAAATGACACATTTGTCCTTACAGACCGCATATGCCATATTCCGCAATGTATCTACCATTCTGAACTGCATCCGCGAAGCCCTGAACTACATCTGCCTGTCAAAAATTCATGAATCGTATCCACCTATCAACATTGAGTCGCATCTATGGCTCAAAATGCCACATCTGCCTAGTAATCATTTTTTCATTTTTTTGTAATTTTTCGTACATTCATATTTTCATTTTCCTTGTTTGGGTTATTTTGATTTTTGCTAATGTTTGTTTACAGTTGTGTTAAGGAGGATTAACATAGTTTTTGCAAGACAAAGCATAGAAGACAATAAAAAAACAAAACCATATCTTTTATGTAGGATGAAAGCCAAAGACCAAAAAAAAAAAACTACTGATCAGTTTGTGTGCAGGACCTAATTCCTTTGTTCTTATTTATTTTGTAAGCTTTCTGTTTGGTAGATAAATAGCTATCATTTGGAATAAAAAGAATCAATGTCTGCTTTGTCTAGTGCATTGCACATATTTTTCACCCTTTATGATTCAGTATATCAGAGTATCCTCTCCCCTTGCGTAGTCATGCGATCCTAGGTGTAAGAGAAATGGTTACTGACTCTAGAACTTGGGCCTATCTTGGTGGGAAAAATTACTCACCCCAAGATGACTCAGACTAGTAGCACGCTAGATGCCAAGCGACTTCCAATTGGTATATAAAAGTGGATTCTTAGGGAAATCCCAAGAATCACGCTCACTACTCTGACGAGATGGACATAAATAGACTCTTGCCGAATTTGAATAGTGCCCCATGAACAGAATGCCCTTACTAAACACCTTGTTGTAGATTTTCCAAAATCCCATCTATTTGTTGGTGCAGCAAGGTTGGCCTTGTGAAGCCATCTTACATTCTTACAGTTTATGTGTGGAGATGAGATGTATGCCATGGGAGTTTCAGGGGTATAGTAGTTTGGTTTCCCCATATAAGTGAGTGTCGTGGAGGGGAGCCAGTGGGGTCAAGCTACTAGTCATCTGCCATAAATATGCGTAGCTAGAGAAATCCAAGTAAAACCTCAGGAAGTATTGTCCACAAAGCCTAGGTTGTAAGTGTTTTTGTTCTTAACAGTCCTATCATCACAAACTAAAAATACATTGATTTTTGTGCTTGTTTTTGTTGTATTCATCAAAAATCTTGATCAACACAAGGATTCAGTCAAAACAACTTCCAAAAAACTTCACCTGTCAAAAAGTGACTCGCAACTGTCAATGTTAACACCACATCTGACTTAGCAAGTCACATCTATTAGGGGAAAAGCGGCATGTGTCTATCAAAAAAAATCATCTTAATAGTCTGGATATTACGAGCCGCAACTGTCAAATTTTGAGTCACATGTGTGCATGCAAGCCACATTTGTCATAGAAAATGCCACATGTGCCTATCAAAAAAGTTATTTGGTATTACAAACCACAACTGTCAAACATTGAGTCGCATGTTTGCATGAGAGCCGCATCTATCAAAAGGAAAACTGCATGTGTCTGTCAACCAATTCAAATTCACAGAATCATTATTCTGAGCCACAATTGTTACTATGAGCTGCATCTGATAAAACATAAATCGCATCTGTCAAAAGTCAAAACTTCCTATCAACATTTGAAACTCGGTTTTGGTCAAATCACTGCATGCACATTGGTAAATTGCATCTATCAAATTTAGAACCTCATCTGATAGGTGAACCGCATTTGATTGTCAACAAAAAACTTAGCAAACTGCAAATCGAGTCCAAAACATAACGGTCATTTTTGCTTTTGTTTCTTAAGATCAACCTTGGATAGAAACTGGAAAAAATTTGCTCAAAATCTTTCATTATTAGGTTTCATCTACCTCTTAGTCACAGTTAGCGTCATAGTCATTGTCATCCTAGGTTGCATGCATATAGAAACTTCCTAGGAAATTTCATATCATAGAAATAGGTAACTTTCCTCGTCATTGGATATGTTCATGTTCCAATTTGTCACAAGTCATTGAACCTAGTCACTTTAGTCCTATTTGTGAATCTTTCTAGCTCAATAGTCTAGTTTGGGAAATTCATCTTGTCACTGTCTTTGTCCTACAAGCAGGTTCCTTTGTCAAATTCAAATCCTTGCATGCATTTATTCCATAGGTGGTAGGTTATACCCATTTTAGAATCATTTAATGTCATAATCTACTCAAAATTTTGCATATTGTCTGTCCTACCATATGTCATCTTAGTATACGTCATTTTAGAAATCATTTTAGCAACATCCTTTATTGTTAGAAAATCCAAAAACATAGACATAGGACATATCGCTTTTTAGACATAGTCTGCATTCCCCCATTTTGAGAAAACTTTTCATGGTCAAAAAAAGGTCTCAAAAGAAGCAAAAAGAAATGTCGGATCCTAACAAATTTTACAATCCAATCGGAAATCAACCGTTAGGGAAAGAAAGACCACATAGACCTTTAGTTTAAAAACACGTCACTAGGGACACACATGGACAAATTTACATTGAGGACATAGACGCAATAGTACAATATTTCGAGTTTGCATCCTTTATGGATGAGTGTTTGGCAAATGATCCCTAATGATATCTAGCAAAGTTTCTAGTAGAAGGTACCACACTACCACCAGGATTTGATATTCATACTTTAAAAACACAGTCTACTCAACCAATGCAAACTGTGACGTCAAGAGTTTCAATTCCACAAATGACCACAACAATACCAACCGGCATACCAACTCAAACATTGTCAATTGTAAAAACAACCCCTTTTAACATAACGCAAGGTTTACAATTTACTACTAGAGCAACTTCATCAAACCCCTTTGGCACCAACACGATTGGTAAGAGATCCAAAGTTGGCATGAATATTCCTATACCAAATTAGAACATGCAAACTAGAAATATTCCTATACCAAATTAGAACATGCAAACTGGAAATATTCCTATACCAAATCAGAACACGTGGATAGGATATATTCCTATACCAAATCAAAACACAGAGACAAGATATATTCCTATACCAAATCAAAACACATAGACAAGATATATTCCTCCACCAAATCAAAACACACAGACATGATATATTACCAATCCAAATCAGAATATTAAAACAATAAATATCCCCAATCCGAATCAGAACATTCTAATGGGATACATTCCCTCGCCAAATCACAACCCATCACAAAACATGGCATTTCAAAATATCTACATTGATCCAAACAATGCCAACAACATGTCCTTGACACAAGTAGATGTCCTTCAAAACCAAATGGAAACTCTTCAACAATAGATGGCCAACATGTCTATGTTAGGTAAATGAACTATCTCAGCACAAGATCTATGTCCATGTCCATTCGACAAAGCGCTTTATATGACACCTTTCCCCCATGGATACATTATATCGAATTTTCCTAAGTATAATGGGAGGAAGAATCCTTTGGAACACATTAGAGAATTCTCAATATAATGCATGGACATACCGTATGACCCCATATACTTGATTCGACTATTTCCATGAACCCTCATAGGGATAGCGTTGGAATGGTTTTCTAGATTACCATATGGTATACGATCCTGGGGTGAATTATCTATGAAGTTTGTGTTAGAGTAAAGTAATTAATTAACTTTACTCTCCTCTTAAGATTTCGCCTTGCACACATATTAGTCATTTAATAATTAATATTAATTATTAAATGCACTCACCTTTAGGATTAGGTTTTCCTTTTAGGTTTTGATCTCCTTTTATAAGGATTGATCTCTTGTATTTCTTTGATGCTCTATTCATTTTTCTGGAATACATCTTGCACATTGTGAGAGCCAAACCCTTGTCTTGATCTCTCTCTTTCTCTGTGACAAGTCTTTTGCATGCAGGTATTGATCGGGTTCTATGGATTTGCATTTCTCAAATCCTACATGGTATCAGAGCCAGATCTGCTGCAGCTTGTTCAGTTTTTGAAAGGATTAGATATCTAGGTTTGGTTGCATCAGATCTGTGTTTGTTTTCTAGTTTTTATTTGGAATAGGGGTTTTTTTTTTTTTGGTGCACTTTGAGCTCAAACGGACCTCACCGTTGAGCTCACAGCATCCAAAAACCCCTATTTTGATATAAAATTCATCAAATTTGGCTTCATGGTGTTAGATCTACGAGGGCTTGATGTTTTTTGAGGGTTCCTGATCCAAAGCATACCTACAATTTTGAAGCAATTTCAGCCCAAACAGACCTCACCATTGCATTCAGAGCACCCAAAAACCCCTAAATCGACTATCAAATCGTCGAAATCGGACACAGTGACTCCAGGAGGCAAATTTTTTTCATTTCTGGGTCGTACGGCCTGGTACGACACGCAATCCGAGAAAAAAATTTAAAAATCAGAGTTATGGTTGCCGCCATTAGTTAACCACTAGCGGTTAACAGCTAGCGGTTAATGCTAGCGGTTAGCCTAACCACCAGGCTTAACCCTCAAACCTTTTTCGAGCAGTTTTGGTATTTTGGCCATAACTTTTGCATACGAACTCGGTTTTTCAAAAAAAAAATATTGTCGGAAAGCTGGTTCCGAGCCCATTCTGATGGTGTAGGAATTTATTCAAAAATATTCAGTTTGCATGTAGTTTTTCATAGTCAAATTTAGATGATATTTTTGCACTCCGAGGGGCATAACTTGCTCGTTTTTGCTCCGTTTTTCGAAAGCGAATAGGCGTCGGAAAGGTGGTTCTATGATCTTTCCAGATCTATAGTTTATTTCACCAGAAAATTATTTAGGTACACAAAGATTTGTCTCAACCAATTTATGCTTTCTATTATTTTCTGGCTTTCAGTTTGTACTGGGGATTGGATTTTTGCATTGTGGGGGGGTGTTTTTTCCTACTTTCTGTTATTTACATCAGAAAAATAGAATCTACAAACACCAAAAACAAAAAACCCCTTCTGCATCTTCTGTCTAGTTCTGAAAGACCAATTAATAATAAAAAAAAACACATTCAGAGCAGTTGAGGCATAGTTCACAGCATGGCCGACAGATCTATTGAGCTTCTCACACCGCATAATTATCACACTTGGAAGGGTCGCATGATGACACTTCTTCAGTCTCGAGGGTTATGGTCCTGTTTGGATGCGGTTCAGCCTCCATTGACTCGCGCCTTTGAGGTTATGCAGCACAGGAACAATATGGATCAGGCTATGGGATTGATTGCTTTGCACATTTCAGACAGTCTCCTGTTTCATCTTGAAGGGTGTCTCACACCTAGGGCCTATTGGACCAAGTTTGAGGGACTTTTTGGCACTATCAACGAGTTTAGAGCATTGCAGATTGAGGCAGAGTTGACTTCACTTGTACCTGATTCTTTTCCCTCCATTGAGGACTTTTTGATGAAATTCAAACAACAGAGATCTCTTCTACAGGGTTGTGGTAAGGTTAAGACTGATACAGAGTGTATTTACCTGATTTTGTCAAAGCTTCATGGGAACTTTCAGATATTCTCATCTACCTTCCATTCCACTATGGATGCCTTGGGTGCACATTTTACCATGCCTTCTTTTGAGGTGTTTTGTGATCGTTTGACACGAGAGCAGGCTAAGATATCACAGTTGGATGCTCTCACAGGATCACCACACCAAGCATTGGTAGCACAGTCATCTCAAGGGAAGCAGAAGCAGAAACAGAAACAGAAACCACAGACCACAGAGCATTGGAAGGATTCTAGTTCACAGAAGACTTTGATTCACCTTCTCCTAAGGGGGAATCATCGAAGAAAGATAGACCTAAGTGTGCTTATTGCACTAAGCTAGGACATGATGAGTCCAAGTGTTATGAGAAGAAGATAGATGGATATGCAAAACAGGTTTCAGATTTGACAACTCTTCTTGAGAAGAACCATATTCATCACTCTTCTTCATCTACTTCAGGCGGGTCTTCTTCTTCACCATCATTCCAGATAGATGGACAGGCCCCACATAAGGGTCATGCATTATGTGCAACCACCAGTTCACATTCATCTAGATGGCTACTGGATTCAGGTGCTTCACACCATATGGCATCTTCTCAGGACATGTTCTCATCTTTCGAGGCTGCATCCTCACCACACATCTTGATGGGTAATAACACTTATATGAGTGTATGTGGGAAAGGTTCTATCGATATTGATGATGGTACATTCAATGATGTACTATGTGTTCCATCTTTGTCCACTAACCTTCTCTCCATCTATCAGATTGCTCACAGTGGGACAGGGAAGACAGTTGAGTTCACACCTGATTCAGTGCACATCAGAGACATTCAGACTGGCAACATTGTTGCAACAGGGACAGTTGATCATTCTTCCCGATTGTATGCATTCACACACTTTGGTCCACCATCTCCCTCTCTTTCTAAAAGAGAGCATGCAGTATCTGAGGAGAAGTTCGGTCACTTGAACTTATGTGTTCTTCCATCTGTTCATGAGACTAGTGTTGAGACTTCTACACCTCTTCCTCCTGTTGAGATCACATTTGTTCAGCAGGATACCTCTTCAGTTGTGACTGACATTGTTGCTCCACTCATCGAGCCATCAAGTGCAGTTGTTGAGGCCATATCTGAGGATATTCCTTTCCTCACAGATGACAGATTCAGCACACTTGTTATCCCTTCTTCATTGGAGATTCCATTTCAGGATCATCTTGAGTTGTTTGATTCACCATTTTGTTATTCATACACTCATGTTGTTGTTTCATTCTTCAGTGCGCATCATCCAGGACTTCCATTTTCACCTCACATCCAGGGATTTCCTCTTCTTCGACCGTTGGATCTGTTTCTTCCTCCGAGGCGACACATTGGTTTGATCATTGGCACAGGGGTTCTCTCATTCTGGGGGGGCTTTGGAGTCTCCACTCTCTCTCATGGGGGGGTATCTGATTGTATATCTGCATATGTTCTTGAGAGAGTCTCTTGAGACATTTCATTTGTACTTTCTTTTTGCATCTCTTTTTGGAGAGGAGTTTTTTTCCCACTGGGTTTTCTCCTTTTCTCCGTTTCATAGAGATTTCCTTGTACTTGGGTACCTGATCAGGCCTAGTTGCCGGGACCCAATTTTACTTTCTTGCACTGTAGTTCTTTTGCTTTCTTGCACTAGTCTGTAGCTGCACTCTTGCTTATCTTAAGGGGGGGTGTTAGAGTAAAGTAATTAATTAACTTTACTCTCCTCTTAAGATTTCGCCTTGCACACATATTAGTCATTTAATAATTAATATTAATTATTAAATGCACTCACCTTTAGGATTAGGTTTTCCTTTTAGGTTTTGATCTCCTTTTATAAGGATTGATCTCTTGTATTTCTTTAATGCTCTATTCATTTTTCTGGAATACATCTTGCACATTGTGAGAGCCAAACCCTTGTCTGATCTCTCTCTCTTTCTTTGTGAAAGTCTTTTGCATCTAGGTATTGATTAGGGTTCTATGGATTTCATTTCTCAAATCCCTACCAGGTTGAATTTTTTTCCTTTAACATAGACAATGAAGTAATAATAGCAACCTTGTGCCACATGACACAAGAATATGGCAAAACTTTCACCACTTTCTTCCAGAGATGGAGAATTCTAGCTAGCAGATGTCTAGTTGAAATACCCAAAAAATAGGTCATGATATTCCTTGAAAATATCAATCTGAAACTAAGATGTGACTTATGGGTACATTGTTGCACTTCATTCCTAGACTTGGTACAAAAGGGCATCATCCTTGAAAAGGGCCTTATTGACAAAGGTGAAATAAAAGTACCAGGTAGAAGCCCAGTTGTCCAACATCAAAATGCACCGAATGATAGAAACAAATTTTGGTCTAGAAACAAGAATGTTACGAATGACGACATTGTTGATGCTATAAACATACATACGGGACTAGTTGTCACACTTAGAGGATACAAAAAAAATGCAAACATGATGAACAGTCCAGATCAAATGGCTAATTATGTCCAAAATTCACAACAACAAAGACCAAAAAGGAGATTCCCTACACATGAATTTACACCTTTAGGACAACCAATTGAGACGGTTTACAAAGAATTGATTAAACATAATCTCATTAAACCTTTGGAACCATGAGAATATGATCCTGAACTATTTAAACCTTCATGGTGGGATGACAATGCCTATTATGAATATCATCACACAAAAGGATACAACCTAAAACAATGTTGACAGTTAAAGAATATCATACAATAATTTGTTGAAAATGGAACCATAGAGGTCAATGGGCATAAAAATACTAAGAACAGTGATCATAAGGTCTTCATAGACCCGTTACATGACCACACAAAAGGAAAAGCCTCCAGTTCAGGAGCCAAGAACAATCCATCTGCCAATTATACCAATACCAAGTATGACTATGGTAAAGGATCAATCATAAATAACCTCCGAGCTATAACTAAAAATTTCAACACCATCATCATTAAGAAGCACCCAAAATGTGCTGAGAACACATGAATAACTAAAATAACTATTCTAGGTCCTTCTGAGCCACCTATGCAAAGGTCCAAGTTTAGATACAATCTCCTCGATCAATTGAGGAAAACCCTCAGACAAATATCTATCTTGGAAATATTGACTTTGTCACCTGAGCGTTGAGTCATTCTTGAAAAAGCTTTGCAGAACATGATTGTTTCTATAGACTTAGATGTCAATCATTTCAAAGAAATGGTGGGATATTTGACCAAATTGCATCATGCCACATTTTTCCAACAAGATTACTCAACTGAAAATTCTGATCATAGTGACCCATTACATCTTGAAGTCTTAGTCCATCAAACCAAATTTAGATGAGTCTTGGTAGATGGAGGAATAGGTTTTAACCTATGTACCCTAAAATTGGTTAAGGCGTTAGGATTCTCAAAAGATTGCGTAGACACCTCTAAGAGTATATTCAACAAGGCTTACGATGATGAGGAAAGATCATCCAAAGAAGTTGTCACACTCCCTATCAAAATTGGCCCAACAATTATGAACACCAGCTTCCAAGTCTTGGATCTCACCATTTCATACAACTTGTTGTTAGGTAGACCTTGGATACACGCAAATAAATTTGTACCTTCAACATATCACCAATGTCTTAAATTCCCTTATAATGGCACCAAGATCATGATTGATGGTGATCCAAATCCTTTTCAATATTGTACAAGCCTAAGGTAAATTACACAATGACAAGTACCAGTTAACCAAGAAGCTTCATCATCCACTTTATCACTATATGTTGACCCATCACATCTTCCCAATTCCATTTCATTAAAAACACCATCAAACACTCCTAAGGTCGAGATCCAAGACAAGGGTTGTGGTGAATATTACATAAAGGCATCATACTATGTCGGTCAACTGATTCCACCTAAGGCATATGGCTTACCCATGGCAGATAGAAGGCAGTTAGTAGTCACATTTCGTGTTCCCCCTACAATGGCATTCACCAAATGGGGAGAGTTAAGTGAAGAAATTGTGGATCAAGGTGATAATTAATACTCCCCACCGTCTATTCAAATATCTAAGGACCAATATAGAAAAGGATTTAATTTTATGCAAAATGAAGGCTATGACAGACACAGTGGGTTAGGACTACATCAAAATGGAAGGACGAAACTGATCACTATCTCACCATGACCAAAATACCTAGGGCTAGGGTTTCAACCGCTTAGAATTGGGTTTCCTAGTACTTTGTTACCATTTCAAGAGGAAGAGTGTGCTTATGATGGCATCGAGACATCTCACAAACCACTTCCCCCATTCTATGACGAGTCTCACAAACTAATTCCCCTAGTCTACGACGAGTCTCATGAATCACTTCCCCTAGTTTATGATGAATCTCTTGACTCAAGCGATTGTGCATGGGATTCTTTTTCCTCTACCAGTACCATGAACATAGATGATCTCTTTGGAGCATTGGACCTAAAGGTAAAACCTATACCAAAACCAACTAGTCCCTGTCATAGGAAGCACTTGTCTAAAGAAGAATGGCATAAACACTATTATTAGGAAACCCTTGATCATGCATCTTGGGCACTTGTTGAACCATCTTCTAATGACTCAGCCCTTACAATAGTCCCACAATAGAATATACCTACCTATAGGAAGAAGAACAAGAAGGAGTTAGTCCAAAACTTCTATGATCATGTCAACCACTCTATTTTCACCTTGTCAGTTGCTACCTTTAAAAACTTTGATGATGACATGCCTCTCATATATCCCAAACTTATCGACTGGGATCAACAAGGTACACCCATCACAAATACATTCGAGAACGATGAAGCAATTGTTAAGTTCATGGGACTTTGATAAGGCATACCAAGAGGGGATCATAAAGTTGGTTTTACCATATACTTGGATGAAAAAGAATATTTTGGGGAGTCTATTTACACCTCTAGTCACAAAAATGAAAATAAAAAGAAAAATGATGAAAATGCAAAAAATGATGAGTCCCTAGGTGAAAATGAAAGACACCTTTGGACGAAGAAATAGTCAAAATAAAGGACATATCCAAGGGTGAAAACCTCTCTGAGGAACCCAAGGATAGAGGTTTAAATATTCTCCCCATTGAACATTAATAGTCACCAATGCTAGTAGAAGAGTCTATTGCAGTCAACATAAATACAAAAGAAAACCCTCGGCACATATACTTTGCAGCATCACTGACAGAGGAAGAATAACCTGAGTTTAAGGAATTCTTTGTCAAAAGATAGATAAACTTTGCATGGTCATACGTTGACATGCCTAGGCTAGATCCAAACCTTATCTTGCACCATCTACCATTACAGCTAGGTATTAAGCCAGTCAAACAAAAGCTAAGGAAACTGCATCCACAAATTGCTCTACTGGTCAAGGCAGAACTTAAGAAACTCTTGGATGTTGGATTTATAGGAACTATAGACTATACAGAATAGATCTCGAATCTTGTCCTAGTGACTAAACCAACTAGGGGCATCCGCATTTACACAGACTTTAGAGACATCAACAAGGAATGTCCTAAGGATGACTTCCCTTTGCTGAACATAGACATGATAGTAGATCTTACAGCATGATATAAGATGCTATCCCTCATGGATGGTTTCTCTGGATATAACTAAATAAAAATCATGCCTGAAGACCAACACAAGATAGCTTTCATGTGTCCATGGGGCATGTACTATTGGAATGTTATGCCATTTGGGCTTAAGAACACAGTAGCTACCTATCAACAGGCAATGACTGTGATTTTCCATGACTTTGTACACACTCTCATGGAAGATTATGTAGATGAAATTATAGCTAAATCAGAAACAAGGGTAGATCATTTGAAGGTTCTAGACAATATATTCCAGAGGCTAGAGAATCACAATGCCAGGATAAATCCAAAGAAGTGTGTCTTTGGAGTGAAATCAAGGAAACTGTTAGGGTATATCATTTCTAGAGGAGGCACTAAAGTAGATCCAGAGAAGGTAAGAGCTATCATAGAAATGCCTCTTCCTGTCAACATTGGTCAACTAAGAACACTACAAGGAAGATTATAGTCCATCAGGAATTTCAGTGTACAACTGGCAGAGAAAATACACCCATTTCAACATTTACTCAAGAAAGGAGTACCAATTGTGTGGAAACCTAAATGTCAAGAAGCTTAAAAAAAATCAAGGATTAGTTGTTCACTCCACCTATTCTCATGCCACCTACAGATGGAAAACTGTTGATACTATACATTTCAGCAACTCAGTCAACATTAGGGACTCTTCTGGCACAACATGATGATCAAAGTCATGAGAGAGCAGTCTACTTTATCAGTCGTACCTTGGTAGGATATGAATTAAACTATAGAAAAGTAGAATGTGCCTATCTTGTGGTAGTATTTTATACTCAAAAACTATGACACTATATGCTCAATTTCCAAACAATGTTGGTCGCAAAGATTGATCCCCTCAAATATCTCCTAAGTAAGGCAACATTAATAGGTCGATTGGCTAAATGGGTTATGATACTTAGTGAGTATGACATCCAATATGTAGAGAGGAGGGATATAAAAGGACAGGTGATTGTGGACTAGTTAGAAGATGCACCCATGAAGGTAGACCATCCTTTAGTGGCAGATTTTCTTGACGAATTTATCTTTAACATTGACACTTGAATAGACTAGAAATTATACTTTGACGGGTCACATACACAACATGGTTTAGGAGAAGGTATTATGTTACACCTCAAGGCGACACCATTCCTAAATCATTCAAGATTTCTTTCCCTTGCACCAACAACATAGAAAAGTATGAAGACCTAGTGACAGGATTAAAAATGGCAGCACAGTGGAAGATTAAGAGTCTACATGTTTTTGGTGATTCTCAGCTAGTAGTCCAGCAAGTAAATGATGATTATGAGACTAAGGATGAGAAAATTTCCCCCTACAAGCGCATGGCTGATAGTTTCAAGCAATAATTTGATCATATTTCCTTTCAATAAATACCATGTATTTAGAACAGGGTTGCAGATGCTATGGCAACCCTAGGTTCCTTATTGGATATTCGAAGTAACATGTCTAAGTTTGAGTTTGGTTGAATAGTTGTTGGTCCCCACCTATGATGTCCCCGATTCTACGATGGTGTGTAAAATTGTTGGTCCTACTTCCCCTTGGTATAAAGACATATTCGACTACCTAACCAACCAAACCTTACCTCAAGACCTATCAAATAACCAACACCAAACCTTTATCCGTAAGTCGGCTAAATACACCATCATCAGAGATACCTTGTATATACATACCTTAGATAACACCCTAATGAGATGTCTTGATGTTGAAGAAGCACAAAAAAATTTGCGAGCGGTGGACGAGAGTATATGCATATCCCATTCGAGTGGTCCTACTTTAGCCCATAGGATTATGAGATTAGGTTATTATTGGCCTACAATGGAGAAAGACTCATACATCTTTGTGAATAAATGTAGACAGTGTCAAATACATGGAGATTTGATAAGAGCACCAACATATGAGCTTCGTCTAATTACATCACCATGGCCTATTTCCCAATGGGGACTTGACCTCATAGGTAGGATACACCCTCCATCATCCAATGGCCATAAATTCATCATAACCACCACCAAATACTTCACCAAATGGATTGAAGCTATTCCCATGACTTACATCACCGACACACAAATATCCAAGTTTATCTTAAACTATATAATTTTTCAGTATGGTTTACCCCAATCCATTATCACAGACAATGGCCACCCATTCAAAAACCAAGTACACCATTTATGTGAAGAGTTCCATATCAAACACCATTTTTCCACCCCATATTACTCACAAGGTAATGGCCAAGCCAAGGCATCTAATAAAACAATTCTTAGAATCTTGAAAAAGACTGTCAATGATGCTGGTCATGATAGGCACCTATAGCTAAATCCTTCATTATGGGCTTATCATACAAGCATCTGTACTCCCACTGGCACCACTCCATATTCCCTAATATTCAGATCTGAAGCTATCTTACCTATTGAGGTTGAAATTCCTTCCCTAAGGGTATCCTCGAAAGCTCACATTGACGATGAAGAATATTGTGTATCCAGATTACAAGATCTAGAATTACTGGATGAGTGAAGATAGAAAGAACTAGACCATTTTCCATAATATCATAATCATCTTTTTCGAAGCTATAATAGGAAATTTCTAAATAGACACTTTTACATTGGTGACCAAGTTATAATGGAGAATCCCAAGAATCAAGCTGAACGTGAAAAGCCAGGAAATTTTGAACCTAACTGGTTAGGGCCTTATATTGTCATAAAATATTTTAGATCAGGAGTGTACCAACTCTCTACTCTTGAGGGAGAGCCACTTATGTCACCAATCAACAACCTCCATCTAAAAAGGTTCTATGCGTAGATTATGAGAATTCTTGTCTTAACCAAAAAAAATAAAAAAAATAAATGAAAAAACAAAAAAATGGTTACCTTGATGAAAACTTGGAAAACAAGCATCTTTGTAACACCAAAAATAACAAAAAAGTAAAGAGAAATAATTCATCCAATAGTGAAAACTACTTTGGTATAGCTATGGATAAGTACCATGGTGAAAACCTGGCAAATAGGCACCATGTGTAGTCAATCTCGCTCTTCCGTCTACCATCATTCCAATCAAACTTTGCACCATGCCTCATAATAAATGGTTTTCCTATCCATTGCTTGGAATGATTGACATCTAACATCCATTCCATCACACTCCCCACCCCATCTCACATGTCTTATTCTCGACTAGGGGAAAATCCTTGTTTTGTTCCATGAAGACCTTGTACATAGCATTACACCATTGGAAAATATCCTGAAAAATCCAAAAACATTAGAAAACTTCAAAAAAATAAAAACATGTTAGAAAGTTCCATAAACAATGTCAATCATGTCAATTTATTTCTATCAATTTAGTCATGTTAAGTCAATCGTAGACATAGTCGAACTACGTTGTCTCTACGACTAGGACATAGGCAAGGCCATTAATCAATGTGACCCCAAGGCATTAGGTATGTTTGTCTAGGTTTGTCATGTATCACACACATTAAAATCATGACTCTTAGTACATTCAAAGTCATTGGTCGTGTCAAACTAAGAAGTCTTTGTGTACAACATAGTCAAGGCAAATCAATTGATGAGCTCCCGAGACCATACTAGGTCTGTCCAATAGGGTTCATTCACATTCAATTCACTATCACACACATTTCATATCATTCACTTAGATGGATATCTTTAGCTGCATTAGTTCAGTACTTTAGATTATCATCTCAAGTCATACATTGTGAATACACACACATAGTTTTAATCAGTCAACAAATTAAAACAAGTCATGCAACAACAAGGAAATATCTCAAATGGTCATCAAGTCAATATCAAACACATTGTCGAAATGATCAACTTATGTCTTTTCAAGATATGTCTTTCTTGTCAACAAACGTCATCAAATTTTCATAGCCTCATGTAGCTTGTCACATCAACATCGTCAAGCTCCAACATCTTATACGACGCATTTCTTTCTGAAACCGGGATTTGTCATGCCTTATACGAATAGTCACCAAGTCGAAACCAAACTCAACGTCTTATTGTGGTATGTTTCATCCCTCACATTATGCTATGTCAAACATCAAACAATCAAACAATCCCACAAGATCAAGTTTTGGTGAATAATTTTATTTGGCTTAATGACTTTATATCTTATTTTGTCTTATCTTTTTATCGATTTGTGAATTTAGTCCAGTTACTAGCTTTCTCAAGGATGTCCCTTGAAGGATTTAGAGAAGCCAAGATGTCTCAGGACTCTTTTTCTTTGGCTGATGTCTATCAACTATCTTTTTAGCATTGGTTTTTCAGTCATGTTACTATTTTCCTCCAGGATGTCCTAAAATGATTTATAGGAGCAATGACGTCTCATGACCCATCTTTTATTTGCTTACTATTTGTGGTTTGTTAAGACAACATGACTGGGGAAATCTTGTCCTTAGTATGAGTTAAGACACTCCTTGTCTATGACTGTCTATTTTTCATAGATGGATGACTTTTTACACTATGGTCTATCTCATATCATAGTGTGTACTATCCATTTGTGTCATGTCCTACCCAATGATGATAACAAGCAAACATATCATATTTGGAAAAATATCAAAGATCATATGTTTTTTTCAATCAATCAACCTTTGTTATTTCTTACTAACATTCTAAATTCATTCATGCTAAAATTTATTTTCTGACATAATGATAAAGTCCCGTGACACAAAAACAACATTAGATAGTCTTCATTTGCATATATTCTATAAAAATTTCATATAGTTATATTTCATTAACATCTTCATTACATATTTATGAAATCATTGCATAATAGGCATTTCATCATCATTAGATGCATAATAGAAACATTACATGTACATTTCACCATCACATATAACTAATGTCATATAGAACATTACATTTGTTATCATAAGTAAATAACAACATCCATAACATCATAAACTCACCATGTAGAAACATTCATTCATAAAAACATATACATACATCATCTAGGAAACACAATCATATAAAAGCAATGCATCATCATAAAACAAAACTGCATATCATGTAGAAGCCGCCAAAAATCATATATATATATATCACTCAAAATAATGTGTCACAGTACAATGTCAGAATGTATCCATAAATAAAAATGCGCTTGCAGGCTCTCTGATCAAAATACAGTGTCTACATATATAACAACTATCATCTTGTCCCACTACCACTACTATCTCATGGTGAAGGTGGTGGAAACTGCCTCAGAGGTGCTCTCTATGGGGTGGAAGGCCTTTCATATGGACCTGTCCTTAGTCATCCTACCACACCTTCTGTACTCTGTGTCTTGGTGTGACTCCTGCTCTGTGATCCATGGTTGCAAACCTTTGAGAAGCTAGGAGCTCGTCTCTCTACTGATACCACAGACTCATATAAATCCCTATAATATGTAGCCCTCTCTACGAATCTGACTAACTTCCATACCATTCCATCAGATGAGGACCCATTGCAAAGGTGTCTGACCTCTATAAACTGCTGATTGGTCTATTGTATCTGTGTTATGGCTTGATCCCTCTGCATGAGTGCACTATCTCTCTTTGCATGAATACTGTCTCTCTCTGCTTGAGCACTCTCTCTCTCTATCCACATAGCATCAAGCTCTACTATCATCAGTCTTAGTCTCTTCTCCATGGCCTCCCTATCACCATCCCTAGGGGCATCATCCTCCCATCTCCCCTACACAATCTGATCCTTGAGCTCTCTCTCCTACTCCTCCATCGGTGCCTCCTCCTCAACATCATCCTTCCCATATCCTACCAGAATACCAAGAGGGTCTATATCCATATCCATATCCACATCATCTGTGGCATCCTCTCCCCCAATATCCACCTTGGCTAACTCCTCTATAACCACTTCCCCTGCAACATGCTCAACTTCATGCTATACATCAGCTCCACCTTCAATGTCCAACATCGGTACATCCTCTACCATTGCCTCTCAGATAGGTGAAAGTCCACCTACTTGACCCCCTCTCCATCCTCTTCGTCCTCACCTACCTCCTCTACCATCATCACCTGTCCCTCCATCTCTACCAACTCTAGCACCTTCGCCTCTCTGTCATCCTCTCAGTTTTGTACCTTGTCTCTCCACTGGTGTTGGCTGATCTGGATCTGTGTATGGAATCGAATGATGCTCTACCCAGCATGCATCATATGCAGTTGTCATCCCTAGATCTTCTACTCTATCTCTCCATCCCCACTATGCTAGTTGTAATGCGTGTATCTCTTCCTCTGTGGTAGCAACAGGAATCATGGGCCCCCAATATGGAACCTCTCTCGAAGAATGGGTAAACTTTTCTCTACTTTGAGGCTCATCCTGAACCTCACCGAACTGTCTCAAAACCCTATCGAGTAAGTGTCTCTCTATGATTTGCACACTCAAAATAGTCCTCCCAATTAGGTATTGTGTCTGTCTACAAAATGACAAATGTCTATCCTCATCAAACCACTCCTCATAGTCTAGGTATGGTCTCCAAGTGAACTGATCTAAGATATCAAGTGCATGTCTCCAATATCCAGTGTCTCCTACATGGCTCTAAGTGATCTATCCCATGTACCAAAAAACATACAAAGCTCTCTTTCGTCGCTCTATTGTAATCAGAGGATGAAACACGGCTATCCTCCCCCATGTCCATACCATCAACAGAGTGGTCCCACAACTCAGTGACTATGCATCTCTGTATGCAATATCATGTAAATGGAAATATAACTTCCCTAATAAACATGAACCCCAAGCATACATGGTCTCTCTCTCTAGCATACCCACCAACATCTCACCCTATCCAATAGGAAAACCATGACCCCGTCAATCTGGTAATACTATCCCCCCTATCACTGTACATAATATGCAGTCAATCCTGTCATATCTATCATCCAACACCAGCCATCTGATATCATAATGCTTGATGCCAAGCATACTAATATCATCCACTTAATAAAATCTCGCTAGCTCGGTCAATCTGCATTGGGTATCGTACATCACCCACTCTCCTCTAATCGGCAATCTAAGTATCCTATACACATCCTCCAATGTGGCAGTTGCCTCCCTAGTCGGCAAATGAAATGACGATGTCTCAGACTACCATTGCTTGCACAATGCGGTAAGCATCCCCCTATTCACCCAAATGGTGGGTATCGAGAGACAATGATGAGGACCAAGTCTCCACAAGATCTGTATCTTTACACTACTCAAATGATCTCTCAGATTGAATGTGTTGGGACGTGTCTCCCACAAATTTCCCACGCCCATTTCTACCTACTACAAATGTGGTGCATTTTTCTAAGCCTATCTACTTCATGCAAATGTGTTTCACTAATGCACATGTGGTTCACTACCCTACATGCATTTATCCCTAGTGCAGATGTGTTCCATAACTACATATGCGGTGCATTATAATTCAAATGTGTTGATTCTCTAATATGCCTAACCTACCCTAGGCATGTTTTAGCACATGCGTTGTTTCATAGTCAAATGTGGCAAATACGATGGCATATGCGTTAATCCCGAAAGACCGCATATGCTAATTAATTTTTAAAAGCCTAAAACTATGTGCAAAATTAAATTTCTAGAGTTAATTTTTGGGTACATACTAGTGGTCCTGCATCATCTGTCTACCTGAAGGTCCAGATCCGATATCCCTGATGCGCAGCATAGGGAATGGGTGCCATTTTTTCTACTAGTCAGAACAAATTCTCAGTTTTCCAAACTCTTCTGGGTGCAAATAAATTAGTTTTCAACCTAATTCCTCTTTATAGCTAGGGTTTGGGTGGCATTTATTCTACCCTTGTTTATTGTCTTCTTAACCTTTCAACTTCAAAGGACCCATACACGTCCGTATCACATCCAATTTTAATTCCGTCAACTCCATAGCATTTCTAACTGTCAAATTAACTTATCGGGAATATTTCCTAATTTTTTTGAATTTTTTTCAAAAATTCTCAATTATCTCAAGGGGGCATACCCTAACCTGTTTAATGTTGGGGCACGATCGGGGCATATTTTCTTTGACACAACACTGAAACAACATTGTATCAGAGAGGGGCAAACTGTAGACACCGAAAATTGGTCTAGGCTTGTGAACACCAATTTCAACATAATTTTCTATTATCCATGGTCATGATTAAATAATGTTTATTATTTAATTACCTTTCTAACACATATTTCCTCTATTAATTAAATACCCCTTTTTCATTAATTCATTAATTCATAATAACCTTTATTCAACTTGATTAATTAAATAAATCATATTTGATTAATTATGTCGCTAACTAATTAATTCTTCCTTCTTAATTAAATAATTTATTATTTAATTATCCCCTTGTCATATTTCAACTATAATTAAATATTTATTATTTAATTTATTCAATTTATCCTTTTCATCAATCAAATTAAATAAATGATCTTTATTTATTTAATTAAATCTTTTATTTTCGAATGTTGAATTAAATTAACATTTAATTCATATTTAATTATTTGTGTCACATTCTTCTATCAATCAATCAACTAATCATTCACTCACCTTATGACTCAAGATCTATTTTTAGTTCTCCAGTTATCTCTGGATTCAACATCTGTTTGTCTCTGCGAGATGACTCTTTGTCACAACTAGTTAGTTAACTAGTTCCAACTCATATGCATAATGTGTTTATTAATTAAATATATTTATTTCATTAATTAACTCATGTTTTCATTCTAATGCACTATTATTCAACTTATAACTTTGTCTGACATTCAAATTCTACTTCTATTTTTGAAGACTCTTAACTGAAGATTAAAATCTTGAACTCATGTTCTAACTCATGTTCTAACTTAATCTTTATCTTGCAGTCTTTTCTTACTCATGTTCTAACCCACGTTCTATTTGACACAAAACTCTTATTGCATGGCATTTATGAATATCATCTGTCGATCTCTCTTTCAATCTAAGTCAATCATTTGAAAACCCAAAATCTATAAAATGGCCTGTCATTATCATTATTCCTCCTCCCGAAATCATACACTTTTGAGAAGAAAATTATCTTCAATATTTTTCTTAGACACTCGACGAAGTTATGCTTGCATCAATACTAAAAATTCAGAGGGCAAGAATACTGAAACAACAAAATGGAGAAGAGCAATCAAGATAATTCAAAGGAGTGAACGCATATTCGATGAGATCTTTTCAATTAATTTGTTTAGTTATTCATTATGTTTTATTATTCATTCTTTGTTGTTTGAGTTGGATTAATATTGGTTAAGATTAATATTAACATTGTTTATTATAGTTGTAGATCATATCGAGATTTTATTCTATGTTACAGTGTCTGCTTCTTACGAAACAAAAGCTCATGCTATTGAAGAGCTCAGGATAGCAACAAATGTGACAAGAGACATGCTGATCGGTAAACTAGCTACCTTTGAGTTGAGTGAATTTGGTGAGTCTACTCCTAAAACAAAATCTTCATTGAAAGCTACTATATCCGAAAAAGGCCAATAGAGATATGATTTGGGAGAAAGTTCCAGAAAGAAATTCAAATATGAAGATGAGATGATACAGATTGAAGATTAAGAAAGAGAGCTAGAAGAGTTGGAAGCATTGATTGTGAAAAGAGAATCTAGATAAAATTGTAAGTATAGAGGAAAAATACCTATTAAATGTTTCTCTTGCAGTAAGATAGGTCATTTTGCATCAAGGTGTCCTAAAAGAGTTTCTAAGTATAAATCTGATAAGTCTAGATTTCAAAAGAAATTTTATTATGTTGAAGAAGGTGTTATTGATGATGAATATGATAAATAAACTGGAAATGAAGATGCATGGGTATTTGTTTCTATCAAGTAAAATCATACAATTTCCACTAAATCTGCTAACAATCAGAATATTGAGAAAGATCTTGCAGCCAAAATTGATGAAAAGGATGAATGGGTGATTGACAATAGATGCTCACATCATATGACTGGTGGAAAAAGAAAGTTTATAAGCTTGGAAAATTATGACGGTGGTGTTGTAAGATTTGGGGATAACAATGTTTGTGTGATTTGTGGTAGAGGGACTATTTCTCTTGGTGGAAAATGTAATACTAATTATTTTATTTATGTTGAAGGATTGAATCATAACTTATTGAGTGTTGGATAGATGGTAGATAAGGAATACAATCTTTAGTTCAAGGATGGAAAGTGTAGGATATTAGGAAGCCCTAGAAATGTAATTGCTTTAGGTACAAAGACAAGAGGTAATATTTTTCGCTTAAGTGTTGCTAGTGAAAATTGCTTTATTTTGCAAGTTGATGTAGGCTGGTTATGGCATAAGAGGTTGTGTCCTATGGATTTTGATAAAATTATCAAAGTAATATCCTCTCAAGTAGTCAAAGATCTACCTAAGTTAGTGAAGCCTACTAACACTATATTCAAGGAATGTCAGATGGGAAAGCAAACAAGAACTTCTTTTCAAAGCAAACAACATCATTCCAATGGAGTATTGGAGTTAGTTCATAATGATCTATGTGATCCATCCAGAATCAGAAGTCTATAAGGAGAAAGGTACTTTATGTTGATCATTGATGATTACTCTAGGATGATATGGGTTACTTTCTTGAGAGAAAAACATGAAGCTCTAGAAAATTTCAAATGTTTCAAAGCTTTGGTAAAAAATGAGACAGGTTTGAAGGTCAAATGCTTAAGATCAGATAGATGGTGAATTCACTTCCTGGGAGTTCAATACATTTTGTGAAGAGCATGGAAACAAAAGATAGTTATTTGCTCCTTGAACCCCTCAACAAAATGGAGTTTTCGAAAGAAAGAACAAAAAAATTCTAGATGCTACCAGAACTATGATGTTGGAAGGTAATGTTCCTCATATCTACTAGAGAAAAGTTGTTAGCACTATTGTATAAACTATCAACCAGTAAATGTTAATGGTAATTATAGTAAGACTCCTTTTAAACTGTGGTTCGGTTATAATCCTACTCTTAAATATTTCAAAATATTTGGAAGTAGATTTTATATTAAGAGAGATTAAGATATTGGAAATTTAGATGCTAGAAGTGATGAAGGAATATTTTTGGGTTACTCTACTAAGAGCAAGGCATACCGGTGCTACAATAGAAGATGGAAATAAATGGTTGAAAGTGAAAATGTCAGAGTTGATGAAGACATTATTAGAGCATCCAAATACTATGGATATGATTCAAATTACTAACAAGATAGCAATGATAATGGAAAGAATGTGCAGACATAGAGTCAAATTCAAATTGTTTCGTTCAATCAAGAGAATCATGAAGAGGAAGTTAGTGCAAGTGCAAAATAGAGAACAAAAGAACCTAAAGTTAGAGAGAATCCCAAAGTTCCAAGGTATGTAAAGCTAAATCACTCTGAGAATCAAATTATAGGAGATAGGAAAAAAAGTGTGTAGACTACAAGAAGAATTGTAGAAGAATATTGCCTCATTTCTAAGATTGAGCCTAGTAATGTCAATGAAGCATGTAAAGATGAATATTGGATGGAACCAATGAAGGAAGAACTAACGTAGATAGAGAAAAATGATACATGGAATCTTGTTCCTAGACCTCGGGATAAAAATGTGATTGGAACCAAGTGGGTCTTTCAGAATAATCTGAATGAGCAAGGTGAAGTAGTTAGAAACAAAGAGAGACTAGTATGTAAAGGATACTCACAGATGAAAGGTATTGATTTTGAAGAAACCTTTCCTCTTGTTGCTAGAATTGAAGTTGTAAGGTTATTTCTTATTTATGCTACTTTCAAGAATTACAAAGTCTATCAAATGGATGTAAAGTTAGCTTTCCTAAAGGGTGAATTAGAATAAGAAGTTTATGTTGAGAAACGAGGTGGATTTCAAATGACTAATGAAAAATAAATGGTATTCCAATTGAATAAAACACTATATGGACTCAAAAAAGCCCCCAGAGCATGGTATGTGTAGGCACATAAAAATGACCTAGACCTGTGAACCACATTTTTCTATATCATGCTTCATCTCAACATAATTAAAACAATTAATTGTGTCCTATAGTCCAATGTCAACTATTAATTAAATAATTCTTGATTGTTAAATTAATTCAGGTCTTTTATTCCACCCAACTATTTAAATAAATAAATTACATTTATTATTTAAATACATCGCTAATTTCTTATATCACTCTATAATTAAATAAATTCCTAAATTTATTTAATTATCCTTTGTCCATTATTTTCTCTTGATTATTTAAATAAATAAACTTTATTTATTTATTTAATACATCATTAATTATTTATGGCTACTCATAATTAAATAAATTTCTATTACTTATTTAATTATTATCCTCTCCAACTTTCTTTCTAATTTTAAATAAAATCATTTATTTAAAATTACCCACTTTCTAATTTTCCTCCACAATTAAATAATTTTAATTATTTAGTTGTCTTATTGATTTTCTTTCTAAATTTAAATAAAAGCATTTTATTTAAATTGGAAATTTCCCTCTTTCCAAGTAAATAATTTTAAATTATTGTTATTTATTGTCACATGAATTCACCATTTTGGAATTAATTTAAAATATTAATTTAAAAATAGCATTTCTGTCCACAAATTAAGTTATTTCTAAAATAACTTGATTTTCTAACTCATCCTTTTTCACTTACTAATTCTTATCTCAGTGTCACAGCTATTCTCATTCCTTGATTTAATTTCCTAAATTAGATATTGTCCACTCAATTTTAATTTCAATATAAAGTTGCCCTAACCCAAATTAAGGGGTTGTTATTTTGAATATTTACCATAGATTCTAGGGCATTTCTTAATCTTTGATCTCATCTGTCCATCCAAAATTGCATTTTCTATAAAATGCCAATGTTTTCTTCATTTTTTCATCTCTTAATATCTTGAATATCTCTTAATGTTTTAATCTCTTGTATTCTCATAATTTTTAACATATTCTTGTTTTTGTCATTTAGCTACTTAGATCATTGCATGTAGGATTTATTTTCTCTCGCACAAGTACTTAAATCCTTCAACTCTTGCTTAGGGCTAGTCCATAGTATAGAGTTGCTCATCAAAATCTGAGAGCACTTCATTATTTCAACAAACTAGAAGGTGCAATGGAAGTTAGCCATTGAGGATGAAGGACTGGGTGAGATCATTTCATTTATTCCTTTTCTTTTCATTGTCTATTTTGGATTGATATAATATGCATGTAATTTGCTAACATCTAATCTTGTAGGAAAAATCCATAGTTACATTGGTGAACCCGACGCTTTTAATACATTTTTGTAGGTTATCGTATAATTTTTTTGTCATTTTGTAGGTATAAGTATAAAATGATGCATTCGACAGTTCTTGTGATGCAATCACTTTGCTGTGCCATATTTTCTATCTCTAGCGATGCAACTGCTCTATGGTGATGCACTTTCCATTTAGAGCGACACAAATGCCAAATCAAGCCGCATCCGATAGACAGTAAGCAAAAATTGACATAAATCGGACCACATTTGACATACAGAGCCACTCAACATACAAAGCCACATTTTCAATCCTGAATGACCCATTCGCTCTGCTACAATGCAAATGATAGGTAAAAATGGTTTTTTGTTTTGTCTTTCAGATTTTTGTTTTTCCATTTCTAGATTAAAGATTTTTGAGATACTAATTTGTCTATGACACCATGTGTCAAGCTAGAATCTAACCCTTTTTTTATTGCTTATTTTTCCCACAATTTAATCAATCATGCATTTCACTCATGGGTAAACTGAAAAATCACTCATTTGCATTGGTTTAAAAAGAAGAATCTCGCTTTTCATGGGTTTAAAATGAATTGTTAGTTAGCTCACACTACAAATGGTTAAGATGAACCCCCTGCTTGATAACACTACAAACAATTAAAATGAATGTGTATTTGATGTGTATTGTGATTTAGTTACTTTATCACACCTTCACACATACAATTTGGGTTTAAAAAGAACAACCATGTGAGTGTGAGTCAAACATATTGGTGTGCTCTCTCTTTGTTTTCCAACGAAGATTGATTGAGCTACAAATATGTTTGCTCACTTTTGTTAACTTTAGAAACTGGGCCTTCTTTGGTGGTAAAAATTACTCACCCTAAATAAACTCAAACTCGTAATGAAGCTCTTTAGTTGAGCTACTCCTAACCGATATACAAATGTGAATCCTAAGGGAAAGCCTAGGATTACTAGTGCAGATATGTCATACGAACTCACTAGTACTCCCCAAAACCCTTTTGAGCTTAACCTCTTCAGGATAGAGTGCATCATAAATGGAGCTTAATCTTGTGCCCCATCTATGGCCACTTGTACAGGTGCCCAAATGAAAATATTTGTATAGAGGTCAAAAACCTTTCTATTCTTTGGTGCAGCAACGATCGTCGCTAAGGCACCCACACCTGCACAGTTTTTAATAAAGATGATTAGCTTGCCATGGGAGATTCATGGGGGTTGGAAGCTTGGTTTCCCTAAGAAGCGAATTCATTATAAGGGGGAGCCTGTGGGGAAAAGCTTTTCTATTCATCTGCTAAGAATATGCGGTTGGAGTGAAATCCGTGTGGGATCCAAAAGAATATTGTCTTTGCAGCCATAGGGATTTATAAATATTTTCTATGTGGTTCTTTTCACTTTCATACTACATCATGTGTTTACTAAGTGTATTTAGACAACATGAAAAAATGAACATCTACCTCAAAATCTGAAACAACACTACAAAATTGATACATTCTCTGCAATTTGCCTAAAATTTTGCCACAAAATCCAACTTTGTGATGCATCTGCCATCTTAAACCGCATTTGCTAGTTTTTGAACCACAATTGCTTTGTCAAGCCACAATCTCCATTTTAAATGCCACAATTTTTGATCATATGCCACATTTTCTAGCTCAAACATCACAACTGATCTTTCAAACCGCATTGGCCATCTAAAATGTCGCATTTGTTGACATCGTCTAAAATCTTGCAACACATCTACCATATTTCAACACATTTTCTAGAATCTGAGATGCATCTAACTACTTTGCAATGAATTTTATTTCCTGCAACACAATTTATTATTGGAATGACACATTTTATATGATGATGCATTTTCCTGACAATTGGAAAAATATTATTACTGTCAAAAATAGAGGTTCAACATTTGCAAATAGATTTCATGATATGTTTCTCCATCAGTCTCTATCTGAAACCAAAACACTTGTTCAAGTCATCCATATTTTCATTTTTAGTTTTCATTTAGCTTACAATCCACCATCATCTTCATAGGTAAAGTCTTAAGTCCTTAATTTTGGACACTTTGGGGTAGGAAAAATTTCCTTATTTTTTCAAACCTTTGTCTCAAAAATATATTGTCATTGGACCAAGTAAAAAAAACAATCAACCCTTAGTCATTGTCCTCTTGTGAGCTATTTCCAACTCATAAGTCTAGTGTGGAAATCTCACCTTGTCATTTTATCATCTTTTCCTTCAAATGAGTCCTTTTACAATCCAAATCGAGACATTGGCCAAACTTTGAATGGTTAGAAAACCTTTCCTAAAAATAATTTGACGTAGGACACTCATTACCACTCTACATTTGACATTCCTTTTAGTATTTTTCTTCACTTTGAATTGTCACCTTGCATCATACATAGTCTTAGTCTTATTCTTAGTCTCATTCCATCCACCATCATGTCTTGAAGTCACTATGACATGCTTCCTAGTCAAATTGAAGGCCAATTTATTAGTAATGGTCAAGCACAACTAGCCATGGAATTCAAAAAACTATACCTCCAATCCAAACAAAAATTCACCTCAACCTCTAGTCCTCCATCCATATATCCATCTTATCAACAATCTATGAGTCCTAGTCCTCTATCCATCTACTATCAAGAGTCCCCTAACACCATCCATGACACTAAGTCACAACAAACTTCCATTAGTCATACCCACCCTAACTTTGACAAGCGAAATCAACCATCCATCAATCTAGTCCAAGCCTCCATGTCATATCTGTTAGAGTAAAGGTTTTAACTTAATTATGTTGATTAAGTTACCTTTATTCCTTTCTTAAGATTTCATGTTAGTTTGCATAAAGTGACATTTAATATTTATATTAATTATTAAATATTTTCCTATTAGGGCTTCTATTAGGGTTTTTCCTATTAGGGTTTTATTAGGGTTTGCATGATCTCCTTTTTATAAGGATTGATCCCATTGTATTTCATATCAATTCATTCTCTCATTCTCTATAATATGTACATTTTCAGTTTTCAAAAGAACCCTTGCTTGTTTGTCTCCATCTCTTCCTTTGTGATAGGTTATTTGCGTGTAGGTGATCTTCGGGGTTTGTGAAGTTGTATTTTCTCAACTCCTACATGGTATCAGAGTTTAACTTCTACATGGTATCAGAGCTCCACACCTGCTGCTTCTTGTTCTTGTTTTGAAGATTTTTGGAGCTTCAAAGGTTTGGGGTTTGTTTTCTTGATCCAGGGCATACCTGCAATTTTGAAGAATTTTCAACTCAAACGGACCTCGCCATTGCATCCGCAGCGGTCCAAAACACCTAAATCAACTATTCATTTGTCCATTTTGGACAAAGTCAAAATTTGAAGAAATTTTTTTTTGTTGGTGTGGCCATACGGCCATCGTCTACGCGCGAATCCGTGAAAAATTCCTGGTAAATTTTTTATTCGGAAATTTCCTTTTTTCGTCAGAAATATTTTGTTACAAAAAAATTGTAAATGTTTGTTTTGATTTTTTATTTAAAAAAAAAATTTAAAGCCTTTAAGGCTTGCAGGCTTGGTACCCGCAGGTACCTACAACTACAGGCCTACGGGCCCTGTCCCACTGGTCGACGTACTGCCAACTGCCAGCGGCTTAAATACCAACTAGCGGTTGACAGTACTACCAATGGCGGTACATTGGTAACCGCAGGCGGCGACGACCCCCGCCTCCATTGTTTTTTTTATTAATTTTTTTTATAAAAAAATTAGCTTATTTTTTTTTATTGTTTTTTTTATATAAAAAACAATATTTTTTTTTTTAAATAAGCCTAATTGTGCATTTACGGTGACGGTCGTTTGGCCGTCAAATTTAAGCCAGTTTTTTTGCTGTGATGGACGTATGACCATCAAATTTAACCCAGCGCTGGCTTTTCCCCTCTTTGGACCTGATTTTTTCCAGAGGTCGTAACTGGGGCATACAATATTTTTTTTTGGCAAACGAGATATCGTTGGAAAGCTAGTTTTCTCATCTTTCCAATGGTGTGGGTCTCATCAATTCATTCTTTTGTTGGTACATTCTACAACCAGTTGAAGACAAAGGGGCTATTTTCAGTCCCAAGCTCATAACTTTTGATCAGTTTCTCCGTTTTTCACAATCTCAATGGTGTTGGAACCGTATTTCAAAGCTCTTCAATTTCATCCATGCAATTTTTCCAAATTTCACTCCAGGTATATTTTATTCAGTTATTTGTGTTTTTCACACTTTGGTGGATTACCTAGACATATTTGCTCTTGGAAACTTTTTGTTTGCATAGGATGCTTTGTTTTTGGCTATTCTTCATGTATTTCCAGCATTTTGTCCTTTGAGGGCATTTTGAGCATCATTTGTAAGCTATCTTTTATGTAAACGCACTAAGATAAAGTGTCACACTATTGTACATGTTTTTTTCAGAATTTTGCACATAAGGTTGTGCCATATTTTGTACTCACACTGTTATTATAAAGTGCCATGAGGGGTTGTGTAGTTTTCCTTTATTTTTCCATCACACCTTTGTTCGATGAGTGCCCCTCCATGAAGGAAATGGATCCATGTGATTTCAGCCTCATGCATGTGTGCTTTTTTTTGCACACCACTTTTTCAGTTGCAGGTGCTTTCTTATGCACTTTCAGATGTTGTTTCTTCTTCTTCATGCACTATAGTGTGTTACACACCATTCCAGTGGATCTGTCAAGCTCTCCCAGTTCAAAATTATGTGGGGGTTTATTATACTATTCGTGCTAATTATTCCTTGGTTTCACCTTGGAAGGGATCTTCCATTCCTTTAGCGGAGGTTCTTCAGCACCATATCAATCATCTTTTGACAGTTGTTTGCAGTTTTTTCTACTTTAGTGATGTTCTTCTTGGCTTTTTGCATCTCTTTTTGGAGTAGAGATTTTTCCCATGAGTTTTTCTCTATTTCTCCTCTCTACAGAGATTTGATTGTATTTGGGTACTTGATCTGGCCTAGTTGCCAGGACCCATGTTTACCTTCTTGCATTGTAGTTACCTTTGCTTTCTTGCACTTGTTTGTAGCTGCATTGTTGCTCATCTTAAGGGGGGGTGTTAGAGTAAAGGTTTTAACTTAATTATGCTGATTAAGTTACCTTTATTCCTTTCTTAAGATTTCACGTCAGTTTGCATAAAGTGACATTTAATAATTATATTAATTATTAATTTTTTTCCTATTAGGGCTTCTATTAGGGTTTTTCCTATTAGGGTTTTATTAGGGTTTGGATGATCTCTTTTTTATAAGGATTGATCCCATTGTATTTCATATCAATTCATTCTCTCATTCTCTCTGATATATACATTTTCAGTTTTCAGAGAACCCTTGCTTGTTTGTCTCCATCTCTTCTTTTGTGACAGGTTATATGCATGCAGGTGATCTTCAAGGTTTGTGAAGTTGTATTTTCTCAACTCCTACAATATCCTAGTCCTTCATCCTATCCTATTCCACCACTCACATCATATCCTAATCCTCCATCCACATCATATCTTAATCCTCCATCCAAATCATATCCTAGTCCTCCCATCATGTGATATCCTAGTCCTCCATTCATGTCATATCCTAATCCTCCATGCACATCATATCCTAGTCCTTCATTCATGTCCTATCCTAGTCCTTCATCCACATCCTATTATGGTATTTCATCCACTAATCCATTCCAAAACATTCCATCCCAACATACATTTTGTCATGAAAAGATATCTAGTCATGGTCTTCAAACTCACATCTTCTTACCTACACTTGAGAATACATGTCAAAAAGAAAATCCAAAGCATGACATCATAACTCCCCCTTCATTTCTAGACCAAATTTTTCCATCCCATGACCCTATATTTAAATCCATTCAAGAAGTCCTCCTAGAAAATCATGGCATACCAAACACACATATCCTTGGCCAAGACTCCATCCACAACCATGTCATCGAAGACAACCCCATCTTTGAAAAAGATGGTACCATTGATCCAAGAGTCCAAAACAATCCACTCCTTGACCTCTATGCCATTCATGATGAAAAACTTCAAGTATTGACACTTCCAAAAATGAGACACTTGCCTCCATGGGACACATAGATTATCCTCCTATAGAACAAGAGGCTACTATGCTAGACATATTTTCAAATGATCAAGATATAATTGAATTCAGTGGGCTCTATGACAATGACCATGAAGATGGTTTCAACATTGACTAGGAAGCACCAATAGAATCATTAGAATTTGACATGTCAAAAAATAAAACCAAAAATATTAATCAAAAATCTGTCCAACATGTCAATGAAGCTACAACATCTTATCAATTAGGATCATCTTTCTTTTTCAAAGCAGGATTTCTTACAAATGAGAAGATTTTGATCATTAATTTCCATAATAAGAATGGGTTGGCATATTGCTTCCAAAATAACAAGTACCCCATCACAATTTTTTTGGGTCAAAATATGCATAATCAAGGAAAAGGACTAGGTCTACATGAGAAAGGAATTATAGAACCTATACAAGTCAGAATGATTATAGATATCAAGGTCTTGGCTATTTATCAGTTGGAAAATCTAACGATGTTAGTGGTCCCTCCTTGATATTGGGGGAAACTTTATCAGGTACAAACATCAAAATGGGTGTCATGAGTAGTCCTTGTCATAAGATTGTTGCCAACACCCCTTCCCTCCATACCCCAAACCATCATTACATCATGAATAAACCTTCCATTTGGAACCAACAAAAGTCTTACAAATACAGAATCCAAAATCACATGTCAAAGGCCATCGAATCAATCAAAAATACAAGTGAAAAAATGAAGCTAAAGTGGATCCAAAAACAAAATGGATCAAGTCAAGAAACGAATGAATCAAGCAAATAAAATATGTCAAATACAAAATTCAATCAAAATGTGGAGCCACAACACAAGAGGACTCCCACGTATAATACATGTGCACCTCCATCAAAATAGCCATCAAGAAAGACATATAAAAATGTTGGTTCCAAACAACATCCTAACCTGACACCTAAAGTTTGGAGAATAAAAATGGCTACATCCAAACATCCAAAAAATCCTATGACATCTACCATCATCCGTCATAATCCTACATCTTTCCTAAAGTTCAAACATACCATGTCACAAATCTGTCACATCTTGGCAAGAACTCTTATCGTAAGGACTCTCATGGTACTCTATTACGATGTGTGTATTTTGATAAGGCCAACTCTAGTATCAACAAGGATCACAATGACATCAATCAGCTATATGCAATCACTATCATCCTGACAAGGCAACTACTTCAGAAAGGTCATGATACCAGTCTCTACATAGACACTATCAAAGAATTTGACATAGTCAGTGGTCATCTAAAGCATCAAGGCTATCCCAAAAAATGCAAAAATACAAAAAAAATTAAAAAATTAAAAAATCGTCACCTTGATGAGAATATGGCAAACAGGTGTCTTGGTAACACCAAAAAACAATGAAAAAAATGACAAAAATAGTAAAGAGGAAAAATTTGTTGAATAGTGAAAACCATTTTTATGGCGCTTTGGATAAGTACCAAGATGAAAACTTGGAAAACAGGCATCATGTGTAGAGTAAATCATCTATGTGGACCATTACACTTGCGGGCAAGTTGTCTCATCTCCCTTACCCTCTACATGAACATTTTTTATATTATTTCCATCTATCCATCTAAGCCCTATCATGTCCATCCATTTTCCCACCTATTTTGATCTTCACAAAGACTAAGACACAAACACAAATCATGCTTTGGAAAAATTTTGACGTGTCCATCCTTTGGTCATACACTAGTCACAAAATATCATGTCATTATATTCATAGCCTCATTATCCCCTATGCGACGTAGTCCTTGGAGACCATACTTTATCTTTATATAACATAATCCTCATGTCTCCTATCTCTTACCAACGCCAGCCATCATCTATCTTAGTTTCCCTTGTCAATGTTCTAAAGATCCCTCGTCATCCCATATAGTCCTCATGAAGTCATTCCAAATGAAACAATCTTGAAACCCGGTGCATCATCCAAAACATTCCTTGACTTTGTCCCTAGCCCTGTTGCAGACTTTTATCCTCTTGTCATATCATTTTCATCTTCACATTGTTTCGGGATGTGTCCTTCCCATGTCAAACATCATTGTCATTGTCTCCTATTTGTTGGTATCTCAACTTCACTAGTAGCAAAATCATGGTTTTCCTTGGATTCATGTGCATCAACATCCTTCACATGCATTTGTCACAATTTTCATAAAACATCAAAAAGTCATAAAAATTAGAAAAAGTCTTGAAAAAAGTCTTAAAAATTGTAAAAAGTCTTAGAAAAAGACCTAAAAATCATATAAAGTCCTAAAAAAATACCTAAAAAATTTGAAAAATATCCTGAAGAAAACACAAAAACATCCAAATCAATTTCAAAATACCAAAAAATAGAGTCAAAGTCAATCATATCTTGTCAAGTTCATCGAGCTAGTCAGCCTTTGTAATTTGTCAAACTACGTTGCCTTTGCGCATTTGCTAGGTAGGCAAGGTCATCATTTGATGTACCCCCAAGGCCATCTAGGTCAGTCCTCTTAGGATTTATCATGTGAGTCAAATAAGTCAGACATAGTCAAACTCAGACATAAGACAATATGCAACATAATCCAATATGCAACATAAGCCAATCAATCATACAGTCAAAATCAGTCAACTTGCCAAAACATTAGTCAAAATGTCAATCTCATCACTTTTTGGTCCTCTTCAAGATGCGTCCTTCTTGGATTTGGACCTCGTCAAAATGTCATTTTCCTTTTTAGGATGTGTCCTTCCTGACCTTAGGCACCGTGAAACCATCAAAACTATCAAACTATCAAACAATTAATCTTCGAAAAACAAACATTGGCAATACAATTAAATGGCTATTTTGTCTTATGTTTTTATTGACTTGTCTTTTGGTCATGTTACTAGCTACCTCGAGGATGTCCCATTAGGGATTTAGAGGTGCGATGATGTCTCATGACCTATTCTATTTTTCTTTGACAACTGTCTATGGATTATCTTGACAAAAAGACTAGGGCAACTTGGCCCTTAGTATGAGTTAGGACATTCCTTGTCTATGATTGTTTATTTTGCAAGTGAATGACCTTGCACACCTCGGTTTATGTTATACCCTGGTTTTTTTTGTCTATTTGTGTCATTTTTACTGCCCAATGATGATTCAAGCAACACTTATTAGTACTTTATCAAATGTTGAAGGATTCTAACATGCATTTCTTTTTCCACATTAACTTGCATTTCCTTCCCCATTTTGACATCCATGTCTTCTGACCTAACATTTCTTCTATTCCTTCATTCTCTAGTCTTTTCATCCATTTCGAGAGCACACTCGTGTCCTCTGAACCTAATTGTCCTCTCGAGGGGGCATATCACAACCCTCCTCGTCATTCTTCCTCATCCTATTTTGCATTGGGTCATATTTTTGACTTATTTTCTTTGCCACAATGCGACAAGCTACATTATGACAAAGAAGGGAAAATGTAGACACATAAAAATAGCCTAGACCCGTAAACCACATTTTTCTATATCATGCTTCATCTCAACATAATTAAAACAATTAATTATGTCCTATAGTCCAATGGCAACTATTAATTAAATAATTCTTAATTATTTATTTAATTCATGTCTTTTATTCCTCCTGACTATTTAAATAAATAAATTACATTTATTATTTAAATACGTCGCTAATTTCTTATTTCACTCTATAGTTAAATAAACTCCTAACCCTTGTCCATTATTTCCTCTTGATTATTTAAATAAATAAAATTTATTTTTTTATTTAATACGTCATTAATTATTTATGTCTACTCATAATTAAATAAATCCCTATTATTTATTTAATTATTATCCTCTCCAACTTTCTTTCTAATTTTAAATAAAATCATATATTTAAAATTACCCACTTTCTAATTTTCCTCCACAATTAAATAATTTTAATTATTTAATTGTCTTGTTGATTTTCTTTCTAAATTTAAATAAAAGCATTTTATTTAAATTGAAAATTTCCTTCTTTCCAAGTAAATAATTTTAAATTATTATTATTTACTGTCACATGAATTCACCATTTTGGAATTAATTTAAAATATTAATTTCAAATAGCATTTCTCTCCACAAATTAAGTTATTTCTAAAATAACTTGATTTTCTAACTCATCCTTTTTCACTTACTAATTCTTATCTCAGTGTCACAACTATTCTCATTCCTTGATTTAATTTCTTAAATTAAATCTTCTCCACTCAATTTGAATTTCACTCTAAAGTTGCCCTAACCCTAATTAGGGGGTTGTTATTTTGAATCTTGACCATAAATTCTAGGGTATTTCTTAATCTTTGATCTCATCCGTCCATCCAAAATTGCATTTTCTATAAAATGTCAATTTTGTCTTCATTTTGTTATCTCTTAATATCTTGAATATCTTTTAATGTTTTAATCTCTTGCATTCTCTTGAGTTTTAACATATTCTTGTTTTTGTCATTTAGCTACTTAGATCATTGCATGTAGGATTGATTTTCTCTTGCACAAGTACTTAAATCCTTCAACACTTTCTTAGGGCTAGTCCTTAGTATAGAGTTGCTCATCAAAATCTGAGGGCACTTCATTATTTCAGAAAACTAGAAGGTACAATGGAAGTCAGCCATGGAGGATGAAGGACTGGGTGAGATCATTTCATTTATTCCTTTTTTTATTCCTTTTCTTTTAATTTTATATTGTGGATTGATATAATATGCATGTAATTTTCTAACATCTAATCTTGTAGGAAAATTCCATAGTTATAGTATGCTAGATTGGATAAATACTTGTTGAAACTTGGATTCAATAAAGGTACTATTGACAACAATCTGTATTTCAAGATGGATCAGGATAAAGAGTTAATTATTGAAGTTTTTGTTGATGACATTATTTTTTAAGGGAATGATGACTTATGCATGAATTTTGCTAATGAAATGAAAAGTGAATTTGAGATGTCAATGATAGGAGAGCTGAAATTCTTCTTAGGATTGCAAATAACTCAGTTAGATGATGGAATTTTCATATCTTAGTCCAAATATGTAAAATAGTTACTGAATTTTTTTGGCATGGAAGACTCAAAACCAATTGGTACACCCATAGCAACTGGATACAAGTTAACACATAATGATGATTCTCCTAAGTCTAATCAAACAAGGTACAGGTCAATGATTGGTGGATTTTTATATTTGACTCAAACCAAACTAGACATTATGAATGTTGTGTGCATGGTTCCTAGATATGAAGTTGATCCAAAGGAATCACATGTAATTGCAATAAAGAGGATTTTTAGATACTTAAAATAAGTAGTTAATTTTGGTCTCTGGTATCCCAAGGATGATGATCTTACTCTGAATTCCTTTATAGATGTAGATTGGGCAGGAGATGTAGATGACCAAAAAAGTACAAGTGGTCATCCATCCTTCCTAGGGAAGAAGTTCATGTCTTGGCTAAGTAAAAAGCAGAATTCCATTTCCTTATCTACTATTGAGGAAAAATATATTGTTGCTGGAAATAATTGCACTCAAGTATTATGGATGAAATAGATGCTAAGAGATATCAAAATTGAGTATAATGAGCCTATTTCTATATTTTGTGACAATTCAAGTGCCATAAACATTTCCAATAATTCGGTGTTATATTCAAAGAAAAAAAATATATCCA
This sequence comes from Sequoiadendron giganteum, assembly GCA_007115665.2. Classification (NCBI taxonomy): domain Eukaryota; kingdom Viridiplantae; phylum Streptophyta; class Pinopsida; order Cupressales; family Cupressaceae; genus Sequoiadendron; species Sequoiadendron giganteum. The sequence goes on from CM021102.1 coordinate 71,374,257, forward strand.
TCAAGTATCACTTCTTAAGAGACAAAGTGAGTGACAAAGAAGTCAAAATGGAATATGTGCCCATTAAGGAACAAATTGTAGATATATTTACTAAAATTTTGCCTAAGGATACTTTTGAGTATATTAGAGGCAAGTTAGGGGTGATTTTCCCACCTAACCTGGACTAAGATGCAAGTCTTTGCATCAATCTGTGCACTTACAGTGAGATCTTGTTTCAGACTGATATTGTGGTGGCTACTACTCAAGGGGAGTAGTCAAATGATTCAGATGATATGTGGTTCAAATATTGTGTACCTTTTCCATTGATGTCAAATGGGGAGAAGTGTAATGTGAAAAACCTTGTAAAATATTAGGGGGACAAGTGTAGAACAAAGAAGAAGAAGAGTATTGTGTGAAGAGTTAGTTCTAATGATGGTATTTTCCACATCAAGTGTTTCCATCAATGCCAAAGGGGGAAATTTTTGGATGTTGTAGTTGTGTTGCTGATATGTGGTTGTCATTGATGTCAACACTATTAGCATTGATTATTCTAAAGTTTGTAAATATCGAGGAAATTGAGAAAATTAGAATAAATATGTTGCAGGTAGTCTGTGAAGCTATGAAGATCAGAATGGTGGAAAGTTGTGTATGTTGATAATCAGAGGTTGCACATCAAAGGGTTTCTTGTTGAGCCTATCTAGTATGTTGTCCAGAGGTTTCAATAGTATGCATCAATATTGGAGCGAGTTATGAGTTTATGAGTTCCTATAGTTATTTTGTTACTATAGCAAGTGTTTCTAGAAGAAGAGAAAGCAATTCTAGTAAATTGATTTATTGTGTATGCTATTGTGATGTTCAATGATGTTTCTAGAATTTTTCTCTATCATTGTGGTACATCCACATTGATTGGTGTGTTCATGATCAAATAGTTTCCTTTGTGTGCTCGAGGTTTTTATGTTCTTGGTTGACATGATGGTGGTAGCATGTTGCGGATCCTTATGGATTAATATTTTATGGTTTGGCATGTTCGAGGCTATTGATTTAGGTCTTCATTACTATGTGACCAACTTAGGTTGGTGCGCATTGAGATTTGTTTATAAATTGGGCCGACAATTGTAATTTATTCTTTACTTGTGCTTGACAGAGTTGTTGATGTGAATTCATGTAGTGGATATATAAATGTGATTGTTTCTTCATTTTGAAGTGTTGTGTGTGGTGTATGCTTAGTGAATGAATGTGAAAAGTGTGAATAAAGATTAGATCATTTGATTTCAGATCAGAGTGTGAAGAAGTGTTTTTATGCCTAACTGGAACTATCATCAAGCTTGTGTAGAAGCTAATTTCTCAATTGAACCTCATCAAATGGATTTAATCTGATTATTTCATGTAAGGAAGTGAGCCTTCCCTTTGAGCAGTGAGCTCTAAGTAGTGTGCCTAAATGCAAGTGAATTCCCTATTCATTTATTTCATTATAATTCTAATAGGGTTTAATCTTGTGGACTCACATCCACCATGGTTTTTTCCCTATCAGGGTTTCCATGTATAAAAATATTTGTGTTCATGTTTCTCTGATGTGTTGTTGATTTATGATTTCACTATTAATTATCAAATCTATGATTAAAGGTTAAATAAGTTTAATTTCTGTAAAAACTATTTCACCCCTCTCCTCTCAGTTGTCTATCCTTTTTTTCCCAACAATTGCTTCTTCTCATTAAGTTGGCCAATCGTTTCCTAGGATTTCATTATTGAATATGGAAAATTCATAGAAGCTTTGAGGAATCCACTTGGATTTTAAAAAAAGCAACACTAATAAAGAGATCATGACAGTAACAAATGTGATAAGATACATGTTGATTGGTAAAATTGTTTCCTTTGATTTCAGTGAATTTGGTGAGTCTACTCCTAAAATATAATCTACATTTAAAGCTACTGTATCCAGAAAAATCTAATAGAGATATGATCTAGGAGAAAGTTCCAGAAATATATTCAAATATGAAGATGAGAAGAAATAGATTGAAGATGAAGAAAGAGAGTTAGAAGAGCTTGAAGCAATGATTGTGAAAAGAGAAGTCAGAGGAAAAAGTAAGTATAAAGGAAATTTTCCTTTTAAATGTTTATCTTGCAATAAGATAGGTCATTTTGCATCAAGGTGTCTTGAAAGAGTTTCTACGTACAAACTTAAAAAGTTTAGATTTTAAAATAAATGTTATTATGTTGAAGAAGGTGTTACTAATGATGAATCTACTAAAGAAACTATAAATGAATATGGATGGGTATTCATTTCTATCAAGGAAAATGGTCTAGTGTCTAATGAATCTGCCAGCAATCAGAATATTAAGAAAGATCTTGTAGCTGTAATTGATGAAAATGATGAGTGGTTCATTAACAACATATGCTTACATCATATGACTGGTGACAAAAGAGATTTTATAAGCTTGGAAAAATATGATGACGGTGTTGTAAGATTTGGAGATAACAATGCTAGTGTGATTTGTGGCAGATGCACTATTTCTCTTGGTGTTAAATATAATACTAATGATGTCCTTTATGTTGAAGGATTGAAGCATAACTTGTTGAGTGTTGGATAGATGGTAGACAAGGGATACAATTTTCAGTTCAAATATGGTAAGTGCAAGATATTGGGAAGCTCTGAAAATGTAATTTCTTCAGGTACAAAGATAAGAGGTAACATTTTTCACCTGAGTGTTGCTAGTGAAATTTTTTTAATTTATTAAGTTGATGTAAGTTGGTTATGGCATAGGAGGTTGTGTCATGTGAATTTTGATAACATTTTCAAAGTAAGCTCCACACAAGCAGTCGGATATCTACCTAAGTTAGTAAAGCTGCTAACACCATATGCAAGGAATGTCAGATGGGAAAGTAGACTAGAATTTATTTTCAGAGAAAACATCATCATTCTAATGGAGTATTGTAGATGGTACATACTGATCTATGTGGTCCATCCAAAATCAAAAGTCTACAAGGAGAAAGATACTTTATGTTGCTTATTGATGATTACTCTAGGATGATATGGGTTACTTTCTTGAGAGAAAAACATGAAACACTAGAAAAGTTCAAATGTTTCAAAGCTATGGCAGAGAATGAGACAGGTTTGAAGGTTAAATGCTTAATATCAGACAAAGGTGGTGAGTTCACTTCCTGAGAGTTCAATTTATTCTGTGAAGAGCATGGATTCAAAAGATAGTTATATTCTCCCCAAATTCCTAAACATAATGGAGTTGTTGAGAGAAAGAACAAAAAAATTATAGATGCTACCATAACTATGATGTTGGAAGGTAATGCTCCTCATATCTACTAGAGAGAAGTTGTATGCACTGCTATATATACTATCAACTAGATAAATGTCAATGGTGATTTTGGTAAGACTCCTTTTGAGTTGTCGTTCGGTCATAATCCTACTATTAAATATTTCAAAATCTTTGGAAGTAGATGTTATATCAAGAGAGATGAAGATATTGACAAGTTTGATGCTAGAAGTGATGAAGGAATCTTTTTGGGTTACTCTACTAGGACCAAAGCCTACCAGTGCTACAATAGAAGATTGAAGAAAATGGTTGAGAGTGAAAATGTTAGAGTTGATGAGGATATTAATAGATCATCTAGATATTGTGGATATGATTCAGATGACCAACATGATATTACTGAGAAAGGAAAGACTACTCAGACATAGAATCAAGTTCAAATTATGGTGAATCAAGAGAATCATGAAGGAGAAGCTAGTGGAAGTGCAGAAGAAAGAATAAAAGAACCAGAAGTTAGAGAGAATCCCAAATTCCCAAGGTATGTAAAGCTAAATCATTCTGAAAATCATATTATAGGAGACAAGAACAAAGGTGTTAAGACTAGAAGAAAAATTGTAGAAGAATATTGTTTGATTTCCAAGATTGGGCCTAGCAATGTCAATGAAGCATGGAAAGATGAATATTGGATGGAAGCAATGAAAGAAGAACTGATGCAAATAGAGAAAAATGATACATGGATTCATGTTCCCAAACCTCAAGATAAAAATGTGATTGGAACCAATGGGTCTTTTGGAATAAGCTGAATGAACATGGTGAAGTGGTCAAAAATAAAGAAAGACTGGTATGTAAAGGGTAATCACAGATGGAATGTATTGATTTTGAAGAAACCTTTATTCCTATTGCTAGAATTGAAGCTGTAAGATTATTTATTTCTTATACTAATTTTAAGAATTATAAAGTCTATCAAATGGATGTAAAGTCAACATTTCTGAAAGGTGAATTAGAAGAAGAATTTTACGTTGAGCAACCAGATGGATTTCAATTCACGGATGAAGGAGACATGGTTTCCTAATTGAAGAAAGCATTGTATGGACTCGAACAATCCCCTAGAGCCTGGTATGCTAGATTGGATAAATAATTGTTGAAGCTTGGATTCAACAAAGGTACTACTCATAGTAATCCACATTTCATGATGGATCAGGATAATGAATTGATTATTGAAGTCTTTGTTGATAACATTATTTTTGAAGGTGATGATGACTTATGCATGAATTTTGCTGATGAAATGAAAAGTGATTTTGAGATGTCAATGATTGAAGAGATGAGATTATTTTTATGGTTGCAAATTACTTAGTTAGATGATGAAATCTTTATATATCAATCCAAATATGTAAGAGTTACTAAAAAAATTTTGCATGGAAGACTCAAAACCTGTAGGTACACCCATGGTAATCAGATGCAAGTTAACACAGAATGATGATTCTCCTAAGGCTAATCAAACAAGGTACAAGTCAATGATTGGTGGATTGCTCTATTTGACTTAGAATAGACCAGACATTATGAATGTTGTATGTATGGTTGCTAGATATCAAGCTGATCTGAAGGAATCACATATGACTGCAATAAAGATAATTTTCAGATACTTGAAAGGGACAATTGATTTTGGGCTATGGTATCCTAAGGATGATGATATAACTTTGAATGCCTTTATAGATACAGATTGGGTAGGAGATGTGGATGATAGGAAAAGTACAAGTGGTGGTGCATTCTTTCTGGGGAAGAAGTTGGTGTCTTGGCTAAGTAAAAAACATAATTCTATTTCAGTATCCACTATTAAGGCAAAATATATTGCTGCTGCAAACAATTGCACTCAAGTAATATGGATGAAATAGATGCTGAGAGATATCAGAATTGAGTATGATGAGCATATTGCTATATTTTTTGATAACTCAAGTGCCATAAAAATTTCTAATAATCTAGTGCTACATTAAAAGGCAAAACATATATCTATCAAGTATCACTTTTTGAGAGAATAAGTGAGTGATAAAGAAGTCAAAATGGAGTATATGCCCACTAAGAAAAAAATTGTAGATATCCTCACTAAAATATTTCCTAGAGATACTTTTGAGTATCTCTGAGGCAAGTTAGGGGTGATTTCCCCTAATAATCTAAAATAAGATGCCAGTCTTTGCATCAATCTATGCACTTATAGTCATATCTTGTTTCAGATTGATGTTATGGTGATTGCTACTCAAGGGGAGTAGTCAGATGATTTAGATATGTGGTTCAAAGCTTGTATACCTTTTCCATTGATGTCAAAGGGGGATAAGATTAATGTGAAAAACCTTTGTAGAAGAAAGGGGGAGAATAGAAATAAGTACTAAGAGGGAGAAGGTGTAAGTGCCTAAAGTAAGGAGGAGGAGAATAGTGTGTAAGGAGTTAATTGTGTTGATGGTATTTTTCACATCATGTTTTTCCATCAATGCCAAAGGGGGATATTTTTGGATTTTGTGGTTGTTTTGATGATATGTGGTTTTCATTGATTTCAAAACTATTAGCATTGATGATTTTGAAGCCTATATATGTTGAGGATATTGAGAAAAGTAAAAAAAATATGTTGAAGGCATTCTATGTAGCTATGAAGTTCAATATGGTGATAAATTTAGTATGTTGCTATTCAAGTGTTGCACTTTAAATGGTTTTTTGTTGAGCCTATCTAGTATATCCTCTAAAAATTTTAGATGTGTTCATCAAAATTAGAGCGAGTTATGATTTTTTGAGTTCCTATAGTTATTTTGTTATTGTAGCAAGTGTTTCTAGAAGAAGAGAATGTGATTCTAGAAAATTGAGTTGTCTTGTATGCTCTTGAGATGTTTGTTGATGTTTCTATATTGTCCTATATCATTGTTGTATGTCTATGTTGATTGTTGTGTTCGTGATCAAATATGTTTCTTTTGTGTGTTTGGGTTTTCATGTTCTTGGCCGACATAGTGGCTACAATGTGTTGCAGATCCTATTGCATTAATTTTTCAATGCTTGGTGTGTTTGAGGATGTTGATTTAGGTATTCATTATGTTGTGACCAACTTAGGTTGGTACACATTAAGATTTTCTCATGTATTGGGCCGACAATTTCTATTCATATATTATTTATCTTTAGCCGACAGAGTTCTTGATGTAATTTTATGAAGAGGATATATAAGAGTGATTGTTTTCTTCATTTGATATGAATGAATGTTAAGTGTGTGTGAGATACGTTTGAGTAAAGATCAGATCATTCAATTATAGAGTAGTGTGTGAAGGATTTTGAGCAAAGTGTGAAGAAGTGTTTTTGTGCCTAACCAAAACTATCATCAAGCTTTTGAAGAAGCTAATTTCTTAGTTCAACCTCATTAGATGGATTTAATATGAAAATTTTATGTAAGGCAATGAGCCTTCCCTTCTAAGAAGTGAGCTCTAGGCAATGTTCCTTAATGCATGTGCATTCCTTATTCATTTCTTTTATACTTTTAACAGGGTATAAATTGTGGATTAACCTCCACCATGATTTTTCCCCTAATAGGGTTTCCACACAAAAAATCTTGGTGTTGTGTGTATTTTTGATGTGTTGTTGATTCATGCTTTCACTGTTAATTAACAGATTTGAGATTAAAGGTTGATAAAGGTTAAACAATTTTAAATTTTGTAAGAACTGATTCACTGCCCCTCTCATTTGTCTATCCTTTTTTTTGCAACACCTCTTCAAACCCTAATGAGAACTAGAGCACAAAAGAAGAAGGGAGAACTAAAGAAAGGAAAAGATAAAAATAAAATGGCAGAAAAAGAAGTGCCAAGCCCCAAGAAATGAAAGGTTGACACTATTCTTCTTGCAAAAAAATAAAAATATGAAATCCCTCATAGAAAATCAAGATCAACTGGGACAACCTTCAGTGTACCTCTTGAGGAAATCCCTACGCCTAGAAAAACATCATAGTAGGATGCAAAATATCCAATGGAGAAGGTAAATGTTGAGGAAAAGGATTTAGAAAATTTAATGCTGGCAGACTTGTTGATATAGTAGAACAAGTTGAAAACCAGGTGTGTGAGGAAAATCATGAATTCCTATAGTAAGAGTTCCTGCAGCATGAGCAAGAACAAGAACTTGAGTCCTTGCAGCCAGAATTGGTTGAACAAACAAAAGCCCTGTAGCTGGTACTCTACCAAGAGCAAGAACAAGTGCCAAGTAAAATGTTGGTAGGAGTACATAGGCCCTCTAATTTTTCAATGAACATAGTAGTCTTGAACTTATGGAAAGAAATAGAAAGGAGGGAAGAAGAATGGAAATTAGAAAAACGTAGTCTAAAGAAGGAAATTGAAAAGAGAGATTAGGAAATTTAGAATAAGAATGAATAATTTTTTTTGAAGAAGAAGAATGTGGATGGCATGAAAAATTTAGTACCATAGATATTAGAGTGCAGGGATCCTCTAAGGGTTTATGCTTTGTACTTAAAGGAGAAGCATCTTTCTTGTAAGCTAGCAAGAATTGTTTCAGGTTTAAACCCTTACATTGAGACCCCTATTGAATTTTTCAATGCTTATCAGATTGCTCCTCCTAAGATGAAAAAATTAGTGTGTGAATTTTGTTTACATAATTATGATGTGACCAAAGACCGCGATTGGAATCCATTGTTATATGTTGGAGATGTCCAATTAAATGCATTCATATCCTAGATACAAAACAAAGTTAGTTGGGGTAATAAATTCAATGCTTATAGGTAAATTGAATCCAACATTCCCCTACCCATTAGGGTTGAATCTAGACATCCAGGAGATATTTTTAAGGATTGGAATATAATTCTATACCAACCAAGGTATGGCAGTAGGATCCGACAGTTTATAAAGAATATGAGGAGATGGAAAGAGCTACACGATAATATGTAATAGGATACCTGTCATAGAGGTGGAACAACCTCTCTAATGATTTAAAGAAATTAGAGACTCATTCCACTCACAACTATGCTACAACACTTAAGAGAGCCTATAGGTATATGCAGATTGGAAGAAAAAAAGGGAAATTCTAGCTCCCACTAATTTTTCAGCCACCTATCCTATTGTGACATGTGCCAAACTTTAGGTTTTATAGGTATGACATAGCTGATGAGAGACAAAGATGGAGAAAGTTGGAAATACAAAAAGGGTTCTATTGGGATCCTAATTCAGACACAATAGAAACTGATGTAGAATAGCTTGTAGTTTCCAATTTCAAGGCATTGACCAAACAAAAGCTCAACTCTTCATATGTTGGAAGACTAGCAAGACATTAGGTTGGGGGAATGGTGAGTCTAGTCTATGGTCTAATTATTAATAGATTTGTTTTCCATTTCCTATAGTTTCCATAAGACTTTGATACTTGGGAGTTGATATTTTCATAATATTTCCTTAAAACTACAGACTTCGGATATGAACTTATTTTCATAATTTTCAAATGATATTGGCATGCTATATGAACCCGCTATGTTAATTTTGCATGTGATTAATGAATTTCGCTTTAAGATGATTTTGGATATACAGTTGTTTTTCATACTAATATTGGCATGCAGATATAATTAAGGCCTACAATTCAGGAAGATTCCGCCAGCTGGGCATCTACTGTATCAATCAACAAGGTGGTCATTTAATGGAGGGAAGACTCTTGACAGTTGGAGATTCCTCATGCAAACCAAAATTGTAACCACATTGTAATGGTATTAATTTTTGTTGAGAAATCATAGGCATTACTGTTGTGCTAGAATCCCATTAAGGCAAACATGCCAGACAGATTTTGTGCATACGTAGCCACCTTTTCTCTTTTTTGCATTTTCCCTAATGATTGCCTTGCCAGGTCTTTAAATAAGGCTCTAATGTTCCTTCTGAGCTCTTGGTTAGGAATATTTCTTACTTTTACGTATTCGCACTCCTAATATTTTCAGTAATATAGTTGTGTTGCTCAATTGTACTCATGTTTTCCAATGAATGAAATGAAGTTATAAGTTTGTCCATCTGAGTTTACCCTAGTTTTAGGGAATACTTATCTAAGGGGGCCCACTTGGTGAGTATTCCATCCCATACCTTATTTTAGTTTAGTTTTTATTTTTTGTTCAGTAATTAGTTAAGAATCTGGAATTGACAGTTCTTGCAACCACTAGAATTTTGTTCTGTGACTATTCCTGTAGCCAAAGTAGAACAAAGTAGTTTCTTGTTTGTTCTCTCAAATTTTAATTTATGCCATGCATTTTAGTTTAGTCTAGTTATTGGCTAATGTTTAGAATTTATGTTATTTCCTTCCAAGCAATTTACTTTCAGTATCGTGTATTTCTTAGTTGTAGGATGAATATGGCCACTTTGGATTCCTAGTGCACATACAGTACTGAGCTATTTCAATTTTACGTCCCTGGGTTAACAATTTAAATGCAAATTCAAGATGATTGAGATAGCTATTCAGATTATATTTCTAATTTTTGAATCATAGCTATAAAGCCTTAGTTGTTAAAACATTATAGGAGGCTGACAAATAGGTTATAACTTAAACAACTAGGAAGTGACCATAGAAGGTCAACTCAAAAATATAAAAAAGTGCATGCTCAGACCCAAGGGTTTAGAGTTTCAATACATGAGGGTTTTTGGAATCCCTATCTTATAGTATCAAAAACCTAATTCAATACAATCAAGGAATTTCAAAACCTCTAAAATCCCATAAAATCAAAATGGCCATGGATTTTATAAGCCCCAACAAGTATACAACACAAAATCCTTAGGCAAAAAATATTGTCTCCACTTCTTCAAAGCTTGAATTATGGCATAGAAATATTGATCATAAATGGAATATCTCCTTCTAGCATCATTCAACTTCTCACCAAAATAAGTTATGGGTCTCCCTTATTGACTCAACACTTCTCCTATTACATTCCCACTGGCATCACAATCAACTTGAAATAATTTATCAAAATTAGGTAATGCTAACATTGGTTACTCTATCACCTTTTAATTCAGCAATTCAAAAATTCTTTGTGCTTTGGATGTTCATTTAAAATATTAACTATCCTTTCTATTGTTTCTATCATGGGTGTAAAAATTCTACTTAAGTTGATTTTTTGGTAGAAAATTTCCAATCCATGGATTGATCTTACCTCTCCAATGTTCACAAGTGTAGGTGATTCAAAAATTGATCTAACCTTCTTAGATTCCATATTCAATACTTTACAAGAAATGAAAAAACCCAAGTACACCAACTCTATCTTCATAAAACTACACTCCTTGATGTTTATGAACAACTTCTCCTCCCTTAGTATCTGTAATACTTTTCTAATGTGCCACAAATGTTCTTCTCTAGTCTTACTAAAAAATTAGAATATCATCCAAATAAACAATAATAAACTTACCCAAGAATTTCTTCAGTACTTCATTCATTGACCTCATGAAAGTGCTAGGTGCATTGGTCAATCCAAAATACATCACTAACCACTCATACAACCCTTAATTAGTCTTGAATGTGTTATTTTATTCATCTCCTTCTTTGATTTTTATTTGATGATATCCACTCTTTAGGTAAATCTTCATGAAATACTTTGCTCCACTCAAACAGTCCATAATGTAATCCATCCTTAGAAATGGGAATCTATACTTGATTGTAATCCTATTGATTTCTCTTGAGTCTATACACATCCTCCACTCTTCGTATTTATTTTGTGCTAGTGCAATAGGTACCACACATGGGCTAAAGATCTCTCTAATCAATCTCTTCTTCAATAGTTCTTGTATTTGTCTATTCAACTCCACATTTTATGCAAGTGTCGTCCTATGTGCCATTTTTTTTGGAAAAATTGTTCTAGATATTAGATCTATGTGATGATTGATGCTCTAGACCGATGGTAATCCATTTGGTACATTAGCTAACATGATTTCCTAATATTATTTTAAGAGTTCTACTAGTTTTCTATGTAGTGGATCTACATCATTTATGGTGGAATTATCTACCTCTTGATCACTACACGTTTTTGGAATGAATTCAAAATAAATGTTGTGATGTCTCAATCCTTCCAAAATATTTCTTACATCTACCAAACATAGTTCAATAGTACTACAAACTTCCTTTTTGTCTTCTTCTCCCAAAGGTATCGATATATGTTTCTTTCCATATGAAGTCACGGTATAGGTGTTATTTCTCCAATAATGAATTGCTTTCCTATAATATTTTCATGGTCTTCCTAATAATAAATGGCATGCATCCATGGGCATAATATCACACAAAACTTCATCATTATATGACCCTATATTAAATTTCACCAAACACTACTCATTTACCAAGATCTTATGTTCATCTTGAATCCATGATATCTTCTAGGGCTTTAGATGTATCAACCTCTTCAAATTGAACTTATTTACCATATTTCAGATCAATATTATTTTTTGGAGAAGAAGGTTCCACATTCTTTCCTCTTTAAAACTTATCTATGTGTCCTAGTTTATTACATTCATGCAATATGACACCTTTTTGTGGAGTAAACTTACTTATTTTTATTTTAGATTTGCATTCAAAAGCCTTATGACCAAATCCATTGCATGTGTAACAATAACCAAGTAATGATTGATACATCATACTATTATTGTAATCATTCGTCATATATCTATTGCATGCATATTATTGATCGTAAAATGATTGAAAAATATGATTCATCGTACTTTTACACTCTATAGCTCTATTTCCAAATATATTGCAATAATAGAAGTGACCTTTTAAAGATAAATACCTTTGTGCAACTGGTTGTTTGATAGGAGGTCTCTTTAAATATTTCTAATATTTTTAGACATGTTTAATATTTCTCTTCTTATCTCCAATCTTCCTTTGTTCATTGTTCTCCATTTTAGTATTATTTGGAGTCTAATTTTCCTTTGAGATTTCTCCTTTTCAAACACTAATCATTCTTTTTGTTTGAGCCTTTTTTAATAGAAAACATATCATCAAGAAAGGTGGAGCTATTATTGAATTTTTCCTCTTGATTCTTTTCTTTCTCTAGATCTTTCCTCAAAGGCAAAATTTGTTCTTCAAGTTTTGATCTTTCTACAGACGTTTCTTTCAACTTGACATTCAAGAAGTCTTCAACTCTTTTTCCTTATTCAACCTACACTTTCAAAGTAGTGACTGTCTCATTTGATTGCTTAAGTTTCTCGTTTGTTTCCTTGAGTTTATCTTTAACTTTCTTGACTTGATTCCTCAACTACTTCCTTAAGAGTTACTTTCAGATTTGTATTCCCACATTCTTCTTTATCTAGGTCATCAAGAGTAAATTTGAGTTCTTCTTCCATATCAATTTCACAATATTCTTCAGTAAACCCTTCCACTATAATTTCTTCAGAATGGATAGGATAATTCCTATTTTCCATGTGTTCAACCTCCAAGATCTGCCTCAATGGTTAAGCCAATTGAAGGAACCTTGCTTTGATACCAATTTTTGAACACTCAGAATATTGAGAGGGGGGTGAATCAGTATTCCTTGAAATTCATTAACTTAAAAGTGCATCCAAAGCATCTCATTAAAATTGAAAAAATGGAAATAAATAATTGAATCATGCACCACAAAAAACAACACAAGAACACCAAATTTACATGGAAAACCCTTGGAAGGGAAAAACCATTGTAATGATTATTGTAATGATTAGCTCACAATATATCATAACTAGTTACAATACAATATAGGAGGCTCACTGCAAGAAGGGATCACTGCCCAAAGTACTCACTACCTATAAAATAAGAGGGATCACTAACCAAGGAAGATATTTTCTTCCAAAATTACAAAATATATATAAAATAGTGGCTCATTACTAGATTTTGAACTGCTAATAATGCATCTGCAATATGTTGAAGATATAGTTCTAATTAGGCTTAGTAAAATGAATTTACACACTTTATTCTTTACCACTATCACATTTAACACTTAATACTATCACTCATAATCTTCTACATCATCATGCCATAAAAATAATTGACCTTCTATATATATGTGTATATTCCATAAATAATCATATCATCAATTAGGTTGGCCTAGATAGATTAAACATGTGACACGATAGCTTGTTGGGTCTAAAATCCATCATACATACCCTGAAGAAGTAACCAAAAAATATTATTCACCAAGATAGGTTGGAATGACATATAGATACTTATTTTCTTCCACTTCATACTCAACTTAATAATGCACAACCACAAAACCATTAGGTCAGCACTATTAGAAACTGGAGGTGTCAATGGGCTTCTTGAAAATGCGGGTTTTTTAAAAAAATAAATTATTTTCATGAAAAAACCTGCCTCAAAATGTGTGTTGGGGAGGTTGTACGACCTCCTTGGCAAAAATAAAATTGCCCTAGAAACCAACTGCTCCAAAATGGATGATGTCACAGGTGTTTCTAGGGTTTTGGGGTGCTACGAACGTGATGGCGACGTCCGCTAGAGCCCAAAGTGTCCCAAAAAATTGGCTACCCCTAGATCTTGCAAAAAAGATGCCTGTGGAAACCCTTGCACTTGAAACTCACTGAAAGGCCATATCTTTAGATCATGAACAGGCAGTTCTAGGTCTGGAGCTTTGATACCATGTTAGAAACCAAGATCACCTACATGCAATCACCTGTCACATGCAAAAGATATGCAGAACCAAAGAAGATGTTATGTAAACCTCAAAGTAGAAATGCATTATTGAGAATCAATTATTACAAAGAGATCAATCCTTATGAAGGAGATCAAGAAACCCTAAAAGGGAAACCCTAAATGAAACCCTAGTGTGCACACTTAATAATTAATCAATTATTAATGTGCCTAAATTTAGCTTAAGAAACTAAAGGAATAAGTGACTTAATTATTAACCAGTATGATATAATTAATTAAGTATATAACTTATTACTCTAACAAGCACCACACAACAAAACTAGTGAAAAAACAATTGAATAAACCAACTATTCATTCACAACTTGATATGCGAACCACCAAACCACTTGAAATTCAAAGCACTACACAAACATCTGACATATTCAAACACTTCCTAAAATATGAAAAATATAATGATCATCCATGGTGGAATGTGGATTATTCCAACATGAACTTTGTAACTATAACCCTGTCACAATATAGCTCAATATTGTATCACTATTATCTTCAATTGTGGAAGAAATGTAATCCTAAAAACTTGGCTATAGACTCCTCCAACACATACCATCATCATTTAGAAACCACATGACAAGATATTGCAGTGTACCAAAAAAATATTCCTCTCTTACATACTATCGGTCTTCAAAAAGCAATTGGTCTTCTCTAGACTATATACATATTTATGTACTGTCACTTCTAAAATGGGTTGACATCAATGAAAAAATCATACTCATCATTCCAACACACTCTCCATAAATGGTTACCCTAAGGATCCTCTAGATATCCTCAAGTGTAATAGTGGCCTCACCTATGGGAAGGTGGAATGAAGAAGTCTCTAAATGCCAACACTCCACTAAAGTAGTCATCAAATACAAGTGAGTCTGAATCTCTAGCATGTAAGAAATAGGATGCAAACCAATCAATCCTAGGAAGAGAATGTCAAGATATCTAAAGGTAGTTATCCACTCTAGTATATGTGGTCTCTGCTCTCAAGATAAAAAAAGACCTAGGGGAGCCTACACATAGAATGTGAACAATATCAATTATTTAAGAATTTGAAAAAATCTAGGTCAAACTAGTTAGAGAAGAAAAAGTGAGCCTATTTTGCAAAATCGGCTCACTATCAAAATCAAAATAATTGCAATTCTAAAAAGGTGTCACTATTCTGCAATAGTGACATTTTATTATAAATGCATTTCTATTATAGCAATGCTCTAGTGAAAAATTGAGCCTCTGACAAGCATCGTTATATCCTACAAAAGTGTCATTGTATCTTGTAGAAGCATCACCCAAATTGCAAAGGTACCACCAAAATTCAAAACCAACACATATATGTAGAGCTATGATGCTCATTACAAATGTTTCATTATGCATTGCAAAGGCATCATGTTGGGTTCCAAAAGCATCACATCAAAATACTATGCCTTTGTTTATCCTAAATATAGCCTACCTTTAGATATCTAAAATGGTGTGCAAAGAAATTTTATCGGGGTATGTACTGAGGGTGTCACATCAGCTAGTTGTTGGAGCTCACATACCTCATCTATGCAATGTACTGCATGTACTACATGGCACATTCAATATGGTGATCTGTAGTCTCTAAAACCATAAATTTGATAGGATGTTTCACCTCTCAAAAGAAAAGTGTGCAAATGATCTTGAAATTCACCCTAATGAGTATATATGCCTAGCATGACCTAGGGTTTTAACCTTGCAAATCAATTTTATTTCTTTGCATCTAGCCATGGTCACTTCATCGGAATACTATGACTCATTTTTTGTCATTTATTCACAGAAACCACTCTTTTAATGATCTTGACCTAAAAATCATTTTTTCTGATCAATCTCTCGACAAGGGGGAAACACACCAGCATTCCTTCATGTCACTGGGGCACATTAGGACATCTGGAAAAAAATAAAGATTTTTTTTTATTTGAGCAGTATCATTTCTTCAAAGCAACACAATGGGTGCCTCACTTCAAAGAGGGAAAAAATGTAGACACTTAAAAAATTTCTTGAGTATATCACACACATTGATTTTTCTCACTAACACCATTTCTCTCATAATTCACTAATTTTGGCTATTTTATTAAATAATGTCCAATTATTTAATTAAATTCACCTTTTTCTCTTATTAATTGAATAATTAGCTTTATTTGTTTAATTCATCACCTTCATGCTAATTTTTTCCTCTTTTGATTAAATAATATCAAATTATTTAATTAACTACCATTTCCCCTCTTGATTAAATAATTCACAATTATTTAATTAAAACTCCCAATTCCTCCAACTTGCATAGAAAAATTCTCATAGAATATTCCCTTCCCAAATTCAAATTCTTTCCCCGACATGAATAATATCTCCAACATATTTCCTAAAATTTAGGGATGTTGAATCCTCATAGATTATGGACCCTTGATTAAATATTTGATCCATGCCTTCATGTATTATTGACCCTTGATTCATCCATTGATCCACACTCACTTCCTCAATTCAATTTCATCCATTAATTAACATTTTAAATCCTCACCATTAATGAATATTTCATAAATCTTTAAAATCTAAGAATTTTTACATGAAGCATTATTCACAACCTTAATGCAAAATTGCTATCTTGAATTCATTACTCACGTTTTGAGAAATTTTTGAATCATCCTCATCAAACAACCCAAAGCTTTTGCATCAACATGGATTAAGCCCAAATTGAGCAATCCACATCCATTTTGAGACTAATCCCCCAATGGGATTGTAAATTTGCATGATTAATTAGGATCATTTGCATGAATTTTGTTCTAATTTTTTTTGGAATTGAATCTTTATTAGTGTTGTTTACTAATTTCATTAAATTATGGCCTTTAATTGATCACTATATTGTTTAATTAGTTTAATTTTCTTATTTTTGGTCAATTGAGCTAACATTCTTACAATTATATTTATATAATATAACATTAAATATAATGTGTATTATATTAATATTAATATATCCTAGTATATTAATCTATCATATATTATATTATATAAAATAATATTTTAAATATATATTAATATTAATATTATAAAATGTTAAGTTATAGTGATGTTTATATATTAATATTTCTAATTACAAGAAATGGGTATTCGCTTCTTAAAAGTAAAAATAGATATTCATTTTAAAAGAAAATAGATATCAATTTCCATCAGATATCCGTTACAAATGGATATCTGTTTTGCATTGGTATTTCTTTGGGATTTGTCTTAGGGATGTCCAACCCAAAAATTCAACATCCCCAATGTGTTTACATGGGTTTCAATGGTTTTTCGAACTTCACCCTTCGTGTTGACCACTTTTTTCATTTGATTTTGATGAAATGAAAAGGTTTTATTCAGTGAATTGTCAACATTCTAACAATTTAAGATATTCTTTATTTTGAATTTAATAGCTAATTATTATTGATTTTCTACATGCAATATGTGTAAAGTCTTGATTGATAAGATTATTGAAAAAAATCTATAAATTTTAAACAGTTATACATTTTTGAATATGAAGGATCCATTACACACTATGCTTCACATACTATAATTTTAAAAAATCATAATTTTTTTAACAAGTTAGGGTGGTCATTTTGGTGTGAATAAATGTCGTTTACCTAGCTAATTCACTCAATAGGGAAATAGGGGACATATTCACATGTTATGTTTACTTAGGATAAAATATTCTTTCTAGAAGTCTTAGTTGGCTTTTCTAGAACTTATCTTATCTAGCTTGTAATGATTGATTCCTAGGTAGTTAGTTTGTTAGTTGTCTCATGTCATAGGATTAAGACACTTGTCACGATATTTTCTAATCCTATCTCTCTACCTTTCATTTAGAAGAAAGGTATCTCATGTACATTTGCATCAAGTATATTTAACCAATATTCAACCTTGCATTGTTGAAGCAAGCTTTCTTTCCATTTTCTCTCTTGTGGAAGTTGTTTTGGTCTAACAACTATTCCTAGGGGTGTTTGGGAGTCACCATTTAATCCCATAGGTTGGACAAATATTTTTTAATATTTTAAAAAAATCCTAATAGAAAATTCATATCTAATTATTTACTTGCAAAAAAATTACAAAAAAATATATGTCACATCTGGGCATGTGTCCTCTACTTATATTGAATGATTCAAAAAAACAATGTTTTTCCTCATCATTAGCGTGGTCGAACAAACAATTACTTTTTATTTTTTCTAAAATTTTAATGTACTATTGCATTAAAATTTTAAAATTTCAGCAAATCAAAACTACTTTTTTCCAAAAAAGGCCTAGTAGCTTACAAACTACATTCAATTTTCTATAGATCCTATTCCTACAAGTTTTCAAAATTATGTTAATAACCTATTCAAATTCTTATGTGAAGTATCTTAAGTCTATTTTTTGTATTTACATTGCCACTTAAGGGCCATGTTTGGCCCATCATGATTCTGCACTGACCTAAAGTTGAGTTAGGAAAGTCACCAAAATAATAACCTAGAGCATGATCAGGATACACATACTAACAAGATGCACTATCTAGGAAGGATGACAAGTATAAAGATTTATTTTATACCATTTCAATATTACAAGAAGATTGGGGAGTAGAAGCCAAAGTAGAGTGGAAAAATGATGTTGCTACAATAAATCTCATTCAACAATTACAAAGTGATCCTAGTAGTTTAGATATGTTTTGTTGGAAGGGAGATTATTTTTGGTGTAAAGAGTGATTTTATATTTGCAAAAATTCCTCTCAGACAAAATATACTCAAAGAGATTCATTAGTCTCCAGTTGGTGGTCATTCAGGATTTTTGAAGACATATCATCAAGTCAAGAAATACTTCTTTTGGGAAGGGCTAAAATGGTATGTTCAAAATTATAACAAATTTTTTGGTTTTTCAAAGAAATAAAGGGGAGACAATTAAGACACATTTTCTCTTGTGACACCTAGTTATTCCTATCTAACATTGGGAAGAGATCTTTATGGACTTCATCAGAGGGCTTCCAAGATCTAATGGTAAGAATTTCATCATGGTAGTAGTGGATCACTTCACTAAAAATAATTTTTTTATTGCATTATCACATACTTTTACAACAAGTATAGTGGAAAAAATTATTTTTGGATAATATTCAAAAGCTACATGATATACCTAAGGTTATTGTCAGAAATCATGATCCTATCTTCACTAGTAACTTTTGGACAAACTTATTCTCATGTGTTGGGTACTCAATTGGCTCATAGTTCTTCATACCATCCTCAATATCATGAAAAAATTAAGGTTGTTAATAAGTGTTTGGAAGGATATCTACATTGTTTCACTTTAGATAAAATGTCTTAATGAGTAGCTTGGCTACCACTTGTAGAATGGTTCTATAATAATTCCTTCCATAGCTCGTTAAAAATGTCTCCATTTATGGAAATATATGGATATCATCCTCCTTCCATCACATCATCAATGAAGGTGTCACAAATATTTCACATTTCGAAGGATGACATGCTTCATCAACAACAGGTACTTTTAGGATTGAAAGATAATTTAACCATGAAACAAAACCTAATGAAGCAATAGGAAGACCAATTCCATAGTGAAATAATTTTTAAAGTGGGGGATTGGGTTTTTTTCCACATAAAATTGCACCCTATTGAACATAGGATCAAAATTATAATGAAACAATTTAAATGACCTTAAGGTTTGGGACCATGCAATTTGAGGTTAAGTCTCTAGAGAAGGTCAACTCCTCTTTTGATCCGAGTGAAAATGTGTCAGTCCAACCCAGGACATGAAATTCTACCACTAAGCTAATCTAATAATTATTAGGAGAAAATGGATGTAAGGAAAGCATAAAGTGGAAATGGGAGGTGATACACCAAGAAAAATATGTGTTTCTTCCTACTTTAGGAAATACCATAAATCAATGAAATGGCTAAGAAACTCACTAAAACATGAAGGTAAGTGAGTTTTTTTCAGACATGCAAGAGAAAAGAGAAAAAATGGCTATATTTGATTAACATAAGGCATAAAATAAATCTTGATAGTTTTAGAATGCAAAAAATGTAGTGTTTTCCACATAAAACCCTAAAGGAGCTAAAGGAAGAACCCTTAAAAATGAATACAATGCTTGCCTTTATAGTTTAGGCATAGCTAAGATGACTTCAAAGAAAACCCTAACCTAACTAGGGTTAGCAACCAGTAGAAATCTGTTTGGATTAGATTTGGATGATAGGGACATTGAATATCATGCATAGACCTAGGGAGCCTTGATGTGGGTTTCATGCCTCTGTATTAAATTCTTTTTAAGTGTAGGGAAGAGAACTCCCATAAAATCCACTGTAAAATTTGATCTGCAATAGAAGGAATGTCTCTTCCATACATAAAGAGGTATGGGTGTCACTTTTGCATTGAATATGGCATGGAAATCCATGAAGGATAAGTTCTGTAGTGAGAAAATCTGATCCTAGAAGCTGAAAATTTCACTTTGTCATTACTATAAGTGCTCCCACTAAATGGCATACTTAACTATTGATAGAATTGAATTTGAGTCATTTCATCTAAGATGGAGGAACAAGATCAAATATTTTTGGGAAGTTTAAAACATGGTCGTCAATCTACATAAGATACAAGATCAATAGCCCATGCATCCCCTTAGACTAATAGAAAACCTTTAAAAATGTCTCCAAGAGAGAAAGTTATATGAAGAGGCAATGCGCTTGACACCAACCTACCGAAGACATCAATTTATCAATTGTGGTTGATTTAATCAACTTTCATATACTCTCCCATATAACATATAGTCCTTTGATAATGGTTCACATATATTGTAATACTATACAAATTATATCACTCTATTATTTGCATTGAAGCCCTAATAACATAGCATTTTGACAACCGCAACTACTTAGGAGGGATCATAAATATCCATATGTATTAATTATGCTCATAATTACATTCATGTGTTAGACCAAAATATAGAAACAACATCCGCAAGTTGGCCACATAAAAGGTTCCTATCCAAAAATTCCTAAATGTGTGATAGGTCAAGTCCAATAGCCTACACCCCACTCTAGAAGCTAGAATATGCTATGTGGTTATAAATGTGGACATATCTAGTCCCAATGGTCATCCAAATTCCATCTCTTGGGAGCACACACTACAAGCCTCTACTACATTTTCTTTGAAACATCAACTATTACAATGACATACCCTAAACATTTTGGATCAGGCTTGTGGATATCTTGAATCGATAAAATTGGATGTAGCATGATACAATAGACATCCTCCAACCAATTTCATCACCATATCTAGTTATAGATATATTCGCAACCCAAGATACTCTACAAGGAGATTGATGGTTAGCGCAAACCTAAGTCTCATTGCATAAATTACCTAAAATACCTTAGATGAAATGTGGTGTAAAGAATCAATACAATCTAATGAGAAAAAACCATGTGTTAGGCCCTGAATGGCCTGGGGTTAGTGCATTATTCTTATTTGTTGAAGTCTCAAAACCAAAGTGTGAAGAAAAAAACTATTGCAATAAGAAACAACCACATCAATGTTTGAAGGACTCGAGAGAGAAAGAGATGACAAAATAAATCTCCTCCAATAGTAGAAATCTTCGTGAAACAACATGATGATGAAACCTGGTAGAATTTTGGTATTTCAAGGGAATAAACAAGTTGTCCCACCATCACCCCACAAAGTCTTTGCTTTCATGATGAAAATTAAAATGTGCACCAATACGTATCATTTTTTCGCTAACTTACATGGGAAAAAGTGTCAGAAGAAAAGGTCCAATGAATGAAGAGCTCTCACGATACATAAATACCTTTGATGTATGTGCATTGAAAACAACTTACATTCACTAGGGAATGAATGGGCCAATGCCTTAAAACATATGAGGATACTAACATAAAACTTTAGGAATTTGATACATCCTTTTAGACCATGGGTCTAATTGGAAACTTAGAGAAGGGAGGTCAGTAAACACATGATGCGACAATCCTTAAGTCATAACTTATGAGTTTGACCAACTAGATATAGGGAGTCAACAGAAAAATAAAACAAAAGTAACTGTAGTATTGTCTAGAGCTAGGGTTTTTAGGGTTTTAGACCTAAACAAAGCATTGTGAAAATATTTATAAAAAACTTCAGCAAGGATATAATTATTTTGAAGCTCAAGACATGGGAAAAAACTATGAACCAAGAGTTTTTAAGAAAATACCATTAGGTTGCACAAAGTGACAACATTATGGATATTTTTGTGGGATGATTTCCTACTAATCATGGAATCTGGAGGCCTTATTAGTCCATTGGGAATAGATTCATTAGGGAATTCTTCAACAACTATTCCTCCCAAAAGAAAAATAAAACATTTGCATTTTTCACTTGGAGAATAGAAAGAAAACTAGAACACACATTCCTTTAAAGATAATGCAAGGTGTGCAAGATCACTTCATGAAAAGTAAAAAGTACTAAATAATATATACATGGCTTTAGTAAAAATAAAATTATAGAATGTTTCCCCTATCAAAGATGAGCCTTTTGAAGGAGTTAATCTCCCTCAGCCCATCGTTACAGGCTTCATCCAACTACAACAACTGAAAACCTCTCCCTGCATGCAAGGAACTACAAAAAATTCTTGCAAAGTGAAGGATCACTTCAATATAAAATTTACCATTGCAGGGGAACCATATGATGTAAGTGTCAAATTCATCTGACACTAGTGCCTTAGGTGAACATATAGTAACATGGGTGAGTTTTTTGAAGATAGTGCAAAGTCAAGGAATAAACCATCTATAGAGGGAAGAGAACTCTCCTCATAAAAAGATAAGATGTTACTATAACTATTGACCTCCTTACATGAATTGAAATAGAAAGTTAAATTTTCCAATTCACGTGGTGATGCAAATTATGCCAAATATTTTTATTGGTAACACAAGAAAGATCTTCTTTATGCACTTCGAATGAAATTCTTTGAAGCTCGAGCATACTATCAAATTGATCAATATGATAACTACTCTCCTAGAATGTGTGTGGTTTCTCAATGTTGATTTTTTCATTGTGTTGGTACCATGTAAAATATTCTAATTTAGGCACATTATCCCTGATGTCAAAAGTCACATCTTTAGCTTGAATGAAGACCTCATATTCAATATTTCCACAATTAGGAATAGCATAGAACCAACAAGAATCATTATTACTTGTATTTATGTACACTTCATCAACACATACCTCAGATTTGTGGGATACTTCAAGTGAAGAGATAAATTCTTCATATTGTCTCTATGTGTTTATTTATTCTTCTTGGTGACTAACTACAACAAGAGAAACCTAGCATGATGTGACCATCATGTCTTCTTCTCCCACAACCTCACTCTTATGTTTCTCATGATTTTCCTCTTCTAGGTATGATGATATGATATTCAATATTGAACAATAAACCTCTACAACATCTTGAAAGGGATCCTCCTCAAGATCCTCCTTACAATTGTAGACCTCAAGCTAATCCAAAACTTTTGAATCATCCTCACTCATCAAGGTAGACTCAAGCTATTCAAAAGTGATGAGGGTGCAACCCGAGACACAAAAAAAATCACACAGAAAAACTAACAAATCTTATTATTTTCAAAGTATGAAATTCCTACATGCAGAGGATCTCAAATCCTCCAGTTTTGCAATACATGCAAATTACAGAAAGAAACTACAGAAATTCCCCTATTCGCAGCATGCGATCTTCTTTCCCCAAAAACTCCTAAAAGAAACAGTAACTCGCCCATAAATAGCCCGTTTCTTTGTTTGGAGCCAAAAACGGGATTCAAATTATGCACCAACTTTCGGAAGCCCTAACTCAAGATCTAACCGTCAGATCTTCAATGATAATACCTTTTCGGAAAGCTCTCGCGAAGATCTCTTGCCGGAAAGTGGGGCCTAAAGGCTAACCACTTTCGTATTCCGCCAATTTTTCAGGCCCATCCGGAGCCTCTAAGTACCTCAAAATTAGCTCCGAAGATTTCATAAGGCAAAAAGCAGAAATTGAAACTTGAATAACTTTTGAACCGGAAATGCTCTTGATCTGATTCTTTCACCAAAGTGTTTATTATTATGTCCTGAAGCTTCCCTTAAATTTTTGTCTCCTCACGCCTTCAAATTCATACCTGCTAAAAATAGCAGTTGAGCAGAAAAAGTAGAAAAGCAGTTCTGAAAGTTGGGAATTCTTCTTCGACGAAAAGGGTATCCAGAAATGCAAAAACATCTACAAAAAAAATCTAAATGAAAGTAAATATATTTTTGGGTGATGCAGGATTGCCCTTACACCACTGGATGCTCCTGCATCAAAAAGCCTCTACTAATGTACACATAGGTGAGCTCTCCTCCTATTTTCAATAAAACCAGGGAGCTCATCAAAAGAGAAAATTTATACCTCTTTCTCATCATTCCTCCTTGTTCAATGTATTGTTGCTATAACCGATCATCTTCAACTGTTTCTTGAAATAGGCCAAGAAACTCATTGTTTGGAGCATAAGAAGGTTCTTCAGCAACAAATTCTTCACTCCTAGCTTGTAATCTCTTGCTTTTTTTTTTTCTTCTAAGAAATTAGGATCCCAAATAACCGGCCCAAATTTTTAAAATGAAATACAAATGGAGGAAGAAAAATAGTCAAAAAGCCATTTATAACCTGGTTGGGATTCTAGATGGGGTTGTTCATTCAGAAGATTCGAAAGAAAAAGTTGAACCTCCTTAGGGATAGGATTTTGTGAAGAATGGAGGCTCTCAAAACTTGGTATCTTCATCATAGGAGATCTATTTTATGGTTCAAGAGGTTCAATAAGAGTTTCAAGAGGCTTATTAGAGTTCTTGAAACTCATAAATGTATATTTGTGTATCTTTTCCTTAGCAAGATTCTTTAGGACTATTGGGGGAAAAATAGAAATTTCAAAATGCTTGTTAGGATTCCTTATACTTAAAAAATGATACTTATGTACCTCCTCCTTGGAATGTTTCTCTAATATTGGAGGAGATGTTTTCATAAAATGAGGAACACAAGGGGCTACTTGAGCCTCTAGACCTTGTGCTAGAGAAATTGTGATTGTCAACTTCATTTTCTCCTCTTTAGTAATAGACTTCCTTGCAAGACATTATTCTTATTGTTTCCTTCTTTGGATCTCCAAATAGTGTTCATATCTCCATTGAGATTTTGTATTTTGTTGTTAGTGATTTTTATGGGCAAGTTCATAATTTTATGTAAAATAATATTGTTATCCCTAATAGGCTTGATAAGAAAATACCTCCTATTGCTCCTAATACTCTCACTCCTCTCTAATATCATCTAGATATCTATTGATATCCATTAAAAGGAATTTGAGTTCACTCATCTTTGTATTACCAACATTTTTGGGGCTGAATGGGAGAGTAAACAAGATGTTTTATAACATAATGATTATCTTGGGGATGTTAATAGGAATGTGTAGACATCAAATAAGATTGAGCAAGGGGTGGGTGGTAATTATTTTGGAAAATATTGATAACCCACTACAACAAAGCTCTGTGAAGTGAATGGGGAAGCATTACTAGTCTTATACTACTAATGGGGAAGAGAAAAGTTGGCATTATCATTATATAGGGGAGTGTACATGTCATTTCCATATTAGTTTGACATTTATTAGCATGGGAAAATATTTTTCAATGATTTAAACAAGAGCAGAGATCTATTGACCAAATATATTAGGTACATACCAATAGAGATACCTAAAATGATATTACAAAGTCATTGTTCATTGTAGAGTCACCAAGTGCTTGTATTATTGTCTAATGATTGTACCTACTAGGAAACACACCAAACTTCTTAGTAGAATGAATTAAGGCTCATTAAAACTATTCACTCGGATGAATTTACATTTCTTGAGCCAGTAGGTTTATCTTAGATTCACCATGGCATTTGATTATATGCCTCAAAGGAAATATGTTTAAGGACACATAAAATACATCAATAGAATGATTTAAAGCTCATGAAACCAGTCCCATTAGGCATGCCAAAAAATATTCACTTAAAATTGCACCCTACTAAACATAGGCTCGAGATTCTAATGACACAATTAAAATGACCTCAAGGTGTGGGACCTTACAAGTTGAGGTCAAGTCTCTAGAGAAGCTTGGCTTCCTCTTTTGATCCAAGTGCAAATGTGTTGGTCCAAACTAGCACATGAAATCCTACCACTACCCTACTCTAAAAATTCTCAAGGGAAATGGAATGGGATGGAAGGAATACATAAATAGGAAATGGGTGGTGATACACCAAGGCAGGGATGTGTTTCTTCTTGCTTCATAAAATGCCATAAATCAATGAAATGGCCAAGAAACTCACTAAAACATGAAGGTAAGTGAATTTTACTCAAACATGCAAGATATAAGAGAAGTAATTGCTAGATTCCATTAGCATAAGGCATAAAGAAACCTTGACAATTATAGAATGCAAAAAATATAGTCTCTACCATAGAAAAATACTAGAGGATCCAAAGGAAGAACCCTTAAAAATCAATATTTCAAAGGGGTAAAATCTTAGCACCAAAATCATAAAACATCAAAGGAAATGAAATCAAATTTAAATAACCATATACCTTTAGTGACCCTCAATATTGAGCTCAAGAGGCACCCTACTCTTGTTGGATTTTCTCAAGTATGGATGTGGATTTCTCACAAGATAACACCAACATAATATTAACCAATTTCAAGATGGAAAAATGAGAGGTTGAAATCCCAATTTATAGAAAATTGGATGGGAAAATGGAAGGCTAAGATTGAAATTTAATGAAGGGATAGAATTGATTGAGAATGTGATGCATGGATCAAGGGTGTGGCTCATTAGCATTGTGACAAGTGTCACAATTGGGTGTGAGAGAGATGAGGTGTGCTCACACATATGTTAGCACACCTTGGGATGAAAAGAATTTAAATTTTGAAGGCTATGTGTAAGATAGTGGAGGTAGGTGGGATTTATCTCATTAATGAGACAAGATGAGGGGGTTGAGAATGTGTTTTAAATTAAGAAATAATGGTAATGATGAGGGTTAGGATAGTTAATCAATGATTAATTATCTTAATGAGTTATGTGGAGTTAATAAAACATGGGTTTATTCACTTGGGTGGAGTTAATAGTTGAAGAATAGGATAATGAGGGTCAGTGCGTTAATTAATCAAGGATTAATTAACACAATTGGGATTAGAAGCATAGGGGCTTTTAGTGGGATCAATTAAATAATAATAAAAAATTAATTGATTAAAATAAATATAGTTTTAGAGAGTGATATAATTAATTAAATCAAACATTTAATTAATTCATTAAATAAATGTATTTAATGAATTAAAAGGGGAGGAATGGATAAATTAATTAAATAATTCTATTTAATTAGTTATGACGAAATGATGTCAAATTTAGGGTGGCTACATATTTCCCCTCTTTGATGTAGTGTTCAAAGTGATACCGTGTCAAAGAAGTGTAAAATTTTCCCACAGTGGATTGAAAAGTTAGTTAGGAGGTGATGCCCCCTTGAGAGGCTGACCAAAATTTTTAAAAAAATATAAATTTTTGGTTAGGATCTTGAAAATGATAGGTTAAAATGATGTGGCATGGTGTAGAAGAAAAAGTTATTAGAAAGTGAGCAAAAAAATGGATGAATTAGGTGGTATGGGGAGGGAGAACGAGACATTTGATGCATCAAGTATGAAAGAAATAGGGTTTATGGGAGGTGAATAGGGTTAAATAGCCTATAAATAGGTTGTGAGGGGCCCAAAAAGTAATTTTATATATTTGATTGATGATTTGGAGCTTAGGTGGAAGAGTGGAGCAACAAGGGAGATTCCTCGACATAGACATCGTGTAGTGCAAGCTCAAGAGTACCAATGGATGGAGGATGCTGACAAGCTGGTATGTAGTCTATCCCTTAGGTTTAGGCTAGGTTAGGGGGGTCTAGGGTAAGATTAATTAGGAGACAAATCTGGGAAAAAAAAAGTGTAGTTTCATGAAATTGTACCTAAGGGAAAGATTGTTGTGCTTGCATTTTTGTGGTGCCTACAGTCGATTTCAACACCCTTGTTGAAAAACACGGTGCCTATTTTTGGTGTGAATGTGTTTGAAGCACATTTTTTTAATGTGCACTAGTGGGGGGATTGGGGAAAGGGAAAAAATGCTTATGTAACCTGATGCTTGCATAAAAAAATGATGCACTTGGGTGAAAATTTGTTGTGCCTACGTAAAGCGGGGCTTGGGTATAAAATTGATGCACTTGTGTTTAGTAAAATGGAACTTGCACCAAAAAAAAAAATTAGTTTCATGAAAACTACAAGGGTGGGTCGGTTAGGTTAGAAGTGGGTTAATGATTGGGATGAAAAGGCAGATGTTATTTTGTGAAATGATGCAAGAGGACCTGAAGGTCTTGCAGTCACAAGAGAAGTGGATGGCAGTTATGGGGATACTACGATAGAGAATGGTGCCTGAGGATGAAAAATAGCTACACTTGATGGGGTTGTATTTTGTCTCTTGTATTCCCTAGATCTGAGCACATAGAGAATTGATGACAGTATTAGTAGAGTGGTGGCATAGTGAGATGAGCAGTTTTCACCAAATCACTAGTGAGGATATAGTCACAATAGAGGATGTATGGTGGATCCTTCAAATATTGATAAGTTGAGAGCTATTGGTATACCATCTACAAGGAGCAAGAGCCACATTATGGAGGATATTTGCATGTCAATATTTGTCATTCCAAGGGGTAGAGATGGACCTGGATGCAGGGTTGGGTAAGTGGCCAGATCTTTGTCTCTTTGTATTTGTGTTGATCACAGGCACCTTGATATCAGATAAGAGCTCTCGAGGATTTACAGTGGGCTAGGAAGGAGTGATGGAGGGTATGTTTAGTGAGGGGATATTATATGCATGGGGGGTAGTTGTATTGGGAGATTTGTAAAGAGAGATACATTATGTTGTGTATAGAGGAGGGCAAAGTTTAGTTGCAGGAGTGGCTCTGTTACACATTTGGGCATTTGAGCATATTTTCTTACTGTGTCCTATTTGTGAAAAATGATGGTGGTAGGATATATGCCTTATATTTTCATGTATGCGGGGTTTTGACAACAACAAAATTTGGGTGAGTTGGACCATTGGCGTAGGAATATTGATGAGATGGATTCATTCATTTGGAGACCAGATATTGACTACAAGGACTAGGAGGATGATCACTTACAATATATTCCATATATCTAGAGATTTCATTACTTGATAGGGTAGACTCCTATTATCATTGAGAGGTATCTTCTTGTACGAGTATTACAACAGTTTGGATAGTGGCAGGGAGTTCACCAAATTGGGGAATGTTTTGCATGGATGGCCTATGAGAGGTGGTAGTGGGGTGGCTTCACTAAGTATGATACAACCTATTAGATCTGGAGGGATATGCCAACAGAGGACTGGGATCCGAGGTGAGCAGTTGAAAATGTCGATACCATGAAAAAGGATGATACCTAGTGGGAGATGAATAGACCTCTTCGGCTTACCATGCCTTGTGATTAGCTAGTGTAGTAAAGGGTCAACTCAAGTGCTGATTATAGTGATAGGAGTGATGATGATGGGGAGGATGGGGATCAAGGTGTTAGAGGAGAGGACATTGGAGGAGGTGGAGATGAGAAGGGTCACCATGTGTGGAAGAGGGATGGATACTTATAGGCTCAACTTGATGGAATGACACTGGAGAGATACCGGCTCTAATAAGTGCATCATTAGGCCCAAGAGGATCATCTGTAGATGGTGGGTGAGAGAGTTATGGAATGGGCCAATGTGGTTCATTTACATGGGCAAATGGATGAGTAGGTGGGTGCAGTGACTACAAAGAGGGATGAAACTAGGGCAGATGCTCATGTATTGCAGGCGAGAGAGATGCAGTTAGGGCTAAGGTGGTGACTTTTTTGAGTGAGAGGTATGCAACTAGGGTAGAGGTAGTTATATTATAGGAATTTCTATATGGGGGTTTGGTGGTGGAAAAGAGGATGGTGGGTAGTTGACGGTGATCATAGTCGAGTGAGATCAGCTAAGGAGAGAGATAGATAGGCTATAGAGAGATAATTATGTAGCTTGTGATATGTTAGGTGAGGGTGGAGTGGTTGTTGGCTTTGTAGAGTATGGTCGGGCTACTTGAGAGGTAGAGTGGTGGAAGAGGGCATATGAGGAGGTACTGCCACCAGAGCAGAAGATTGTTAGTGTTATAGTGAGCAGCAAATCACATGGGCCATCTCACTTAGGGCTATCAGTTACTATGGGTCCACCATGGGAACCATAGAGAGATCCACTACAAAGATCTCCCGATAGATAGTCGGATGCGGAGAGCACAAGATAGTGCATGTTGACTATGAATTTTTGGATTTGCCCCAAGATGGGTTCCAACTTTTGTCTACACAAGAGACTATTATACATATTATGTCATAACTTTATATTCTGATATATATGATGGATTTGGTATCATATGGTTTATGACGATGTTAAATGTGGCTTTTTATTATGTGATGTGGATTAATTATGCATGTAATGTGATTTATGTTTATGAATTTTATATGATTATGCTTATGCTAGATGTTATTTATGGATAATAAGGATATGTATTTATGATGACATGTGAAACATTTATGTTATGGATTATATGTAGATTCTATAATGCTTTTTATGATATGCATGGGATATGCAATTGATGATATTTGAAGTATTTACCAGATCTTTGTGATGCAAGTTTGACAGCGAAGGACTTGTGTATTCATTACATGATGGATGATTGGAAGGTGGCAAAAAGCAACTACCCATCTGAAGGTCATTATTTGATATAAGTCCTAGTCCATTAATAGATTGTATGGTATTAGGTGTACTAAATCTTTCCTTTGATAGTTTTTTTATAATTTACCTTTAAATCCTATGGCGAGGGTACAATAAATACCATATGTTTTTTTCACTTTTTCATTGTGATGTATTTTCTAGATAAATATTTTTGTTCAAATAGTTTAAATTTGAGCAAGGGAAAAAAAATTAAATTTAATTCTCATTAAAATATCTAAATTAATTTGGTTTCTTAAATAAACTAAAGTTCCCTCAAAGAATTAACAACAAATCTCACAAGCTATGCACCCAAATTGGAGATTCGATTGCCAAATCAGTTAGAAAATTCACCAAACTTAACATGAAAATAAATAATAGGAAAATAGATACTATTTTTAGAAAACCCATGGCCTCAAGGTTAAGATAATCAACCAAAAAAAATTTCTACACATAAACCCCAAAACAGTGAGCAAATTTGATGCCTCAATTACACTACAAGCTCACAAACTTCAGGGTAAACCCACAAAACTTTAGGAAAACTTATTTATTGATATAATAATAAATTTACATAGTAAAAAATATTATAACCATAGTATTAGGAATTTGAATGAACTCCTACAACTTATATTTCAAGTAAACCTAAAATACTCCCAAATAGGGTGCCAACAGGCACTATAGAACTACGCTGCCGGAAACCAATCTTCACCAAAGACAACAAAACTAAAATATGCATGAAATAAAAAGTATAAAATTATTAAAAACAAAAAAAACACATCCAAAATTCTATTTATACCATAAAAAAAAAAACTAAAATGAAATATGAAACTATTAACCCCAAAACTCCTAAAAATCATCTACAATCTGCCAAGAAAACACTACGAATTGGAAGCCTTCAGCCCAATGGAAATCTCTGGGTGAAACTACACCAATATACCCTTGAAAAAATTTCCCTTAAGAATTTTTCCTCCATGGTTTATCATCCTTGAATAACTATATTGATAGGTTTATCAACCTTGAAGAGAAAACAACAACTTTTGAGAAAATAACAAAGTGAATAATGCAAGAATGAATCCAAATTTATGTTTTATTGGAAAAGATTCAATTTCCAAGTTGGGAGACCCAAATTCATGACCAAGGTAAGAGAATAATATTTCATGCAAATATTTTTAACTCCTTTTTTCCATTTTCCCATCACCTCCTAATATTCTCTTCCAAAATTTTCCAAAAACCCATGCCAACTTGGATAAATTAAAAAAATTGAAAAAAAAATTAATATTTATCATTAAATCAAGATTTTCCCAATCAATTTGAAATATAAATTTTTTTGGTCTATTCATAAGTCACGACTTACTATTTTTGGGTAACCAACTTACTAAAAAATAGTAATTTTCTATTTTTAGAAAATTCAAAAAAAGGGACATGACAAGTCCTCCCTTTCAAAAATTTATTTTCCTCAATAAATTCTAATAATGATGATCCAAAATCATGATTCCCAAAATAAACAAACATTGCATACTGCAAAATAGATTGTGATCCTATACCTATGAATCATTGTATTGTCCTCTCAAACATCTTAATAATTTCTTGGAGAATGTTCCTATGTTGTGTAATTTCATGAATATGAATTTGAATTTGAAACCTCTTAATCCATATTGCTATATTTTTTATAGTTTCCCTTCAAATTTTTTGAATCAATAACCTCTTCCCTTCAACTCCTTCCTAGAGTTGTGTATGTGCATTATCACCAAGAAAACTATACAAAAATCTCTTGCAAGCATTATCAAAGACATAAATCTGTTTTACGCAGCATAGAGGATGGTTAAAACAAAAATATATCCTCCATAATAGTGGATACTAATCTTGGAAACAATTTCCTTCATTACCTTGAAACTGTGGAGACACTTCTTGTAGGTTATATCACCAACTGCTACCAATCTCACCTCTGTTTGAAAGATGCTTGATACAAATTTAGGATCTGATTTGGAGAAGTAATGTAACATATGAATAGAAAATTTCATCACATAACATAACTCCAAACTCCACAAAATTTTTAATATTTATATTGAAACACAAAGGCCCTTCTTACAGAAGACTATGCACTTTTTGAATCTTCCACAAACACAATCTAATCTTCATATAAATTTTTCAACATTAAAGTAGAAAATAATTTTATGAAATGTTCAACCATGCTAGATAAATTACTAATATTATTTATAGCTTCCACCTTAATACACTTCCAAAAAAATCTCCCACTGCAATACAAATAGTGTCTTGGATTTCTAGCTAGAATTGTATTGTCATTTGGCAACTTGAATTTTAGACTTTTGAAAAAATTTATCATTTTAAGGGTCTGATTCTTGTTGTTATTGGGATTTTTATAATAGCTTTTACAATCAATATCACAACCAATACATCTTTTGTAAAAATATATTTCATTCTCCTTAACATTGTTGAGATATATAACATGAAAATGCATAGTCAAAGACCGAAACATTACCTCAACCTATGAGTAGTCATTTTCAGCCTCTTGAATTGGACTATAGGATCCAAAATATAGAATAATAGTAATAATAAAGCAGAAAAAATCATTTCGTGATACTCTAAAGGCCCAAGAGATAAGCAACAACATTTTAATTTGGAAGATAATAAACCCCTAAATTTTTTATCACAAACTTAACATTCTTCGCATTTCCATTTAAAATGTTAGTGGCCAAAACATCATTAAAAAAATGAACCATGATGAAAATACCATGTTCTCTATGGAAGGATTCAAAATACCAAGAATCATTCATTATGAAAAATCCATTCTTCATCATCATTTGTAATCCCACTTTTAAAACTTTGAACTTCATTTTATCAAACTTATTGAAATCTAGTCTTTGCAGTAAAAACCAAATATTTCTCTTTCTTGAAACTCCATACTCAAAAGAAAAATCAAATGAAATATATGGAGTGTTTAGCATAGGATATGATATTATTACCTTTTCATTACCCTCCCACACTTCTTGCATTGTCATGTCTTGATTCACTTTTAATTTGTAAGTCAATCTATGAGGCATAAACATGAGCTTTATGTGCTCTTTGCAAATCACTATCAACAATTAGCTTGATACCAACTCAATATATGAAGCGATACTGATGTTTTCATTATCAATAACATGCTAAAATTTCCACTCCTTATGTGATCCTAGTAGCATGTATCTAAAAAATCTCCTTTGCTGATTTAAAAATATCTTAAAGTCAAAATGAAGATAGAATTGCTTACCACACCCCAAAATTTTATGCATGTTATCCAAGACCAAGAAAATTTCTAGCCCAAGAACTTGTAGCACGAACCACCCTGAAGTGATTATCTCCATAAGGTAATCATTCATAATCTTTTCTTCATTTGTGAGGTTCAGCTCTAAAATGCAATCTATGAATTATAAACATTGGTCCTTGACAACATTATTAGAGTGCAAGATAACCCATATATAATTTATTTAAACATAGATGATAAAATTAGGAAACTCCTTAGCAACATTAAAGCATCCATTGGTTTCATTCATTGTTTGCAAATCGTAATAAGCAACACGAAGTTCATTTTGATCCCTTGGTGCATTTTGAATGATGCTTTCTACATGAATGTGTGTATTATCCAATCTAGATGAAAATTTCATTTCATTTTCAATAGACACCAATAATTCTCTTCCACAACTTCCCTCATGCATTCCCAAATTAAAATATTCTTCATACCTTTCACCAACAACATCATGGCTTTCCCAAACCTCATAAACATCCCTTTGACCAAATTGATGAAAATGTGTAGCATTAGGTTGAGGATCCACATCAACAAGGCTAATATATATTTTTTCAAAATAAAATCTCCTATGTATTTTCTCAAAATCAACATTATGAAACAATAAATCATATTTGTGATCAATATCATTAACATACCATGTAGCATTATTTCCATTAATTCCATCCTCCATGCATGATGAATTAAAAACAACATTTGAATGAAAGGGAAATTCATCCCAAGATAGATCCTCATCACACTTATATGCTGGAACACCTGGATCCCAAGTAAAAGAGGATTGATTTCTATGGTCAATGTGTAAGTATTTATTGTTCTTCTCATGTGTAATTACATTTTTGAGATATTCATGCTCCATATTCCTAGGACTAAAATTTTCATCATCTCTCTCCATAGGATTGGTTTGGAAGAAAACCACAAAGACACCTAAAATATCATCAATGAAATGATATGAGTAAACATTAAAAGCTAATTTGGAGATATCATCATGTTTGCATCTTTCATGCCCATATTTTAAAAGAACCTCAGAGAACCCATCATAATTATTTGATCCACTGGAGACATTGAGGTACATATAAGTCTTAGAACCTTCAACAAATGAATCCAAACTAGGATTCAAGGATATCATTTTTTCATGTTCTTCATGCACCACCTTATCCTCCATTATTGCATGCATGTCCAAGGGTTCATACTAAAAATTTTTAATGCATTCATCATTATTAAAAATATTCATTGAATTAGAATCTCATAATGTGAATTCTTCTACAACTATATAATCTTGTTCAACCTTTTGTTCAAATCTATCAACCAAAAACTATTTCTACACATAAAACCCAAAATAGTGAACAAATTTGAAGCCTGGATTGTGCTGCAAGCTCAATAACTTCATTGTAAACTTGCCAAAATTTAGGAAAAAATATGTATTGATAAAATAATGATTTTACATAGAAAAAATTAGTATAACCAATGCCTTAGGATTGGAAATGAACTCTTGCAACTTATATTTCAAGAAAACCCAAAATACTCCCAGAAACCAATCTTCACCAAAGACACCAAAACTAAAATATGAATGAAATAACAGGTATAAAAGATTAACAATAGAAAAATACATCCAAAAAGGCTATTTATACCAGAAAAAACAAACTAAAATAAAATATGAAACTATTTTCCCTAAAGCTCCTAAAAATCACTTATAATCTACTAGGAAAACACTGTGAATTGGAAGCCTTCAGTACAATGGAAATATCTAGCTGAAATTGCACCAATAGACCCTTGGAACCACTGACCCTAAGCCTTTTTCCTTCATGGTTTATTAGCATTGAAGAAATTTCTTCATAGGTTTATCAACCCTGAAGAGAAAGCAACAAATTTCTAGAAAATAACACGGTGAATAATGCAAGAATGAATCCAAATTTATTTTTTATTGGAAAATATTCAATTTCCAAGTTTAGAGATCCAAATTCATGACCAAGCTAAGAGAATAATCTTGCATGCAAATATTTTAAACTTATTTTT
Source organism: Sequoiadendron giganteum (assembly GCA_007115665.2). Lineage (NCBI taxonomy): Eukaryota > Viridiplantae > Streptophyta > Pinopsida > Cupressales > Cupressaceae > Sequoiadendron > Sequoiadendron giganteum. Next base: position 71,410,303 of record CM021102.1, read on the forward strand.
TCCATTTATCCATCACCTCCTAATATTCTCTTCCAAAATTTGTCACTTGTCCAAACCTATTTTCCACCACAAGATGCCTTCTTAAAAGTTAGATGTGCTCCTGCGAAAACTCATGCCAACTTGGATAAATTAACAACCTTGCAAAAATATTTAATTTTTATCATTAAATCACGTTTTTCCCAATCAATTTGAAATATAAGCTTTTTCGGTCTAATCATAAGTCCTGATTTACTATTTCTGGGTAACCAACTTACTAAAAATAGTAATTTTGTATTTTTTAGAAAATTCAAAAAAAGGGACATGACAGATGGGAAGATGGTTTTATTCGTAGAGTATGTCATAAAAAATGTTATAAAATTAATGGTAAATGCTTATGTGGAAATATATTTTTGTGCATATGATGGATGGATGAAAAAAATTTAACGGTTATGTATCTATGTCATGTTAATGATGTGAGAAAATTATCTTATTCATATTTCCTATATTATGTTTTAATGGTATGTGTATGAATGTCATGCCATTGATAGCACCTAATTTGTAACTTGGATGTCACCATGTTCACATTTACTTTGTCTCTTATGGTAGTTTTCATGGCTAAATAGCAATGACTGATTTGTATCATGGTAAAATAATTAGGAGGAATCGAGATGTGATGGTAGGATGTTATTTTTGTCACAATTCCTACTCATTTAATCTCTTTAATTTCAACCCAAGGGTGTCTAAAGTTATTTTTGGTAAGAGTCAGATCAATTTTAGGGGGTTTTTTGTGGTTTCAGCTTGATTAGGAGCATTTTGGAGTTAATTTTGCTCTATTAGGAGCATTTCTATGCTATTTCTATTTAATCAAAAGTGGTTCTTATACTATCCTTCTATTCCCTTATCTACTCTAAATAATCTTCAAAATGGAATTTAAACAAAGAGGTTTCGTTTCAAGACAATTTAGATTATGAAAGAATGGAAGATTAACTTTGTCTACACTATTGAATCTTGAAATCTATTTAAAACTTAATTGATTGTTTTGGAAATATACTATTCTATTCCTCACTTTACTAAATTGACAAGTAATTGTTCCTCTTTGCACATAATCCATTAAAATAATGATTTCGACTATTTCAGATCTGTAAATGAATTTTAACTAAGAAATAAACCATAGAAAACATAAATAGTAAAATGTAACTCTAATCTAAGATTATTTCCAACACACAAAAAATCAAATGATTCTAGTCTTAAGATAGAACAAAAAATAGAGCATAGCAATAACAAATAAAATTAACACTAAAAGGATCACCTTCCTTCTGAAAATGGACTGTTCTACTTTTGAAAATATTAAGCACATAGTTGAGATCAACTTCTTTTTGTTTGCTTAGAATGTGCCCAAATAGGGATGAAGTACAAAGAAAATGATTCTAATTTAAAACAAAAAATAAATTACATGAGAAAGTTCAAAAACTGATGCAATCTAACCTCCACCTGGGTTAGGGATGGATATAAATATCCCGCTCTTATTTCAAAATAAAAGACAAGCGGGAAATTAACTTAATCCTAGTCTAAGAGATATCCTGGCACATAGGAACATAATTATGTAGATCCTCATAACTTTCTTGAGTTGGCATTGAATTCTAGATTTCTGAACTCGAGGTGCTCTACTGGAACTACGATTGTGGTTGGTAGATCTCTCATCTGAACTGATGAGTCAAAAGGAAATCAGCTAAAAAATAACTCACTTGAGGATGAGTCACACACAAGTCAACCATTCATCACTTTTATATAGAAAATAATTAATACTCGATTGAGAAATAAATATGAGTCCAGTTATGTAATAAAGATGCTCTTATCATGAAATATTCATAAGTTAATCACCACATTAATCATGCATTTAACTATAGACATGGAAAATGTACAAGCTCGTTTTGGCACACCTGATCCCGATTACTAACAACGTTTCCTCTTAAATCACATTCTCAGTTGTTCATCACTTTCTATCTTTTAATTCAATAAATCACTATTTATTGGATTAAGTCTTCCTCTGTCAGTGATTAAATTAAAATCAATTTAATATAAATACCCTTACATCTCTATTTAATTAAATAAATCATTTTTTAATTAAAATTTCTAAAGTCCTCTCATTAAATTAAATAAATTAAAACCTTATTTGATTTAATCTAACATATTCCTTCTTGATTAAATAAATCAAATCATTTATTTAATAAATCATTTCCTCTCAATTCCCGACTTAAATCAATTCATAAATCTAAGTCTAAATTGTCACATCGCCTAATTCTCCATTAAATTAATCAAAACATTGATTAAGTTAACCCCTCACATTAAAATTCTCTAGAGAATGCAACTTGCACAATAAATCAATTACATTGATTTATTTAATTCTCTATTTTCCCTCACAAAACATCAAAAGGGAATATTCCTTCATTTGAATTCAAAAAGGCCAAGTGGGCTTGGTCCTTCTAACAAGGCATTCAATGCCTCTTACATGTCCTTGTGCATTGAGCCAAGTGACATTAACTCTATTTCTTTCTCCCTCCAACATGTCACATTCAAAATTCAAATTTGAATCCAATGGCATTTATCATACACATTGACCAAAATATGCTCATTCCTCAACCATTCACATCTTGACAAGTGGCACTTGGCCATTGGATGTTGAATGATCCCACATTCATCCAAATCCCTCATTCTTCCAACTTGGGAATCTATAAATGAGAGACTCTTCCTCTCATTTAAATATCCACAATTTGAGTAAACTTATTATACTCAAATCCATCCTCATCCAAAATTTACATGCAAAGTTACTCTCTTCAATGGAGAACTAATTTTGCTCATTACATCTAAGAATACCTCATATTTTCACATCCACACCAAGGTTATGCTCAAATCTCTTTGGAGATTTGACCATTTCTTCATCAATCCACATTGCAACCATAGGAATTGGGAAAGGGCCAATTGCAACATATCATTGGCACCAATTCCCCCATAAGATCATCATACTATTGGCTAGAATACGATTTAATCTCTGTTATATTTGAGTTTTGTGCTCCATTTTCCTAATTCTAGCTTAAATAGGTGGATTTCATGGGGAATCCTTCACTCTTTGCATGCATTTAGATCTAACACTAACAATTTTTGTCGTCTTTATGCATTTGCAGGTTTAGGGGTTCACATTTTGGTGCTAGAAGGAGGGCAGTTCAAGCATTTAAATCACGTTTTTTCAAAAATTTCACTGTTTCTAATGTTTTTTTTCCAGAAACAAGTCAAACAGAGCCACTTTTGCAAATAGAGCCATGCAGTGCTATATTGAGCCACTTAAAACTCAAACAGAGCCGCTTCTGCTCCAAACAAAGAAGCTTTTGCAAACAGAGTCGCACGGTGCTTTATTGAGCCGCTTAAAACTTAAATAGAGCTGCTCCCAGGTCAAACAAAGCCACTTTTGATTTCCTATTTTTTTACTCGAACTTAAAATGGCCGTATCTTGGCCATTTTCAAAGCCTTTTTTTTTGAAATGGGGTAGAATTTCATATGCTATCTAATGGTCTCGGTGTTTATTAACTTTGATAAAGTTAAAATTTTCAAAATTTCACCTAATCTCAAAACACTATGAAACTTGGCCTAAGTTTTAGGGTTTTTATGCTTGATGATTCATCTAACACTTATATTTTATTGTCCCTTAATCTCATCTAACATTTTGAGCACTTTTTTAGGCAAGGAAATCAAAAAGGGAAGAGAAAACAAAAACAAATCCTCTTATGAAATCTTTTTCTTTGTTGTATCAAGTGTCTTTAGACACTCTTGGAAGCAATTATAATTCCAAGTTTAGGATTTGATTGCCTTTATACTCTTAGAACACTAGATTTATTTTGGGTTTAAAAAGAACAAGCAAATTTCTTTTTTTAAACAAAGTAGGAGATTCATTATGCTCATGCTCATTTTGTACAAAGTGTTTTTAAACACTAAAGTGTTTTTCAACACTCTTTAAAGAATTTGATAAGTTCATTGATCTTAGGACACTAAATTTCTTTTGGGTTCTAAAAAGAAAAATCAAATTTTTTTTTCAAAATTTTCCAAGGGGCTAAAATGAATTTTAGGAAAACACACTAGATTTGGTTTAAAAGGTAACAATTGAACAAGGAAAACTCACACTTCATTTTTGGTGCTTAAAAAGAACTCATCATTGCTTTGAGACTTAAAATGAACCAATGTTTTCCATGTTTTGCAACCTTTCCTACAAATTAATATTATCTAAAATGTGTATGCACTTATCTCGCGCTTCATTATGATCTTGAGAATCAAAAACATTTTGGTAATATTAACTTGTTAAAAAGATTGTCTCCACATTTCAATTTGGGCACTTAAAATTGAACAAAACATGCAAGTGTGAGCATGACATATTGAAGAGGTTTTCCCTTTTATTTTTCAACAAGGGTTGTGTGAATGACAGGATATGTTAGCTCACTTTTGTTTATCTTAGAGGGCCTGCCTCGTGGGAAAAAGTAATCACCCAAGGGAACGACCCAACCGGGAACACGCTAAAGCCAAGCGACTTCCAACCGGTATATAAGTGTGAATTCTTGAGGAAAGTTCAAGAATCATGAGGATTATTCTTACAACATGGACAACAATGGACTCTTGCCGATGTTGGATAATCCCCCATGAACGGAATGCCCGCATTAGAACCCCTTGTCTAGAAAAAGGCCAAAACCTTGTCTATCTTGTTGGTGCAAAAGGTCATGTCCTTTGAAGCTACCCCACGTTATACATGTGGTCTTGTTGTAGAAATGGAAGGTATGCCATGGGATATTCACGGATACTAATGCTTGGCTGACCCAAATAAGTGAGTGTCATGGAGGGGAGCCAGTGTGGTCAAGCATTTAGCCATTCACACAAGATATGTGCAGCTGGATTTATCCAAGTGGGAACCCAACAAGATAATGCCTCATAATCCTAGGATTGTAAAAGTTCTTGAAAGAAAAGAACACATTGCTTGGTCCTCAAATTTTTTGCAAAACGAACATCAACAAGACCTTCAAATCTCAAACCCCTTTGAGGAAAGAAATACCTTTGACGAATTTAGGCAATCTTGCTTTCCCTAGGGATTATATCCTTAGAGGTTTCTAAGTGCTTGGATTTTATCATCATTTGTTTTCGATAAGGTTAAACATAAGAAACCTTTGCCTTGATTTTTCTTGATTTCCACATAATGCACTTTGTGGGATGAAAGAGAATTAGGGTATTGGACATTTAGTTTGAAAAGAATAATCAAAAGAGTGTTTGTGGTAAAAATAATCAAACCTAAGCAAGATAAAATACAATTGAACCACACATGTGCTTGGTCCCTTTTGATTCATTTGGTTTCCAGATAGCCATTGGTATTTTGGTTTGAATTACTCCTAGGGAAAAGCATGTTCTTCATCACCTTGGTCTTGTAAGTAAGTCCTCATAGGGTCATCTAGGATAAAAATCATCACTTCACCCATCTCTCAAAAATCAATCAAATTTCATCTCACCAACAACTTTTGGAACTTTGCAACATCACTTATGCTAGCCTTTTGGAAAATCAAAATCACCTTGTTTGACTTAATGCACCTAGTCATATTATCAATCTTCTTGAACAAATTTGCCTCTAGGATAACACAACTTCCTAAGGTCTATTAGTTCATGATCACTTTGATTTGGCTTAACACACTTAGCCAATTCATTCTCTCATGCAAGTTTTTCCTAGGATAACACAACTTCCTAGGGTTTAAAAATTCACCATCATCTTTGTTTGGCTTAACATACCTAGTCAAACTATCCTCAAAATCAAATAGAATCAACTCCTAAAGTCTAGCATTGATTGAAAGTTCCTAAACATTCAAACACCCATATCACTCACCCTTTCATCTTTCATCTCATCATTGGTCCTAAACACCTTAGAGGTTCACTCTCACAACAAGGTCAAAACACAAGAAGGACATGGAATATAAACTTGATGCATCCATCATGAGTAATCCAAGTCATCCAAACTATCCAAGTCTTGCAATACCACTTCATTATCAAAACTCACATTTATACATGGCATCATTATCTCCTCCAAACCTCAAAATTACAATGAATGTGAGTATGCCCAATCCAAAGTTTGGAACACCTTTCCCAATGATAGATTTAAATCCAAGTCCAAATTTGCAAATCTATCAACCAAACGCTCAATGCATGAGTTTTCCAAACAACATTATCCCACCAAATCCATACATGCCAAGTGCAACTTTACCAAACATGACCATTTCAAATCCACACTTGGTAAACTATGGGGTCAACATGTTTGCAAATCCCATCAATGTTGCTCAAAATCCAATCAATATGTTGATGACTCTAGGTATTGATTGAAGTGAAGGTAACACCATGCAAAATCAAAGTTACCTAAATCAAGGCAATATGATTCCCAAACACAACAATGTTCAATTTCAATCTATCATGTTGAATCAAAACATCATACCAAATCATCCCATCTTGCCATCGATATCGCAACAACAGGTGGCAACCATCCAATCAATCCCAATGATCAACACCATCCCCAACCCACCACCACCACCGCCACCACCACTGCCAAAACACAACACGACCAATTCATTCTCCATCATGTTGCAAGTTGCACAACAAGCTTCCCGCCAAAAGGCACTCCAAGCCCAACAAGCCACCCAAGTTGCGCAAGTGGCTCAAGTAGCCCAACAAGTACAAGCTCAAGCCCAACACTAGGCTCAACAGGAGCAAGCACAATTCTGGGCACTATTGCAAGCACTCCATCAACAAGCAGCTCAACAACAAGCCCAACAAAAGGAATTATTGGCACAACAACATGACCAAAAACAAGTGTTGTTGGCTCAGCAAAAAACACAGGCATTACTTGCTCAACAAAGCTTGCAACAGATTCCCACCACAATTGTTGAAAACAATGATCAAGATCTATCCATCAATGAACACCTTGAAGATGTTTCCACCTCATCTTATGATCAAATCAACATACATCAAGATCCATTCTTTGATCCTATTGACATAATCCAAGATCCTTTGACCAATGATGATGTTGAAAATGTCTCTACATCACCTAATAAGTTAGAGGACATATCTCAAGAATTCACTCCAAAGAATGATGAAAATATTTCACCAAGGTCTAGCAATGATCCTTTCCAAAACATATGGACATCTTTTGACCTCATAAAATTTGAGAAACTTCCTATGCCTAGTGAAGATATACAAGAAAACAATCCATTCTTTGAAATTGACCCATGCTAAGAACTTGATCCAAAGCATGTCGAAAGAAATTCTAAAATCATTCAAGATCCAGAATTTGCATCTCCAAGCTACTACAATGATATAATGGACACTCTCCTATCCATACAATATGACCACATCCACATAGGACATACTCCTCCATCTACCCATAAGATGCTTTATTTGGATGGACATGTAGATGATCTTCATTCAAAACAAGAGTCTCATACTCTTGATATCATTATCAAGGAACAAGAGTCTCCTACTCTTAACATTTATGCACATGGTCAATATATAGAGAAATACAAAGACCTAGCAGAAAAAAATCATGAAGAAGGCTTCTACAAAAGTCACGAATCAGAAACATCTTGTGAAATGAATCATGAGGAAGACTTTTACAAGGACAATGAATCATCAACACCTCTTGAAGAAGAACTACAATCTGAAGCTAAAGATATCAATCAGGCATTCATCCCACTTATGGAAGATCCTATCACTTATAAACTTGGATCACTCACATTTGTAAGGGAAAATCATCTTATCAATGAAAGAGCTATGACATTTGCAGATCTGCCACAAAGCAGAGAAGGATTAGCACCTTGTTTCCAAGGTAAATCATATCCTATTGCAAATAAGTTTTTTCAGCAGATGAATTATCAAGGCAGAGGATTAGGCCTACATGAATAGGGTATCCTAGAACCAGTGCATATTTTTGGCAATCCTAAGCATCAAGGCCTTGGTTATTCGACAACCAAGGGATATAAACATATCAGTAATACTTCCACAAAATTGAGGGCAACTTCATCTCGAGCAAACGTTAACATAGAGAGCATGAAGAATCCTTATGATGAAACCAATGCCAATATTATAACCAACCACATCATGAATCTTGATCCACCCATCACCCCATCCATGAATTGGGACCAATGTCAAAAGAAAGACTTGAATCGAAGCATGAAGAATGTTATCAAAGAAAAAGAAGCTAAGAATCATATCAGACAAATCAAATACATATGGATACCAAAGAATACAAAGAAATTTTATCCCTATCAAACTCCATTAGTCAAAGAAACTATGGGGAAAAATAAAAAAGGGAAAAGTATCCATCCAAGATGTTCACAAAAGAAAAAGCATGCTTCTCAAGTGACATACAAAGTGTATCAAGCAGTTGGTCCTAATTCCATGCACACTTCCATATCCACCCATCATTGCTCATCTTCCCAAGTTTGGAGAGTCAAAGGTTCCAAACTATCGACCAATCCATCTATTATTCCTAAACACACACCATCCCTGCCTCCATGCATAATATCCAATTCTCACATTGACCATGTATTGGTAGTGACCCTTCACCATAAGGATTCAAAAGGCACTCTATCGCGATGTGCACACAAGAATAGAGTTAACTCCGATGTCAGCAAAGCAAATCAGGGATCTCAAAAGTTGCATTCAAGTGCATGTATCTTGGCAAGATAGCTTCTTCAGGAAGGATATCGATGGCACATTATGATAGAAGCATCAACATCAACACCACCAGCTGGTTCAGCATCAACTTAAAATCTCTGAGAAAATACAAAAAATCAAAAAACATAAAAATCAAAAAAAAAAAATCAGAAAAAGGATTTGAAAACAGTAAAGGAAAAAATCGTCCTCTAGTGAAAACCACCTCGGTGGCACTTTGGACAGGTACCATGATGAAAACCTGGAAAACATGCGTCATGTGTAGAATCGAGCATCTACGTGTGCCAATTCAGGAGAAAGCATCTTATTGCATCCATAATAAAGCCAACATTCCATCCATATCATTCATTTATCCAAGAACCACTTATCCAATTCATTTTCATATATTTGCATCCATCTTCCACCTTATCTAGATCTTAATAAAGGTTCGGTAAATGCTTTACACTCGCTTATGGTAGTCATCTTGACATGGGTCATTTTCACTGATCCCATCCTACCCAATGTTATTTGAGCCTTGAAGCATTATCCGAATGAGAATCCTCTATTGGAACACCATTATCTTATCGAAAGATGATCCATATCCATTCATCCATCAGTCTATCCAAGAATCCACCCATGGCCATTCAAACATTGCTAGACACTAGGGGCATATATTTACATCTTGCTTTGGGAATAAATTTTGATCTATATCCTCCTACTTATGTGGTGATTTGAGCATTGGCAAACGTGAAATAAAACTGGTCAAAGCATTTGTGAATCAAATCCAAATCACTAGCCCATGGCATATTTTGATAGGAAGACATTCCTTATCAAGCTTTATCTTTTATCGAACATCAATCCAAATAATCAATATCAGTCATATCTAGCTTGCACATCAATGCCACATCAAATCATCAAAACAAATTTGTTCCAAATCAAGCTTCATCAATCTTGATCAATCAAATCCAATCAATTATCACCTTGTTTGACTTAATACACTTAGTCAAACTATCATCTTGTGCACGAGTTTACTCTAGGATAACACAAATTCCTTGGGTTTACAAGTCCATTATCATCTTGTTTGGCTTAACGCACTTAGCCAAATTATCAAATCCATAAATCGCATCATTTGACATAACAAACCTAGTCAAACTACCCTCTTGTATGAGTTTACTCTAGGATAACACTTCCTAGAGTTTACAAGTACATTATCACTTTTGTTTGACTTAACACACTTAGTCAAACTATCAATCCATCAATCTGATTGATCAATATTAAGCTTGGTTTTCAAGAAAATCTCAAAACAAAGCACTGATATCTTATCCACATCCAGATCGTCAAGATCATGCGAAAATCCAAAAACATTCAGAAAATCTGTCAAAAAATTCAAAAACATCAGAAAATCAAAAATTCAAAAACATCCAAATCATTCAAAAAATCCAAAACATGTCCAAATATCAAAAAATCATCATTGAGTCTTATCAGTCTTCCACCTTGTTGAACTACACCATCTCTGAGCTTGAACGTAGGCAAGGTTGATCTTTGATCATCCCCCGAGACAGTTAGAGATAGTCCTTAGGTGTCCGTCGCATTGGTAATCCGTTTGCCCATCCAGTCTGCATCTTAAGTCAATCCTTTAAGTAATAAAGTGGCAATCCATTTGTCCATCTATTCAAGGTAGTTGTCATCCATCAAACTACATGGTCTCTACGTGTATAACGTAGGCAAGGCTAATCTATAGATTAGCTTTTGAGACCCCTAGGATAGGTCTTTAAGTTAGTCTATTCGTCTTAAATCTTGAAAATGCCAAAAACATTAAAAAATGTGAAAATACCAAAAACAGCCTCAAAATATTTGAAAACCCAAAATGGGGAATCCATTTCATCTCGCTTTCACTCATGATCATCTTACTCATAATAAAGTCAATTGTCACTATCACCCTTTGGTGAGTAAGTCAGAAGCAAGTTTAGCAAGTTCCAAAGTAAACGCCTAAATCGTCAAAAGTTTTGAAAGTCTAAGTTAGTAAGCAAGCAAGTTGGTCAACTCAAAGTATCAATAGCTTATCACCCAATTAGTCCCATCAAAACCCTGATCACTACATGTCCTAGGATGAAGCTTTCCTACGATGGACATAAGCTTCAGGTACCCCACAGTAGTTTAGCCTTGGCTAGCGGTATGAAGAACATTGGCTTCTTTGTTTACTTTATCTTGGTCTTTTTGACTTATCTTATTTTGTGCTCATTCCAAGGACCTCTTAATGATGCCTAGACAAAATAGGTTTAGAGAGAAAAGAATTTGGCAAAGATCATTATCTTTTTTATCTGTTGTGCTTGTTGGATACTTTTGTAAAATAACTTGGTGAATACTTGCTTTGTTGGGTCCGTCCTAGCAAGGTTTCCATATGTCAAGTGTGAACAAGAGCACTCTTATCTGATTGTCGAGTCAAATTCCATCACACTAGGTACAATGTCATCCTAGTCCTTTATACCTTGATGCATCGTACCTATGTGTGTTATCAAACATAAAGTAATTAGCCCTTTGAAAATCCCAATTCCTAGCAATACATCATCATCATCGGCAATAATGTGAACTTGTGTGGATCCTCCTTCCATCCATCTTATTCTTCTTATTCTTCTATCTTTACTAACATTTCTATCTAAAATTGGTGTGTTGTATCAAAATATACATGAGGCTACCCATGGTCGATGACTGCCTATACATCATCAGAATTGTCTTCATCAAAGAATTATATTTCATCCTCTGATCAATAGAACCACTCCTCTCGCAGTTTATCGCGATCTCGATCAGAAAATCATACATTTCCGATCGATCTCTCGAGGGGACAATATACCAGCATAATCCTTCCACTGGGGCAATAGTGGGGCATCTGAAAAATTGAGAAATTTTGAACTTTGATCACAACAGGTTATTCTTTGAATCAATGCAACAAGTACATTGCTTCAAAGAGGGGCAAAATGTAGACATGAAAAATGTACAAGCTCATTTTGGCACACCTGATCACGATTACTAACAACATTTCCTCTTAAATCACATTCTTAGTTGTTCATCACTTTCTATCTTTTAATTCAATAAATCACTATTTATTGGATTAAGTCTTCCTTTGTCAGTGATTAACTTAAAATCAATTTAATTTAATTACCTTTACATCTCTATTTAATTAAATAAATCATTTTTTAATTAAAATCTCTAAAGTCCTCTCATTAAATTAAATAAATTAAAACCTTATTTGATTTAATCTAACATATTCCTTCTTGATTAAATAAATCAAATCATTTATTTAATAAATCATTTCCTCTCAATTCCTAACTTAAATCTATTCATAAATCTAAGTCTAAATTGTCACATCACCTAATTCTCCATTAAATTAATCAAAACATTGATTAAGTTAACCCTTCACATTAAAATTCTCTAGAGAATGCAACTTGCACAATAAATCAATTACTTTGATTTATTTAATTCTCCATTTTCCCTCACAAAGCATCAAAAGGGAATATTCCTTCATTTGAATTCAAAAAGGCCAAGTGGGCTTGGTCCTTCCAACAAGGCATTCAATGCCTCTTACATGTCCTTGCGCATTGAGCCAAGTGACATTAACTCTATTTATTTCTCCCTCCAACATGTCACATTCAAAATTCAAATTTGAATCCAATGGCATTTATCATGCACATTGACCAAAATGTGCTCATTCCTCAACCATTCACATCTTGACAAGTGTCACTTGGCCATAGGATGTTAAATGATCCCACATTCATCCAAATCCCTCATTCTTCCAACTTGGGAATCTATAAATGAGAGACTCTTCCTCTCATTTAAATATCCACAATTTTAGTAAACTTATTATACTCAAATCCATCCTCATCCACAATTTACATGCAAAGTTACTCTCTTCAATGGAGAACTAATTTTTCTCATTGCATCTAAGAAGACCTCATATTTTCACATCCACACCAAGGTTATGCTCAAATCTCTTTAGAGATTTGACCATTTCTTCATCAATCCACATTGCAACCATAGGAATTGGGAAAGGGCCAATTGCAACATATCATTGGCACCAATTCCCCCATAAGATCATCATACTATTGGCTAGAATACGATTTAATCTCTTTTATATTTGAGTTTTGTGCTCCATTTTCCTAATTCTAGCTTAAATAGGTGGATTTCATGGGGAATACTTCACTCTTTGCATGCATTTAGATCTAACACTAACAATGTTTGTCATCTTTGTGCATTTGTAGGTTTAGGGGTTCACATTAACAAAAATAATAATTTATATTGATCATTCATATTATAAGTCTTTATACCTCATTAAGTTTGTAAATGGATATATAAGGGAAAAAATTATGAGTTCTAAATCCAAAATATAAAGTATTAAAAAGGTATAAACTTAGTAATTATGAGGTCTTCACTGGGCCTCATCAGGATGGTGACAGGTACCTTGTGATAGTTTTCTCTCTCTTAGTCATTAGTGCATCCATGAATCTAATGTCAGTTCAATGGATTTTTTTAGTTATGTACTCAAAATTCCCTTATCAGAATCATATGGGGTGCACGTGTGAGTGTTTTTTTTTGTGTCATGATATAGTATGTACTCTACTCTAGGTGTGTAAGAGGGGATTGGGGAATTAGAAAAGGTAGGGAGGGTGATTAGCTTAGAGAAGAATGAATGGGATTGGTTTGATTATGCTAGGAAAATGTGGGGAGAAATCCTTAATCTAATATAGCAAGAATCATTATGCCCCAATGGTATAAATGACCAAATGTGCAATCATGTATCTTGCATGGAATTTTAGAATCACAAACATGTGCAAACAAAATATTATACCTAATCACTAAATGATTTTAGGAAACTTAGTGGATCATAGAGGGAATTATGTAGCGGACCAAAATATTTAGAACCCCTCTAGCTAAGGTGTGATAAATCATTAGTAAATCAAGCTAATCACAAACACACCATACAAGGTGACCCATATCTACTCCATACCTTGTTTTCAAAACACCAAGATATGAAAATATCTAGGTGGCCTCAACTTGGTGACTTTGTATATTACAACAATAAATCTAAAAGAAAAAAAATCTAAATCTCTTGCAAAAACATAAGACTAATAGAGGTTGTCAGGCCAAGGAAGGATGCATCCTATCAGGAAGAGATGGGGTGAATTGCAATGGGAGACAAGCAAAGTGGAGAGATGATTTAGGGGATTATGTTGATGGTGTAGTAATAAGATCCATGTGGGCATGTATTTTGTCTGATTTTATGTTGTTTGTCTCAGGATGATGTGGGTGGTTCATTTAAGGTGGTGCGGTGTTTATTATGGGTGGTATTTTATTATGAAATGGGAATTTATTATGTTATGGGTGCATGACCAACTAGGTATATTAAAGACCGCTTCCCACTACATTTGATGGTGATTTTCATGTAAGTTATCTATTTATTACGGAAATGTGTAGCCAAGTGACAAAAAATAGTGTGAGTGGGTGTATTCCAAGCTACAGTTGGTAGGGTGTGTGGATAAACTTATTATGGGTGGGTAGATTTATTATGGATGTAGGAAAGAGTGACCTAATAGATGGTAGAAATTTCCTCACACATGGTGCTTGTTTTCTAGGTTTTCACCATGGTACTTGCACAAGGAACCACAAAGTGGTTTTCACCATTGGATAGATTATACTCTTTACTATTTTTTAATTTATTTTTTGTATTTTTTTGGTTCTTTTCATGTGGAGAACTATTTGAAATGAATTATATTAATGGGATCTTTGATGGGATATCCTTCCATGGTAGCTAATTTTTATGCCCCTAATCCATAGTTTGTTGTAACAATGTAAGGGCCTAGCCAATTGGGTTCAAACTTTCCCTTCTTTTCTCATTCCCACGGGTTACACTAATTTTCCTTAAGGACCAAATCTTTGATGGAAAATTATCTAGGATTGATCTTCTTGTTTTATATTCTATGAATCCTATTTTGATATGCTCTGAGATGGTTGAGGGAATTTAAATGCTTCTCATCTAGAAGCTCCAATTGTCGAAGACATGTTACATAGTATTCTTCATCATAAATGAGATGTTGTAATGAGACTCTCAATGATGGGAGCTCAACCTCAATTGGAAAGATAGCTTTGGAACCATATACAATGGAATAGGGAGTGACTCTAGTGGATTTGTGAATTCTAGTAAGATATGCCCATAAGGTGAAATTTAGTTGTAAGTGCCAATCATGACTAGCTTCATTGATTGTTTTCTTTAGGATCCTTAGGCTAGTTTTTTTGTGGCCTTGGCTTGAATGTTTCCTTGTGGGTAATATGGGATGGAGAAATGATGTTGAATGTGGAATTGTTGACATAGATTATAGAATTCTTGGTTTTTCAAGGGACATTTGTTGTCTTTTATTATGAAAGCAGGAATGCCAAAGCAACATATGATGTAGTGGAGTATGAATTTGGAAATTTATTTCCCCGTAACATAGGTCATAGGTATGGCTTCAACCCACTTAGTGAAATACTTAGTGGAAGTGATTATAAATTTATGACCATTTGAAGATGTAGGATGTATCTTTCCAATGAGGTCTAACCCCCATTGTGAGAAATTCCATGTAATAAAAATAGGCTGCAATTCTTATGATGGTGCATGAATCAAGTCACAATGTTGTTGACAAGGTTTGCACACTTTTACATAATTGATAGCATCTTGTTCTATTATGGGCCAATAATATCATGTATGTAGAAAATTCTTAGCTAATTTTGGTCCACTAGAATGGTCCCCACAAATACCTTGGTGTACCTCATTTAGGGCATTTTTAGCTTCTACTAAGTCTAAACATCTCAAGAGAGTGCCATCAATGGAGCAACGATAGAGAATGTCTCCAAGAATGGTGAAGCGAGATGTTTTTTGGATGAAGGTTTGGCCTTGAAAGATTAAAATATTATGCGAGATGGTTTTGTTTCATAGGTACTCATATATGTCTTGGTAGGATGGTGAATTAGGATCAACAATTTCACCAACCATTTCAGATTTAGGGATATCATAAGTAAGGACCAAACATTGTTCTATGAGGAACTCGTATTGTTGGCTATTTAGTGAGACATTAATGAGGGAACCAATGGTATCCATAGCATATATTTCTTTATTATTTACCCTTGGAATTTGATCAAACTGGATTTGTGTGAAATACTTAATGTGTGAACCCCTAATCCTACACTTGCCCAAAATCAACAAAAAATCATGGTATGAGATCAATATGAAAGAAAGAATGATGGATTCCCCATGAAATCCATTTAGTAAAACTTAAACTAGGAAAATGAGGAAAAAAATAAGTAAATCCTAATTAAGTGAGAAAACTAGTGATCCCATGGGGGAATTGGTGCTGATTGGTGTGTCAAAATCAGCCCTTTCCCAACTCCTTTTGTAAGCTTTGATGATGTGTGTATTGATCAAATCTCCTTAATGAGATTTTGGCATAACCTAGTTATGGAATTGTAAAAATTATGAACATATGGAATGAAATGCACAAAATTGGCTCTCAATGTCAAGAATGTAACTTTGCATGAGATTGTGGATGAATAATGAGAAGATAAGCCTTCCATTTATAGATTTGAATTTGGAAGAAAAATAAAGATCTAAGAAATGTGGGACTAACTTTCAAAAAATGGTTGAATGCCACTTTTCACCATGTGAATGGTTGATGGTTGTTCACATTTTGGCCAAAGTGCCAATAAATGCAATTAGGTGGAATTTGAAATTGAGGAAATAACATGTGAGAGGGAAAAATGAATGAAATAAATGCCACTTGGCTCAACGCACAAGGACATGTAAGAGGAGTGAATTCTTTGTTGGAAGTACCCATCCACTTGGACTTTTTGAATTCAAACTTGAGGGAATATTCCCTTTTTATGCTATGTGAGGGAAAATATAGTTTTAATAAATGAATTAAATCTATTTTCATGTGCAAGTTGCACTCTCTAGAGGAATTAGTGATAAGGATTAACTTAATCAAGATTTGATTAATTTAATGGGAGGTTAGGTGATTTGACCATTTTGACTTATATTTTAGGATTGATTTAAATCAAAATGAGAAGAAAAATTAATTAAATAAATGTTTTTATTTATTTATTTAACTAAAAGGGGAAATGTTAGATTAAATTACATAAGGTTTAATTTATTCAATTTAATAAGAAGACTTTAGAGACTTTAATCAAATAAAATGATTTATTTAATTAAACTGAGACATAAGGTTAATTAATTTAATCAATAGAGGAGAAATACTTAATCAAATAAATAATGATTTATTTAATTAAGAGACAAAAGGTGATGATAAGCCGAAAGTATGATTCATGAAGAAATGTTGTTAGTATTCAGGATCAAGTGTGCTGAATCAAATTGTACATTTTCCATGTCTACACAATGAAGTTATCCACCATGTAATTGTAGGGAAAGATTTGGTCATTCTTTCTCTGATATTCATCATTCACTTATTTGATGACTAATTAAGAGTCACCGTATACCTGTAATTTTACAATCTTCCATTGGATGGAAACCTTAATTCCTATTATGAGTGCCTCATATTCTGCTATTTTGTTTGTGCAAGGAAATGTGATTTGTTATGACTTAGGGATACAACCTCCTTGAGGTGTGAAAAAAAATATTCCTACCCCCGAGCCATTTTGTGTGAAAGATCCATCAAAGTATAGGTTCCACCATGTTCCTTCTTTTGTAGTCAAGATGTGTTCATCTAGGAATTCTAACAAAAATGAATGATTATCCTATAAGGGAGCTTTAGCAAGATGATCAACAACCACTTGTCCTTAATCTATTTTTTTTCTACATACTTGATGTCAAATTCACTAAGAGCCATGATCCATTTAGCTATTCTTCCTTAGAGGTTTTCCTTTAAAAGTAGGTACTTTAATAGATCAAATTTTGAGATGGGTTGAGTCTTATGATTGATCATATAATGTCATAGTTTCTTGGTATAGAAGACCACAACCAAAAAAATCTCTTTCTATTGATGTGTGGTTCAACTTACTTCCAGCTAATGTGCGAGATATGTAATATATGGCACTTTGTTTCCACTTGTCATTTTGAGGTAATAGTGCCCCCAATTCCACTTGATTAGGTGATATATACAAGAGGAGTGGTTTGTCTGGTTGTGGGGGTACTAGGATTGGTGGTGTTGCAATATAGTCTTTCAATTGTTGGAATTCAAGTTGATAATTATCATCCCATTTAAATGTTATGTTTTTGCAAAGTAGGTAGGAAAAGGATTGACATTTATTAGCCATTTGTGCAATGAATCTTTGGAGTTCTTGTAGCTTTCCCTATAAAATTTTGAGTTGTTTTATGTTCTTTGGTGGAGGAATTTCTCTTATTTCTTTTATTTTAGTTGGATCAACTTCAATTCTTCAGTGGGAAACAATAAAGCCTAGTAATTTTCTAGATGAGACCTCGAATACACATTTCTTAGAATTGTCGCAATTTATACTTTTCTAGTCGATCAAAGATTCTCTCAAGTACTTCAATGTGTCCATATTTTATTTTTTATTTTCCTAGGAGATCATCCACATAGTCTTCCATAATTTCATGTACAATGTCGTGGAAGATAACAATAATTTCTCTTTGATATGTTGCTCTTTCAGTTTTAAGTTTGAAGGGCATGACTTGGTAACAAAAACTTCTGCATGGATTTTTGAAAGTTGTTTTATGTTGCTCTTCTTTGGTAATGCAGATTTGGTTATAACCTAAAAACCCATCCATGAGGGATGACATTTCATGTCTAGTTGTGAGATCTATAATCATATCAATATTGGTCAATAGAAAGTCATCTTTTGGACATGGTTTATTGATATCTCTAAAATATATACATGTGGATGCCCCCAATAGGGTTGGAAACTGGTACAATGTTGGAAACCCATTCACTAGTCAATAGGTTTGATAAATCTAGCTTCCAAGAGTTTCTATAATTATGCTTTTACCAAGAGATCTATTCATGGGTGCATTTTTCATAAATTTTTCTTGATAGGTTCTGCATCTCGATAGATTGCCAAATGATGTACTATGAGGGCTGGATCCAACCCTAGAATTTCCTTGTATATCCATGAAAAAATAATTGATCCTTTTTTGAGGAACTCTCCTAGTTTTTCATTAAATCTCTTCTAGTTCTTTGACAATGTAGGTAATTTTAGGTACCTCATTTGTTCCCAAGTTGATTTCGGTGATGAATTCAATCAATATAGTAGATGTCTCATCATGGTTGGGGATTGAATCAAGTTCCCCATCCTCCAACACCTCATAAAGGTTTTCATTGGAGGATGCGTATTTTATTTTTAGTTTTTCACGATCCAAAAGTGCCTCATTGAGTTTTTCGCTAAGGGATCTTTCTTTCTTATTTTTATCTTTTTTATTATTTTCATGACTGAGGCACATGATTTTTTCCCCCAAAGTAGGTATCTTTTTGTAATGTGATTTGGTTATATTTCTTATGGTCTCCTAATGGGAGGTGGTCTCAGACTCCCATGATTTCTGTAATTACCCTAACCCAAAACACACACTAGTTTATACAATTTGGAAAACCCTATTCTAACCCAAAAGTATGATTATGGACACATGAAACATAGATACAATTCAAAAAGAGAATAAATATTTTAAATATTTGGCACAAACTTACCCAAGAATGCCCTCTGCAACACTCATCCACTTGCATTCCCACTTTTTCACTACTTCCTTTGATAACTCACAGCGAGGTAGGAAATGAAAATGGAACCCTTACACAATTACTTGGCACTGTACAAGCACCATTAATGGCACAAGGAAGCTTGTGCGAGTGAAAATACCCACTCCGTCAATTACCCATTCTCATTTGAATATACATCATTGATTCATGGGCTTAAGAACTTGATCTTGTGGTATGCGTGTATTTGCCATCTCATAGTGTCCTTTCAGCGACAAAACATGTACAAAGTGATGGGTCAGGTAGATAACACGTGTCAACCTCTTGGGAAAAACATCGGGCATCGCTACTCCCAATCCCACTCTAGAACTCCAACAAGTGATAGTAGGAAGGCCAACAATGAGATAGAAACCATCGATATGCAATATAGAGATTTCAATTGTTGATCCCACTCTTGTCGGTCATTGCTCAATAGCCCAAATATGGCTAAGGAAAACCGGTGATACACCGCATCTTAGAGATGTGAAATGTCTTTCACATCAGCGGTCACTGGTTCAACTTTACTTTGTACATAACAAACAATGATAGTTAGGAGGGGAGTGATGGGTCAAAATGTTGACCGCATCACTCATCGAGCATTATTTCCACATAGAAACAAACAAAAACATGAAGACATGAAAGTGGACGATACAAAAGAGGAAGTAAATCGCTCATTGTGGGTTACTTGATGAAACTTGAAAGTAGATAGGTGAAGGGCGATGCAAGATTCAAATCCTGACTTAAGGAGAGATTAATAACACATACACCAAAGGTTGTTTTTAAAATATGACCTATCCACAATGGGTAAGATAATCAAAGGGCTAGTAAATCATGAAACTTAGGGCCATGATAGACTAAGGAAAAGACCAGGAACCAATACAACTAGTCAACTTAAAAATAGAAAGTCAGAAGCCAAAAAGACATAGACATGAAAAATTCCAAAATTCCAGGACCCTAGGATGATGACCATCAAGGTTTAACCTCAATAATTCAGTGGAACCAAGGAAATTTTAAGTGTTCCACTAGTGGCTCTGACTGGGGATGTTTTCCTTTTGTAGGCATAGCAAGATCTCAGAATCTCAGGTTAACACAGACTAGGAAAACAAGGATGAAAACCAAGGACTTATCCCAACAAGAAAAATAGACACAATAGAAAAGAAACACACCAAACCTATATACAAATTTACACAACCACACAATGTACATGGAAAATAACCTATTTCAAGAGAAATAGGATTTCAAGAACTGTCCATGTACCGACAGTTCAAGAATTTCACTTGTCAGGGATTGCAAAAATTATGAGCCTTCTCCATGTTGTTCAACAATCAGATATGGACCTAACCATAATGGGTCAAAATTCCCATGGTTTCCTTTGTCCTCCATCCTTCCATTCTGCATTAATACCATGCTTCCAATGTCAAACATACTTTGAATGGCCTTCTTGTCATAAAGGTGCTTGAGTTGTAACTGCAACTTCTCATTTTGTTTATGGCCTTCCCTCATGGTTTCATCAAGCTCAGTAAACTGCTCCATCCTATGTTGCATTTCATCACAAATTTCATCATCATACTCCTAGACAAACCTATGCATTTTCATCATATTTTGGTGGGGAATCTTAGCTTCAACCCCATACACCATGTTGAATGGGGATTGTCCAATTGCATTTTTGACAATAACTCTGTCAGCTCATAATGCAAGTTGTAACTTTGAATCCCAAGATTTCTTGTTTTTGTCCAATATTCACTTGATGATTTTCATCAGGATCTTATTACTTGACTTAGCTTGTCCATTCCCCTAAGGTTGATATGGGGTGAAATAAGATATCTTAATGCTATATTGGTCACAAAATTCAATGAAATTTTCAGACCTACGCACATAGCATTGTCAGAAATGAGCCTTGCTAGAACCCCAAACCTTCTCAAAACATTGTTCATCAAGAAATAAATAACCACTTTACTAGTGGCCTTCTTAGTGGGGATATCTTCAACCCACTTGGTGAAATAATTAGTGGAAACTATGTGAGATGAAATATCTAGATTAAATAAACAATAAACTAACACACCAGTAAGACATTATATTGAAAGAAACTTAATCTAGAAAGAATAAATGAAAAATCTAAACAATTGTAGCTCCTTCAAATTTGTCCCATTGTCCTCTATGTCCAAGGATTTGATTAAAGTTGTTGGCTCTCAGTTGTGTAAGCAGTAGCATGTTGAACTGCCAGCTTAGGAGAATGAGATTGTTTGAAAATACATATCCATTGTTAATGATTTAAACTATGAAATTGAAATGCTATGATGCTATGATGCTAAAATGCTGATTCAAATGCAAATATAGTAACTAAGTATGAAATCTAGGATGAAATATACTTACCAAATGGCTATATTTATAGATTTTCGAAAGGAAAGAATCTAGTTGGCAGAGATCAACGGTTGAGATCCAAAATTGTCAAGATGAATGGTGAGAGATGGAGAAGTTGAGAGAAAGGTGGAAGGTTGTGAGGAAAGTGGAAAAATGTTTTCAACCCACAAGACCATCCTCATTCGAAAATGGAGACAAACATGGCATTTATCTTTCATTTATGAAATTTGGTTGGAGTTTGAAGATAATTGCTTAACTAAATAAATAAATTTATTTAATTTCTTGTGACATGTGAAAATAGAATTTTCCATAATTTAAATAATTAATATTTAAATATGTGGGAAGTGAAAAAGAAAGATAATTAAATATTTTACCATATTTAATTAAGTGGGGTGAAAAAGATATTTAAATATGGGATGAAATCAGAATATTCCATTGTTTTGAATTTAAAAATTCAAACTTTAGAAACAAAATGATAATTAAATAAATAAATTATAAAATTTATTTAGTTTAATTAAGAGGAAAGCAACAATAATTAAATAAACTTATTTATTTAATTAAACTAGAAGAATTAGAAAAATGAACAATATAAACAAATAATTAAATTTATTTATATGTAGCTAACTTTAGAATATTAATTAAATAATTCATATTTAATTAATTAGTAGTTTGAATAACGGTGACCATTTTTAGATGTGTACATTTGCCCCTCTTTGAAGTGATGTGTTTTACGCATTGCTTCAAAGAATTTTCCCCTGAATTTGGAAAAATTGACTGATGATGTTATATGCCCCCTCCAAAAATAAATCGCATGGTGAAAGTATTGAAATGATTTTCGAAGAAAAATTAGTGATTTAACTCTCGAAATAGCACTTTGTTTTGAAATTTTTTGAATATTTTCACACTTTTACCCCCTTAAATGGTGGAATAGGTGAAAAGTCATTATCATTTGAACAGTAACCTTTGGTAATTTTGAGAGCTTTGAGAGGTAAAAACAAGATGCCAATCCATTATGAGCACCACAGATTTGAGCGAGCCCATCGGTATCAGAGACCAGCCACATACAGACCTCTGGTAAGTCAACTTGATCCTCTTCGTAATTTTTTTTAATTGATTTTCACGTTTTTTAGATTTTTTAAATTTTTCAATTCCTATTTTAGCGCATACGAGCCATAGTATAGCCCATAGGTTAGATAAAAACATGCATACAAAGTAGCACATAGATGTGAAACAGGTGGGCATAGAAGTGTAGATTTAGCGCATAGCAAAAAATGATGCATAGGATACCTAAAGTAGTGCATACAAAAATGCTTGCTGCGTAGGATTGCTAGATTAGCACATAGGGTAAATTGGCACATAGAATAACTAATTTTGTACATATACCTAATAAAATAGCACATCCAATGTTTTTTTTAGTCATACATTCTTTAAAGTTGTGCATCCATGGTTTAGTGCATTGATTGACTGTTTTGGCGCATCCATGAATTTTCCCAAATTTGAAATTTTAAAGAAAATTTGATAAGTGCTTGATGATTGTTGCTAGATTAGACAACTTACTTTATGCTTTTGAAAAACATCATGATTAGATTAGCTCGATTTGATAAAATTGTCTTCATGCTTGAAGAACAAATAGGTCTGATAAATTTGTTTTATTGTTTGAAAGACAAATAGTAATGATGTTGAGTGGATTGAATGTTAAATTTGTTTCCATGCGATATGAAAAACAAATAGTAGAAATGATAGATAGATTTGCTTTCGTGATTGAAAGACAAAAATAGATGAAAATTTTACTTGTCTTTCTACTTGAAGAAAAAAATAAGATTTTATTTTATTTGATTGAACTTGTTTGGCGTACTGATTGATTTGCATGATTGCTTGTTATGTCATAAAGAAGGAGTTTAACCTCCTCCATATTAGAGAGAGATTTCCTTAGACATGGGAGATGATTCCTCGACTATCATAGGATGATTTAGATGTGATATACTAATGTTGTTTGAGTCCTTTGTTGAGGATCCTAAAGTATCAGGTCAACAGGGTGTTGTTGACCGTGTTAGTTGAGAGGTGGCATATCGAGCATAACACCTTTCATTTTCCCACAAGAGAGATTACCATGATGCCAAAGGATGTGCATAGGATCCTCGATATTCTTGTAGTTGGTGAGCTTGTGATCTATGATCACATGGAGATTGGAGGGAGCGATGCTTTGAGATGATTCTTCTAGGATCCTCATGTCTCTGGATATGAGATTCCCTGGAAGGAGATGGTGGAGAGATATGCCCCAGTGCCTTCATTGTTAGTAGGATTCATCAATGGTTTCCTTTGTCTTGATCATAGGGAAAATGGACTATCAGTTGGTTGGGGTAGGATTCTGGAGGATATGCTTCTCCACCAGATGAGATATGCATGGGGATCATGCATGCTTTCCCATTTGTACCATGATCTTCATTAGGTTGTATATACAGATGGGAAGAGTCTCTCCTACAAAGTTACTCTACTACAGATATCTGCATGTGATCATTTTTCCATCACTTTTCCCATTGTTCAGAGGGATTGTCCCCTTGGGTTTCCATATGTTTATGCCTACATAGGTCCCCTTGTCCAACTGAGGCTAGGCGAGTTAGAGTACTGGCGATGAATGCTAGATGATTTGGATACAGTCATCTAGAGACCATATTTAGATTGTGATCCATGGGAGGTGGGTGATATAGAGTTTCCTTATTGCACAAGGTCGAGATACTTGATTGGGCGAAATCCTTTTATTATTGAGCGGTTTCTAGTGATGAGCGTCCTGAGGCAGTTTGGATTAGTGTTGATGATGCCACAAGGTTTGGCACATTATTCCAAGTGATGAGAGGATGTGCCAAAGTGGGGTCCAATTGTGATGATCGAGGCTGCCAGAGTAGAGTATCTAGACTTGCAGCCAAAATTTTTGGCTATACATCTAGAGGTTTTAGATGCAAGGATGACAGATGATTATGCAACATATTTTTACACACATCCCTTTCCTAGATTTACCAGTCCAGAGGAGCTTGATCCATTATTGGGAGGACCAGTGATACAACAAGCATGATGGTAGCTAGAGGTACAGGTAGTAGTAGGGTAGCCACAGGGTCAGGCACAAGCACAAGTACCAACAGAGGCAAGGGCACAGGTCAAGGATATAGGTGGAGTAGCCATGGATGTGGATTCAGAGGATGAGGAGATGGAGGAGGATGAGTCAGATGATTCAAGGGATATCAGTGATGATGGGGATGATGGAGGTGGTGGGAATGGAGGGTAGAGGTTTTTCTTTGATGTACCTTTTAGTACGAGGCCCTGTACATCGAGAGTAGTGGATCAGCCAAGTACTTTGGCTTCGCGGATCATTATCAGGGCTCCCTCACAAGGATAGATTGATGCTTTGTAGGCAAAGATTTAGATTCTTGGGAGTCAGTTAGCACAAGCTCAGGGGGTGATCAGTTAGCTTCAGGCACAGGTTGCATAACCACCACCTCCCGACCCACAAATAGCTTAGCTTATATCAAAGCGAGACAACTTCCGAGAGAGGTGTATATAGGCTGAGGGGGTAGCTGAGAGACTCCTCAAATCATTCAAGAGCACCTCCATTAGTGAGGTTGTGGCAGAGGGTTTGGAGACTTCTCAGGATGGTGAGTATTATAGGATGAGATACTTTGAGGCAGTACCACCTGAGATGAGGATTACCTTCACATAGTCAAGTACTTGGTCTCAGACCCATTCACACAATCACTCCAAGAGTGCTACCAAGAGTGTGGGTTAGCTAGCTAGATGAGAGATCAGAGCCTTAGGGAGAAGAGATCCTATGAGACCTACCACCTCAGGAGACAGTAGCGGTCATGTGCCCCAACCAGATGCCCCTCAGTGATGAGCATTTATGACATATTTATTCCATTTTATTTGATATATCTTTTTCAAACATTTGATATCCTTGTACTCCTAGACATTTGTTTTGATGAGATTTATGAGATGCAGTGGCGATTCGATTATGCATATGTTATGGATGAGTTATGATTTATGATTTTTTTTTATATGCTATGTCATGTATGATTTTTTTATTATGATGCAAATGATGGTGTAATGTGAATGATGATTCTTTTATTTTATGTATGATGATGCAATGGTGATTTTATTTCATGATGTAAGATGTAATGACATGAATGATAATACGTCCTAAAAATGACATGATGTAATGTGAAAATGATATGAAATGAAATGATATAAATGGATGTGAAATGAAATGATAATAATGTCCTAAATGATGATGAAATGATAATAAGAATTGGTAAATAATGATAATAATGATTATGAATGATAACAAAATGATACATATGGAATATGATAATATAATAATGCCTAATGATACGATGCAATTGATATGAAAATGATAATATGAAAATGAATGAGATGAATTCAATATTTTTATTAATGTTGATCTATGATGTGAAATGAATGTGCAATAAATGTAAATGTTAATGTATGATTATAATAATGACCATGCATATGATATGTAAAAAAAATCAATTATGATCATGATGAATTGATAACGAAATGAAATGATAATGCAACTATGCAAAAACAATAATAATGATGAATGATGGTGAAATGATATGAATGATAATGGAATGAGATGTAATAAATGTCCAGTTGTACTCAATTTTTGTTTGAAAAAGATATACGAGAATTTGACCAATCCCTCAAAAATCTATTTAAACAGCCTCCAAAATGCAAATGAATTATGCAGTCCTAGAATGCAGTAATGAACCATTCTCCTTTTTGTCATTTCATGTTGTGCTTTATTTTCATCATTGAGCCTTTTGATATGTTGAAAGTTAGTACAAGCATCAAAGGGTATGTTAGCACCAATGATGACTTGAGTACTGCTTTCATAATGTTTGATATAGCAAGTTAATACAAGCATCGAGGTATAAGTAAACCAAGATGACCAAAGTATTTTTTGCATAAACAGACAAAAGTTAACCATTTTCCTATGCAAATTCCAAAATTTCATGAATGATACATTGTAGAGCATGTCCCATGACCAATTTGCATAATACTAATGATTAGTTTGTAGATAGCAAGCAAAGAAAATCATACTCCTTCCTTGTGATTCTAGTTCAGTACATCATTGAACCACTCCAAAGATATGATGTCATCACATCTCAAAAAAACAATTACAACTTATCCTTTTAAGTTTGTCATTCATTTTATTCAGATTAAGATCATCCAATTCGTTTATGTTATCCGTCAAAATAGTCATGCAGTCTCAATTGTAATTGGACAATTTTGTTGTTTCCTGATATTCTGATTCTTGACATATGTTACCAATTTTTTGATAGAAATCTCCAAGAAGTGAATTTTCCCCTAATGACCTTGTTCTTTGACTCCTGTTGTATACAACTACTGCTAGGGATAACCTTAATCATCAAGCCATGATGAGATTCTTGTTGTTTCAAGGAGATGTTGTGACACATGATACAAATGTGATGGTATGGCCTGCATGTGATGCTAGTGAAAGATGGATATGTAGAATGTATCCTAATGGATAAGAGAGCCAAACAAAATCACAAACAATGCCTCTTTGCCAGGTTTTCACTATTTCTTTTTATTGCACTTTTCCTTGATTTTATGATTTTTTTGTTGTTTACCAAGATGCATGTTTGCCAGGTTTTCATCAAGGCAATGATTTTATTTTTCTTTTGATATTTTTTTCACATTTACTTTTTGAATTGTTTGTATTTTATCAGGCATAAAACTTCTTCAAATGAATGTTGTTGGTTGGATCTTCAAACAAGTCCCCTTCTGATGTTAACAACTAATATGCCCCCGATCCATATTCCACAATGATAACAAAAGGGCCCAGCCAATTAGGTTCAAACTTACCTTTATTTTCCTGATCATGTTGATTACGAGGGTTTTCTTTGAGAACCAAGTCACCTACTTGAGAAGTTCGTGGTTTAACTCTGTGATTGTAGTTGCGGGACATAACCTATTGATACCCCTTCAAATGATTAAATGTAGTTTGGCACTGTTCATCAAGCAATTCTAGCTCTTGCAACCTTGATATTATGTCGTCTTCATCATTGATTAGCCCCTTGAGTGATACTCGAAGTGAAGGAATCTCAACTTCTAGTGGCAGAATAGCATATGATCCATAGACCAAAGCATAAGGAGTAGCACATGTTGGTGTGTGAATACTTGTTCTCTATGCCCATAATGTTGGATTCAATTGGACATGCCAATCACGACCTGCTTCATTCATTGTTTTCTTCAAAATCTTCAAAATAGTTTTCTTTGAAACTTCAGCTTGACCATTCCCTTGCGGATAGTAAGGCATAGAGAACCTGTGTTGGATGTGATATCTTTCACATAGCTCATCATCATCCTGATTTTTAAAGGGTCTTCCATTGTTTGTGATAATGGAGCTAGGAATACCATATCGACAGATGATATAGTTCAAAATAAATGAAGAGATTTGTTTGCCAGTAATAGTTGTTAGGGGAACAACTTCAATCCATTTAGTGAGATACTCAGTGGCTGTAATGATGAATTTATGTCCATTTTAAGATGACGGGTGTATCTTGCCAACCAAATCTAATCCCCACTAAGTGAAAGGAAATGTTGTGGTGAAGGGTTGTAATTCCTAAATAGGAGGATGAATGAGATTCCCATGAATCTGACATTTTGCACATTTCTTGAAAAAAATGAATGATTCCTTCTCCATGGTAAACCAATAGTAACCCAATCGAACAAGTTTCTTGGCTAAGGTTAGTCCACTTGAGTGTGTCCTACAAATTCCACCATGTACCTCTTGTAAGGCCTTTTCAGATTCATCACATTCAAGACATCTAAGGAGGGTACCATCCAGACCATGCCAATATAAGATGTCAGCAATTAAGGTATAATAGGAGGGTTGAGGGATGAAATTTATTTTTGAATTCCTAGATAAGTCTAAATGTAAAGTAGTATCCTTTAGGTAAGTGTAAATTTGGCCACATAAGGGAGAATCAGAACTGGTTAAGTGACAAATGATTTGAGTTTTTGGATTGTCATAGGTGGGAGAAAACAATTGTTCCACCAGGAAATCATATTGTGTTTGATTTTTTGTCAACTAGAGTAGAGATGCTATTGCAGCCATTGCATTGGCTGCTTTATTATCAATACGTGGAATCTGTAGGAACTTGATAT
Organism: Sequoiadendron giganteum; assembly: GCA_007115665.2. Lineage (NCBI taxonomy): Eukaryota > Viridiplantae > Streptophyta > Pinopsida > Cupressales > Cupressaceae > Sequoiadendron > Sequoiadendron giganteum. The sequence continues at coordinate 71,439,285 of CM021102.1, forward strand.
TAACAAAGTATTTCTTGAAATAATCCACCATTGTTTTATAAGGTATCAACTTGTCATCTTTAGTGTGATATTCATCATTGATTTGATTTATAACAAATTGTGAATCACCAAAAACTTGAAGTTCTGTGATTTTCCAATCTATTGCAATCCTCATGCCAATTACCAATGCCTCATACTCAACTATGTTTTTTGTGCAAGGAAACATTAGCCGATAAGATTTTGGAATTGTATGTCCTTGAGGTGTAATAAAAAGAATCATTGCTCCTGAACCATTTTGAGTGTAAGAACCATCAAAATAGAGTGCCCATGACTGCTTAATAACTGTTGTGAATACATTAGCATCAGGAAAATCAATGTGTATATGGTGTTCTGCTGGTATCAGTGCTTCTGCTAACTGATCCAAAATTACGTGTCCCTTTATAGATTTCTGATCCACATAATGAATATCAAATTTTCTTAGGATCATAACCCATTTAGCCAACCTGCCAGTTAAGGTTGCCTTACTTAGAAGATATTTAAGTGGGTCAATCTTAGCCACAAGCTTTATTGTATGTGGTAGCATATAATGTCATAACTTTTGAGAAGTGAATACCACTACTAAGCAATATTTTTCAATGAATGTGTAATTTAGCTCATGACTTGTCAAATTTTGACTGATGTAATAAATTGCTCGCTCCTTTATTGATTTGTCTTCCTATGCCAATAATGCTCCTAGGGACACTTCCATGGTAGTATACAATATGAGTGGTGCAACTTGCACTGGTGGAATCAATACTGGTGGATTTATGAGATACTGCTTTATCTGATCAAACACTGCTTCACATTTTTCCTCCCATTTAAATGGAACATTCTTGTGTAAGAGATGTGTAAATGGTAAACTTTTATCTGCTAGTTGAGCAATGAATCTTTGAATGGATTGTAACCGTCCCAGAGTGTAGTTGACTAATGTTCCTTGGTGGTGGCATATTAAGAATTGATTGTACCTTAGCTAGATCCACTTCAATTCCCTTTTCTAATACAATGTAACCTAGAAAATTTCCATATTTCACTCCAAAAACACATTTCTTTGCATTAAGTCTTACTTTGAATTGTTCCATTCTTTTGAAAATTTTAGATAAGATATCTATGTGTCCTTCTTTGGTGTTAGATTTGGCAAGGAGGTCATCAACATAATCTTCCATGAATGTATGCATTATATCATGAAAAATCATTTTCATTGCACATTGCTATGTAGCTCCTGCATTCTTCAACCCAAAAGGCATTACGTTCCAGCAATAGGTACCCCAAGGACATTTGAACATTGCTTTATCCTGATCCTCTGGTGCAATATTTATCTATTTGTATCCTGAAAATTCATCCATTAATGAGTACATTGCATGTCCACTAGTTGAATAAACAATCATATCTATGTTTGGCAAAGGGAAGTCATCTTTGGCACATGCCTTGTTCAAATATCTAAAATCTATACAAATTCTAATTCTTCTGTATGGCTTTGAAACAGGTACAATATTGGAGACCCATTCTGCATAGTCAATAGACCGAATGAATCCAACATCTAAAAGCTTATTTAATTCCTCTTTAACCAATAATGTAACATGTGGATGCATTTTTTTGAGTTTTTGTTTTACAGGTTTTGCCCCCAGCATAATAGATAGATGATGCATGATTAGATCTAAATCTAATCCAGGCATATCGGCACAGGACCATGCAAAACTAATTTGGTTGTTCTTGATAAATTATGTGAATCATGGTATTTCCTCTTCTGTTAAAGATTCAGCCAATTGCAAGATCTTGGGATTTTCTGTAGTACCTATATTGAGTGCCTTTGTGGGTTCGATTAGAATAGAAGACCTTTCTTGGTAATGTTTTAGAAGAGTGTCAAGTTTCCCATACTCTAGTACCTTTGAAACTTGGCACTTTCCTATCGAAAATTTTGATCTTGTGATTCCCTGGTGGAACTTGTTTTTGGTTGGGATGAACAAAGAAAATTTACTATGGTTTCATCATTAGGAAAAGTTGGGACATCAATAGGTGTGACTTTTTCCCAATCGATGAGTTCAGGATGAACCAAATGATATGGATCATTAGGATGGGTAAGGTCATTGGCCATTAGAGTCATGATACTATTGCTAGCGTCGTTATGGGAGAGGTCTAGGATGATATCCTCATGTGGATGATCTGTCTCACTTTGAATCAAATCAATTTAACTTGAGTCGTTATCATTTTGTATAATGTAATCAAGCGGAGGCCTTGAGCTTTCCCCTTGTAATAATGTAGGTGTGAATCTGTGTATAACATCCACCCTTTTCTCTGAGATGAAAGTATCATCAGAGAAGTCATCCCATTCATATTCATTTGAGTAGGTATAAGAATTATTTGCTTGAATTCTCAAGATTGTTTTAGTTAACTCCTCTTTAGACATTATTTATATCACTTCTTCCTTTGTATCTTCATCATATCCTAACCCAGTCTTATCCCTTGGGTGCATTGTTTTCAGTTGGATAGGTTCAATGATACCCTATTTTCTTTTACCTATAGGGCCATTTCCTTCATAACCCATTTGTTGCATGATCGCATAAACTTTTCCATATTGTTCTGTGGGTAACTTGATATGTTGTATTGATTCTTTTTCATCTTTATAGAGCCAATTAAGGATAGCCCTATCTTCCATTTTATTTTATTTGATAAATATCCCATTAAACTTGGTGATGGGAACTAAAGCTAAGGCTAAAGCTGTTGTAGCCTACTGTATGGATGTTGATGGTTGTCCATGGGATCTTGGAGATATGGGTAAATTAGAGAGATAAAGAATATTCTCCCATTCCATTATCTTTCAATTTTAGCTTGGCACCAAAATTACTTATCATTTCTAATGCTTGCTCATTGTACTTGGAGGTAGAGATGGCCAAATCCTCTCTATTATGTGGGATGACTGTGTCCTGAGTTGCTCTTAGATTAGAGCAAGTTTGACTACTGATGTGATCAATAGTTATTGTTACCTCCTGTCCATCATATGGAAACTTCAATCATTGATGATAAGTAGATGGAACAACTTGCATGTCATGGATCCATGGAAGACCCAAAAGTATGTTATAGGTTAGATCCTTGTCTAGAACCTGAAAAAAAGGTATTCTTCATAATAGGTCCCACTCTGATTGGTAGCATGATAAGGCCTTTGGAAGTCCTTTCCTCATCATCATATGCCTTGATTGTAATATTTCTTCATGGATCTATAGATTCTTCTGAATATCCCAAAGCTAGGACCAATTTTAGTGTAGAAATGTTTAATCCATCTCCCCCATCTATTAGGACACATCTAATGTGAGCTTTGTGAACCATGACCTCTAATTAGAGTGATGAATTATGTGGATGGGTTATGGATGAGTCATCCATTTCAGTAAAGGATAAACATGCGGATGAGGACAAGTGTCCCACCATGGCTTTAAATTTATTGATATCTAGATCAGGGGATCATTTGTATCAACAAGTTCCTTTTCCAGAATGTCCTTATGCGCAGGTGATAACTTTAAGAGCTCCAAGATAGAAATTTGGGCTAGGGTTTTTCGTAGTTGATCAACCAAATTATATTGACTTGGAGGGGGAATTGCCACTTTGGATGAGCTTCCTTTTACAATGATTTTGGATTTTCCATTTGTTGTAGCATTGACCTCCCGATATTTTTGCTTACCTTTGATTTAGATAGCATTTATTTGTTGATCGTCAGAATAAATATGATTGATAATGGTGTCATGGACATAATTAACATTCTTGCCCTTTTCACTCGCAGATTCCCCCTTTTGATAATTAGGGAGTGGATTCTTGAATGCCTGATGGTCATCATTGAAATTATGTCCCTCAACTATTATGGTGTGGTTATCAATCAAATCTTGAACAATATTCTTTAACCCTTGGCATTTTTTTCTCTTATGACCTTTACACCTATGATAATCACAAAAGTGTGAGTCATTCCACGATGGTGGTTTAACTCGACAATCATAGTCTCTTTGTGGTGGTAATATAATAGTATTTTGATTCAATAATTCTTTGAGAATGGATTCCAAAGATTGGCCCAAGGGAGTAAAATTCCATTGATTTAAAAAATACGAAGATCTGGGCATATTTGAATTTTGATTGTTGCCAAAATTATTTCCACGATTATTAGTCACCTTCCCTTGATTGGAAACATTACCTTGGGTACTATAATTTCCAGCATTATTGCTACATTGAACACCTGACACATTAAGGACGGTAGGCTTCACATTCATGTTTTTAGCATGTACTACCCCATCATTCACAACATTTTTATTTCGAGTCCAAAATCATGACCTGTCATTGTTGTTACTATGGTTATTGTTGTTGTTGTTGTACAAATTTGAACCTTATTTATCAATTTTCAGAACTCCACGCTTGACCAAAGAACCTTCAATAGTAATTGTGTTTTCAATCAATTTTTCAAATTCTTTAGGACAATGAAGTTTTAGTCTATAACTCATCTCTTGAGTCAGACTATCGATAAAGATCTCCATCTTTTCTGTCTCAGCAATAGGGCAAGAGTATCTATAAAACACCCTTCTCCACCTTTGCAAAAATGTAGTGAAATATTCCCCTACATTTTGTTTTACCTTACAAAGATCAAGCATGGTTATCTGGCATTGGATGTTGTAGGAGTATTGTGATATAAACTTATTTATTAACTCCTCAAAGGTTTTGATGGGGGGAGTGATCTTTGAAAGCCACTCTATGGATTTTCCACCCAGACTTGATGGAAAAAATCGCATTAAGTAGGTATCTTCATGAGTGAATTCTAAGCTCATATTTTGGAAATCCCTCACATGTTCAATGGGGTCAGTTTTCCCATTGTACCTATCAAATTTAGGGATTTAGCAATGTTTTGGAAAAGGAATCATTTGAATACTCCTATCAAATGGATAAGGACATATGTCATCCAAAACATACTTCTTTGTTGCACCCCCTTGCATTTCTTTTATTTTCCCTTGTAATTATTTTATCTGTTGAGTAAGGGCACTAAAATCATTAGGAGGAGTTTCAAGATTTTCTTTAATCCCTTCTATATCAAAATTGATAGGTAACTTAGCTCCTTGATTAGCTAATGAAAGGAAATATCTTTCTTTGTTTCATTCTAAAATCCTTTCAATAAAAGTATGGAATTGGGGATCCTAGTCTGCTTCTTGAAGCTTTTCTTCTGTTATCTCTTTAGTATGAAATGTATTCTCTTCTTTCTCACTATTATCACCCATTTTTCTTATGGTACTTTCTCTTTCATCTTTTTCTATGTGCTTTTGAGATCTCATGACAATAGGCATAAGCTTTGCCAAATTTCTACTAACTCTGATCAAAGAAATGAAATAGTGCAATTTTGATGGATATGAAAGTCAAAAATAAAATGAAGATTCTATGACTTAAATTATTTCTAGTCTTTACCTCGTGATTTCGTTGATTGAAAGGGTGAAAATCCTATTTGTAGGAAATTAAACCAAAGATCAAGATATAAAAAATGATTTTTCAGTTTGTGAGGTTTTGATCGTAGCTTTGTATAAAGATGGATTTGTGATAAATGCCTAATATTCTTGAGTTCTCTATTGTAGAATTTGATTGGGATGAGTAGAGTATACAATTGTAGGTTGGGGAATATAAGAATAACAGAGACGTTGACTGTGGTTGTGCCTTTGAGAAAGGGCTCTTCTTTGAAAGAAGGCTCGTGAGTATAGAGGTTCTACAACATAATCGTTAGTGAAACCTCTAACAAAGTCGTGATATCGATGAATAAAGGTCATGTGTTCAAGCAAGACCTTTTGAATTTGGTAAGGAAATTTCATCTTCTTCAATAAATTCTTATAACCGAGAGATTTTTTGGGCTTTCTAATCTTCCTCTCTAGAGATTTTTTGGCAAAATTTGTAGACTTCCAAACCCTAAGCATGGAATAGACTAGACTGAGAAAGACCGAGTTTTTGAATATCAGAAAAATACCTAGGTTTGGACCATACATGCACCGAAACAGAGCATGAATGCGCTAAAAAAGACTACCTTTGGACCAAAACAGAGTATGGATGGGCCAAAATAGAGTGGCTATGCGCTAAAACAGAGCAGCAATGCACCGAAACAGAGTAGTGATGCATCGAAATAGAGTAGCGATGCACCAAAATAAAGCACAGATGCACTGGAATAGAGCACAAATGCATTGGAACAAAGCACAAATGTACTGGAATAGACCGGCTATGCATCGAAATAGTCTAGGAATGCGCTAAAATATCCATTTAAACTTATGATATAGACATGTTTTGACAGTTTGATATTTTTAGATTATCTTAATATAATTTAAATGTGAAAACATGGCATACAGTTGTTTTGTTAATTCTAAAAGCTAAAAAAAGAGTATGTTTTTGAGATTTTCACAGGTATTGAACAAGATAATCACTTCAATCAGACTCACTCTTAATTTGTCAAATAGTTCATCATAACATCCACAACCCATATCTTAAAATTGCGTCGACTCACACAACCATGTCACCCCCTAGAGGGCGCCCGTGTTTTTGTCTTTTCTCGGTGTGTACTCAAAGTGATGGAAGTGGATACCAAATCCCCTGAACAAAAAATATGTGGCAATTATATGGTGAATGTCTTGGGGGTAGATTCTTCCCTCCCCTTGCACTATGTTTGAAATGATGTTTGGATACTAACACAATTGGATTTCTACACTATGGTTTGTAGTCAAGGTTTTCGTTCAATGTGGCAATAGATAAACTCCCTCAGGAGACCTCCCAATCTTTAGAACAAATATTTTGGAGATAGTTATCCTACTCACTTCCATTGAATATGGGTTTCCCCAAAATTCACTTTTGATTATAGTGGGTTGGAAAACCTGGATTTGGTTGTTCTCACTTAGGTCGTTCTCATAGGGTGAGTACTTTTCCCCACTATGGTAGGCATTCTAAAGTATTTAATAAAGCTTGGAATGCATAAAATGAAATAGGTAAGTCTGGTGTTATGATCAACCAGTAAAGGGGAGAGCATATACCTATTACCCCACAATCACAACAAGCAAGTGGTTGAGTTTTAAATCCAAATTGACAATTTTCTATGTTAAGTGAAGATTTTGCTTCACAACAAACATTGGATTCATTTTAACCAGCATGAAATGATGTTTGGTGACTATCCTAGGATTGATAAATTTTAGATTTTAAATTTCTATCCTAGGGTTGCTTAATTTTATTTCAAAAACTAAAGTGAAAATTTTTGTCCGTAGATGGCGTCGGAATCAAAATTTATTTTTACAATCCCCCTGTATGTGCTAAAACAGGCCACCAATGCGCCAAAACAATTGACAAATGCACTAAAAGATAAATCTAGGGTGTGTGAAAATAGGTCGTCTATGGACCAAAACAATCCATGTATGCACCGAAATAGTTTGGGGATGTGATGAAATAGTCTGGGGATGCACCGAAATAGAGCATCATTGCACTGAAATAGTCTGTCTATGTGCCAAAACAGTCTGTTGATGCACTGAAATAGTCCGTCTATGTGCCGAAACAGTCCATCTATGCGCTAAAATAAGACTTGTATGTGCTAAAGCGCAACTCTAGTCCGTCACCTGTCATAAATTTCTACAATAAAAAGATTAAAACAGGGGGATGCCCCATGGTGGGCGCCAAAAATGTGTGAGACGAAGTATGCAGATTAATTAAACAATAAACGAACACACCAATAAGACATTATATTGAAAGAAACTTATTCTAGAAAGCATAAATGCAAACTCTAAACAATTTCAACTCCTTCAAATTCATCCCATTATTAAAGTTGTTGGCTCTCAGTTATTTAAGCAACAACTTGTTGAAATGACAACTTAGGAGAATGAGATTGTTTGAAAATGCATATCTATTGTTAATGATTTAAACAATGAACTTGAAATTCTATGATGCTATGATGCTAAAATTTTGATTCGAATGCAAATATAGTAACTAGGTATGAAATCTAGGATGAAATCTACTTACCAAATGGCTGTATTTATAGATTTTTGAAAGGCAAGAATCTAGCTGGTGGAGATCAACGGTTGAGATCCAAACTTGTCAGAATGAACGCTGAGAGATGGAGAAGTTGAGAGAAAGGTGAAAGGTTGAGAGGAAAGTGGAAGAATGTTTTAAACCCACAAGACCGTCCTCATTCAAAAATGGAGACAAACATGGCATTTATCTTTCATTTATGAAATTTGGTTGAAGATTGAAGATAATTGCTTAATTAAATAAATAAATTTATTTAATTTCTTATGACATGTGCAAATAGAAGTTTCCATAATTTAATAATTAATATTTAATTATGTGGGAAGTGAAAAAGAAAGATAATTAAATATTTTACCATATTTAATTAAGTGGGGTGAAAAAGATATTTAAATATGTAATATCTAAATATGGGATGAAATCAGAATATTCCATTGTTTTGAATTTTAACATTCAAACTTTAGAAACACAATGATAATTAAATAAATAAATTATTAATTTTTTTTAGTTTAATTAAGAGGAAAGCAACAATAATTAAAAAAACTTATTTATTTAATTAAACTAGAAGAATTAGAAAAATGAACAATACAAATAAATAATTAATTTTATTTATATGTAGATGACTTTAGAATATTAATTAAATAATTCATATTTAATTAATTAGCAATTTGAATAACGGTGTCCATTTTTTAGATGTGTACAGAAACTAATATCTAGGTGTGTCCTCCACTGAATTTCTCTAACATTTCTCCAATAAAATCAAGCCCCCATTGCTGAAATGGAGCTTGAACAGATAGTGGACGCAATAGAAAATTTCTCAAGAATTTCAACTTACTAGTAAATCTCTGACAAGCATCACACCTTTTCACAAACCTATGAGCATCCTTGAAAATAGTAGGCCACCAAAAACCTACCCTCAATTTCTTGTGAGCGGTAGTTTTAGCCATATAATGTCCCCCACGTGCTCCTTCATGTAGCTCAATCAACAAGTCTTCTACTTGATCACCATCTACACATCTAAGAAATATACCCTCTGAGATCCTCCACCATAATTCATTGTCTATAATGACATAACTAATGGCTGGTAATTTCAAGGTTCTTTTCTCATTGTGAGGTATACCCTCAGGGCATCACATGGTTTGTAGATATTCAAATATTCTCCTATACCATCCACAAGTTTGCATATCACATAGAGGTGCAACATTTTCATGTCCCACTTTTATTTTGGTTTCCCTCTAGATTTGTCTTAGCCATCAATTTGGCTAGACCCTATCCTCTTACCAATTTATTAATCTGAATAATTATGTTGAATTCATGGATGCGGTTGATCCATCTATAGTCTGATGACCTGCGGTCTCCTGCTAGGTGAAGATATCCTTGACTGCGATAGTGGGAACATAAGAAACAATGGTGGCTACAATCAAGTACAGTCAAAAATTCTTAACAACCTTCACCAAGGCATAAGCTTGCTTTTCTATGGCATCATATGTTAGCTTAGCTGCTTATAAATGTTTTCTAAAAAATGGCAATAGGCTTTTCAAAGCCCCCATCATTTTTCTGTAACAACACACATGCCACTGTATGGAATGATGCAAAAGTGAACAAATGGAATAGTTTGACATAATCTAGGTATTTTAGGACTGGTGCCTCTTTAATTGCATTCTTTATAGCCTAGAAGCCCTCTGCAAGTTATTTTTCCCATGAAACTTTCTCCCCCCTCTTCAACATCTCAGAAATAGGTCAAAAAAATTTAGCAAAGTTCGTGACAAATCTCTTGACCAAATTTATTTGTCCGAAGAAAGACTGGATCCCTTTTAAATTCCTAGGTTGTGCAATCTTAACTATGGTTGCCACCCATTATGGATCAATCCTAGCTCCTTCCTTTGAAACAATATAGCCTAACAACTTCCCCTCCTTGACTTCAAAAGTGCACTTCTTGGGATTTAGAGAAATTCCATAATTGAGTGCTCTAAGAAAAATCTTTTCTAGGTGAGAACAATGGTCCTCCTCCTTGTTACTATGAGTAGTAAGATCATCCTAGTATATGGAAAGTAAAATATCAATGAAGTCTGCAAAAGCTACATCCATAGCTCACTGGAATATGGTGCCTACATTCATTAAGACAAAAAGCATTGGTACGTATACATATGTACCCCAAGGTGTTGTAACGACAGTTTTGTATTAATCAGACTCTCTCACCATGACCTGGTTATAACCTAAAAAATCCATCCATCATTGAAAGAAGTTCACATCTCGTGACCTTCTGCAACATAGCCTCCATGTTAGGAAAAGTGTAATTGTCCTTTAAGGAAGCCACGTTTATATTTTTGAAGTCTACACAGAACCTGATGTCACCATACTTTTTCCTAACCGAAACCAGGTTCAAGACCCAAGAAGAGTGTCTGATAGGTTTAATGATGCCAACATCCCTAAGCTTTGTAAGTTCCTCTTGCATCTTCAGTTGTGAATTTGGGTTGATCGGTCTTTGCTTCTAACGTAATGTCTTAGCATCAGTCTTCAAAGGAATCTCGTGTTGGAAAAAGTCTTCCTTATATGCCTTCAGGTCATCATATGACCATGCAAACACATGCCTATATTTTCTTAGCAAGGAAATAAAAATAATCCTCACATGAGGCTTCATTCTCTTCCCAATATACACCTTCTTGGGAGAATTCTCATTTCTAAGTTTATTTCCTCCAGATCCTCCTTATGACAAGACGCTTGCTTAACACTTGCTTTTTCAGAGCTGTCAAATACCCTCTCTAATGCGACCAATCCTCTGGGAATCTTATTGGTCTTTAACTAAATTATGTCCTTCCCAAAAAATGCCTCCTTGCCATCAAATTAAACAACAAGTGAACCAAAGTCAATCTTTTGACTCCCTTATTGGTCAACACAATGTAGAAACCTTAGAATGTCATTGTCATCATCAAACACCTACCAATTTCAAATTTTTACAAGTATGGTAGGCCTAGTTTGTACTTCTATACTTGAAACACCATCAAATGTTACATCATCCAGCTTGACAACAATATTGGCTAGTAGATCCTCCCTAGCATTTTGACTTATTTCTATCCAATCTATGCAAAAGTCATCAAAGGATTTTATGGCATCCTAGACTACATTCCTATATTTCTTTAGCCTCTTGTTTTAGCATCAAACTGGTATCTGACTTGGGAAACCACCAACTCAGAATCACCTAACACTTTTAATAATTTGATACCATGTTTGGAAACTAGTTTCAATCCAAGAAATAGGGCTTCATACTCAACAACATTATTTGTACATGGAAATTGCAATAAGAAGGAATATATGAAGGTCTTACCTTGTGGGGAAATGAGAATAACACCAGCACCTGAGCCATCCTTAGAATAGGCCCCGTCAAAATACATAGTCCACAAAGAATCCTCATATGAGAATTTTGTAGCCTCTTGGAAAATTGGTGTGGGATCCACATTCTCTTCTGGTATTTCTTATTCAACCCAAAAGGAATCCAAATCAGTATCCACAAAATGAATCCTTACTGGTTATTTTGGTCATTCTACATTCTCAATCATGTGATGTATCCTAGGGTCCCATGCAATCCTAACATCCATTTGGTCGATCGAGAAAGTGGAAAAGGAAAGGTCACATTGTATATTGCCCCCCATAGAAGCACTACATTGTCTGGATAACAACATCCCATATGTCGGTGGGATGTCCACCACTATGATGCTCATGAACAAATCCTTTTTTGGGAATACTACCAACATGTATGGAACTCTGTTGATTATCCCTATAACAAGAAAATCCCTTGAATCCATTGCATAGAACTTAACATATGTACAGTCTACCTTCAAGCCCATTTCCTCCATAATTTTAATTGGCATAACATTGCTTGAGGCCCCTCAATCAATCATACAATTCCTAAACAACTTGCCATCAATGATCAAGCTAAGATAAAAAGTTTTAACCTGGCTAGGATTAGTAGTAATGGTAGTTCCTAGATATATCTAAGGATTTTCATCTATCACTACTTGGAGTTCCACATCCTTCTCCAGACTTTAACTTTTCTTAGGTTGATCCTCAACCATTTTACTCTTACCATTGGTAACAATACTGTTAATGAATGTGAAAGTCTTGTCCTTATGTTCATCAATTCTCATCATTTCTAACAATGGGACTGTCACTTTAACTTGAGATAAAACCTGGAATATATCCACTGGGGAGTAGCTTGGTAATTCAGGGAGAATTAAATCTTGAGGACAAACCTTCTTGCATTTTCCTACAATGTTTTCAACCTGGAGTTTATCATCTTTATTTTTTCTGGCTTGAGGGACAATTTCATCATCAAATTTTTCTTTAGTGTTCTTCTTAGCCCGAATCCTTATTTCTTTACTTTCCTTGGGCTTGGTATCATCCTTCTTACTTAGTGAGTTAGATCCTTTGTTATCTTCTTTCACAAACACACTAACACTCATAGTCTTGTTTCTCAATTGGAGACCACTCCTTGCATTTGCGGCTAATGGAACTATATATCTTTTGATTTCTTCATTAGATGGTTGCCTTAGATAAAAATTATCTATCTCCAAAGTGTATATAGTGCAATCATTTTCTTATCTCTTCATCTGAAAAGACCTGTTGGTGATGCACACCAGCCTGCTACTATTGTATATCCACATTATTGGTATCGACATCATCACTAGAAGAATAATCACCATAGTCAAGATAAGACTTAATCATGAACACATTGGCCATCTGGTCATGGCCTTGGGGAGAATCAGACTCTCCCTAGTCATCTCGGGTCTCTTCCATAGATCTTGCAACAACGCATTGTTGTGATGAATGGGGCATCTGGCATACTTCACGCCAGGGAAAAACATCAACAACATTAGTAGCATTCCACTGTAAAGGATCAGGTGTGACCTGAACATTTTTCTGATTGTTTTGAATAGGCTTTCCATTATGCCAATTTTTATGATAGTTTAAATCTTGTAGCCTTGGACGTCTCTCATTTCTCTAAGACAAGGTTTTATCATTCTTGGTAGCCTTTAACAAAATAAGTACTTGATCTAATTTCTCGTCAGGGTATACAACCTTATTTGTCTTATCATTTTAGGTCCTTGGGTTCTTTAGAAGCTTAGAATCATCCCTCCTCCCCACTTTACCAGAGGAATTTCTATTATTCTCAATATTCACCACCATATTGTAATCCTCCCTCAAATGTTGTGGATTTTTGTCTCGAAGTAGATAACACATCTTTGGGTCATAAGAATTACAACATACAAATAAGCATGCATTCTCATTAGGCATTAGGTAAGCAGGGACTTTATACATTTCCTGTTGGAACCTAGTATTGAACTCAATTGCTAGTTCATTATGCCTTTTATTTATATTGCTAAAATTGTTGATTCTAAAATGTGGATCAGTCTGATCCCCATATTTTTCCCTATAGATGTGATAGAAGGAATAATTTGAATCAATACTTGCATCCAATAGAATTCTATACCAATCTCTATCATCTTCAGTTAAGGATTGCATAAAGTAATTCATTGCAACATATTCATCCCATAACTCAAAATCCTCAACAGATCTCTGAAAACATTTTAAATCATCTTCACCATTGAGAGCATTTTTTCTCGCGAACTTTGGTACATGTTTCCTTGCATTATCTAGAACTAGGTTTGGGTAGCCAAGAATATTTTCAAAACACAACTCTCCCTATTTTTTTGTATGTAACAACCTCTTTCCAAAAGGTTCGTACTCATTATTATTCTCATCATAATTCCTCCTCTTTTCAATTTTACCCTTTGGTTTCCTATATCGGGAATCATGTCGCTGGTTAGAATGGACTATCCTAACCTTGTCTTTAGGTTGGGAGGATGAACTAGAGGGGTTCCCATTAGGGGATATTTTCTCACCTACATGAGAGCCCAGGGATGACAAATAGACTTGGGACTTTGAGCTTCCAGAAATAGACCTTTTACAATAGACTCTAAGAAACTAAGTTTCTTCTTCATCTCATTGTTCACAACCAATAATTCCATCTCTGTCATTTTTCTCTCCAATTCTTGGTTCTCTTTCATCAACTTCTCAATCAAGGGGATAGATTCATCTTGTGGTGGGAATTTCTTAAGACAACCTCTCTCATTTATCTTAACTCCCTCCATGAGTTTCTTTCCTTTATCAACATTGTGATAACCATGTCTCATACTCCTGGGTTGGGGGTTAAATGGGATGGAAACCTTTTCGGAACTATTGAATCATGAATTGGTAACAATACTATCAGTAGGAAGGATTTTGGTAATTTTGGGCATGATTTCCAGAACAACTAGACCGATTGTTAGGACAGTTTCAACTGCTAGCCTTTCCAACTCTTCCATCTCCTCAAATTTCCTTCGCAACACATCTCTCTGAATTATTGCATCTCTAATCCTCTTTTATTTCTCTACCTCCCTCTTTTTCCTATTTTCACTACACTTTGAGGCTCTTTCATTAAGCACTCTCATATCTCTAAAAAATTCTTCCTCTTCCACAAAATTTGAATCACCATCAAATGCTACTATGACATCCTCCTGATTAAGAGTGGCATTATGGCAGTATTCATCATCTACCATCAACAAATCTAAAGGGATAGGGGTATAACGATAAGAATTAGGAGTTAATTGTCCCTCAATCTTAGCCTGCCTAGCACAAGCATTATCCCTTTGTATTCTATCATTTTCCCTCTTTTCCATGGCTTTTATTTCATGGTCAGGAGATTTCTCTCCCACAACATACTTCATATAAACTTCTCCAATCTCAGTAGAACTATGATCTCCAAAATCTAACAAATTATTCTCACATTCTAAACTAGAACTAGAATGACCAATGTTCAAGAAGAGGGTGAGGAGTAGACTTGCATTTTTTAGTTCCTTTTTCCTTTATCCATTTCCTGTGTAGGTTCATGTGTTTGGACAAGTCTCCTTCTAGCTTCTGCTCTAGATGCTTCTTTATGTGGCCCTAAGTTCCTTGCATTTTTATTTGGATTGTCTTTACATCCACTAATCTATTTTGCTTCTTCTTCTTCTTCACTACTTCTTTAATATCTTTAAACAATGGTTCGCACTGGTGTAGAGAGTCACCACCCAAATTCCTTGGGACCAATTCATAGCAATTGTGCCACAATTTACACAAATCTTGCCAAATTATTGGATATATGAACAAACTTTGACAAATGCAATATTTTTTTTCTAAATGGATCTAGGGCAAGAGTCTTTGAAAATTTAAAATGTGAGAAGACAAACGTGAAACTTAATGAAAAGAACAATAAAGATTTCAATTTTTTTTGCAAATAACTAACTCTATGAATGCATATCACTATATAACATAGTAATCCTTGATAAGGCATATCTGAGACTAACTTTTCACACTTAATTCCCCAATAAAGTCACCAATTTTTTGAATCTTTTTAAAATCAAACTAGATCTTATAGATAGCCTATGGAATTGCCACTTCCAATGATCAACAGTCAGCAAGGGTTGGCCAATGAATGAGAGAAAGAAATTTAGCTTTCCTCATGAACTTTAGGCTTTGCAAAACCCAGGAGGGTAATACCACAATTTATTTAAAACATTAACTCATGATACGCTCACATACACTATTAATTTAATAGATACATTCTCACGTCAGCACTTAGGGTACAAGGATTTGCAAGAATTTGGCAAATCCCTTTCACTCAGTGACTCTAAGAAGAGAATGAAAAAACTACTTGAGAATCACAATAATCATCATCATTATATGCACAATTTGATTCAAATTAGTTGTTCTTTGACATAATTCAATTGGACAAGTACACAAAGGTTCAAAAAATGCATAGAACAATATCTTATCATAGGGTGATAGGGTCAAATTTGTGAATAATAGTAACACAATAATTACAAAATCAAAATCGATATATTATTATGATTTTTCATTACAAATTCACAACTTACAAGATCCTCATAGACAACTTATGAATCCTATATCATAACACATGAATCAGTGATGACAATAAGAACATTTAATCAACCCTTTGAATTGAAGCAAATAATGCAAACACACATCTGATCACAACAATTATAGACCAAATGAAATAATAATTAACCATTTCATTGGTAATTCATAATTCATTTCATAGGAGAAAATTTGTCTTAAATCTACCACTAACTGATGCCAAAATGCTACAATTGTTGTAAAAATTTTAAGCTACTTGTAAACATGAAATCATAATCCTAGACTCAACTATCTATTCTATATGCTCACATATATCCTAGTAATGTTCTAAAAAATGGTACTTGAGATCCAAAAAAAATTCAAAGACCCCTGCACAATAGCCTTGAATTCCCCTTTATAAGATCAAGGGAGTAAACAAGCATTGGGTTATTGGCGTACAAAATTAAATTTCACCCTACATCTTCAACATTTCTTTTCATTTCAACCCCCTAGCAATTATATTTTCACTTTATCAAAATGGGGGAGGGAAGATTGAAATTATAATCACTCGAGTGTTCATACAAAAATCAACTCACATGCTACTTTAAACAGTCCATGTCATTGCACCATCTATAGGATAAATCAAAATGCAATGGAAAATCCAAGAGAAGGAGAAAGGAACCTTGATTAGAGATCCATGTGTAAATTCTATTAAAAGGATATAGATTTCTTGTTAGAAAGTTTGTTTCAAAGGCCAAAACTATATTATACATCCAATTACTACCCCCTTTGTGGTTTACTCAACATATTTGTCTAACCAATCCCTATACTCGTCCTTAGGAGGAAAATCATCATCAAGCAACTTCTGCACTTTAACACTATAAGCATTGTACCTTGCATCTAACATGGCCTACACCTCTTTCACAAAAGTATCCATTCCAATCTCAATTTTTATAAGATTATCAACTAGATAATTTAATGTTGATAAGTTTGGTTTATCCTCAATATTAGTCACCTCAGGACACTCAATTGTTGGATGCTTGAACAAAACTTTCCATGAGTCGCAATCCTTCAACTTACCTTCCTCATCGAGGACCTTAGGCATTCCCTGCTCCTCCATGTCTCTAAAATCCTTCACTTTTCCTTGCAGTAGATTCCTAATTCTTTCATGGAAGCTTGTGATTTCTCCAACTTCAATTCTTTTGATTGATTCATAAGGTTTCCCCAGGACTTCATGATCTCCTTTGGCATTCGCTTGAATTTCTTTCAAGATATTATATTTTCTGCTCCATTTGTTCCATATGTTCATGAAAACCTCTTAAGTATTCTTAAACTTCTCATAGGCCTCAAGAACACCCTTGTATGTCAACCATGTAGTTTCTTTCTTTAGAGAAATCTTGTGCCACATGTGACTAAGGAAACCTCGGCCATATTATTCATGCCTTCTTAGAGTCTATCATTCTCAGTCTTAGATGTCTGGAGTTCGTTCTTCAAAGCATTAATTCTTAGTTTCAAAGTGTCTTTATCCCGAGGTGTCATATTGGATGGGGAGGCTAGAAGAGACTTCTAGCTAGCCTTAGCAAGGGTAACTCTTACTTTGTTATACTCTTCCACCAATTTATTGTGCCTCTCTAATAACTTCAAGTACTTAGCCTGACTGATCTCTGTAGTATCAACACTCAACATAGATGAATGCATTGTTAACCTTGCAATTTGTGGGGCTATCATCTCTGAAGCTCTCCTAATCATCACATTACTCGAGAGGGTAGTCATCATTCTACTAAGTAGGCACCTCCTTGAATCTAGAGTCAGAGACCAAATAGCCAATGCATGTAAGTTGGGACTATAAACTTAGCCAAAGGTCTTTTCATCAAATGTCTCTTTAGTCAAAGAAGCACTTGGGTCACTTTTAATTGCATCCAAGAAAATTATGGAGGACAAGCTCCAACCAGGAATAACTAACCTTCCACTATCTTTGACTAACCTCCTTGCCTCCACTGGACTCATTTGGGAAATTTCTTGGGAAATCTCTTCCTTCGTACGCCTTTTCACCTCCTCATGCTGAGAAGGATTAGCTACCTCCACTACATTTTTGATCTTATCAATTATTTATTTAGCCTTTAATTCAGCAACAAATTATTTGAATTCCTTTCGAACCACAAAAGAGTCATCTTCCAAGAACTTAGCACAAGATAATAGCCTTGTATCATTATCCCAACTCTCATCATACTCCCAAGGTACTAGCCTATCATCTAGAATAAAAGGTTCCATTGCATCCCCAACACCAGGATAAGAAAATTCATGTTCCACTCGGTGCTCAATGGGGTCAGACTCGGTGGAAGGTTGTTGTATGTCAGCTTCAAGATTATGTGTTTCACCAATATCCTTAGGAGGTAGCTCCATGACAAGAGTGTCCACAACATCCTCTCCTTGTACCTTATGAAAGAATGTGCCATCACTAAAATCATTGAGGAGAACTTGCATTTTGGTGAATTTATTATTAATGTGTTTATGCGGTCTTTCATAAAAGGAACTCTTGTCTCAAGCTCTTTGCTCTATCAATAATTTTCAACCACACTGCCCCCCTATTATGGGTAGAAGTTAGAGTTAGCAAGTTTCTCACTACATCTTCCTTCAGAAGAAACTAGTGAGGCCCATACCCTGATATTCCTCATTTAAACTTCTCCCTATCAATGACCCCTTCAGCATAAAAATTCCTAATAGGGGCTACACCCATCCTCAAATTTCTTACCTTTATACCAAAAACCTCATAGGCATCTTTAGTAGTGACAATAAAATGATCAAAAGAAAAGGTAGTAGCATTGATAGAAGCCTTCCTGAAAGCCCACAAATTCACAACATCACTATTATCCATTTGCAAACATGATCTCCATGAATGCCAACCTATCAAACACATATGCAGGCAATACATATGGAGCCACAATAGTTCCATAGCATCTGATAATAGTGCTTCTACCATACAAATACCAATATCCCCAATTACACTCATAATTGGGATCATCTCCATACTCCTTTGGCCTCAATAAAGCCCTAATTGTTTTATAATTTTTTTCCACTACGCTACCCACATTTGCACTAGGATAGTATGCTTTATTGTATTACAAAAATCGACATAGTTTGAAGTTGAGCAATGTAAATCCTAGATGTAAGTCCACATATGCATTGGTAATCTATGGTTATTATCATCCACCCACCTCAATTGCACACACATACTAAAAAATTATCTTCCTTGATACAAGAGCATGTGCATTAATATAGAATAGTGTCTGAAAGTCCATGGGAATCTTCTCTCTTTCAACCTTATTAAATCATAGTGCAACTGCTCAGCCATGTGGTGAGCATAGTCAAACTACCTATGTTGATACATGTGTTGGATATCCATAATCATAACTAGCATAGATGATGATATCCTTCCATCACACTTAATTCAAAGAACCTGACATAACATGTAGTATGTGTACTTGAAATAATCTACAAATTCCTTGCAATCCAAGGGCTACACCTCCTTAAGTGCAAAAATGGAGTCCTTTTCTAGCCTATATTTTGGAAATTCACTCTTTCTATATCCAACCCTATGTGAATTATAATACTTCTATAAGTCCTCCATGATAATTTTCTTAGCAGCATTAGGGTTCATGCAAAAAACCTCTATAACTTTTAGGAGGGTTTTTGTAGATGTGTCAGTAATAACCTTGTTAACAACATCATATCTATCGATAAGATGGAACATTAAATCCACTTCCATGAAGACAATTGCGACAACCAACTTTCCGAAGTCATATCCCCAAACATTTCAGCTAGGTTGAGGAGCATCCCTCCTTGCAAAGGTATTCACAAACAAGTCCCAGCCTGACCTCGACACAACAATATAACCTATCTCTATCACGAGGTCCTTAAAATTGGAGGTTACCACCCCATCTCTTGTAGCTTTTTTTTCGCTTGCTTTGACATCCAGAGGCTAATATTTTTCCATAAAACAAACATAATTCTTTGGATTCCTTTTCTTCCTATCAGGGCCTTCATGTTCATATGCAATGTCATGAGAGGCTTGTTGCCTCTTTCTTTTCTGCATGGGTTTAGAAGTGGAGGACTCACCTAGTTGACTCATCCTTTCCTTGCACTAGGCTTTCTTTTTCAATTACAAATTCAACTAGGCACCGGATTGAAGATACAAATTTCATGATTACTATTACAAAGTAATATTGATTTCTAATATTACCCTAACCCAAAATGCACACTATTTTATACAATATGGAAAACCCTATTCTAACCCCAAAGTATGATTATGGACACACAAAACATAGATACAATTCAAAAAGAGAATAAATATTTTCAATGTTTGGCATAGACTTACCCAAGAATGCCCTCTGCAAAACTCATCTTCTCACATTCCCACTTCGTCACTGCTTCCTTTGATAACTCACAGTGAGGTGGGAAATAAAAATGGAACCCTTACATAATTAATTGGCACTATATGAGCACCATTAATAGCATATGGAAGCTTGCACGAGAGAAAAAACCCACTCTGTTAGTTACCTGTTCTCATTTGAATATACACCATTGATTCGGAGGCTTAAGAACTTGATCCTAGGGTTTGCACATATACACCATCTCATAGTGTCCTTTAGGCAACAAAACATGTACCAAACGATGGGCTAGGAAGATAACATGTGTCAACCTCTCGAGCATGGCATCGGGCGTCACTGCTTTTGAGCCCACTTTAGAAATCCAACAAGCGATAGTAGGAAGGCCAATGATGAGATAGAAATCATCGATATGCAATATAGAGATTTTTTCTGTTTATCCCACTCTTGTCGTTCATCACCCGATAGCCCATATATGGCTAAGGAAAACCATTGATACACAACATCTCAGCGATGCGAAATGTCTTTCACTTCAACAATCATTGGTTTAACTTTACTCTACACATAACAACCAGTGATATTTAGGAGGGGAGCAATGGTTCAAAATGTTGACTGCATCGCTCATCGGGAATTATTTCCTCATAGACACAAATGAACACATGAAGACATGCAAGCGACCGATATAAAAGAGGAAGGACATTGCTCATCACAGGTTACTTGATGAGACTTGAAAAAAAATAGGCGATGGGTGATGCAAGACTCAAAACTCGAATTAAGGAGAGATTAATAACACATGCACCAAAGGTTGTTTTTAAAAGATGGCGTAGCCATGACGAGTAAGATAATGAAGCGGTCAGTAAATCATGAAACTTAGGGCCATGGTAGACTAAGGAAAAGACCAGGAATTGATACAACCAGTCAACTTAAAAATAGAAAGTTGAAAGCCAAAAGGACATAGACATGAAAGCTTCCCAAAACCTAGGACCCTAGGACGATGACCATCAGGGTTTAACCTCAATAATTCAATGGAACCAAGAAAATTTTAAGGGCTCCACCACCCTAGATGGTCCTTATATTATTGAAGCTGAAAGGGATCCATAATTCCTTGTTCTTGTGATCCCAATACTTTTCCTTAGTAGCCCCAATAATTGCATAAGGCATGTCCCTTAGGATACCTATGGATCTCAAGGGTGGGAAGCTCATTTTCTTCTCTGTACAACCAAGAGGAAATGTCTATTTCTAGGCCCAAGTCTTCTTTGTCCAATATCCCCCATATATTGAAGTTCTTGAAGGTTTCTTTTGGTTTCAAGTGGAATTTTCGGCCATATGAGCATGGAGATGTAGGAAGTTTCCCTATGCAAAAGGAATTTTGAATTTTATATTCTCCACATCCTTTGTCAGTTATCTTGAACTTGTCCTCAAAAATGGAATATGGTGTTGATGTTGGTTGTAAAGTAGATGGGTTAATGTGCATGGATGATGTGGAGGCTTCATCATTAATGGGGAAATCGTGGTAGCTTATGTACTTTCCTTCCAATGCTTTACAATATTAGAAAGGTTGTGGGTTGGTGGTTTCTTTTTTGTATTGAGAGAATTTGAATAATTGATGATAGGTGGAAGATATGGCTTGCATGGCATGTATCCAAGCTCATCCAAGGAGGATGTTATATGGTAAATCAAGGTCAAGTATGTGACGTTGTTTCCATAATGTCTAGTCCAACTTGCAGAGATAGTTTAATAGGTCCTTTTGATTCCCTTTTAACATCATAATATACCTTTATAGTTATCTTTTTATGGGGATCAATGACACCATCTAAATAACCAAATTGTTTTATTAATTTTAATGTGCATAAATTGAGGCCAGATCCATCATCTATTAGTACCCTTTTAATATTATGCTCATGGACAATGGTGTCAATATGTAGTGGTTTATTATGAGGTGTTTTAGAATGAAGGTATTTATTATTGAATGATATTTGGTGTGAGGATGAATGGTGTCCAATTATATCTTGGAATTGATTAACATTGATATCATTTGGTACTTGGGATTCTTGAAGAGCCTTCTCAAGTGTGTCTTTATGGATGGGAGAAGTACGAAGTAGTTCCAAGATGGAAATTTGGGATGGGGTTTTTCTAAAATGTTCAATGATATTATATTTATTAGTGTTTAATGGAGTGGATGAGGAGGATTGATTCGCTTGTATTTTCACTTGGCCTTGGTGGGTGGTGATGGTGCAATCAGGTGCTTGTATGGTTGTGAACCCCTATTTGATACCTACATAAACAAAGCAAACAAACAAGTTATTAGATCGTATGCAAGGTAAAACAAGGATTCCACATGAAATCCATTTACAAAACTTAAAATAGGAAAATGAACAAAAGATGAACAGAGAAAGCAATTAAATCCTAATTAAGTATGCAAACTCTTGATCCCATGGGGGAGTTGGTGCCAATGAGATGTTGCAATTGGCCCTTTCCCAAATCCTTTGTAAGCTTTGATGATTTAATGAGTGATTGATCCACTTTGTTGATGAAGAACAAGATGTGCTCTTGAGAAAACCTGCAATAACCTATCTAAGGTCTTGCTTTGAAGATGAAGTTGAGTAGAGTAAGTTTACTCAAGTTGTGGATGTTTGAATGAGAGGGAGAGTCTCTCATTTATAGATTCCAATCTTGGAATAATGAGTGAAAATAAGCAATGTGGGATAAAAGATAATCCAATGGCATTGTGCCACTTGTCCACATGTGATTGGAGGAGGAATGAGCACATTTTGGTCAATGTGCATGATAAATGCCACTAGATTCAAATTTGAATTTTGAATGTGACATGTGAGAGGGAAGGAGAAATGGAGTTAATGTCACTTGGCTCAATGCACAAGGACATGTAAGAGGCATTGAATGCCTTGTTGGAAGGACCACGTCCACTTGGCCTTTTTTAATTCAAATGATGGAATATTCCCCTTTGATGCTTTGTGAGGGAAAATAGATGAATTAATAAATCAAAGTATTTGATTTATTGTGCAAGTTGCATTCTCTAGAGGATTTTAGTGAGAGAGCTTAGCTTAATCAAGGTTTTGATTAATTTAATGAACAATTAGGTGCTGTGACAATTTAGACTTAAATAGATGAATTAATTTAAATCAGAATTGAGAGGAAATGATTTATTAAATAAATGATTTGATTTATTCAACCAAAGAGGAATATGTTAGATTAAATCAAATAAGGTTTAATTTATTTTATTTAATAGGAGGACTTTAGAGATTTAATTTAAATAAAATGAATTATTTAAATGAATGGAAAAAGATGATTAATTAAATTAAATTGATTAATTTAATCACCAGAGGAGAAAGACCTAATTAAATAAATAATGATTTATTTAATTAAGGGATGAAAGGTGTTGATAAGCTGAGAGTATGATTCATGATGAAATGATATTAGTAGGATTAGAATCAGGTACATGTATATTTTCCATGTCTACATTTTGCCCCTCTTTGAAGCAATGTACTTGTTGCATTGATTCAAAGAATAAACTGCTATGATCAAAGTTTAAAATTTCTCAACTTTTTAGATGACCCACTATTGCCCCAGCAGAAGGATTATGCTAGTATACTGCCCCCTCGAGAGATCGATCGAAAATGTATGATTTTCCGATCGAGATCGCGATAAAATGCGAGAGGAGTGGTTCTATTGATCAGATGACTCAAGATAATTATTTGAGGTAGACAATTCTGATGATGTATAGATAGTCATCGGCCATGGGTAGCCTCATGTATATTTTGATAAAACACACCGATTTTAGATAGAAATGTTAGTAAAGATAGAAGAATAAGAAGAATAAGATGGATGGAAGGAGGATCCAACAAGCCTACGTTATGATGATGATGATGATGTATTGCTTACCAGGAGTTGGGATTTTTAAAGGGCCAATTGCTTTATATTTGATAACACACATAGGTACGATGCATCAAGGTATAAAGGACCAGGATGGCGTTGTACCTAGTGTGGTGGAATTTGACTCGTCAATCAGATAGGAGTGCTCTTGTTCACACTCAACATACATACTTCGTTCAGGATATAGTTTAGACATTCTTAATATCTCAGGCCAAAACACAAGAAAGAAAGCTTTCCTATGTGGTCAATAAGATACCTAAAATATCCTCCCTACAAACCAAACAAAACATGCACAACTAAGTTATTTTACAAGCATATCCCACAAGCATAGAAGATAAAAAGATAATTTTCACTACCCCATTCCTTTCTCTCTAAACCTATTTTGTCTAGGCATCCTCGAGAGGTCCTTGAAATGAGTGCAAAATAAGATAAGTCAAAAAGACCAAGATAAAGTAAACAATCAAGCTGATGTTCTTCGTACCACTAGCCAAGGCTAAACTACTGTGAGGGGTACCTGATGCTTATGTCCATCGTAGGAAAGCTTCATCCTAGGACATGTAGTGATCAGGGTTTTGATGGGGCTGATTGGGTGATAAGCTATTGATACTCCAAGGTGACTAACTTGCTTGCTTACTGCTCTAGACTTGAGACTTTGACGATTAGGGAGTTCACTTCAGAACCTGCTAGACTTGCTTCTGACTAACTCACCAAAGGGTGAAAGTGACGATTGACTTTATTATGAGTGAGATGATCACGGGTGAAAGCGAGATGAAATGGATGCACCATTTTGGATTTTCCAATATTTTTTTGAGGCTGTTTTTGGAATTTTCATATTTTTCAATATTTTTGGATTTTGTGTCTTAAGGGCCAATCAAGGATGGCCTTGCCTACGTTTAAGCTCAGAGATGACGTAGTTCAAATGAAAAACTAACTTGATGATAAGATGGACAAACGGATTGCCCCTTTGCGACGGACGCCTAAGGACTCACCTAAAAATAGACTAGATAGGCAAATGGATTGCCAATGCAACGAACACCTAAGGGACTGACCCACAATGTAAACTAGATGGGAAAATGGATTGCCAATGCGACGAATGCCTAAGGATTGAACTTAACTGTCAAATAGGTGTGCAAACAGATTGTGAATGCAACAGACGCCTAAGAAATGACCCTAACTATGAAAACTAGATAGGCAGACGGATTGCCCATGCGACGGATGCCTAAGGACTGACCCTAACTGTCTTGAGGGATGATCAAAGATCAACCTTGCCTATGTTCAAGCTCAAAGATGACGTAGTTCGACAAGGTGAAAGATTGACAAGACTCAAAAAAATAAAAATAAAATAAAATAATTTTTTTTGAAGATTTTTTGATATTTCGACATGTTTTTGGATTTTTTGAATGATTTGGATGTTTTGAATTTTCACATGATTTTGACAATTCGAATATGTGATGATATCAATGCTCTATTTTAGGATTTTGTTGAAAACCAAGCTTAATGTTGATCAATCGGATTGATGAATTGATAGTTTGACTAAGTATGTTAAGTCAAACAGAAGTGATAATGCACTTGTAAAATCTAGGAAGTTCTGTTATCCTAGAGTAAACTTGTACAAGAGGGTAGTTTGACTAAGTGTGTTAAGTCAAATGAAGTGATTATGGATTTAATAATTTTGCTAAGTGTGTTAAGCCAAACAAGATGATAATGGACTTGTAAACCCAAGGAAGTTGTGTTATCCTAAAGTAAACTTGTGCACAATATGTTGGTTTGACTAAGTGTGTTAAGTCAAACAAGGTGATGATTGATTAGATTCAATTGATCAAGATTGATGAAGCTTGGTTTGGACCAAAATTATTTTGATGATTTGATGTGACACAGATGTGTGCATTAGATGTGACTGATATGAATTGCTCAAATTGATGTTCAATGAAAGATGAAACCTGGTAAGGAACATCTTCCTATCAAAATATGCCATGGCTAGTGATTTGGAACTTTTGGCTCGCAAATTCTTGACCAATTTTATTTTGTGTTTTCCAATGTTCGGATCGCCACATAAGTTGGATGATATACATCAAGATTTATTCTTGAAGCAAGATGCAAATATCTGCCCCCAGTGTCTAGCAATGTTTGAATGACCATGGGTTTTATTCTTGGACGAAAGGATATGGATTATCTTGTGATAACGTAAGGGTGTTCAAATTAAGGATTCTCATTCAGATATTGCTTCAAGGCTCACATAATGTTGGGTAGGGTGGGATCAATGAAAATGACCTATGTCAAGATCCTTACCATAAACAAGTGTAAAATATGCACCACGTTTTCATCAAGATAAAGATACCTTGGAGTATGGCTGCAGATGGATGAAAACGGATTGGATAAACTATTCATGGATGAACGAATGATATGGCTCAAATGATGGCTCTATAGCGGATGCAATGAGATGCTTTCTCAAAGCAAGATGCAAATATCTGCCCCTAGTGTCTAGCAATGTTTGAATGACCATGGGTTTTATTCTTAGATGAAAGGATATGGATTATCTTGTGATAACGTAAGGGTGTTCAAATTAAGGATTCTCGATTCTAGAACTGATGCATGTAGATGCTCGATTCTACACATGATGCTTGTTTGCTAGGTTTTCATCATGGTACTTGTCCAAAGCACCATCAAAATGGTTTTCGCTAAAGGATGATTTTTTTCTTTACTGTTTTCAATCCTTTTTCTGATTTTTTTTGGATTTTTTGTATTTTTTGTATTTTTTTGTTGTCGCCAAGATGCCTGTTTACCAGGTTTTCATCAAGGTGACCTTTTTTTCAAGACCTTTTTCTAATTTTTTTATATTTTTTGAGAGATTCTAAGCTGATGCTGAACCACCTAGTGGTACTGATGTTGATGCTTATGTCATAATGTTCCATCGATATCCTATTTGAAGAAGTTGCTTTGCCAAGACACGTGCACTTGTAAGCAACTTTTGAGATCCCTGATCTATTCTATTGAAATCGGAGTTAACTCTGTCTCCGTGCGCACATCGTGATAGATTTCCTTCTGAATCCTTATAATGAAGGGCCATTTCCAATACATAGTTAATGTGAGAGTTGGATATTATGCGTGGAGGTGTGGATGGAGTGTGTTTAGGATTAAAAGATGGATTGGTCGACAGTTTGGAGCCTTTGACTCTCCAAACTTGGGAAGATGAGCAATAATGGGTGGATACGGAAGTGTGCATGGAATTAGGACCAACTGCTCAATACACTTTGTACGTTGCTTGAGAAGCCTTCTTTTTCCTTTCTAGACATCTTTGATGGATACTTTTCCCTTTTTGATTTTTCCCCATAGTTTCTTTGACTAATGGAGTTTGATAGGGATAATCTTTCTTTGTATTCTTTGGTATCCATATATATTTGACTTGTCCATTATGCTTCTCAACTTCTTTCTCTTTGATAATGTTCTTCATGCCTTGATTCAAATATTTCTTTTGATGTTGGTCCCAATTCATGGATGGGGTGATGGGTGGATGAAGACTCATGACATGGCGGGTTGTAGTACTGGCATTGGTTTCATCATAAGGATTCTTCGTGCTCCCTATGTTGAAGTTTGCTTGAGATGAAGTTGCCCCCAGTTTTATAGAGGTATTGTTGATATGTTTGTATTCCTTGATTGTCGAATAACCAAGGCCTTGACATTTAGGATTGCCAAAAATCTGCACTGGTTCCAAGATAGCTTGTTCATGTAGACCTAATCCTTTACCCTGATAATTCATCTGCTGAAAAAACTTATTTACAATAGGATATGATTTACCTTGGAAACAAGGTACTAATCCTTCTCTGCTCTGTCATGGACCTTCAAAAGTTTCAGCTTCTTTATTGATGAGCTAAATTTCTCTTAGAAAGGTAAGTGATCCAACTTTATAAGTGATGGGATCCTCCATATGTGGGATGAATGCCTGATTGATATCTTTAGCTTGATCTTGTGAGATATCAGATTGTAGTGCTTCTTCAAGGAGTGTTGATGCTTCAGTGTCCACAGAAAATTCTTCCTTATGATTCATTCTTGATATGATTTCACATGATGTTTCTAATTCATGACTTATGTAGGAGCCTTCTTCGTGATTTGCTTCTGATATTTTTTCACAAGATATTTCTACATCTTGGTCTTGTGTACAAATGTTAACAGTAGGAGACTCTTGTTCCTTGGTAATTATTTCAAGAGTATGAGACTCATGTTGTGAATGAAGATAATCTACGTGTCCGTCCAAAGAAAGCATCTCATGGGTAGATGGAGGAGTATGTGCTATGTGGATGTGGTCATCTTGTATGGATAGGAGAGTGTCCATTATATCATTGTAGTAGCTTGGAGATGCAAATTCTCGATCTTGAATGATTTCATAATTGCTTTCGACATGCTTTGGATCAAGTTCTTGACATGAGTCAATTTCAAAGAATGGATTGCTTTCTTGGATATCTTTAGTAGGCATAGGAAGTTTCTCAAATGTTATGAGGTCAAAAGATGTCCATATATTTTGGAAAGGATCATTGCTAGACCTTGGTGAAAGATGTTCATCATGCTTTGGAGTGAATTCTTGAGATATGTCTTCTAACTCATTAGGTGATGTAGAGACATTTTCAACATTATCATTGGTCAAAGGATCCTGATCATCATTTTGAATGATTGTGGCGGGAATCAATTGCAAGCTTTGTTGTGGGATTAAGGCCTACATTTTCTGCTAAGCCAACAATGCTTGTTGTTGGTCATGTTGCTGTTGTGCCAACAATGCCTATTGTTGGGCTTGTTGTTGAGCTGCTTGTTGATGGATTGCTTACAATAGTGCCTTGAATTGTGTTTGCTCCTATTGAGCCTAGTGCTGGGTTTGAGCTTGAGCCTATGCTTGTTGGGCTACTTGAGCTACTTGCACAACTTGTGCGGCTTGTTGGACCTGGAGTGCCTTTTGGCGGGCAACTTTTTGTGTGGCTTGCAACATGATGGAGGATGAATTTGGCATGTTGTGTTTTGGCGATGGTGGTGGTGGTGGTGGGTTGGGGATGGTGTTGATTGTTGGGATTGCTTGGATGGTTGCCACCTATTGTTGTGATATCGATGGAAAAATGGGATGATTTGGTATGATGTTTTGATTTGGCATGATAGATTGAAATTGAACATGGTTAGGAATCATATTGCCTTGATTTAGGTAACTTTGATTTTGCATGGTGTTACCTTGACTTGAATCAACATATGGATTTGTCAACATATTGCTTGGATTCTGAACAACATTGGTTTGATTTGTAATTGTATCTATCCCAAAATTCACCAAGTGTGGACTAGAAATGTTCATGTTTGAAAAACTTGTATTTGGAATGTATGGATTTGGTGGGATAATGTTGTTTGGAAAACTCATGCATTGAGCGTTTGGTTGATAGACTTGCAAATTTGGACTTGGATTTAAATCTATCATTGGAAAAGGTGTTCCAAACTTTGGATTGGGCATACTCACATTCGTTGTACTTTTGAGGTTTGGAGGAGATAATGATGACATGTATAAATGTGAGTTTTGATAATCAATTGGCATTGTGAGACTTGGATAGTTTGGTTGACTCCAATTCCTCATGATGTATGGATCAAGTTTATATTCCATGTACCTCTTGTGTTTTGACTTTGTTGTGAGAGTGAACCTCTAAGGTTTTTAGGACCAATAATGAGATGAAGGATGAAAGGGGTGAATGATATGGGTGTTTGAACTTCTAGGAACTTTGGATCAATGCTAGACTTTTGGAATTTTTTTGATTTGATTTTGATTGCAGATAGTTTGACTAAGTGTGTTAAGTCAAACAAGATGATTATGCACTTGCAAACCCTAGGAAGTTGCGTTATCCTAGAGAAAATGTGTACACAAGATGATAATTTGGCTAGGTGTGTTAAGCCAAACAAGGTGATTTTGATTTTCCAAAAGTCTAGCATAAATGATGTTTCCAAGGTTCCAAAAGTTGTTGGTGAGATGAGATTTGGTTGATGTTTGAGAGATGAAGTGATGATTTTGATCCTAGATGAACCTAAGAGGACTTACTTACAAGACGAAGGTGATGAAGAACATGCTTTTCCCTAGAAGTAATTCAAACCAAAAGACCAAAGTTTGCATGAAAACCATACGACCCAAAAGAGAACAAGCACATGTGTGGTTCAATTTGTCATTTATCTTGCTTAATGAATTATTTGTTACCAAAGGCACTTTCTTGCTTATTCTTTTCAAACTATGTGTCTAATGTCCCACTTTCGTTCTCATGCCACAAGGTCCATTGTGTGGAAATCAAGGAAAATAGGGCAAAAGTTTCTTATGTTTAACCTTGTTGAAAACAAATGATAGTAGAATTGGTGCACTTAGAAACCTCTAGGAATATGATCCCTAGGGAAAGCAAGAGTGTCCAAATTCATCAAGAGGTATTTCTTTCCCACAAGGTGTTTGAAATTTGAAGGTCTTTGTGAATGTTTGTAAATGTTTTCAAGATCAAGCAATGTATTTATTCCAAGCACTTTTTACACTCCTAGGATGATGAGGCAATATCTTGTTTGGTTCCCACTTGGATAAATCTAGCTGCGAATATCTTGTCTGAATGGCTAAATACTTGACCACACTGGCTCCCCTCCACAACACTCACTTATTCGGGTCAGCCAAGCATTAGTACCCATGAATCTCCCATGGCATACTTTCCACTTCCACAACAAGACCGCATGTATAATGTGGGGCGGCTTCAAAGGACATAACCTTTTGCACCAACAAGATAGACAAGGTTTTGGCCTTTTTCTAAACAAGGGTTTCTAATTCGGGCATTCCGTTTGTGGGGGATTATCCAACATCAGCGAGAGTCCATTGCTGTCCATCTCATCGGAATAATCCTCGTGATATTGGCCTTTGTTCCAATATCCACACTTATATCCCGAGTGGAAGTCGCTTGGCTTTAGTGTGTTCCTGGTTGGGTCGTATCCTTGGGTGATTACTTTTTCCCATAAGGCAGGCCCTCTAAGATAAACAATAGCGACCTAACATATCCTATCGTTTACACAATATTTGTTGAAAAACAAAGGGGAAAACCTCCACAATATGTCATGCTCACACTCGCATGTTTTGTTCAATTTTAAGTGCCCAAATCAAAATGTGGAGGCAATATTTTTGACAAGTTAATATCATAAATATGCTTTTGATTCTCAAGATCACTATAAAGCACGAGAGAGGCACATATGCATTTTAATGACGTTAATTTGTGAAAAAGTTTGCAAAACATAAAAGAAACTTGTTCATTTTAATCCTCAAAGCAATAATGACTTCTTTTTAAGCACCAAATATAAGTGTGAATTTGCCTTGTTCAATTATTATCCTTCAAACCAAATCTAGTGTGTTTGCCTAAAGCTGACAACTTTAGAAAAACAAATTTTGATTGTTCTTTTTAGATCCCAATGAAAATTTAGTATTCTTAGGTCAAAGATTTTAACAAGTTTCTTGAAAAGTGTTGAAGAACACTTAAGTGTTTAGAAACACTTTGCACAAAATAAACATGATATCATAAAATAAATTTGATTGTTCTTTTTAAATCCCAAAGTAAAATTAGTTTTCCTAAGAGCATGACAGTTCCTTGGAAAGGGATTATAATTTCTCCCAAAGTGTTAAAAAACACTTGTTACAATGATGTCATAATTTTTTATTCTTTCATTTCCATGCTCCATGATCCTTTAAAACCTACAATACAAGCTTCAAATGTTATATAAAATCAAGAAATAAGAAGATATGAGGGTTAGATAAAATATTAAGCATATAAACCCTAAAACTTAAACCAAGTTTCATGGTGTTTTGACAGTAGGTGAAATTTTGAAAATTTTAACTATATCAAAGTTGAGAAACACCTACAACATTGGATAGCTTATGAAATTCTACCCCATTTCAAAAAAAAATCTTCGAAAAAGACTAAAAAATGACCAAGATACGACCATTTTAAAATCGGGTGAAAAAACAAAAAATCATATGCGATGTTGTTTGCAATTGTGGCGCTATTTGGAATAGATGTAGTGCTAAACAGTGTCGCACGGTGCTGTTTGGAACATGTGTAGTGCTATATAGCACCACGCGGTTCTCTGGGTGTGGTGGAGTTTGCGGGTGCGGTGGAGTTTGAGTTTTAGGTGGTGCAATATAGCGCCACGGACCTGTAACCTACAAAAAAAAATAGAAAATAGTAGAATTTTCAACAAAAAATGTGATTTGAACTCTAGATTTTCCCTGCTTCTAGCGCCAAAATGTGAACCCCTATTTGATACCTACATAAACAAAAGAAAACAAACAAGTTATTAGATCATATGCAAGGTAAAACAAGGATTCCACATGAAATCCATTTACAAAACTTAAAATAGGAAAATGAACAAAAGATGAACAAAGAAAGCAATTAAATCCTAATTAAGTATGAAAACTCTTGATCCCATGGGGGAGTTGGTGCCAATGAGATGTTGCAATTGTCCCTTTCCCAACTCCTTTGTAAGCTTTGATGATTTAATGAGTGATTGATCCACTTTGTTGATGAAGACCAAGATGTGCTCTTGAGAAAACCTGCAATAACCTATCTAAGGTCTTGCTTTGAAGATGAAGTTGAGTAGAGTAAGTTTACTAAAGTTGTGGATGTTTGAATGAGAGGAAGAGTCTCTCATTTATAGATTCCAATCTTAGAAGAATGAGTGAAAATAAGCAATATGGGATAAAAGATAATCCAATGGCATTGTGTCACTTGTCCACATGTGATTGGAGGAGGAATGAGCACATTTTGGTCAATGTGCATGATAAATGCCACTAGATTCAAATTTGAATTTTGAATGTGACATGCGAGAGGGAAAGAGAAATGGAGTTAATGTCACTTGGCTCAATGCACAAGGACCTGTAAGAGGCATTGAATGCCTTGTTGGAAGGACCAAGTCCACTTGGCCTTTTTGAATTCAAATGATGGAATATTCCCCTTTGATGCTTTGTGAGGGAAAATAGATGAATTAATAAATCAAAGTATTTGATTTATTGTGCAAGTTGCATTCTCTAGAGGATTTTAGTGAGAGAGATTAGCTTAATCAAGCTTTTGATTAATTTAATGAAGAACTAGGTGATGTGACAATTTAGACTTAAATAGATGAATTAATTTAAATCAGAATTGAGAAGAAATGATTTATTAAATAAATGATTTGATTTATTTAACCAAAGAGGAATATGTTAGATTAAATCAAATAAGGTTTAATTTATTTAATTTAATAGGAGGACTTTAGAGATTTAATTTAAATAAAATGAATCATTTAAATGAATAGAAAAAGATCATTAATTAAATTAAATTGATTAATTTAATCACCAGAGGAGAAAGACCTAATTAAATAAATAATGATTTATTTAATTAAGGGATGAAAGGTGTTGATAAGCTGAGAGTATGATTGAAGATGAAATGATATTAGTAGGATCAGTATCAGGTACATGTATATTTTCCATGTCTATAATGGTTATGGTGTTGTATTGTTCAATTCAACTAATGATTGTGTCATGTGTGGATGGGTTGGAATTATTGGTATATGTATATGAAACATTATTATATGAGGATTACCCATCATTATGTTGTGGGAATGGTTATGTGTAGATTCCTAGTTGCTCATTTGGGGAATTTTGGTTTTGAATTTTAATTTATCCCTTATCGATGTGGTGTAGGAGTACCAACACCTTGTGATGAAACCAATTTAGTTTGAAGGTCTTGTGATTTTCAAGCAATGAGGAAGTTGCAAAATATGTTGAAATTTGAAGAATTGTAAATCAAAAGTCATAATGACAGGAGAGGTCTAGGTGGGTGTCATGTTGTAATGTCATGGTTTCAATAAGCCTAGGTGGTAGAATAGCTTGAGGTTTGATGTTTTATTTGAGAATAAGGTATCCATGACCATTTTAAATGTATTAGAAAGATTTAATAGATCAGTTAGGATGAGTTTATAACAATAAGTTGCCATAGGATATTGATTAAACGGAAAATTGGCAAAATTGTCATCTTAGAACCTAATTAATGGGTGGTTATGGTAGTTGAACACCCCAAGAGGTAGTTTGAAGGTGGTTACATGATATATTGTTGTAATATCTCTAAGGAGAGGTTGTTGAACAAGTTTGGAATGAGTTTCTAATAAGAAGTTTGCTTTTTTTTGTATTTTTCATTAAGAAATTGTTGATCCCATGTATTGTACAGCTTGTACATGTTGTTCCACACTCCAATCCTATAATGGTTGTAAATATAATGGAATAAGCTTCATTTTTGCATTGGAATGGTGTGATTTCATTGAGAATTCAGTGAGATATCCCCATTTTACTACCGGGTTGGCTCAAATCCAATGTTTTACTTGTTTTTCTGAACTTTGCATGATTGGTATGGATCCGTACGGTATATTTTGGCCCTAAAATCATTGTGAAAGTGTAGATATATGAGTTATCTTTCAAATGAATTTGATTTGAGGGTTTGAACGTTCATATTGAGGGAGAAATCATTTTTTTTTTTGAAACCGCTCTGTTTTGGTGCAAATTGGTGGTTTGAGAGTATTAAAATGATTTTTTAGGGCATTCCACCTAATGTAGCCATTGTGACTCAATGGAATGACCCCATTTGATGTATTATAGGCTTTAAAATTCTGCGGAGGACTGAAGGAGTGTGTATGTGGGTTTGGGTGTTTCCTTAGGTTGAGTTTGAGTGAGTTTCCTTTTGAAAGTGAGTAACTAAAGGGTGGTTTATGAGTTTTGTGGAGAGAATGAACTATGGAATGAATTTTTAAGCTTGTGTGGGTGAAATTAAGAGTGTTTTAGTTGGTGGAAAGGATTGAGAGTTTTGGCAAACAATACTTTGAATAAACCCTACTCTTTAGGCTTATGGAATGAGGGTTTTGTAGAGCAGCAGATGAATGAAGGGATATGCTTTTGAAAGTTGATGAAATAGGCTATTGGATACCTGTCTTTGAGGTCTAAATAGTCATCCTTGTCTGATTGTAAGATTGATGGGTGCTTGCTTTGAGAAAGTGACCTATTTAGGCCTAGTGGGACTTGGTGGTGGTTTGTTGTTGTTTTGGGAAATTGAAGGTGAAACCCTCTTGAGGGTGAGTTGATGTCTATAAAATTGAGTGCACAGTGGGGTATAGTCCTTGGTTTACGATTGAATTTCCTATTCTTGTGAATGAATTCCACCAAGTCTCTGCATCATAGTGGTATCAGAGTGAGGAAGTAGATCTCTTGAAGATTGAAGGGGAAGCATTTGGAGTTGAAAAGACATCATGGTTGTCAGAGGTTTGAATGAGAAGGAGATACAGATGAGGAATGTAGTTTTCAAGACCAGGTGCAAGTGCAAAGGTAAGGTATGCAAGGTTATGATTAATTCAAGTAGTTTGGATAACTTGGTAGCTCTTGAAATAGTTGAAAAATTGAACTTAGAAATATTTCCACATGATTCACCTTATTATATTTCATTGATGGATGGTGAGAATACATTTTTGGTTAAAGAGTAGGCATGGGTTGAATTTCAAATAGGTGAATACAAGGAAAAAATATTGGGTGATATTGTACCACCTAACTCTTGTCATCTAATGTTTTGGAAACCATGGTGTTGGGAAAGATTTGCTATGTATTATGGAAGGGATAATAGGTACCAGTTTAAAAAGGATGGGAAGATTTACAATTTGAACTCATTGGTGGAAGAAGACAAGGAGACGAGGGTGTTGCTGCAAGGACAAAAGTTCCTAGGATACAAAGAAGACAGAGACAAGGAAGAAGCAACCATTGCATGTGGAGAGGTCTCTGAGACAACAAGGGTAGAAGCATATTTAAAGTTGAAGAATGTAAAGGATGGTGAGAAAGGAAAGGTAAAGATTGAAGAGGCCTTGAGGATGCAAGGTAAGCTTGAGAGTTGTGTGGAAGGAAAGGAGCAGGTGAAATTTTGTTCATTAAAAACTAAAAATGATACAAGGTAGACCTCCTTGAAAGATACAGGGATAGGTGAGGTTGAGACTAAGTTTTTTGATAAGAAAGTCATTGGGATAGAGAGCTTAGACAGGGAAAAAGATGTGAGTGCAAGTGATTTGCAGGGATGGCAAAGCAAGGGCATTGAGGAAAGGATATGTGGTCCATTGAGTGGACTAGAGCACAAGGTGCAGTAGGTGTTTGAAGGTAAGGATGGCAGACCTACTGGTAAAAAGGTCTTAAAGACTAAGGTTCAAGTGAATGATAAGAGAACAAAGGATGACACTAAAGAGAAGGATGATAAGAGGCTTGAAGATCATGTGGAGATTGTGATAGGGACAATTTGGTGTCCTATGAAGTTGATTGAAGACAAAAACCAATCTAATACTAGCAATACAGTGAGTATGGATGTTGGGAATATAGTGGTAAAGGTGGGCAATGAGGTGAAGATAATTGAGAAAGAATCCCAAGGGATGTGGCAAGTGGAGGAGAGTGGATTGGTTGAGGTAAACCAATATGAAAGCATGATGATAGGAGGAGATGAAGAACAATTAGGTTGTGTTTCTAAGGTTGGTAGGACAAGGGTCCTTGAGGAAGAACATAAGAGGCAAGGTATGATAGTCAGCCATCTAGAGTGGCAAGGAACAATGCAGGGAGATATGAAAAGGTTTGTGATAGTTATGGAAAAAGCAGCGAGCCAAGAAGAATGGCAATGGATAGTACAAGAGGTTGTGGGGTTTGAGCAAAAGAAAGTGCAAGTTGTAGTCACCATGAAGGGTGAAAAAGAGGAGAGTATGAGAAAAGAGACTAAGTATGAGCATGTGCAGAGCCAGAGGATGGCTAGAGGTAAAGAATATGTGTGGTTCCCTAAGGAGATACAGTGGAGAGTCAAGTCTGAGATTGGGGAAAGGGTTCCAAGCATAGTGAACCTGAGAATGGAAGTGAAGAGGAAGGTTAAGAGATAGAGTATGAACAAAGTCATTTGTTGCTTCCTAATCTTGTTGATTCTATTGATGGAAGCTAAGCCAAGGGTGAAGATAAAAGAGGACAGTCTAGGTGTGAGTTGTTTTGCATTGGAAGAGCAGAGTAAGAGAATATGGATGGAGACCAATCAGCTCATACTAGTGCAGGTCCAAATTAGAAGAGCAAGCATACTGATTGGAGAGATGGACAAGTACAAGCCCAAGGTCAAGATGAAGCAGTTGCATGGACAAAGGAGAGTTTTTCACCATATTTGTTTTGCAAGTTCAAAGGTTCCAAGGGACTAAGAACATTTTCAAGTTGGGGTGTATGGTGCAGGAGCACCAACACCTTATGATGAAACCAATTTAGTTTGAAGTTCTTGTGATTGTCAAGCAACGGGGAAGTTGAAAAATATGTTGAAATTTGAAGAATTGTAAATCAAATGTCATAATGACAAGAGAGGTCTAGGTGGGTGTCATGTTGTAATGTCATGGTTTCAATAAGCCTAGGTGGTAGAATAGCTTAGGTTTGATGTTTTATTTGAGAATAAGGTCTCCATGACCATTTTAAATGTATTAGAAAGATTTAATAGATCATTTAGGATGAGTTTATAAAGACAAGTTGCCATAGGATAGTGATTAAAGGGAAAATTGGCAAAATTGTCATCTTAGAACCTAATTAATGGGTGGTTATGGTAGTTCAATGCCCCAAGAGGTAGTTCGAAGGTGGTTACATGATATATTGTTGTAATATCTCGAAGGAGAGGTTGTTGAACAAGTTTGGAATGAGTTTCTAATAAGAAGTTTGATGTTTTTTGTATTTTTCATTAAGAAATTGCTGATCTCATGTATTGTACGGCCTGTACATGTTGTTCCACACTCCAAGCCTATAATGGTTGGAAAGTTAATGGAATAAGCTTCATTTTTGCATTGGAATGGTGTGATTTCATTGAGAATTGAGTGAGATATCCCCGTTTTACTACTGGGTGGTCTCAAATCCCATGTTTTCCCTATTTTCCTGAATTTTAGATGATTGGTATGGATCCGTACGGTATATTTTGGCCCTAAAATCATTTTTAAAGTGTATATATATTATTTATCTTTCAAATTCATTTGATTTGAGGCTTTGAACGTTCATATTGAGGGAGAAATCATTGTTTTTCTGAAACTGCTCTGTTTTGGTGCAAATTGGTGGTTTGAGAGTATTAAAATGAGTTTTTAGGGCATTCCACCTACTGCAGCCATTCTGACTTGGTGGAATGACCCCATTTGATGTATTGTAGGCTTTAAAATTTTGTGGAGCACTG
Source organism: Sequoiadendron giganteum (assembly GCA_007115665.2). Taxonomy (NCBI): domain Eukaryota; kingdom Viridiplantae; phylum Streptophyta; class Pinopsida; order Cupressales; family Cupressaceae; genus Sequoiadendron; species Sequoiadendron giganteum. The sequence continues at coordinate 71,477,752 of CM021102.1, forward strand.
AAGGAGTGTGTATGTGGGTTTGGGTGTCGCCTTAGGTTGAGTTTGAGTGATTTTCCTTATGAAAGTGAGTAACGAAAGGGTGGTTTATGAATTTTGTGGAGAGAATTAACTATGTAATGAATTTATAAGCTTGCGTAGGTGAAATTAAGAGTGTTTTAGTTGGTGGAAAGGATTGAGAGGTCTAACAAACAAGACTTTGAATAAACCCTACTCTTTAGGCTTGTGGAATGAGGGTTTTGTAGAGCAGCAGATGAATGAAGGGATATGCTTTTGAAAGTTGATGAAATAGGCTATTGGATACCTATCTTTGAGGTTTGAACAATCATTCTTATCTGGTTGTAAGATTGAGGTGTGCTTACTTTGAGAAAGTGACCTATTTAGGCCTAGTGGGACTTGGTGGGGGTTTGTGGTTGTTTTGGGAAATTGAAGGTGAAACCCTCTTGAGGGTGAGTTGATGTCTATAAAATTGAGTGCACAGTGGGGGTGAGTCCTTGGTTTAGGATTGAAGTTCCTATTCTTCTGAATGAATTCCACCAAGTCTCTGCATCACAATGAGATCTTGAATGTAATTCTTTAGTCTCATGCATTTGATGGTGTTATGTCCTTTAATATTGTGGAATTCATAATATTTATCTTCCCTATACCATTCGAGTTTGGGTTTACTTTCATCAAGGGGTGTATTGATAGGGAATTTGATCATGTTTTCTTGTGTAAATCTATGGAATATGACATCAAGAGGTTCCCCTAGAGGAGTATATTTACATTTGGATTGGTTATTTTGGTTTCCTTTTCCTTGGGGAATAGTTATGGCCTTGTATGCACCTTGTTGTTGTGTGTTGTGAGATGGTGTGTTTTGTATGTTTTGGACACATTTAATATCAATTACACCATCATTTACACTATTTTTGTTTTCAGACCAATATTTGGGTTTTTGATTGGAGGTTTGGTTATTGTATTTTTGGTCGTTATAGATTTTTATTACCCCTTCTATAATTAAATATTTTTCAGTGGTTAACCCTTTTTCAATGACTTCATCGAATGTTGTGACACATTGTAGTCATAAGTGTAGAGAAATTTTAGGGTGTAAATTTTCAATGAAGATGTTAAACATTTTTTTTTGGGTACTTTGTTGATGGTGTTTTCTGCACACCAACAATTTAGATAGAAGATGATATCCTATCTCTCTTGAAAGTTAAATCTCTATTAGCAAACCTTAAGAGATAACCCCAAGGTCTCTAATGTCAGGTCTTGACAATGGAATAAAACAACTCAGTGATAAAATGTGAAATGTTGGTAATCACAAGGGGACCTTTAAAATGAACAATGTTGGAAGTGTACTTTCATCAGATGCAACACTATGGTGATGCTTTTAATCCTAAAACTAACCTAGATTCAAAATAAACAATAAAAGAGATAAGGGTTTTAGAGAGATCCTAATGCTAACACCTAAGATAAATCACAATAATGATGAATGTTATAAATGGGTTGATCCCCAATAAAACCAATCTCTTCTTGATCAACGACAAGCCCACAACTCCTTAGAAATGGTGCAATCTTCTAAGGAAACTGAAGATTTTCAAACTGTGAACATTCATCCACATACCCAGTAAATGGCGCAATGTAAACAAGTATCAACAATTGAACTTAGCACAAAATAAGGCCCATACTAACTTTACACAACAACCTACAATCAGAAAATTGCTAAAAGTATGGTCTGGAGATCGATCAACATCATTAACATTTCACCATTGACATGAAAGAACTGAAAAACTAGCATCTAACATCTAACACTGAGAATTGAGAACAAGAAACCATAAATTGTCAAAGGTAAATACAAAGTTTTTCAAATCAACAACTCAATTGCATTACTTCTCCAACATTACATAACAATTTCTAGTCTCTCTCCTCTCCTACAACTAATTTCTGAAATCTACTTATCAATTTTGGCCTTTTACAACTTCTAATCAGCTCTTCTAACCCAGTATAACCCCTTTACAAATGAGAAGGCACTCGCCTTTTATATAAAATTACATTTTGAATCATGGCCATGATTTAATTCATCCAATGGCATTAATTACAATTCTAGAAGCATCCAACTATTACATTTAATTTGGGAGTTCATGGTACATCATCATCCAATCAATTGCATTATGGCCCAATGACATTAATTCTGAGAGAATCCTCATTGGAGAATAAATATAGATTCACATGTCTTTCCTTGTTAAATGCACCTCTCCAATTGGTATACAGTTGGTGGCATAGATTCTTATGCAAGCCCCACTTTAATATTTGAGTTGAACTTTTCCAGATTTTCCCTCTTGGCATGAATCCATATGCAAGTCCCCCTTTTTTATTTATTTTTAATCTTGAAAAATAGATATCATGGGAATTTTTTAATTTTTAATTTTTAAATTGCATTTTGGGAAAAAAAAACCATTTAAAATAAAATCCATTTTGGAAAATTTCATTTTGAGGGCTTGACGAAATTTTCCAAAAGGAAATTTCCATTTTGGAAAATTTTGGGTTTTTGAGGGCTTGAAGGAATTTTCCAAAAAAGTAAATTTTGGGATTTGGAGTGCCTATGAAGGAATTTTTGGGGATTTCTGCTCAGGGAGGAAAATCTTGAAATTCCAAGCAAGGTCAAAATCCCCTAAACCTCATAACTTTTTTTCTAGAAGGAATGTTTGAAAAGTTCAAAAAGTAACTTGGCCTAATTTTTCATCCTCTATCAATTGGTGAAAAAATATTTACACAAAATATTGAAAATTTACTTGAAAATCCTCATTTCCAAATTTCAAGACAAGTATAGAGCCCTAGAGCCTCAGAATATTGCCTTCATCAAACCAAGTCTTGAATTAATCCCAAAATAACCTCCCAAGAAGAGAAAAACTGAAATTGACAAAGCCAAAGTGCAAATATGCAAAAGAACAAGAAGGTCCCCACCTTCGGTGGGGCATGTGTGCAAAAATTGTACAATAGTACTTTTAAGGAGAATCTACTTGCAATGTGTCTCTATCTTTGAAGGAATGGAGCAAAGCTTTCCCCATTTTTTTACTTTTTTTGTGCATAACTTAGCCAAACTTATTTCTTGGTCAATGTTATATGAAAAGTGTGTTACAAACCATTCAACTAGGTCTACAAATGATGTAATGGATCCATGGGGTAATTGTGTAAAACATTCCAAGGCTTGGGCACTAAGACTCTTAGGGAATAACTTCATGAGGTATATGTCATTATAGGACACTTCTTAGCATGCTACTCTAAATTATTTCAAGTGTTCGATGGGGTTAATATTACCTTTGTATTTGTCAAATTTTGGGATCTCATAGTCCTTAGGGAAGGGAATTGCTAGTATAGATTGGTTAAATGGATAAGGAAATTTGCCTTCATACCTAAAGGTCTTCTTGGTTTGACCACTTTGGATTCCTTGGATAATGTATTTCATTTTCTACAACTCTTGGGCAAGGTAATGGTTTTGTGGAGGATTGTGGAGTAGTTGATTATACATCTATTGATAGGGGGTGTTGATGGGGGATTATTTAGGTTGGTATTGCATTGTTGTTGATTAGGTGTTGGGACTTGATTGTTGATATGCAAGGGATTTTGAGGAGGTGGGGGTGGAGGATTGTTATGTTGGGTATAGGTACGAATGTTGGTAGCATTGATTTTTGGATTAGAAGTGAGTGTATTAGAAGAAGGTGGTGGTTGGTTATGGGTGATTTATTGTTGAGGATTATGGTTTAAAAGATTATTAGTGGGTGGGGGAGGGATATTGTTGTCAGGAGGTTTGGATACATTGTGTGGAGAAATGTAATTGGCATGAATAGATGAAGTGGGGAGAGGTTGTGTGAGTATAGTTGGGTTGGAGGGGCATAAGTGATATTAGTAATAGGGGGAATAGTGACTCTTAGATATGATAAACGTGGGGGTATTTTATTGAGGGGTTGTTTTACATTTGTGGAGAGAGGGACATTCATTTTTATGATGAGAGGTGTTGTGGTACTTCAAGAAGGTGGTAAATTGGTGTTAGATGAGATTATTTTTATAGAATAGGTTGTGTTTATAATTTATATTAGGTTGACTTATGTTGGTGGAAGAGGGGATATTGGACTTAAGTTGTGGACCAATGAGATGATTGAATAAATTATTGGATGAAGAGGGATTATTTGAAGGGTCACTATCCCTTTCTTGTAGGATGTCAGTAGTGGAAGGTATTTTATCCCCTTGTGCTATGAGGCTAAGGATGAGGTGGTCTTTGTCAAGGAAAATTATTTTCTCCATCATTTCTAGATTGTAAGGATCATTGGAAAATTTATTTAGTCTAGGGGACTCTTCTAGGGAATCAACCATGTATTCATGAGGGGTTGGTGGTTCAAAAAAAATGGTGTTGAAAAAGGCTTCTCCTTGGGAATCCATTAACTTATTTTCTTGTGATCTAGTGATTGGAATGCAAAGGAAGGATTCTTTAAGAGATTAAGGGTGTGGAATTGGATTTATGATAAGGTTTGAATGGTAAAGGTTGTGGATTAGGATGTCCTTAGGATTGATTTTGAAAAATTGGGTTTAGGGTGATTGATTTGTTTGGATTGGTATGATAAGATTGGTTAGGATGATTGGATTAAATTGATAGTAAGCAACCAAAGGTTGTGATCAAATGTTGTAACCTAGATCCTTTGGATGGGATGATTTAGGATTTCCTTACTTAGGATATAAAAGTTCCTAATAAAGGTTATATGGGGATTCTTTTGAAAAAATTATCAAAAGGGAGCCAAATCCTTAGGCTAAATTATCCCAATAAAAAACAAGATGGTCTAACCAAGGATTCAACTTAAGATAAGAAATTTCTTAAGCTATCACTAGATTAGTAAGGATTATGGAGGATTTAGATTGACTCCTAATGATAAATTTGGTTTGAGAAGGATGATAATTGGATTAGATGATGATTCTTGAAGATTGAAAGGACGTATCCTAAGGTTGGATTAGATGATGATGATTAATGAAATGGAAAAAATAATGATGTTTATAAAAAGAGAGGAGGGGATACCAAGCCTAAGGTGTCAAAATGATGAGTAATTCTAAGGTTTTTCCTAAGTCCAAAGGAGTGGATTTAAATGATGGGGAGGGTGGGGGATTGATGATGAAAAATTTCAGATATGAGGATGTAGTGGTTGATGATCAAAAGGTGGCAGAGTTGTTGATTATGTTACACTAACCATGAAACCCTAAGAGGTCAAAATCAGAAGATTGAGATTATGTGATAGGACATAGGTGCAGTTTCCGGAAAATGTAGGCACAACAACTTTTGACAGAGGTGCAAAATCACAAGCACAATAGGTTTTTATAGAAGTGGAATAGTTTTGGTTATAGGTGCAGTTCTACAATCTTAGGTATTTTTGAAAGAGATTTGAAAAACAATAAAACACATTGGCTAAATTTGGAATTTCTTGTTATTTCTCAAGGGTATAGCCAAATCTAAAACCCTTTGGCTGATTTGTCTTTCATGAGTTTCACACAAAAAATAAACTTCAAGCACTTGATTACAAGCCCTAATCTCAAGTAGGTTTATAATTTACTATGGTCCCAAAACTCGGAATATCCTTTGACACCAAGGAGGGACACCCTTTCAGGTTATGTATCACCTTTTGTCTATGAGAGTTGACAAGTAGGGGGATCTTGTTATGGAAGGATACTGCAAATCAACCTCTCCTAGAAAAGCTACATATAACTTATACAATGTCGAGGATTTTTGTCTTACTCAAGTGATCCAAATTTTGTGAATCTATAGGGTGTGATGTGCATACCCTACACCACACTATTCTAAATTTGATGGTGTTCTAGGTTTACAATTATTTTCTAGGGAGTCATCTATATACATAAGGTATGTGAGGCCCAAACCATGAACACTAGTCTATCACAAGCATGTGCCAAGAACTTCACCAAGGTAATGAAAGCTCAAACCAGCCCTTCACTCCTAGCTTCAAATCACCCTAACCAATCAGAGCTCTACCAATTACAACACAACTAGATTGGGGTACAACTTTAGTTTTCCCCCCTTTATATACCCCAATTTAGTACATATGGTTAAATTCATTCGCTAGGGTGATGAAATCCATAGATAGGTCTCCTCAAGGGAAAGGTATGCCAAGTATTTTTGATCCCCAAGATCACATGAAGCATGAAGGGAGAGCATGCACACAAAAAATAGAAACCTTATGTTTACCTAAAACTTTGATCTAAAAAATGAAGAGATGAAAAGAATTTTCATCCCCAAGATCATTAAGTGCGAGGGGAGAGCACACATCTATTGCACCCTTCCAAGCATGAAAAATAAGTTAATTAACCCTCTATTCTAATTTAGTGCCTAGATTAGTGGAAAAAATAAAAATTATTGGTCAAAAATCCTACAAAACCATAGATTAGTAGTTGATTATATTTGTCTTTGAAAATTGGATAGTTGCACCACTCATTAGTCCAATTGTTAGCTCAAAAATTAAAAACTGATAGAATACAAAAATAGTTGCATGAAAACTAAAAAGAAAAATTTAAAACTAAAAATAGAAGCACTGACTTGTACAAAATGGTGCCTAAGTTAGTTTAAAAATAGGTAATGGAAATTTAGCCTAGTCACTAACAATATAGCTATTTCTAATCAAAATGCACAAAATACTAATATTTTTCTAAATGATTAGCTAAACAAAGATACAAAAATGTTAAAATGGAATAAAAATAGATCAAACTAACTAATCTAGATGAAAGCGTTCAATCACTCTGTTGAACAAGAAAATTGAGAGTGGGGCGTGAATCAACTGTAATTTTTTTTTTTAATATAAAGAATATAAAAATTGATTACAAGGGCTCACTGCTAGAAGAGGCTCACTACCAAAACATGACTCATTATCTGAATCAGGACTCACTATCCAAAAAGGGTTAACCACTTAGAGGGCTCACTTCAGCTCACTGCATCTAATAACTCAACAATTATATTTTGCACTGATCTATCACACTCACATCACATACACACTATCTCATATCTATTTCACATCTATCTTTCTCTATTTATTCACACTTATCTCTTTGTACATCTTTTACCAATAATGCATCTTGTATTTATATCTTCTTCAACTTTGAAACATATCCAAAGTCAGCCATCAAACATTTAAATTCAAATTAGGTTAGCGTCAAAACATTCTAGGGTGGAATTAGAATGAGGGTGACCCAAATACATGCTTGATGAGGACCCAAATAAGTCCCAACATGCTTCATGAACTTTGAAAGTAGTGTTTAATAGAAGGTCAACCAAACTAGTGTAAAAAACATAGAACAATTAAGCACACACAACCCTCAATATGCTCCCATCTTTGCAAACAAAAAAATTATATTCAACACAATCAAAATAGATTAACTCTAGAACCACAAGTCATATAAAACAACCAAAAATAAATCTGGACAAACTACATTTCTATTGGACCTCATCCAAATTCCCTGAAAACAACAATTCACAACTCGTGAACATAACTTGCATTGTACAATGAATCCAAAGCCCGAAATCTGGATATAATAGCTTCCAATAACCATGACCATCATCAAAGACAACAACAACCAGTTGATAACCAATTAACCAATTGACATCAATGACAACGTCTTCATTCTTGCAAAAATCTCCCCCTTTGTCATTGATGGTAACATATGAAGTGAAATCCCATCAAAGACAAAAAAAATAGCTCTAAACATGCTTCTCATGATTTTTCTTCTTCATCTCCCCTTTTGACATCAATGGAAAAGGCAAAGGATTTTTTACATTTATTTCCCATTTGACATTAAAAATAGACTACTCTTTCAATAAAATCATATGAAATTACCTACTCCCCCTGAGAGGTAGCCATGAAAACATCAATCCAAAAGAAAGATCCATAGACCCACCAGACAGATGCATCTCCATATGCATCTAGTTCAAGAAAGGAGGGGAAATCACCCCTAACTTCTCTCGGAGATACTCAAATGTATCTTTATGAAGAGCCTTCATAAATATATCAGCAATCTGATCCTTCGTAGGTACATACTCAAGCTATACTTCATTCTCCACAACCTTCTCTCTTAAGAAGTTATACTTGATAGATATATGCTCTTTCCTCGACTGCATCACTAGATTCTTTGAAATGTTAATTTCACTTGTATTATCATAGAAGATATAAATAGGATCATCATACATTATTCTAATATCTTTCAATTTTCGTTTCATCCATAAAACTTGTGTACAAAAAGATGCAACAACAATATACTTAGCTTCAGTAGTAGATAAGGAAATTGAATCTTTCTTTTTACTCAACCAAGCCACCAATCTACAACCAAGAAAGAATGCACCACCACTTGTACTTTTTATGGAATCTACAAATTCAACCCAATATATTGTTGGAAGAATGAAGAAGAACAAAATCTATGTTGTCATTGATTTCACCATGTCAGTTTGGTCTGGTACGCTGAACGGGTATGAAGAACAAGTTTACATCCTGCAATATTATTGGTCTGGTATTGTGGTCCGCAATTCCTCTTTGATGTTCATCATTGTTCATGGTTCATGAATTTTGGAAGTTGGTAAGTATACAATTATTTGTGCTCAAATGCTTGTATGGTAATTTGGCTTTGCTCTGGTGTTGCATTTCATTATTAGGTCTATCCATGGCTGACCTAATAAGTAGTTGGTGGTATAATGAACTAATTTTTGTTGTAGATATATGAGTGACCTATCTCAGGTCCAAACCAACATGATATAGCATGATACATGGTTGAATTATCTTTGGAGAAGTTTTTGTACTAACTTGGAGCCGTCACTTAGTATTTTTGGTGAATAAATATTGCATCTAATTAGGCTGACCTAATTAATGCTTGCAAACATGTCTGATATATATAAACAATATTTTGGAGATTCGAGGTGTTTGTGATTGTGTTTATTGGATGAGAATATGAATAAGAGAAAATATTAGTCTACTAACATGTAAATTCTCTGAGCATCAAATTAACTGAATCATCACTTGTTAGGTGCACTCTTACCAGTTCATATTCTAAATGTGAAGCCATTTATGTTTATAATCTTTTGTAGGCAATGACCCTCTCTATTCTGGATAGTGCTTCCTTGTTTGGATAGTGACTCCCATCTATAAGTAGTGAGCTTTTGTATCTGGCAGTGCGCCTCTTTCGTATCAGGTTTTCGAACTACTTTATATAGTGAGCTAATCCTCACTGGTATGTGCAGGATCATGATGGGCCAAAAAGTGGCGATATGTAAGCCATATGATGGCCCATGTGGCTGACAACCTTTTTTTAACCCAAAATTGATGAAACGAAAAGGGTTTTTAAAGGACATTCTCAGCGTTCCACCAATATAAATTATGCCTTACTTTGAATTTAATAAATAATTATTATTCATTTTCTATTAGAATTACAAATAAAGTCCTGATTGATAGGCTAATTGAAAACCATCAATAAATTTCAAATGGTATCACATTTTTTGAATTCGAAACATGTGTCACATTATATGCTTTGCATACTATAGGATTAAAAAAATAAAAATTGAATTTCTTGAATTTTTGACCAAGTTAAGGTGGTTAGACAAATGAGCTTAAATAATTTTTAAAAGTTGTAATAAAAAAATCATAATTAATTATTTACATGGAAAATAATTATAAAAAAATATGCATCACATCAGGATATGAGTCCTCTACTTATATCTAAAATATTATCATTTTATTGTGGTTAGGGCAGTCAGACATACACCTACTTCTTATTTTTACCCTGAAATTTAAATACTACTGCATTGAAATTTCAAATTTTCACCAAATAGATTTTTTTTTTACATAAAGGTCTAGTAGTTTAGAAAGTACATTCTATTTTCTATAGATTCTATTTTTACAATTTTTTGAAATAATATAGATAACTTATTCAAATTTATACGTCAAGTTGTCTAACTCTAATTTTTTGTCTTTTATTGCAACTTAAGGGCCTATTTTTTCCATGATGATCCTGCACATACCCACTCATGGTTTTTCCCTCATTTGGTTTTCCACATAAAATTCTGGTGTTAATGTGATATGTGACTTCATGGTTTGTTAATGTTATTTCTTATCTTTATTGGTATATGCATTGAAGTAATTGGAAGAAGTTTATTCAAAAAGTTTGTGAAGATATTGATTCACCCCCTCCCCCCCTCTTAGTATCTTGGCTATTAAAAATATGCATATGTATAAGAAATTATTGTAAATTTAATATCCCTAGGATACCATAATCCATAATCTGAAGTGCCCTTCAAATATTTGAATATTATTTTAATAGAAGCAACATGTGTTTCTTTAGGATCTTCTAGAAATCTAGCCACAAGACAAACGGCATGCATAATATCCGGTCTAGAAGCAGTCAAATAAAACAATCCACCAATCATAGATCTATATTTTCTTTGATCAGCCTTGGGTGAATCATCATCTTTACTTAATTTTCAACCATTTACCATAGGAGTGTACACCAGATTGCAACCATCCATCCCAAACTTCTTCATAATCTCTCTCACATAATTTTACTATGAAATAAAAATCACTTTCTCTATTTGATTAATTTGCAACCCAAGAAAGAAATTCATCTCACCAAACATGGACATATCAAATTATTTTTTAATTTCTTCCACAAATATTTTTCACATAGTTTCATTTCCTCCAAAGATAATGTCATCAACATATACAACCACAATCAAGATTTTTCCATTTTCAATTTTAAAGTAAAAATTGCTATGTGTCATACCTTTGTTGAAACCTTGCTGAATCATATACATATCTAACCTTGCATACCAAGCTCTAGGATATTTCTTCAATCTATAGACCATATCTGATTGTTCTAACAATTGAAAATCCTCTGGTTGTTCCATGTAGACCTCCTCTTTTAGCTCGGCATTCAAAAATGTAGACTTAACATCCATCTGATAGAACTTGAAATCTTTATGAGTAGAAAATACTAAAAACATCCTAATAGCTTCCATTCTTGCCACCAAAGCAATAGTCTCTTGAAAATCTACCCTTACACAAAATCCTTGCTTTATTTCTAACCACTTACACATTCTCTTTCAACTTGTTTCTGAATACCCACTTTGATCTAATTATTTTTTAATCTGCCTATCTAGGGACTAATTCCCAAGTTTCATTCTTTTCAATCTACATAAGTTATTCTTTCATAGCTTCCATATAATGCTCATCTTTACATACTTCACTTACAATATTCGATTCGATCTCAGAAATTAAACATAAATTTATCTCACCGGTAGTAACTCTACTTCTTGTTAGTACTCCTTTAGTCTTATCTCCAATCATTTGAATTTATGAATTATTTTTCTGCACATATTTAGGTGTCTTAAGGGACACTACTGGAGCTTCTTCTTCATTTTTCTTCTCTTTCTCATCCTTTTCCTATTATTTCACAACTTCATCAATCCTTACACATTTAGGTTCATCAGATACATATCCATCAACTTCAATTAAATTATTCATTGCTTCATCAACCTTGAAATTTATGCTTTCTACAATCTTTCTCAGTCTTATATTGAAACATCTATAAGCTTAGCTTCTAGTAAAATATCCAAGAAAAATAGCTTCGTCACTTCTAGCATCAAAATTCGCTAAATCTTCTTCATCCCGTCTGATATAAAATTTTCTTCCAAATACCTTGAAATACATAAGAGTAGTAATTATTCCACACCATAGCTCATAGGGGGTCTTAGTAATATTGGCTCTTTCTTGAACTCGATTGAATACATAAACAAAAATATGAATAAATTCTCTCTAGTAAACTTCTGATAGACCAGCCTCATTAATCATTGATCTAGCAACTTCTTGAATTGTTCTATTCTTTCTTTCAACAACTCCATTCTGCTGAGGAGTTCTTGAAGTAGATAGATTTATTTTTATTCCATGAACTTCACAATACATATTAAACTCATGGGAGGTGAATTCACCACCTCTTTAAAACCTTAAGCATTTTATTCTCAAATTTACTTCATTCTCAACCATATATTTGAATGTCTTGAATCTATCTAATGCATCAAATTTCTCCCTAAGAAATGTAACCCATGTGTACCTAGAGTAATCATCAATCAAAAGCATAAATTACCTTTCACCTTGCAGAATTATCACTCTTGTAGGACCATAGAGATTTGTATGAACTAAATCTAGTAGTTCAGTAGTAGATTTGTTCCTTTGATCTAAAATGATTTTTTTCTTGCTTCCCAAACTGGCAATTCCTTCAAATATCATTAACAAGCTTTGTACTCCTTGGTAAATCTCTCACAACTTGTACTGCACTAATCCTTGACAAGTTATCAAAATTCATATGACACATTCTCCAATTCCATAACCAACTATCATTAATCTAAGTCATAAAGCAGCATCCATCAACACCCTTAAGTTGATATATATTTCCTTTAGACTTCTTTCTTGCAACAATCACTATTCAGGATCCTTTCTTGATTTCACATATCTCATCCTGAAATACAATATTATATCCTTTACTATAGATATTTTCAACACTTAAAATATTATGCATTAAGCCCTTAACATAGTATACATCATTAGTATTATTCTTTCCATCAAAAATTACTGAACATATCCCACAAATCTTAGCACTAGTATCATCTCTAAACATAACTAAGCCTCCATCATATTTTTCAAGTTTAACAAAATTACTCTTATCACTAATAATGTGATGTGAATAGACACTATCAACAACCCAATAGTTATTTTCCTATTTAGCATGTAGGGTAGAGACTAAAGTACCTTGATCTTTACCTTTCTCGAGAGGGCATTCCTTCACCTATTTTTTAGAGTTAGCAGAAGTAGGCTCATATTTATAGCCAAGAACAAGCATTCATTGTCATTAGGATCTCCATAATTAGACTCTTCATTATAAATAGTAGCATCCTCATTCACATAGTATGCTTTGTTGATCTTCTTACCTTTGTTTTCTTCGCTAAATCTTTGTTTATTCCTCTTAGCTCTTTCTGAACATCTCAAAGCATAATGACCTATTCCTCCATAAATAAAGTATTTAAAGGGTAACTTACCTTCTTAATTTTCGGAGCCTTTCTTCATCCTTCTAAAAAAATTAGTTTCTACTTCATCAATATTTTCTTCACCCAGATCTTTAGATTTTGTAGCCTTAAAAGTAGTTTATGATTTGGATCCATTTATCAAATTCAACATTCTCATCTCATAAGATGTCAGATTTCCCAATAAGTGATCTTTAGTGTAAGTCTTGTAGTCTATATGCTCTTCAAAAGCACATACCTTTTAATTGTATGCATCAGGGAGAGTTCTAATAATCTTCTTTATAATGTTGGATTTTTCTATTCTAGCACCAAGTCCTTGTATTCCACCTACTATTTCATCCAATCTTTGTATATAGGATTTAACATTCTCATCTTCAGACATATGTAGGAACTCAAACTATGTCTCCAAATTTTGCAACTTTGATTCTTTGACCCTTTCATCTCCTTCATGCACCTTTTCTAAATCATCCCAGACTTCTTTAGCAATCTTCAAATTTTGAACTTTAATCAACTCAAAATGTGCAAGACTATTCTTTAAAATGAACTTCACCTTATTGTTTGTTTCATTTTCCTTGATTTCATTAGTTGTACTTGGACCATTTATAGGAGGATTGTAAATAGTCTTGTAATATTTCTCCACATCATATCCACAATACTCCATATATTCTTCCACATGTATTTTCTAGATAGCATAATTAGTTCCATCAAACTTCAAATACTAAAAAGTGATTTTGCTTGCTATCCTAGACCTTCCTTAAGTGGTTAAGCTCTTCTCCAAGGAACCAAGCTCTGATACCAATTTTTTAACAAGACAACTAAGAGGGGGGGTGAATCAGTTGTAACATATTTTAATAATATAAATAATATCAAAACTAATTACAAATTCTCACTTCCAAAACAGGAATCACTATCCAACAAGGGTTAACCACTCAAAGGAATCACTTTAGCTCACTGCATCTAGAAACTGATCAATTAGATTTTTCATTGATCTACCACATTCACATCACATGCACACTATATCACATCTATTTAAAATCTATATTTATCTATTTCTTCACACTTATCTCTTTGTACATCTTCTACCAATAACTCATCTTGTATTTATATCATCTTCAACTTTGAAACATATCATAAGTCGGTCATCCAACATTTAAATTCAAAGTCAGTTGGTGCCAAAAAATTCCAAGGTAGAATTAGAATGATTGAGACACAAAAAAATGCTTGATGAGGACCCAAATAAGTACCAACACACTTCATGAACTTTAAAAGTAGTCTTTAACACAAGGTGAGCTAAACCATTGAAAATACATGGAACAATTAAGCACATGTAACCCTTAACACACTTTAATATTTCTAGAAAAAAAATTATCTTCAACATTATTAAAATAGCTTAACTCTAGAACCACAAGTCATAAGACTAAACCAAAAATAAATATGGACCAACTACATTTCACTTGGACCTCAGCTAGATACCCTAAAAACCACAATTCACAACTAGTGAACATAACTCACACTGTACAATGAATCAGAAGCCCAAAATCTATATATAGCAGCTTCCAACAACCATGATCAATATATCTAAACCACACAAACATAGGAGAAAATTCCAGAGAAAAACTCAGAGCAACCACTGAATACCTATAACCTTTCTTCATTACAATTTTCTCAATATCCTCGACATATACAAAAAATAACCTGCATCCATGGCATCAATGAAAACAAAAACCACTTTATAACTAGCTAACTAGTTGACATCAATGACAACACCTTCATTCTTACAACGCACTCAAAATGGCATATGTGTTCAAATACCTAGTTGACACAAGTTTGAACTATATATTGATCCTTCGCTAAATATGTTTACCAAAAGTACAAGTTATTGTTAAATTTCCTACTGATAAATTATGTTAGAAAAAAAAATAGATAAACTGCTATGATAAAACATAAAATCTTTTTTTGGAAAACAAATGTGCAACAAGTCTCTACACAGGCACTGCAGATTACAACATAAGCATAGGAATGAAAGCATGAAAAATTCTAATGTAGGCATCAAAAGTTCTGGCCCAACACAAAAAATAGCATCTTACCATAAATGAAATATTTTTTGCCTAATCTACTCAAGATGTGAATTCTTATGCCTTTTAAGTTTAATTTAAAAACCAAAAAAAAAAGTGAGGTGATATCTAATGATCTTGTTTAACCTATGTAGATTTTTAGATTGATTTTTGGATTGTCATTCTTTTTATCTTTTCTTTTAGTGTGATAGTTGTAGTTGCAACTATGGAAGCAAAAATGAAAATATAAATTATATGTTAGCCCCTAAACAAAGTCAAAAATCTGACATATGGGTTTAATACAACTTTAAAACACCAAAACCACCCTAAAAAACTCGAGAATAGTTATGAGAATCACAAAACCAAACTCGGACAATGCGAGTGTTGAAATCTACAATGGAGGCACAAAAATTCACTACGTAGGTGCCACCAGATTGGACATGGGTGCAACAAGATTGAACGAAGGCACTGAAAGTTGCTATCGAGGCACATATAATCAGTTCAAAAGCATGATTCTATAGTGTTTGAGACCTAGAAACCTTTAGATCACAAAAAATCAATAAAATGTTAGTAGGGACATGGGTCCCACCAGGTGTGCCAAACATAGAGGGGTAAAATATTAGCACCAATAGCATAAATCATCAAAGGAAATGAAACCAAATTGAAAGCATAACCATATACCTTTAGTGAACCTCAATATTAAGCTCAAGAGGCACCCTACTCTTGTTGGATTTTCTCAAGTATGGATGTAAATTTCTCACAAGATAACACCAACATAAAATTATCCAATTTCAAGATGGAGAAATGAGAGGTTGAAGGCCCAATTTATAGAAAATTGGAGGGGAAAATGGAGGGATAAGATTGAAAGTTAATGAAGGGATAGTATTACTTAAGAATGTGATGCATGGATCAAGGGTCTTGCTCATTAGCATTGTAAAAAGTGTCATAATTGGGTGTGAGGAGAGAGATGAGGTGTGATCACACATGTGTGAGCATACCTTGGGATGATAAATAATTAAATTTTGGAGGTTGTGTAAGATAATCAAGGCGGGTGGGATTTAATTAATTAATGAGACAAGATGACGAGGTTGAGAATGAATTTTAAGTTGGGAAATAATAGTAATGATGGGGGATAGGATAGTTAATCAATGATTTATTAGCTTAATGAGGTAGGTGGAGTTCATAAACCATGGGTTTATTCACTTAGGTGGAGTTAATAGTTGGAGAATGGTATAATGAGGGTTAGTGAGTTAATTAATCAAGGATTAATTAACACAATTGGGATTAGAAGCATAGGGGGGTTTAGTGAGATCAATTAAATAATAAAAAATATTTAATTGATTAGAAGAACTATAGTTTTATAGAGTAATATAATTAATTAAATAAAAATAATAATTAATTATAAGAGGAAAATGGATTAATTAACTAATTAAATAAATGTATTTAATCAATTAAAAGGGGGGGAATGGATAAATTAATTAAATAATTCTATTTAATTAATTAGGAGGAAGTGATGTTAAATTTAGGGTGGCTACAAATAAAATTATTTCCTTTACAATTTATGCATAGTTTTGATTACTTCATATCAAACCCTAACCTAACCATGGTTAGAAACTAGCATAAATATGATAGAATCATATATAGATGATAGGGCCATCAAATATCATGCTAAAGATAGCCTTGGAGAGCCTTGGCATGCACATCATTCCTTTGTATTGAATGATTTGTAATTTTAGGAAATAGAACTCTCATGAAATCCACCATGAAATCTAGTGTGCAAAAAAATCATTGCCTTCCATACATAAAGAGGTATGAGTGTCACTTTTACATTGCATATGGCATGTAAATCCGCAAAGGACAATCCCTACAATGAGAAAATATGATCTTGGTAGCTAAAAAAATCACTTGGTCATTACTTCAAGTGCTCCCATGAAATAGTGTACTTAGTTGTTGATATATTTGAATTTTTGTCATTTGATTTAAGATAGATGATCAAGATCAAATATTTTTATGAATTTTAAAATATGGACGTTGATCTACATAAGATATAAGATCAATGGCCCACACATCCCTAATACCAACGCAACACCTTTAAAAATGTCTCTAGGAGAGAATGTGTTATGAAGAGGAAATGCGCTAGACACCAACCTACCAAAGAAATCAATTTATCAATTGAATTTGATCTAATTATCCTTCAAACACTCTCTCATACAACATATAGTCCTCTAATAATGGTGTGCACTGATTGGAATACTTTACACTTTAGATCCCTCTGATATTTGCATTAAAGCCCTAATAAACATATCATTCTAACAACCACAACTACTTAGAATAGATCATAAAAATCCATATGTATGAATTATACTCATAATTACATTCATGTGTCAGACCAAAACATAGAAACAACATTCATAATTCAGCCACACAAAAAAATTCTAACCAAACATGCCCAAATGTGTGACAGGCCAAGTCTAATGGCCCACACACCATTTCAAAAACTAGAAAATTATATGCAATTATAAAATAGGGCCCAATGGTCATCAAAATTCCATATCCAAAGAGCATATTCCATAAGCCTCTACCGCATTTTATTAGAACATCAACCTAGTCAATTAATCTATTCAATCACCCTTTTTTCACTTCAAAATTTCTTCTTGATGAACATTAGTTCTAAAACATATAGAATAAGACACACCATGTAAATACATACTCCCATCCGAAACTACAAGACATAACTCCTATCTATGAATAAATACAGAGGAAACCATGTTACCAGACAATTTCCTTGTTTGGGTAGTATACCTTAAACATTCTAGGTCAAGCCTCCAGATCTCTTGAATTGAAAAAATTGGATGTAGCATGATACCACAAAGATCTTCCAACCAATTTTATTTCCATATCTAGTTACAAGTATATCCGCAACTTAGAATTCTCTACAATGAGATGGACGGTCAATGAAAACCCAAGGCTCACTGCATAAGTTACTTGAAATGCCATAGACAAAATGCAATATAAATAAGCAATGTACTCCAATGAGAAAAAACAACATGTCAGTCCCTCAATGGCTCAAGATTATTGCATTATTCCTATGTGTTCAAGACTCGAAATGATAGTGTGAATAACACAAGTGTTACAATGAGAAACAACCATGTGTCAATGTTTCGAGGACTCATGGGAGAAAGAGATGTCAAAATAAAGATCCATTAATAGAAAAACTCTTTGTAAGACAATGGGGTGATGAAATGGTAGAATTTTGAGGTTTTGGGGTAAGAAACAAGCTTTCCCACCATCTCCCCATGAAGGCTTTTCTTTAAAAATGAAAACTAACATGTGCCCCAATAAGTGTCATCTTTTAACTAAATCGCGATGGTGAAAGTGTCAAAGGTAAAGGTCCAGCAAAATGAAGAGCTATTGTGATACATAAAGACATTTGGCACATGTGCCTTAGAAACAATCTACGTTCACTAGGGAATGAAGGGGCCAATTGGTTAATAAAATATGAGGATGCAGACATAAGAATTTAGGCATTTGATAAATCCTATTAGACTATGAGCCTAATTAGAAACTTAGGTAAGGGGGGAAAATAAACACATGAAGCAACAACCCTTAAGTCACAACTTAAGAGGTCGAACGATTGGATATAGGGAGTCAACATAAAAATAAAACAAAATTACATGCAATGTTGCCTAGAGCTATGGTTTTTAGGGTTTGAGACCTATACAAAGGGTTTTGACAGTATTTATGTCAAACTTTAGCAAGGATAGAATTATTCGAAAGTTTAGGACATGAGAAAAAACTATGAACCAAGAAATTTTGAAAAAATACCATTAGGTGACTCAAAGTGACAATAGGTTTTTTTAAGATTGTACCATACAAGAAAATGGTACTAAAGCAACATACAAAGAATTTCAAGTTGTCCCCAAAATATTATGGCCCATACCAAATCATGAAAAATATAGGTAGTGTTTCCTACAAACTTGAATTTCCACAAACAAAAACATACATCCAATTTTTTCACGTTTCTTATTTGAAGAAGGTAACAAGGAATAATATCCCTAATTAGAAAATATAATTTGAGCTCAATGAAGAAAAAACAACCAGATTGGAATGAGGGGTTATTCTTCAAAAAACACAAGGAAGCTAAGGACTAGCAAACTCACTCAGTATCTCATCCAATGGAAGAATTAACCAATTGAAGATGCCACATGGGAGGATGAGTTTATTTAGAAGCATCTAAAATTGATTAGCATTGAGGAAAATGCTTCTCGAAAGAGGGGGACATGCTACACCCTTAATATTAGAGTACACAGGGTTATGAATAGTTATTTTATGGCTATATTAACTCTTAAGTTAAGTCATGTTATCATTATTATATTTTTATTTTGTTAATTAGTTCGACCTAAGGATTATATAGGGCTATTTATGTTGGTCAACGTGATATCCTAGGCATATATAATGTATATATAGAAGGTAGTTAGACTTATATCATCATAATATTATGAAATGTGTCTCATTAGAGATATTTGGAGGTTTTCCCCCTCAAAGTGGCTTGTTATTCTCAATTATTATGAAGTTTTTGTAATATATTTCTTATCATATTCTTCTATTGTGTAAGTTATTTCATCAATTTTGAGCATGCTCTCCATCAGGTTTTTGCGTCTTTCAATGTCAAGTTAAAATAAAGACCACAATAATATTCAACTCTCTCTTAACTTTCTAACCATGTATTTTTTTTACATTTCAAAAATATTAAGGTTTTGATCTTTAATTTATTTTGATAGTGTCTCCATTTTTTTTCAAAAACCTTTGTATGGTATTTTTTATTTCATTTTTTACTCATTCATCAAAATTTGACAAAAAATACACTTGTACAAACTAGATTGTATTTTGTACACATTAAAAAAAATAGTTTCCAAAAAAACATAGGGGTGAGAACACTCAATTATATTGATTTTCAAGATGTTTCCACTTTCAAAAATAGTAAAAAAACTATATACTCATTAAAAAATGAGCAAAAGATCAAGCATAAACCATATGGTGTTAGCTAATTCTTACTAAAGCACTTTTTAAAAATACTATTTTTTTTTAGGATTTTAGGGGGAGCACACCAAATGATATATTTTATATTTTGGTAAAAATAAGATAAATTTGTGTGGTCCCCCTATTTGAACACCTTAATATACACTATTTTAAAAACAAAATTGTATTTTAGAAAGTAGATCTAGAGAACTACAAATCTTGTTTTTATTGCATATACAAATCTTTTTTATCTCATCAAAAAGTGGCCACTTAAGACCCCCTTTTGATGCACTTACCCATAGAACATGCAATTGGCCCCAAGAATTTATAATCTGCGTGATACACACACCCCTAAATTCCTTAAGTGCATGATAAATGGATATTAATTTTGATTAAAATGCATTATGAAAAGTGAACAACAAACTTTTTCCCAACAAAAGCAAGCTATATAATTACAGTATTAAAAAACAAGAAATTACTTAACATAATACATAAACTAAAAAAAATCTCACTATCTATGAATAATGTATACAAGGTGAGTTGAGTAGATACAAATAAGAGAGCAATAAAATACGAAAAATAAATGAGAAATTCAACTAGAAAAAATAAGTGGGAGCTACATATTCATGGGATATGTCATCTACCCTTGAATTAAAGAACCACTCTAACAACTTAAGAAAGCTAAAATAACATGTAGAAAAAATATAGTAAACCCAAATAAAGGAAAAAAAAATCCACACTAAAAAAATGGTTGGGCATCTAGTATTGGTTGGGTGGATGTTCAAGTGATATTTGGTGTGTAGTAATTCACTATTAATTCTCATTTGCTAATACTAGAGTATGTTGGCTTTTGGAGTGTTTCTTGTTCTCTAGGTGGTGATTTTTGTGCATGATATTTTGTCAAAGAGAGGAGCTTTCTTGGTACATGGGTGGTATCCCTAGCCCTAGGGTGATAGGGTTAACCACTAGCATGTGCTATATTAGCCTTCATTTGTGTATCATTTTTCACTTTCTAGCCATTTATTATTATTATCATGTTTCATTTTTTGGGTGCGAGCCCCTATAGATTCCCCCAACTATTTAGTCTAAGAAAATAATTTCAGTTTATAAATTAATAATTAACTTAATTAGATCTTAAACATCTGAAAAATATTATCTTATAATAAGTTTCCCTTAACATCTTATTTTAAATTGTAAATGAGTGATTTTTAATTTATGTAATCTTAATACTTAATAGATCATATTAGAGAGTAACATATTGACATTAAAAATCAAACATGAAAATCAAATACAATTTATAGATTTAAATGCTAAAAAATAGGAAGATATCAAAGTAAATTCTTAATCTTCAAGTACATATTGATTTGAATCATTTGCTTCACCTTGAGTAGAGTTAAAAATTAAGTGTGTATTTTCCTTATCATTAAACTTAATGCAGGAAAAATTTTTTTTATTAAAAATTGTTCTAGTACAAATGTAACCTCCTTTTTAGAAGTCTTTTCAATAGGAAAGAGTTTTTAATTTTACATGTAAATTGTTGTAAATGTGTTGTTAGTGTGTTGTCACTTGTGTTAACTTATGTTTCCATTGCAAAAGCATTAGTATTTAATGGAGATTTGTGATGTTATTGGATTAGTATCATTTGTACATAGTTGTACCTTATCTTCTAAATTTTATGTACCCTATCTTCTAGATTTCATTAATTGATGAATAATGTATTGTTACATATCTTTTTTGGTGAAATATTTTATAGGGGGTATGAAGAGAAATGTATAACTATTCAAACTATCAAAGGCACAAAGAATTACACTACATAAGCTTAGTGAAATTCTCCAAATTTCACTATAGATGAACTTGTGGCCTTGCATATTTGAGGATAGCTCAATTTAGCTATGAGGTATGTATGTCCCAAGTTTCAGTGCATAAGTGTTACCATATTTTTTTCCAAAGTTAGCAGAATAAGGACAAGACAAGTTCCTAAGAATGTTTTCCTAAGATAGAATAGAATTTCACAAAAATTCATTGAATTATCTTATTTTTCTTTGTGGTTTTGGATTTATATTCATATAGATTTGTGTTTTCTTAGTTCAAATTTCATTTGGTATGGACCACCGTCGATGATTTTTTATGTAACATTGTGGTGTTTGTGTTTTGACAATCTAGAAGATTGGTCAGTTGGTAATCTAATGACTTGTGCCAACAAGTATTTTCTAGAAACTAAGAAAAGAGGTTAGGAGAAGCATATTTGGGCCTCAGTGTGTTCTCTATAAGAAACAAAAGTTGATATTTGATCTTCTCCTGTATCACGGTCTATCTAGAACCAATATTTTGGGTATTAAGTGTTTGCACTAGAATAAAATGATCTAAAATGATAAAAGGAGTGTAGAGGAATGTTTAGAAAGATATATAATAATCATGAAGTGATATGCATGATGTTGTTTGTTCTCTTTGGTACTACCTTTTGTCTAGAGCTAATGCATGAAAGTTTATATGTTTTTTGGGCTGAATTGGCATGTTGAGATGTTTGTGCCAGGTGTTTGGAAGTGTGTGCTAGTGTGGAAATGTATGAAAAGAAAAAATAGGTCCTATTTATCTTCAAGCATGTGCTGCATTTTATTTCACCTACCGTAGAGGTATTGGGGATGACATACATGGCTATTGCACATCTCATATTATATGTCTCATCTTGACCACAAAGGAGAAAAAATTTCAAGCTTGCAGAGGACATAAATAAAAGATCAAGATTAAAAAAAGGGTGTGTGAGTGTATGGTATATGCTTGGAAAGATAATGCGCAAATAAGAAATCCACAAAAACTATTTTGATAATGAAATGTGGAGAATATCAATTCATGCATGATAGCTTAGCAGTGATTTTTCTATTGAGATAGCATAGTTAGTTGTGATGAAAGAGGATAGGGTTTTTGATGTTGTGAAGAATCATGGAGTGGTTATTGTTGAGAAAATATGTCTCAAATTCCAACTTGAAGCCCAAAATTTCAAAGTCTTGGAAAAACATTGTTCATTTTTGGCTTTACCGCCATACCACGGTGGTCCCCGTTGTTGTTCTAGTGGTACCGTGGTGAAGTGTTTAGTGATTACCACCCTATCGCTCACTGTTTTCCTCCTCACCATGGTGGTTGCGGTATTGGCCTTTCTGTCTAGCCTGGCGGTTATCTCCCTATTGAGGCCAGCCAAGAGGCTGACTGCGGTGGCCACGGTAAGGATGCCAGCGGCCTGGTTGGCAGTTACCGCCTTACCATGGCCAGCTATGGGGTTGATCGCGGTGGTCATGATAAGACCACCAGTGGCCTAGCTGGTGGTTACCACCTTACCGTAGCCAACCAAGGGGATGACCGTAGTGGTCGTGGTATGACCGCCAACGGTCAGGTTGATGGTTACTGCTCTACTATGAGGTGGCCTCTCGGCCCCCGTGGTAGTGTGGTAAGACCGTCAACGATCCCTCTAACTGGTCACCGCCATACCGCAGTCTTGTCCTTTGACCATAGTGGTAGCATGGTGGTGTTAGAGGCTTGGTTGGCAAGCTCGGTAGGCTTACCGCCATATCACAAGCTAGTCGGATGGGCTCGACGGTAGCACGGTAAAGGTTGTGAGGAGCTCAGTGACTGGGTTGACCATTTTGGACTCAAAGTAAAAAAGTGACAGTGAATACAAGATTGACACATGGCTTAGTGCTAGGTGATTATTGTTTAAAGACCAATGTAGTTATTGCAGTAGGTGCAGGTCAACCCAGGGTGGTGAAAAAGGACCCGATTTGGGTAATGGCATTAATGCCTGGGTGGCTTGATGAAGGAAGATCGGTATGGGTAGATCTCTAATCCGATTGAATTCGACATGGTTGTACCTATTAGTCAGTGCTTGGTTGTTAGAATTGATTGAAAAGTCTGACTTAAGGAAGTCGAGGAATTATTGCAAAGAGTAGTGAATTCAAACTGTATGTTTTTGGAGAGAGAACATTGTAACAGTGAGATAATTTGAGTAGTGTTGTTGTGAGTTGATCAGAGAAGACTGTATTTTGTATGTAACTATTTTGTTACTATCATACAATTAGTTTGGACTTTGTGTGGTGGGTTTTTTACCTGAAAAGGTTTTCCCACGTATATCTGGTGTCATCTGTGAATGCCCATCTTTGTGTAATATTTATTTTACATGCTTGTACTCATCTCAAGTAGTTTTAGAAAACTATTGAAGTTGGTTTACGCTTTTCTCCTCTATTGTATTAGTGTTAAGGGATTGTATTCCGCACTGTTGGGTCTCTAGATCCATGCTTGTTTTCCCTTCAAGTGGTATCAAAGCTTGGCCAGTTGTGTTATCCTTGTAGGAAAGATCAATTTTTTATGCTAATACTATTTCAGTGGGAGTATTGCATTGTTAAAATTTATTTATGTTTGAGATGGCGAGTACATCTGGTAGACTAGACATTGAAAAATTCAATGGTAGTAACTTTGAGTTATGGAAACTCAAGATAGAAGACTTGCTTGTTGATAGAGACCTCTGGATTGCAGTGTCTGGAAATAAGCCAAAAAGTACAATGCAAGAAGCTTGAGATCTTGCTAATAGAAAAGCAAGAGGTTTGATAAGACTGAGTCTAGCCGATTCTGTACTCCTAAACATCCATGAGCAGCATTCTGTAGCTTCATTGTGGAGGAAGCTTGGTGATATTTATCAAGCAAAGTCTTTGGTAAATAAGTTATTCTTGAGGAAGAAGTTTTATTCCTTGAAGATGGAAGAAGGTTCATCTATTGTAGACCATTTGAACTCGTTTAACATGAGTGTTACTCAGCTGACTTTTGTAGGTGTAAAGATAGAGGAGGAGGATCGTTGCATGCTCCTATTGTGTTTGTTACCTTACAGTTGGGATCATCTTGTGATGGCCATTGGAAGCAATACTGCTACTTTCAAGATGGAAGATGTGGTTGCCTCATTGCTATCTGAAGAGATGCAGAGGAAGTCTTCAGAGATGGCCAAAGAGGCTCTTGCTATTCGAGGTAGACCAAAGGAGAAGGGCAAGAAGAAAGACAAGAAGTCAAAATCCAAATAGGCAGGGAGATCAAAGTCTCCTGGTAAAGAGTTCAAGGTGAGATGCTGGAATTGTGGACAACCTTGTCATATTAGGAAGGACTACAAGGAGAAGAAGAAGAAGAATGCTTCTGACAATGAATCTTCTCAAAGTGATCCAGACGCCTTCATTATAGTAGCCCTAACAACTTAGGCATCAGATGATGTCTGGTTAGTTGACTCAGGTGCTTCTTTTCACATGACGTCCAATAGAGAATGGTTCTCTAAATACGATAAGTATGATGGTGGAAAGGTATACTTGGCAAGTGATTCAATGTTGGAGATAGTTGGCATAGGAAGAGTCAAAATTCAATTTCCTGACAAGAGAGTCAAAGGTATTGGTGGCATACTTCACATACCAGGCCTGGCTCAAAATCTTCTTTTTGTCAGTAAGTTAAATGATGCTGGTGTAGAAGTTTCTATTTCAAGTAAGGGGTGTAAAATGGCTAGAGGTGCAATGGTGTTGGCTAAGGGTGTTCGTACTGGCACTCTATATAAGTTGGATGCATGTCCTATTCTTTGTAACAGTGCCTCTGTAAAGTCATGTAATGTTGCACCTATAGAGAAAGATGAAGACTCTTCTTTGGCTGCAAATGCAATGGAGGTAAAACTCCCAATTGAGAAGACTATGCTATGGCATCATAGACTTGGTCACATTGGTGAGAAAGGTTTAAAAACCTTGAAGAATAAAAATCTTGTAGAAGGGCTTGGTGGTTGTAACCTTGAGTTAGGTTTTTGCGAACATTGCATCTATGGAAAACAACATCATGTTTCTTTTTATTCCAATCCTCACAAATCTTTTGGTATACTAGATTATGTTCATTCTGATGTGTTTGCTCCAGTTAATGTCCCTTCATTATCAAAGTCTAGATATTATGTTTCTTTTATTGATGACTGTTCGAGAAGGGCATTTGTATACTTCATTAAAATTAAATTAGAAGTGTTCAGTCGGTTTAAAGAATTTAAATCCTTGGTTGAGAATCAGACTAAAAGGAAAATTAAGTGTTTGAGGATAGACAATGGTGGTGAATTTTGTTTTGCATATTTCGAGAGGTATTGCACTGATCATGGAATTAAAAGGCACAAGAAAATGCCTTACACTCCACAACAAAATGGAGTTGTTGAAAGGTTGAATAGGACGCTGATGGAAAATGCAAGGAGTGTGCTCAGTGGTGTTGGTCTAGAGAAAAAGTTCTGGGCTGAGGCTGTGGCTACAATATGTTATTTGATAAATAGATCTCCTTGTTCAGCTCTTGTTGACAAGACACCTTTGGAAGCATGGTCTAGTAAGAAGCCCTCTCTGAGAGATGTCTATGTGTTTGGCTGTGAGGCATATGTTTATGTGCAAAATGAAAAGACATCTAAACCAAATAACAAGGCTATCAAATGTATTCTCATTGGCTATGGAGTTGGTGTGAAAGGATACAAGATTTGGAACCCAATTACTGAGAAGGTTTTGTGTAGTAGAAGCATGATATTTTGTGACCTAAAACCTTTAGTTAGTGATCAACAACTTGGGAAAAATCAGAGTGACAAGAAGAAAAATGCAGTTGAAATTCCCCAAACTCCAGAAAGGGAAGAGTTGCATGGTGTACCTGAGATTGAGGAGAGCTCAAGAAGCTCTGGAAGTTCTGATGATGAAGAATAACCTCAGCCTGTAAGAAGATATACATGAGAAAGAAGGCAACTTGATAGGTATGGTTTCTCTATGCTAGATTCAAACTATGCCTATGCTTTAATTACCAACACTAATGAACCTAGGACTGTTAAAGAAGCAATCAACATGGCTGATTCAAATTCTTGGCTGAAAGCCATGAATAAAGAGATGGATTCTTTGAAAAAGAATGATACCTAGAATTTGGTACCACTGCCTAAAGAGCGAAAGCCTATTGGCTATAAGTGGATATTCAAAAAGAAGACAGGTCTTGATGGAAGTGTTGAGAAGTACAAGGCATGACTGGTTACAAAGGGCTTTTCTCAAATTGAGATAATAGATTATGAAGAGACTTTTTCCCCTATAGTAAAGCTGACATCCATCAAATTTCTATTGTCTTTAGCAACTATGTATGATTT
The DNA here is from genome assembly GCA_007115665.2 of Sequoiadendron giganteum. Taxonomy (NCBI): domain Eukaryota; kingdom Viridiplantae; phylum Streptophyta; class Pinopsida; order Cupressales; family Cupressaceae; genus Sequoiadendron; species Sequoiadendron giganteum. Next base: position 71,505,053 of record CM021102.1, read on the forward strand.
TGAAATTGAGCAGATGGATGTGAAGACAATGTTTCTCCATGGTGAGCTGGAAGAAGAAATCTACATGTCCCAGCCTGAGCATTTTGTTGAAAGAGGAAAACAAAATCTAGTTTGCAAATTAAATAAAATCTCTCTATGGTTTAAAAAAATCTCCTAGAATGTGGTACCATAAATTTGACTCGTTTGTGTTGTCAATTGGATTTGTGAGATCAAAATATGATCATTGCATTTATTATAAATCTAAGAATGATTGTGTGCATGTTATCACCTTGTATGTGGATGATATGTTATTTATTGGAAATAGCAAGATTATGATTTCTGACCTTAAATCTCAGTTGTCTGCAAATTTTGAGATGAAAGATCTTGGTGCAGCTAGGTACATTCTTGGAATGGAGATTACCAGGGATAGAACAACCAGAAAGATTTGGGCCAGTCAGAGTAAGTATGTGAAGACAATTCTAGAGAGGTTTAGCATGGATGACTAGAAGCAACTTATTGTTCCAATCATGAATAGAACTAAGTTGTCAGTTGAAGACTGTCCAAAGTCTGCTACAAAGATGGAGGACATGACCAGTGTACCTTATGCAAGTGTTGTTGGTAGCTTGATGTATGCCATGGTCTATACAAGACCATATATTTCCCAAGCAGTGGGATTTCTAAGCCAATTTATGGCAAACCTATGAAGATCACATTGGGATGCTGTGAAGAGAGTCTTCAGGTATTTGAAGGGGACTTCAAATTATGATTTATGTTACCATGGAAATATGGTTACATCATAGAAATCTCTCAGCATCCAAGGATATGTTGATTCAGATTGGGCAGGGGACATTGACAGTAGGCGATCCACCAGTGGATACACCTTCATGCTTAATGGTGGAGCAATCAGCTGGATGAGCAAGCGACAAGTTGTAGTTGCTTTATCCACGATAGAGGTAGAGTACATGGCTACAACTCATGCATGTAAAGAGGTTGTTTGGTTAAATTCTTTGTGTACAAACATCATATTCAATGCTGGGAAAATTTCAATCTGATGTGATAGTCAAAGTGTCATTTATTTGGCAAAGAATCTGACCTTTCATGCCAGGACTAAGGACATTGATGTGCAATATCATTTCATAAGGGATATGGTTGAAGATGGCAAGGTTAGTCTGGAAAAGGTACACACCCTGAAGAATGTTGCAGATGCTTTGACAAAGCCGGTTAGCATAGACAAGTTTAGATGGTGCGCAAAATCGATGGGCCTTGGGGCTTATGACAAACAGTGATTTTTTGATGCATTAGGGTTGGATGGAAGTATTCGCCAAGTGGGATCTTGTTGAGAAACTATGTCTCAACTTTCAACGTAAAGCCCAAAATTTCAAAGTCTTGGCAATTTTTTTTTCATTTGTGGCTTTACTGCCATACCGCAGCAGTCCCCTTTGTTGTTCTAGCGGTATTGCAGTGAAGTGTTTGGTGGTTACTGCCCTACCGCATGTTGTCTTCCTCCTCACCATAGTGGCTGTGGTATCAGACTTTTTGTCTGGCCTAGCGGTTACTGCCCTATCACGGCCAGCCAAGAGGGTGGTTGCGGTAAGGTTGCCAACGGCCTGGCTGGAGGTTACCGCCTTATAGTGGTCAGCCAAGGGGCTGATCGCGATGGCTGTGGTAAGACCACCAGTGGCCTGGCTGGTGGTTACTGCCTTATCATGGCCAACCAAGGGGCTGACCATGATGGTCGCGGTAATACCGCCAGCGGTTAGGATGACAATTACCGCTCTACCACGGGGTGGGCTCTTGGCCCCCACTGTAAGACCGTCAGTGGTCCCTTTGACCGGTCACTACCATTGCGCGGTCTTTTCCTTTGACCATAGCAATAGCATGGTTTTGTCAGAGGCTTACCATCATACCGTGAGTTGGTCAAATGGGCTCAATGGTAGTGCGGTAAAGGTTGTGAGGAGCTTGGTGACTGGGTTGACAGTTTTGGACTCAAAGTCAAAAAGTGATAGCGAATACAATATCGACATGTGGCTCAGTGCTAGGTGATTATTGGTTAAAGGCCAATGTTGTTATTGCAGTAGGTGCAGGTCAATGCAGGGTGGCTGAACAGGACCCGATTTGGGTAATGGCATTAATGCTTGGGTGGCTCGATGAAGGAATATCGGTATGGGTAGATCTCTAGTGCGATCGAATCCATCATGGTTGTACCTATTAGTCAGCACTTGGTTTTTAGAATTGATTGAAAAGTTTGACTTAAGGAAGTCAAGGAATTATTGCAAAGAGTAGTGAATTCAAACTGTACGTTTTTGGAGAGAGAACATTGTAATAGTGAGATAATTCGAGTAGTGTTGTTGTGAGCTAATCAAAGAAGACTATATTTTGTATGTAACTATTTTGTTACTGTAATACAATTAGTCTAGACTTTGTGTGGTGGGTATTTTACTTGAAAATATTTTCCCACATATATTTGGTGTCATATGTGAATGCTCATCTTTGTGTAATATTTATTTTACATGCTTGTACTCATCTCAAGTAGTTTTAGAAAGTTATTGAAGTTGGTTTATGTTTTTCTCCTCTGTTGTATTAGTGTTAAGGGAATGTATTCCGCACTCTTGGGTCTCTAGATCCATGCCTATTTTCCCTTCAGTTATGAAAAAGTAAGATAGTATTGTAGAATTTGGAAATATTAGTAGAAAGTTGAAGTAGTCTTCTTTTGTGAAAGAAATATTAAAATTACATTAGTTTCTATATATTGAGGTTGTAGCCTCATCCTTATTTGTAAGTGTTGTAATACTTAAAGTCCAGTTGTAGCTTCCTTTGGGTTGTAGCCCATAAAACTTGATGTAAATCTCATTTTCATTTGTGAGGTTATATTTGGAAAGTAGATCCAAAAAGCTTTATCACTATGGTTTTTCCTTTCTAGGGATTTTCACGTAAATCTGGTGTTATGGTTGTATTTGTAATCAAGGCCAAAATTATCAAGGTTAGGAAATAAGGCATATAAATCAAACCCTAATAAATAATGAAGCACAAATAAGCATAAAAATGGAAAACATGGAACAATATTACTAAAGAGTATTCATACCACCATTGATTCACCTTCATTTCACTTCTCCATTTTGCTTGATATGAATAATTGCCCTTATATTTTTTAGCATACAATTAGGCCTAATGTCAATGATAAAGAAAAATATTGAGGATTCTAATTGACTATGGATGCACTTGACTTGATGTTGATAGAATTGATAGAAAGATAGCATAAGATCACATGATCTTGTGTAGGTAGCTTGTAGATTTTTTGTAGAGATAGATCTCAAAATGTCAATGACAAGGTATTTTATAGGAAAGACAATTTTGAATAAAGGGATAAGATTGAATGTCAATAATCAATGGTCAAGAATGAAAGATGTAGTATGAAATAGGGTTAGGGAAAATAATAAGTATTAATGGTCAAAATTAAATTATAAACAATTTAATCAATGGTGGAGGTTAATTGAGACATGGATAGATAAGGATTGACATGGATAACGAGGTGAGAGGAAGTTAAATAATAAAAAATATTTAATTTAGGTGGTGAATGAATAATTAAAAATAATTATTTAATTATAGTGGAAAGTGGTATAAAATTAAATAAATAAGAATTTATTTAATTTTAGAAAGAAAGGGACTTAATTAGTGACATAATTAAATAAATAAGATTTATTTAATTAATCAAGGAAGAATAAAGATAAAAATGAATTAATTAAATAACTAAAATTATTTAATTAATAGAAGAATTATGACTTTATAAAATAATTGAATAATTAAAAAGTATTTAATTATCAAAGACAATAGGGGAAATGATGGAGAATTTAGAATTTACAGGCCTAGGACAATTTTTAGTGTCTACATTTTTCCCCTCTTTGATACAATGCAGTTAATCGTGTTGTGTCAAATAAATTTAATTAAAAAATATGCCCTAATGTGGATAGGGTAGATCTATTCCCTCTCAAGAGGACATGCAGGTCCAAAGAACACGAGTGTGTTCTCAAAATGGAGAACATGAAAATAGATAATAAGAATAGAAGAAATGTTAGCATGGAAGACATGGATGTTAGTCTAAGAGAAGAACTTCAATATTTTTCCAAAAACATAATAGGCCTTGCATTTAATCATCATTGAGTGGTAAGATATGAAAAATGGACAAAAAACACCATGGTATGACATAGACCAAGGTGTACAAGGTTAACCACTTGAAAAACATATAATCACAAACAAGGAATGTCCTGACTCATACTAAGGGAAAAGTTGCCCTAGTATTTTTGCCAAGGAAATCCACAAATAACAATCAAAGAAAAGAGCCATGAAACATCATTGCTCCTCTAAATCCTTCAAGGGACATTCTTGAGGAAGCTAGTAACCTAATTCAAAGACAAATCAAGAAAAAAGATAAGACAAAATAGTCCATAAGGTCAAAAGCCATTTTGAGTGTTTTCCAAAATATGATTGTTTCACGTTTAATTGACTAGGTCATTGATAGGTTGTTTGTTTGACAAGGCATAGTTTCAGGATAAGAAACATGTCTTATAATACATCAAGTTTGGTTTTCATCATGTGAACACCTATATAAGACAACTGAATGAGTTTGACTAAATGGCAATGTTTGGTTTTAGGAAGGACACATCCTATGTAAGGCATAAATTTGGCTAGTTTAATGTTTTAGGTTGGTTTAATATTGTTTGACTATTTTGACAATTGATCAAGTACTAGGTGAATTTTTCATCATGTTGTCTTGTTGATGTGTGACTTTTTTGATGTTTCGATGATTTTTAATGTCCAAGTTGACAATGTTCGGTTTATTAGGAATGGCGCAACAAACCCTAAAATATCAACCTAGGTGGCCTTAGGAGCTCATCAAAAAATTGCCTTGCTTACGTAACCATGTGCAAAGACCTCATAGTTTGACATGAAATGACCTTGTTTTATAAACAAAGGACTAAGACATGATTTAATTTGACAAATGTAAAAGGACTTACCTAATGCCTCAGGGGTGTTATGCACTTTTCACATGCCCCACCAAAGGTGAGGACCCTTTTTTTCTTCTACATCTTTGTACCTTGGCTTTGTCAATTTTTGGTTTTTCTCTTCTTGGAGGTTATTTTTTGACTAGGTCTGGATTTGATTTGATAGGGGTGGTATTTTGAAGCGTTTTAGGGCCTTGGATTTTGTAAATAGAGATTTTTGAAGTGATTTTTCAATGTGGTGTGTAAATATTTTTGCACCAATGGATAGAGGATGAAAAATTAGGCCAAGTTTCTTTTTGAACTTTTCAAAAATTCCTTCAAAAAAAAAAGTTATGGGGTTTTGAAGTTATTCTTCAAATTTATGGTCAAGTCTGGGATTATCCACCCTGTTTGAATTTTTTCGGATTTTTGTCAAATCCAGGATTATCCACCCCATCTGGATTTTTCTACATTTTTTTGTCAAATCTGGGATTATCCACCCCGTTTGGATTTTTCTGGATTTTTTTTGCAATTTCCAGGATTTTTCCTTTCTTCCGGATTTTTTCGGATTTCTGGCCATTTTTCGAGATTTTCCCTTCTAGGTGGATTTTTTCTGGATTCCTTGACATTTTCGGGATTTTCCCTTCCCGATGCATTTTTTTGAACTTCCTGTCACAATTTTTCTTAACTCCGAAATTTATTAAAAGGGTTAAATTTCCGAAATTTTATGACAGAGTTGAAATTTCCAAGGGTTTATTTATGCTTAATTTTAATATTTTGTGGTTGGATTTTCACATGTGAGTTATTATTGATTATATCTATTTTTCAAGATTAAATAAAAAAATGAGGACTTTCATATGGATTCATGCTAGGAGGAAAATCTGGAAAATATTTAAAATGCACCTGCATAAGAATTTGTGCCACAACTTGTCTACAACTGGAATATATGTTTCAAACATGGAGTGATGTGTGATGCTGTTTTCACTCTCCAGTCATAATTTTTTATTAAAATCGAGGTGGCAGATTGTTGATTTCTAGATGTAACTACTTTTGTGCTATTGGATGATGATGTACCACATTTAAAAAAAAACCCTAATGTAAATTCTTAGGGTTTCTTGAGGATTAATTGCATCCATTGGATTGGATTTAATCCTGGCCCTTGATTTAAATATGTAATATCTATAAAAGGGTTATGCCTTCTCATTTGTAAAGGTAAGAAAAGGTTAGAGAACAACTGGTTAGAGGCTGTAAAGCAAGAATTGGCTAAGTTAGAAGTTATATTCTGCAAGTCAGTAGTTGTAGCAAAGGAGATAGACTGAAAAATTGTTATGTAATGTTGGAGAAGATAATGCAAGGGGGTTGTTGATTTGGCAAACATTGTGTTATGTTTCAAAAATATTATGGTTTCTTGTTCTTGATTCTTAGTGTTAATTGTTAGTTTTCAGTTCTTTCATGATAATGGTGAAATGTTAATGATGTTGATTGATCTTTGGTCCATACTTTTAGCAATTTTCTGATTGTATATTGTTGTGTAAAGTTAGTCCGGGCCTTATTTTGTGCTAAGTTCAACTATGGATGCTTGTTTACAATGTGCCATTTATTGAGTATGTGGATGAATATTCATAGTCTGAAAATCTTCAGTTTCTTCAAAAGATTGTACCATTTTTGTGGAGTTGCAGGCTTGTCCCTGATTAAGTAGAAATTGGTTTTATTGGAGATTTGTCCATTTGTAGTATTCATCATTGTTGTGATTGATTTTAGGAGTAATTTTAATCTTAGATCTCTCTTAAACTCTTATTTTTTGCTATTTATATTATTATCTGGGTTAGTTATAGGTTTTGAAGTATCAATATATTACTAGATCTGATAAATTCGAGTCTAGTGTTTGTTTGTAGTAAGGTCCCTTTGTGATTACCAACATTTTCACATTATCTCTGAGTTTTTTCACTGCATTGTCAAGACCTGACATTAGATACCTTGGGGTTATCTCTATTCCTATAGAGATTTACCTTTCAAGAGAGATAGGATATCATATTCTGTCTGAGTTGTTGTGCAGAAAACACCATCAATAGGGGGCACATCAATAGATGGCCTTGCCTAACTTAAGTCACAGAGGCAATGTAGTTTGAAAATGACATGGACTGACATGACTCGCTTTGATTCTATTTTTTGAAGTTATTTGGATGTTTTTTGTGTTTTTGACATGTTTTATCTTTTTGGATTTTGCAAATATTTGGTTTTTGGTCTTTTCGGCAATATTTGATTTTTTTGTCTTTTTGGGAATATTCAATTTTTTTTTGTCTTTTTGGGAATATTTGAGTTTTTTGTCTTTTTTGATAATAACAACCTCTTATAGTAAGTGTAAGATCCAATGACGTAGGTCAAGTATAACACCAATTTATTAGGGGTGAAATGGAATGGAACATGAAAAGGAAAAATGACACATGATGTCAATCATTCCAAATTATGGAAAGGACAACCAATCATTATTATGGGTGTTATGGGAAAGGTGAATGGTAGGAAAAAGTTAGATTGGAATGATGGTAGATGATGGAGCAAATTCAACTACACATGACACATGTTTGCCAGGTTTTCACCATGGTACTTAGCCAAAGCACTACTGAAGTGGTTTTCACTATTGAACGAATTATCTCTTTACTATTTTCTTGATTATTTTTATTTTGGTGTTACCAAGACGCTTGTTTTCCATTTTTTCATCAAGGTAATGATTTTTTTTCTATTTTTTGTATTTTTATGGCTATGACAAGACTTTTGAAAGCTATGTGTAGAATTAATAAGTTGTGATGATGCATTGACCTTGTTTGAATGATCGTGCTAGGCAAAAAGACATGATTTACAAATGAAATGTAAGTGGTGAATATGAAGGAATGTATATATGAAAGATGAAAGAGGCTATGGTATGATCCCTAAAGTGCACACTATGTGGGCCACCAGGGTTCAGATAAAAAGGAGTTTGAGTGACCAATGAGCTAGAGTACATGAAAGGGTCGTCATCAAAGGTACATTGAAAGGCATCGCCAATGGAGGTGAGATGATAAGTGAATATGGATGGATTAAATGTAATGTATGGAATGAGTGAAAGTGATGAAGATGAAGACCTTGGATCAACAATCTCTTTGTTTGAATTTTTGTGTTGATAGATGCCCTGGGTGATTTTTGGTGGAGGAACATTCTTGGAGACCAATTCTTTCTGCTTTTCACTTTTTATTTTTATTTTTTGATTCGTCCAATAGATTTTTATATTGGCTATAGGATGTGTCTTTACATTCTTGGTCATTCCTGACTTGTATTTTTGATTGGCTAGAGGACTCATCTTCATATTCTTTTCTTTTCATAATGTCTTTTGATTCTTGATCCCCTTTTAAAGAGGGCATTTTTATTTTTGATTTTTGAACTTTACCCTTGTCATTGTTCTTATCTTGAGATATGTCTTGTTGATAAATTTTTATGATCTATATGGACGTAAGTGAGATGGATGAAATGGATGGAGTGACTAGAATGTTTGGCGGGGGAATAGGAGTAATGCTGTCATTAATATTGACTTTTGGACTATCCTTTTTGATAATGTTAACATCAAAGGAGGCTTACAAATCCTTGATGACTTGGCAAGGTGACTGATTAGAGATAGAAGTAGGAGGGACATACCCTAACCTAGGATGGTGAGGATGGTTGGAATGGTCAAATATTGATTCAAAGAATGGAATGGTGGAAAGAGGGTCATGAGATGGAGATGGATGATTTTGAATGGCAAAGATGGAAGTGTCATCAGGATCCCAAAATATCCTGATCCAAGCATGACCATCTATTTGTGTTCCTTCTAAAACTATCTTGACATCATTGTTGGAAGTCAAAGCCTTTGCAAAAACATTAGCATTTTCATTGATCTATAGGTTTTCCATATGATACTCACCACATCCTATGTCAGGTACTTGGAGCTTGGGGCTCGATGGTGTGGAAAATGAAGTGGATAACTTAGTAAATGAAGGTGGATCAATGTAATGTGACGAAGTGAAAGATAAAGCCTCATTATTGATGGGCACATGAAATTGTGTAGTTCCCATAAAATTAGTGCAATATTGTAAGGGATCAAGATCACTAGGGATTGTGATTGATGTTCCTTCATGTGGACATTTAAGGCATTGGTGGTATGTGGATGGTATAGATTTCATGGCATGAACCCATGGTCATTCCACGAGAAGATTGTATGGAAGGTCAAGGTCTAAGACTTAAAAAGTGGTGTCCATGACTATGATTCCAACTCTCATAGGTAGTGTGATAAATTCTTTAGAAGTTTGTTCTTCATCATCATATTCCTTTATAACAATTATTTTAGTGGTGTCTATACATGCTTCATAAAATCCCAATATCTTAACCAATTTAACGTACAAATGTTCAACCCTGCTCCACCATCTACCAAGATTCATCTAACTTTGTCTTTGTGGATGAGGACTTCAAGGTGTAGGGGGTCATTTCAGTCGAATAGTCTTGTTCGAAAAAGGTGGCATGATGGAAATTGGTAAAGTAGCCGACCATCTCTTGGAAATGATTGGCATCAAGTTTGGTGGGAACGGTAGTGTCTTGCAAGAATTTTTCAAGAATGTATCGATGATCAGATGATATATACAATAACTCCAAGATAGAGATCTATGTGGGGGCTTCCCCAATTGGTCAAGCAAGTTGTATTAGGATTTTTTTGGTTGTTGTTGTTGTGGAGGAGGATCTTAGATAGTCACTTTGGTTTGACAAGTGTTTATAGCACATTGTGGTTGTTTCTTTAGGTAATGTTATTGACATGGTCATTAGCCGTGTGGATATGATTTACTATGATGGTATAGTCAATTTTGGCATTAGTTTAATTGGTTGAATTGTTATTAGTCTTATTACTAGAATCGGGTGTCTTTCCTTTTCCATGGTCACGTAAAGGATCTTTGAAGAATTTATGGTCACTATTAGATGATTTTTGCTTTTTCCCATTCACTTTGATACTACTATTTTCAAAAATCTCTTGGATGGTGTTCTTTAATTGTCAATATTGTGCAGTGGAATGTCCTTTAACTCGATGGTAGTAACAAAAGGCATTTTCATCCCACCATGAGGGTTTGAATTGTCTAGGGGCATATGGTTTTGTGTCAAGAAGTTTTATGAAATTGTTCTAAATTTTTTTTTTAAAGACAAATTTGATAGGCTCCTCGACAGGAGTGTATTTGCATATTATAGGGAACTTTCGTTAGACTCATTGTTCTTGAGTATTATAGATGAATTTTTTTGTTTGATCAAGAGGTCTTGGTATGTTGTTAGATGCATTGGGTCCTCTAAGTGTAATGGTAGGACCTATGTATATTTTGTTAGCATCAATGACTCCATCATTGGTTATATTTTTGTTACGAGCCCAATATTTTCCTTTGTCATTTCATGTGGTTTGGGTGGTTGTTTGTTTGTTGGTAGTCTTGATTTCTCTCTTGTCAATGAGGGAATTTTCAATGATGATTCCTTTCCCAACTAGGTCGACAAATGAAGTGCAAAATTGCGCTTGTAAATCATGTTTTAAGTTTGAGTTAAGGTTTTCAATGAACATGACAAATTTTTTTTTCTTAGGTATTTCAACGGGACATCTACTAGCCAAACCCCTCCATAATTGGAAGAAGGTTAAAAATTTTCCACCATATTCTTGTGTGGTATGACATAGGGTGCCAATGGTTATTTTGTTGTCAATGTTGAATGCAAAGTGCTCCATAATTTAATTTTCTAATTCTGCCTATGTTCTTATGCTAGTTGGTAGATGTGCAAACCACTCAAGGGCTATGCATGTGAGGCATCATGGGAAAAGTCTCATTAGATATGTAGGTTCATATGCAATGTCTATGCAAGTTGTGGAAAATTTTCCTATATTCTTGATAGGATTAACCTTCCCTTTATATTTAGACAAGCTTGGCATGGTGTATCCATGTGGGAAAGTTGGCATGTATAGAATCATGTCAAATGGATAAGGACACAAGTCTTTTGTATTGTAAATATTCTTGTTAGAAACCTACCTATTCTCTATTTTTTGTTGTAGGGGAAAAATTTGAGTGGTAAGGACTTCCACTTGAGTCAATGATCGGTCTTGTGAATTTTGAGAGTTCATATTGGCTTGTAGCAATCGAATGTTATGGGATGGTTTTTTATTAGGTTTGTGTGTATAATATGGTCTTTGGTTATGGATATTTTGGTCATAGGTTGGAATTTGAGTGTAGTGGGGTGTATTGGATTGTGTATGCCAATAATTTGTGAAATTATGACCATAGGCATTTTGGTTTCCATATTGTGGGAAAGGTCCTTGGCTACCATGTTGCATAAAGGAGCCTTCGTTTCCAGGTTGTGTGTTTTGTGGGATGGAGCCCTGTGTATTGTTTTTCACATGTATATGGAGATTAGGACCTTTTTGTGACATAATGGTATGTTGAGAGGCCTCCATGCTTGGTATTGTGTTTTTTTTAGGATTCTTGTTGATGATAATTTTAGGTCTCTTGGTTGAATTGTTTATGCCAAATAGATTTGAGAACGATGCACCTACGGTATTAGATGTAGCAATTTTTGTACCAAAGGGTTGTGACATGGATTGTGTTATGTTTGGAATCAATCCTTGTTTCATTTTTTGTGTTGTGCCCTACATCATGTTTGGTGTCATGCCTTGTCTCATGTTTTGGCTACCAAGTGGTGAGGTATGGAATGAGGTTGCATCTTATGTGGATCCTCCTAGTGGTATATCTGTGTTGGCTTGTGGGATGGGTCCACTAGAAATAGGTGTATTGTGTCCTTGGCTTTTCTTATTTCATGTAGTAATTTCTTGGATGGTATTGAAATCAAACCCAAGAGGTATTGTGGCTCCTTTTGATAAAAATTTAGCTAGGAAATGTTGAGGGTCTAATGCCACAATCTCATCCACAAAAGAGGCTACTTGAGGATCTTGTGTGGCAACCTCTATTTCTTCTATGGTGACAGTTCCTTGTTGGTCTCTAAGGATAATTTTTTTGAACAAATAAGGGAATGACTTTTTTGGTATAGGTGCCCCTTGGGAAGGCATGCCAAAGGGGCTGAAAAACTCATCATCTTATTGAATGAACATTTCTTTTCATTTCCTTTGCGACCTTATCTCGACCATATAAGACTCACAAGAGGGAAATGAATGAGAAGGTAATAAGGTATGATGTCTAAGATGACTATGCAAAGATTATGTATAGGGATGACCAAGGTATGTCTAAGATCAAGGTTATGCAACTATGTCTCTTTTGGATTTTTCAAAGTATAGGATATGCCTAAGGATGATACCAAGCTATGGATTCAAAGTGACGAGATGTTGAGAGTCCAATAAGATGATATCACGATGAGTTCCAAGCTATGGTAATTTCTACGCAAGATACCTAGTTTTTTGGATTTTTCAAGGTTTAACTGATGTCTAAGGATGATATCAAGACAAGGAACCATAGTGACAATAGTCAAATGTCAAGAGTGCCACAATGAGGTCAAAGTATTGAGCAATGTATAAGGTATGCCAAATGAAATGAAAGTGTGGAAGGATGATGAGTGAGAATAGTAATATGATCTAGGATGATGACTAAAGGTATGAATATCAAGCACCTTATGGAAAAACCAGAGTAAGGTTGCTAAATCAAACTAAGATAGATAAGGTTAAAAATACGATTTATCAAGACTTCAATGATGGTAATGACTAAATGACAAGGTTTTACAAAGGTGGTCTCAAACTAACCTTGTAAGTTGAGGAGACAATTTAAATGAAAAAGGGCTAAAGGTAATGGAAAAAATATTGAAGTCAAGGAAAATCTGATTTGGTCACTATGGACTAGTCGAGGAAGTCTGATAAGTTTCGAAAGCTAAGGTCTACAACAAGGTGAATGCAAGATAAAGGATCTCCTAATGTTTTCCCTATGGTCAATAAAAATTATGCAATGATGGATGGAATGGATGGAAATATTTGGAAATTTTCAAGTCTATGATCAAAAGGCCTGGTAATGCACAGGATTGATCAAAAAATGGCTTTGTCTTAGTTTCCCCTAAAATTTTCAATGACAGGCAATTACGTAGTTTCAAGTCTCAATTGTGGTGGATGAAATTCACTTGCATCATTCTAGAAATGGTATTTTGTAGTGCCTCTCATGTTATTGATACATTTTGATACTACATTGTGTGTATTTTGATTCTTTTGATTTCTAGTTATGTTTTGATGCATACTCGATACTTTGTTAGACATCTATTTCACCATGTTGTTGGTTGGAAGACAGTGTTATTTTATTTTCTTATGATATTTGGACACATGTATTGGATACTTATGCTTATGATGATGTCGTGTTTAGATTTTGATTACTATATATGATTTGGGTGAAGGAGATGGTGTTGCATCGCTCATCTGTGAGTGCGCTACCTCACCACAATTCTCATTCATAATGTGTTTGGATATAAGTTTATAAGTATATATGTATGTTGTTCGATGTTTGGTGTTATGCAAGAATGCAGGTACCGAGTGGTGACTCCACCCACATTTTTGGGTCTAAGCACACCCTACATACCCAATGGTTTGATGTGGTCAGGGGTTGATAAGAAAGTACCCCCATCAGTGTTCGTGGTTTGGTCATTGTCTATTCATGTCTTATATTTGTAATCTCTTCATGTAGGTATGATTTTAATTTAAGTTATTTATTTTCATAAGTTTTTCGATGTTAGCAAAGGTTGTATTTATGGCTTTGATTAATGTATTGTTATTTTAAATTAAATGCTATCCTTTGGTGTGGATTATTAAGTAATTAAATTTCCAATGTTTGTAAATGGCATCAATTCTTTTAGAAAATAAATGTGTACATTAGCGTTACTATATTATTCATTAAGGGTGTTATTAATATTGCAACATGTAAATTATCATGAAATTATCATTTAATTTTAATCAATAAAAGTTAATAAGTTATGTGATTGACTATTTAAATTAAGTCTCTGAAATTATTATTATGACTGGTTTTATTATCAAGTAGTTTAATATTATATTTTTAAATTTAAATATGGCTGGAATTAAAATGTTGTTTATTTATTTTAATGATATTTAATTCTTCGAAAGTCAATTATATTTTTAAGGGAATTATAATATTAAATGTTTGAATGAAATAGTTTTGTTTGTAAATTGGAAGAATATGCCAATTCAAAAATTAAAACAAAGAAAGGAAAATTTTGGCAAGTGGCATTTGCATGGGGAGAATATTTCAGAAATTCATGGCAAGTTATGACTTTTACCCTTTTTGGATTTTATATCCAATTTGTGCTTTTTCGAAAAGGCAGGTAGAGAGAAGGAGAGAAGAAAAAAGTTAAAAAAATTGTCTGCAACTGGAAAACTTTGAAGTTTTTTTCTTTTGAGAATTGAATTCTCTGTGTTTTCTTTCAAAATTTTGATTCAGAGGAATCTAGAATTATACTTTGTTGGGTATTGTTCTTTGAATTTTCTTCTAGAGGTTGTGGATCTTGAGATAGCATAAGATCGTGGTTGGTTGGACACACACTCGCAACAATTCATCTTCAAATCCAGTACAAGCGAATGACTCAAGGGAGATCTGTATTCATTGAATGTTTTCTATAATTTCTAGTTGAAAAGATAAGGATTGTAAATTGTGAAATTTCATTATGTTGGCTATGGGTCTTGAAAATTTTGTTATATAAAATATTTTCTCCGTAATAGCTATCTTTACACTGTAGTCTTCTTGTTTCCTTCATTTCCTACCCATATGTTATTTTATATTTTGATTCAGCTTGAAAACAAATGGATTTCCACTTTAATCTATCCTTTGATATTTCCTAGCCATCTTCTCTATAAATTTTGGTTGCCAAAGACCTTTTTTTAAATTTTTGTTCTAGTTATGGAATTTCACCATTTTTGTTGTTGTTGTGCATATTCTTCTAATGAATGTTTATATATGTATATAAATTATTCTTATGATTTTGTTCTCCAAATTTTCCTATAATGGCATATTGTTTCTTGTGGTAGAACTGTTCTTTTTGGAGGAGATGGTGGTAGCGATGCCTATGGAATTTTTTTTTTTCCCTTATCCCTCCATGCACACCATCCCCTTACTTCCACCTTATTTCCTTGTTTGGCGGCACAACAACCACCAATTTGTTGTGCACAACCATCTCTTGTGTTGCGCAACAACAACCTGGAGGGTGTTGTGCATAGCCATGAGGGGTTGCAACCTTATGTGGTAGCCATCATAGGTTTTTCTTCATAGTCTTTTATATACATGTGTGTGTGTGTGGCTTTGCATCTTTAAAATTCTCTATGTTACTTTTTTTCACTGTATTGTATGCAATAAACTATTAAATGTAGTTTATATATATATTTGTGTGTGTACATATATATATATATATGTATATATAGGTATATATATGTATATATAGGTATATATATAGGTATATATACATCAATTTGGTGTGGTTAGATATTAAATTAATTCTATATTTTGCATTGTTGTAATTGTTTCAAAATTAATTTTAATCTGATAATTGTTTTATGTCAGTATATATACATATATACATGTGTATATATATATTATTATATTTGAATATATATATATATATATATATATATATATATATATAAATGTGTGTATAGTTGTATTAAGAAATAGATTCATTGTGGTAGTGCAAATTTAATATTCTATTCTGTAAAAAAATTATGAACAAAATGATTCTTGACTAGGTTCAGATTACAGTGTTATTTTATTAGATTTTTTTATTGAAATGACTTTTGAACAAATTAGATTTTCATAATCTTAGAAAAAACAGATTTGTAGAATAATTTGTTTGGAAAAAGAAACAAAACAAGCTAATTAATATTGTTTTATATTAAAATATAATCTATGATTTATAATTGTAATCTATAGTTTTAGTTTAAATGTATTAATTCTGAATTTTATTTTGTGTTTAAATGAATTGTAGAAACTTTAGTTTCCTTTTGTTTAATTTGATTTTTTTTGGAAAAAATCAATGAAACTTAGAATTCCTAGTTTGGTAAAATTAATTAGCTGAAATATTTAATGTTAGGTAATTGATTGTTACCATAGATTAAATTTGAAATATTTAATTGAATATTTCCATAGATCAAAATTTAAAGATTTAATGTTAGGTAATAGATTATTTCCATGGATTTAATTAGAGATATTTAAAGAAATTTATGATTTAGAATAGATTTTAAATGATGAAAATTTTTACTTGATATGTTATATGTGCAATTTAAGTTAAATTTTATTTATCTTAAAAAAGTGGGTTTAATTAGTAGTATGTATTATTTTGGTTCTTGGGTGGATAAGTGTTATCTCCAGAGGCTAGAGAAGTGGTGTGTATGTATGTTTATGATTGCATCTTTTTTTTTAATTGTTACAAAATTTTCACTACAACTCAATTGGTGGAGCTAATTAGAGTTTGTTATATCTTAAAGTGGAAATTCAATTAGTTGCTACATGGTTTTAAATTGTTGATTGCATTTGTTTTGTTATGTATCAATTATGCATTGTTTGAGAGAATCGAATTCAAAGTCATTACTCAATAATTACAGAAAAAATGATTATACAAATGATTAAGCATCCATTGATTTCATTTATTTCATGACATTGTTACATTACAGTTATCATTTCATTGCAAGAATACAAATGACAGTACAGGTTGCATTTATGATGCATTTTTTTTAGAATGAAAAGAAGAAGGAGAAATTAAAAGATCCACACAAGCCTTTGTTTTAGCTGGTCCTATTCATTACAAGAAAGGAAATATGCAGCTTGTTGATGGTGTTTTTATGCACTTCACAACACAGGTAATACGTAGGTGCACTACCTCTCTTCAAAGACAATCTTCCACAATCAAATTGTAGAACACTATCCCAAGGTCTCTCGGGTGTTAGGTCATGATGAGGTTTGGAATATTTCAGTTGTTTATGTCATTTACTAGAATCACAAGGCAGTCTTACGTGGTTAAAGCTGGGAGAATTATGTCAATGAATAGAGTTTTATGGATTTGGAATTACTATGCTTTGCTGTAGGTTCAAGCAACATTCTTAGACTCCATTATTTTGTAAGATTTGGCTTTACAATGTGCAACAAACCTTAACACAAATTGCTTCTAAAAAAGAGGAAAAAGGAAAGGGCAAGGAAGGAAGATGTTTCCCGAACCTAAAACTATCGATGAATAGTGATCATGGAGGTTCCTATTGTGGACAGTTTCCTTTAAACATAATTTCACTTAATCAGAGTTCTCACAATATTATGAAACCTGTGTTATCTTCTAAGGACTGCAGATATTCATCATTCATTTGCTATGGGAAGGTGAATAAAGATGAGATTCAATGAGCAATAATTAAATCAAAGTCCAGACTAACTTTGCACAGTCATCTACCTTTAGCAAATGACCAAAGGTACGGACAAGGAAAGCATACACACAGCAGTAATATCCAAGATCAGAGATATCATAGTAAATCTATCAAGTCTAATCTAAACCACTTAAAATAGAAAAGTATCTTAAAGAAAAGCTATAAATAAAAGGGGAGGAATCATGAAACATGTGGAGAAAACCAGAAATACACCAAAAAATGACAGTATTTTCTATTATATTCTCAGCAGCATGTCTTTACAACAACTCAACTCTCTACAAATGAGAGGAGGAGAGCCCTATTTATAGTTTTCAAAAAACAAAATGAATGACCAAGATTTGATTCTATTGTGTGGCCTAGATTCACTTTACATTAGGGTTTCAACTACCCCCAAATATATTACATTTATGGCTAATTTCTTGTTTCTTCCCTATTTCGTCATTTAGTGACAGCACTGTAGCAAATTTGTCTTTTAGCCACTTGCCTTTTGTTGTAGCTACTCTTCAAGGAACTCATCATTGATGACAAGATTTCCCTCTCACTTCTTTAACGTGACATACTCCATGAACCTCAGGATCAGGGACTGAAACTTATCTACCTCCATGATGTCAGATTTCAAAATTTGGTAAGACCATTCTTGGGAATTGCTGCCTAGCTTCTTCCAGTCGTCCTCATACTTAGCAGCATTTTTTCTAAAAAGTTCTGACTACGCAAAGGCTCTGGTAGTGAAGCACATGAATTCATTTGTAACCTTAGTGGACATTCCATCTTCCATGATCTTTACGAAGTAAGGCTTTATATTATCTGGGTTAATCTTGTCCGCAGGTAGCTCATACTCTGTCATCACCCTGAGGTATCGAGCACATTCCTCTCTAGCATCTCTTGCCCATTCAATATCTAACATTATCCTCTCCAATATTTTATCAAGCCTCCTCTTTTGGTGATCAAAATCCCTTCTCCAGGTGTCAACTAACCAGTGATCATCATCTTTGAAGGTGAGGTCCTTTTCCTAGATATCGCTTGGCAACGCGAGTATGGCCTCAATCTTTGGGTAGGCTGACTCGTACTTCCATGGGAACCTCTCACAGATCTGCCTTGTGTCCTTGAGAGTCTTCTAAACTTCCAGGAACCTATTTGTTGCCTGAAAAACTAAGTTGATGCCCATGTTCCCCATGTCCAAGAGCTACCGGAACCAATTTTTCGTAGTCTTATCTAGGTTCCACCTCTTTTCAAGCTTGTTAATTTGCTCCTGGGACAACAACTGAGGTGGGGCCGATGATGTTGTAGGCTGCAAATCTAGAGACAACCACTGCTGAATATAAGCTGTTAGATCAACCACTTGCTCCTTCAGTTCTTCTTTGGAGACCTTATCTTGTTGGATAAGGTGCACCACTGTGGCGACGAACTCCTAGAGATGCTCAACCTTTTGTTCCCTTGTGGCCACTCCCAAGTCAATGGTGGAGACGTTGTAAGTTATGCCTTGCTCTTCAACCGTCGACATTGCTATTTGTACTACCCTCGATCTTGAGATGTCCATGGTCACTTTTGACTTGACCTCTAGTTTCTTTGCCTTTCTGGTGCTCATTTGCACTATTTCCATGATGGCTTCCAATCTTGATTTAGGATCTTTCAAAGTGGGAGTATTTTGCTTGAGTTGTCTTTGCAGCCAATCGAGTGCTTGGGATTCTTGTCTTGGTAGTTCACTCTGAGTCCCGTTGTCCTCCTTCCCAAGTTCGACGATTTTGACAACATGAGTCCTTTCCTTTGTTTTTGCCTCCTCCTTTTCTTTGTCAGGGCCTTGTTTGATTATTTCATGCTCAACGGGGAACTCGGTATGCAGCTGCTCCCTAGGTGAATCTTTCTTTTCTTCATCCTCCTCCTTCTCGTTTAGAGTATCCTAATGCTTCTCGGGGCTCTCTCCTTGTTTGTGCTCATGGAGGAATGTTTCCTTGACATGGTCTAGGGTTTGGCCATGTCCCTCGGTTGGAGACTTATTACCTTCCATCTCTAGAGCAGCAATCTCTTCTTCTTGCACCAATCGGTCCTCAGTCTCCTTATCTTCAATTTCCTTAAGCTATTTGTCCCACTCTGCATTGAGCTCGGGATCATTGGACTCTCAAATTAGTTCAGCGTCAAGGTCTTCACTGCCCTCACTAGAAGATTCATAGGCTACCTCATCAATTTCCTAATGTTCGAACAAGGGATGTTCATGATATTCAAACTCTTCGTCTTCTGACGCCTTCTCAGCCTCCAATTGTTGTCGTTCGTGCTCATTTGAGATCTGCATGGTTGCTTTCATCTTTAGTGATTCAAGAGGTGGGATGTCGTTAGAGTGGAGGCCATAGCCTAAGCTATCACAGCCTAGACTATCGGATTGGTTAGCATTCCTGAAAGCTTAGACGACACATTCTGCATATATTTCATAAAAGACTTGCGAAGGCTAATGGCAGGCGTTGTGATAGCAGAGACAAAAGGAAGAGAAGGGGACATGGAGGAAGAGGACATTGGTGAGGTGGTGGTAGATGATGAGTCCACGGGAATAACTTGAAACAATGGAGGAGTAGGAGCAAGGTGAACGGAGATATCCACCGCAGGCGGGGAGGAAGCAGAGACTGCAAGAGAAGCATGGGGGGTAGGGGAAGTAGTAGTAGTGGTAACAATGGTAGGCAGTGACCTTGGCAAGCTAGATCCTAATTCTCTAATCCCAAGGGATAGACCCTTGGTTAATACAACTGTCTCCTCGCTACTAGTTATTTTCCTCCTCTTCTTGGAAGGTTCAGGCTCAGAAGCCTTACGAGCATATACCTTTGGTTTAGGCAGCTGTTCGCTTGCCTCTTTTCTTTTCTTGGTCTTTACTGATGGTGGGGTCTTAGATGTCTCACCACTTGTAGCAGCAGGTGCTCCACCCTCAAAGCCACTTGGTTCACTTGCGTGCTCACTTGTAGGCTTGGTGAACGTTAGAACGACCCCTTGTTGTTTCAACTGGGCCACCTTCTTGTCGATCCATGCCCTTGTTCAGACTTCAACAGGCCTGTTGAGTATGCTAACATCATTCAGCTCTGGCTCACTCCAGTCAATTGCAGGTAGTGGCAAGTTGTAAATTGCATCATATCTAGGGTCCATAACTGTGTCTTCTTCCCCTTCTAGTTGATCAGAGACTAGACACAGGTTCACCCTCCCCACATAGATGACAGTCATGTGCATGTAATGCCATAACCGTACCTCAAGATCATCCCTGCAATTGGCCCAAAACTCCTTGATGTTGTGGAGGTGGGCATACTCACATCCTAGTACCTTTCTAACATGACCATAAGGGTCCATTCGGGGCCGCGTTGTATATTGCTCAAAGTTGTATTTCACTAGCTCCTTTTCTAAGTATCCTGCGCACTAGGAGGTGTGAACCTTATACATCCCCTGACCTAGGTTCATGGGATAGGTAGGGCCTTCCAAATGCTTCTCTCTCAGAAGGCTATGAACATGTCGTAGCTGCCAAGTCAGCTCCAAGAGAACGATTCGGTCATTTGGGTACCGGGGCAACTTGTTCGGTCTCTCGATGAATCCTTGAGCTCATATATATGTAAACTTTAGGAACTGAATGTACCAGAAGGGGTACTGCTTGAGAAGGGCCCTGGCACTATGGGAAGTCCTCCTATGAAAATCACCCCCCATGGATCGGATGACATGAGCAATGAACACGTCATTCACCCTACAGTAATCTCTTTAAAAATTTTGGAATTGTAACTAGGGGTACTTGTCATAGGGCTTAAGCTCTAGCCCTGACGAATCACTGGGCATCATTGTCAACCATTGATAATGTCTTTGATTGGAAAGAGAATATACCAAGTATTAGGTCATGGAGAATTTATTGGTCTTCTTCACAATAGTAAACTGCTCGTGGAAGCAGTCACTAATTATTTCGCCCCAATAGAAGGCGGTACCCTTACCGTAGAGAATCTGTTCTATGAAATAGAACATCCATTCTTGGAAGAAAAATGCAGCAGGGAGGCCCATGACTCGGTTGAGAAGAGTTACAAGGTCATGGTAGTCCTTGAAGAAGTCATTGCAGAAGAGCTCTTGAGGAAGCTTTCCAACATTACCCCATTTATCTTTCAACCAGTATTGGCTGATTAGCCTCTTGCACCCCAAGGGATCCTGCTCCCACAACTATTTGCATTCTTCCATGGTGGGGATCTCCATGCTTTGAAAGGTTGGGATGTGGAAGGTTGTTGTTATGCCTGATGAAGACATATCTGCAAGGATATTCCCATCATGGTCCACAATACTTCTAGTATTCGGTTGATACACTTCCGAGCAAGCCATTACCAACTCTAGAGCCACTAAGGCTAGTGGGAAAACTATAGCTTTAGCAAGTCCACTACTCTTTATTAATCTAGCATTTGTTGTTTTTGGGTTCGTCCTAACCCTTTGTGTAAATTCATCAACATCGACCTGCCCGATGTTGGTATCTGACACATCCCTCCAAAGGGTAGTGATTCTGGATTGAATCGGGACTCCCTGGAATTTGTATTTCATCAGTTCCTTGTCCTTCTTTCCCCTTGGTGGCTTGGCTGCTCCTTTTCCTTTCTTGGGAGCACTGGAAGTCTCTGCATCAGATTCCATAAATTCTACACAAAGGACATGAATTAGCAACGATGAACTTGTCAAAATGGTAACCAAAAAATCCTTGCATATGTAGGTTAGTTTGATAGTCACAATCCATATCTAATAATCATACAAGCTAGATATTTCATCATTTAGAAAGCAATGCAAACAATCTGGAGTTCCTGGGCCAGAATTCGCTTGGCAGAATTCCATTTGAAAGGGAAAAATGAGAATGGAATTCCCACAGGAATTTTCCAAGGTTGGATTTAAAGATTAGAGGTTGGAGGTAGAGGAAAACCTAATTTTAAGAAAGCTGTCTGGAACGGCGCAGAGGAAACGGAAATTCGGGTCTCGGATTTCTATTACCGGGAAGCAGTTAAGGGTCGGCCATTGGGGATGGTGAAATGAAAGTGGAAACCTAGGCAAGGAAATCTGGGAGGGACTTCCCGGAAGCGGTCAGGGTTTGGGACAGGGGGACGGCGAATGGAGCATCAGGAGTCGAAGGTCGGGAAGCTGTCCCGAGATCGCCATTAGAAGGGCGAAGATGGAATGGAATCCCATGATGGGAATTCTAAAGTTCGGAATTTGAAAGAAGGGTCGGAGGAGAAAGCTCAGATTTGGATTTCGGCAAATAGCGGACCAGGGTCCGGGAGCCGGGAAGATGCTCGGATGAGGCCATTCAGAATGACAATGACACAATGGAATCCCAGGAGGGGAATTCCAAAGGTCGAAGTCCGAGGAGGGAATTTTTTCGAGGATTTCATTTGGAAGATGATTTTTTGGCTAGGAAACGAAGTCTAGAAAGCCACAAGATGAAGCTTTTTTAGAACGGTGAAGACAAGACAGAGTTCCGAGAATGAAATTTCGGAGGAAGGATCTTGAGAGAAAAGTGAATTTGGCAAGATGGTGATATTTTCGAGTTTAGACGAACTTCGAGGGTCCGGGGTCCATTGGTCGGGAGGATGCTTGGACCAAGCCATTTGAAATGACGAGGATGCAACGGTATTCTAGGGGAGGAATTCTGAAGGTCAAAATTCCAGGCGGGGAGTTTGTCAAGGATTCCGACTGGAAGAAGGTCGCGGACGGCCATGGGAAGACTCGGGCCCAGGAGGCACTAGCGCTATTTTGAAGAATAGCCACAATGCGGTAAGGCTCCAGATCGATTCTTGGGTGGTTTAAAGATGGATTTTGTGTGGAAGGCATGAATTTACTTGATTTTAAACCCATTTTATGATTTGCATATACGAAAATGTGAAATTTCATGAAAAACACAAGGAGGGCGCATGGATGGAAAACCTACATCGAGATCCCGAATAACAGGTTGCCGAATGCGTGGGGGGCAACGGAAAAGGACTTGAAATCTAGGGCAAAAGAATAGTTCGGGTGCTGGGAGTTCTCCAATCTTCTCAATTTCTTGAGCTTTTGACAATGACAACCGAAAAACTTGATTTTATAGCAAAAATACACATTAATGCAGCATTAAATTCATCGTATGGGGTAGGTGGAGTCAATGGATTTGGAAAATGTAGGGGCAATGGGAGGTCTAAGGTCCGAGGTCCGGAAAGCCATCCCGGACCCACCGTCAAAACAACAGAATCTAGCAGGAAATCTAGAGGGGAAACCCGAAAGGGGAAACCCAGAATAGGAAATCCAAAGAAAGAAATCTGACAAGGGAAATCTGGAAACTGCCACAGACACCAAAACAACATTTTGACAGGGAAAACCTAAGTTACCCAAAACTTAACAGTTTTGGAAAAAGGGAACTTCGGTTGAGCTTAAAATATTGCATTGGGAAACACATCGACCCTTCTTGGGGCAGAAAATGGGCACACAAAACGAGGGAAAGCAAAAATGAAAAAAGAAAAAAGAAAGGGCCCGAAATGTAAAGGGGGAAGAGAGGGTCCCTTTTCTGAATGGGGCATGTGTGCAAAATGGGCACAACAAATGGCGACTCCACTGGGAGAACACTTCTGATGTTCTAGAGATTAATATTCATTCCAAACCCATGATCTCTGGTTTCACAGACCTAAGACAATTTTCAAAACTGAACTGAGAATAGTTTAAGGAAGGTGGGATTGAATCAGAGTATAGATTTATCATAGAAGTGCATGCATGGTGAATTCATTTCCATTCCACGGATAGAGTACGAGCAATCACTGGTTGGAAGAGATAAGCTACATAGTTCATCTAATCCCAAAAACAACCTGGACATTGCTCCACTACCAGTTAGGCGTCCATAGCCCCGACAGAGTTGTCTCTACAATTTCATGAACATAGCTCTACTGCCAGTTAGATGTCCATAGCCCTGATAGAGATGTTCGCACACCCATACAATTGTTCTTCGCAATTTATTTATTGCTTGTGCTGGATATTTCCTTTAGCACTTTCTCTTTTTTTTTTTTTTTGTCAACCGTGCGAACAACGAAGTTCATGATGGGCTTGAGAATCACAGTGGTCACTAGAACAGATTTTAGATTTTTCACTTATCTCTGCTTCCCAATGATCACCATACTATTTCTTGGAGATATTTTAAATGTGTTTCGTGTGTTCCATGATAAGAGCAGGGATTCAAGCAGGTAGCCATCCTAAGTTAGTGCACAGTTCAAAAGTTGAAAACCAATACTTAGGAGCTTTAAGAGAGGAGTAGTAGGGAATGAGGGCTTATCTAAAGAAACAACATGAAAGTGGATAGCAAGACAACCATTTTCCAGACCAGGCACAACCACCATACCAGAACAAAGAAACACTTCCAAAATTAAGGCAACACGGCCAGGAAGGCAAACAAAACTGAAGGGCAAAGAAAGAAATCTACCTTAACCTATGTACAAGTATTTACACTAATAGCTCATGGGAGCTTAGGCCTAGAAGTAATAATTGAGGTGTTTCCCATTGATAGGCAATGGGACGTCTTCACTAGTGAGAGCCTTTAGGCGGAAAGCATTATCTCCAAGGATTTCAGCAATCTGAAAGGGGCCAAGCCAAAGCTTGTCGAATTTGTTGTGTACCCCTTTCTTTTCATGGGCCTTGTTCCAGTAGAGGACTAGATCAAAAATGCAGAAGGCCTTGACTTTGACTCAATAGTTGAACCATCTTTTGACTACCCCCTGATGCTTGGCAAAATTTTCTATTGCACGATGTCGTACTTCTTCAAGGTGTAGCAGTTTGGCAAGGCGAGCTTCTCTGCGGTCTCCTCTTTCATAAAAGTAATTGATGAATTAGAGGGTTGAGGTTTTCAAATGAATGGGAAAGACGGGTTCTAAACCATAGACTAGATGGTACGGGGAGTCTTCGAGGTCAGCCTTATGGCGGGTGCGATCTGCCCATAAGGCGAAATGAAGTTGGGTAGGCCAATCCTTGGGGTTCCTATCTAACAATTTCTTGATCACCATGATCAAGTTCTTGTTGCTGGATTCAACAAGGCCATTGCCTTGAGGATAATAGTTAGAGGAGAATTTGAGGGTGATACCATAATCGAAGGCCCAACTGGTGAATTTTAGTGAAGCAAACGCAGGGCCGTTATTACATACTAATGCGTACGGGCAACCAAAATGATTTAAAATGAAACTTTCTAAGAAATTGGTTACGACTTCAGTTATACATTGCCTACAAGTTATTGCTTCTATCCATCTAGTGCAGTAATCAAAAGCAGTTAGAATGTACCTATGTTCTGTAGACGATGGAGGACTTATCGGACTGATGAAGTCAAGACCCCATTGCGCAAAAGGTCTTACCTCCAGGACAAGTTGTAGTGGAAGAGCAACGTTCCTTTCTCTAGTAGCAGCAGTCTAACACACATGGTAGGTGTAGATGTGACCATGAGCATCCTTGAAAATAGTGGGGAAATAGTACCTAGCTCTCAGTATCTGATGCATGGTCGATAATCCTGAACCGTGGCTAGTTTTGAATTTGTCGTGGAATTCCGTAAGGACGCAATCAACTTCCTCCGTTCCCAGGCATCACAAATAGATACCTTCATGATTTTTCTTGTACAAGATAGAGCCTTGTAACATATAGCAACTGCTTTTCAACCTCAAAGCTTGTCTCTACACCCCTTGTAGATAGGACGGGCATTTATGGTTCAGCAGGTAGTACACTATGTCGTCATACCACTCCCCTAGGGAGACATCCTCCAACTGGTACTATTGTACCATGAGTTTGGGCATATCATCAACAACTACCTCTGCCATTGTTCAGGCGAGTGCCTATCCTCTTACCAGCTTCATTCGCTGGATCTCCATATCATATTCCTATAGCAACGCGATCCACATTACCCTTCATTCACCCAACTCATTCTGCATAAGTAACGTCTTTACTGCGGGGTCTGCAACTATGGCAAAAATCTTATTGCACAGGATGTAGTGCCAAAACTTCTTGACTCCTTTAACAAGGGCATAAGCCTATTTTTCTATGTTATGATAGCAAAGCTTGACGTCCTTTAGTGGGGAATTCATGAAGGTGATCGGGTGTTCACTTCCTTTGTCATCCTTTTGCGTCAGAATGCTGACACAGGAGTGATTGGAAGCAAAGGAGTATATATAAAAGGGTTTCAGGTAATTGGGGCTAACCAACACCGAGGCTTCAGTGATTGCTTTCGTGATCTCTCCAAAAGCTTGCTTTGACTCAAGAGTCCACTCCACCTTAGCATCTTCTTTCAGCATGGCATTGAGTGGTTTGACGATTTTCACAAAATCGGTGATGAATTTGCAAATGAAGTTAATCTTCTCGAAGAATGATTTTAGTTCTTTCTTAGTGCCTGATAGCTGGATTTTCATAATGGATTAGATCCATTCAAGGTTGATGAAGATCCCACATTCTGATAGGACGTGTCCAAGGAGCTTTCCCTTAATAACCCCGAAGATGCACTTCTTTGGGTTAAGGGATACCCCAAATGTGCGGCATCTTTCAAAGACTTTACATAAGCCTGCAACATGATCACCTCGCTACTTTGAAAATACTATCAAATCATCCATGTAGATGATTATGCACTTGCATATCAAGTCTTTGAATGTGATATCCATGGCTCACTGGAAAGTGGCACCAGCGTTGATGAGTCCAAACGACATTCTTCTATACGTGAATGTTCCCCATTTGGTGGTGAATGCTGTCTTATGCTGATCCTGGTACTATACCATAACCTAGTTGTATCCTAAGTATCCATCCAAGAAGGACATCATTTCGGATCCACTCACTACCTACAAGACCTCATCCAATGAAGGTATACGATAGTTATCCTTCTCTGATGCTCGATTCAGATTGCGGAAGTCCATGCACAACCTGATCTCTCCATTCTTCTTTCTAACAGGGACCAAGTTCGCTACCCAAGTAGAGTGTCTGACTGGAAAGATGATCCTAGCTGATAGTAATTTTTGCACTTCTTTGTAAATGATTGGCTCTAATAAAGCGTTGACTAGGCACTGTCATTTTCGAAATGACTTTATATCTTGTTTGAGGGGGATAGTGTGCATGATAATCAATGTATCATACATATTGAGATCATCATAGCTCCATGCGATGACGTCATGATATTTGAGTAACATTGCAATAATCCCTTTTGTTTCTTTAGGAGCACATACCTTACCAATAAACATGTTCTTAGCATTTCCACTCGTTCGTAGGCTATAGGTATCACATTGACCGCTAATAGTATCTTCTTTGTCTTGTTGATCTTGTTCTTTGATTTGATCAAGGTCAAAGATTCGTTCCAATTGAACCATTCCCCTAGGGATGGTGTTATTTTTTAGGTTGATGACCCCTTCTATATACAATTCCGCCTCTTGAGGCTCGAGCTCATCGATTATCTGCATGGCAAACACATCGGAGCTAGCAAGCAATTCCAAAATGTGCGTGTCATCATTGAATACTTGGAAGTTGGCCACATTGTCTGGTACTGATGGGAGGGAAGTGAGTTCTACCATGAATCTTTTGAGGCTAGATAGGGACAAGGGCTATAGTGTGCTCGCTGCCTGTGCAAGGGCATTTGAAGTACAATTCTGTATGCGGGGGATTAGCTGAATGTTGAATGCATCCAACCCTTCCAGCAAATACCAAACACGATGCTAATAGTTAGTAAGTCTTTGATCATAGCAAGAATAAAGCTTTCTGACCTACTTTATGACTAACTCTGAATCTCTGTACACTTGGAGCATCTTAATGTCCTTTTCTTCGTGCCATCAAGAGGCCCAATACCAAAGCCTCATATTCTGCCACATTATTAGTGCAATAAAATTGTAGCCTATGAGTAGAGAAGTATGATTTACCTTTGGGACTGATCAGTTCGAAACCGGCTCCAGCTCCATGCTTAGATTTAGAACCATCAAAGTGCAACATCCAAAATCTAGGAGAATCCCCAGGCGTAGGGCTGATGACCTGACCTTTTTCTAAGAATAGATTGTCACCTTGGTGGCCACTTCCAGAGCTACATGGGTGGGACATGTTTGTTGGTGCAATGCTGGCCCAATTTTCTCCTTTGGAATAGCCCATTTTTTAACATGTTCAATTGCTGTTTGGCACAAGTAACAGTCAAACTCCGAATAAGTGGCATTATGTACCCTACACCAATTAGGGAGCAGGAGCTCCTAGAAGTTCATTCAAGTTCCCAAGCTGATCTGGTCATGCACACACTTCTCCATGAAATCTTGGAAACCGCTAAAGAGTCTAAGGTCGTCCCTCCCTTCTAGTTTTTCATCGTCGAGCTCCACGAGCATTTCAGTGCTCTGAGAGATGTTGGCCAAATTAGCAAGTGAGCTACATAGTACGAGGAGAACCTCACTTGTCTCTTCATCTTCAGGGTATTCCTGCTCATTCCGGTACACCACCTCATTCGTGTTGTTCTACTCTGTAATCATAAACTTCATCCAGGGTTCTCTATCAATTCGGATTTCATTAGGCATTCCTTTCCATGGAAGCCATATGTGAGAGTAATAAGTGGCTGCGTATCCATTCAATGCCCTCATGAAATCCCCTCCTAGGATCATGCCATAGGTGTCTGGGATATCAGCTACCTATATGTCAATGGTTTGTTAGATCCGGGGATCAGCAACAACTTGCATAGGTATCCTATTGATTTCCCCGACTATACTGATTTCGGTTTTATCAAGTTGCATCACCTTTCATGGGGAAGGGGTGGGTGTGATTCCTAGTGCCTTGTAGACACTCAAAGACATGACATTAGTCGATGCTCCTAAATCTAGCAAGCAATTGTGGAGGTTCTTTCTGAACACACGGACAGTGGTCAGAAAGGGAGGGGTCTCAAATTTCCATTGAAACAACCCTCCAGAAATGTCCACCTGAGTGACTTGGGTCTTTTTTTTCTCATTACCCCTATTTTGCGTTGATGTCAGATTAGCTACCCTATCAGACTGCCTGTTTGCCTGCTGACCTGTTGGTGGGTCAACCTTACTATTAAAAATCTACCTGATAACGGGTTCATTCGATTGGTCGCTAAAAGAAACCTTCTTTATCGGAACCTCTTCCTGAGCTAACCCTTGTGATGGGGTCCCATTTATCATTCAAAAAATGGTGTTCCTAACTACAGGCACCTTCAGAAGTTTGAAGGTAGACACGCTCAACTTTACCTTCTTGAATTCTTCAACAATATACTCCCCGATTTGCTCAATCTTGTGGTCGAGGGAGATGTTCTGGGAGGGGCTAACGGTTTGGCCTTGGCCACTACTTTGTTGTTTATTTCTGCTGAGGTATCATGTGGGTGTAAGTGGAAAACCCAGATTATTGTTGGCACTCGGATCGGGAGGAGTACTGAAATTATTTGGTGGGGTGGAGGTCATGAAAGGGCCTCCAGCATTACCTCCTGCTTGTCTATTTCTGAGGTTCTAAGGGGCAGTCCGCTGGTGAAACTTTTGGACCTCGACCTCCCTAAGTTCTTCTTCACCATCCTTTGGACCATTATCTATTGAATTAAAAACCTGAGCTAAAGGACTTTTGAAACTTACCTCTTGTGTTGCGTCATGATGGCTTGAGTCAGTATTTTCCAGTTCGAAGGCGTTGCATTTCGCCTTTGGGAAAGGGGCCTGATTTAGCACTAGCACCGAAGCATCATACGAGTCAGATGGGAAGATGTCCCTGCATCCTAAATTATCGACGACATTCTAAAATTCTACTTGGAAAATCTCAGTAGTAGTTTGGAATTCCCGACAATCTAGTTCAGAATGGCGGCTCGCCTTGTGTATGCCGCACCAACCGGGTAAAGTAGCCTTTGCCAAATAAACTCCACTCACAGGGTTTTCATTATTGTTGCTATTAGGATGATCAAGAGGTGTGGGAACTTCACCATTATTGGGGCAAGTATTCCATGTCTGATTTTTCCTTTGGAAGGGTCTCCTATCAAAGTTCTAGCCCAAGTTCTGATTTCTGTCATAATTTTGCCCTGACAATATGCCAGCCTCTCGATTATCCTGATTTTTGTGTTGATCTCAACTTTCCCTATTGAGGTTGGCCTGCATGCTTTTTTGTGATGTTTGCAAATGGTTGTTCTGGTTCCTTAAGTGTGTCATCTCCATCAAAATTTTCTTGACCATCTCAGTAAGCTTGTCAATCCTATCCCTTTCGGTGCTACTCGGCCGCGGTGCGGTATTCTGAAGGAACACAGGATTTGTTGCCGACTAATTCTGATGAGTGGGTGGAAACTCCACTGCTTGAAGGTATGCTGGCATCTAGGATCCCTATGGATACGACTGCTACTACTGGGGAAGTAAGAAATGAGGCATTGGATACGCTTGATTCACTGGCTATCCAGGATTTGGGACCATAGGCAGATGAGGTACCAGATTTGACAACGGTGTTTGATGCTGTAAAGCTTGCATGAGTCCCTATATCTGCATTGGGTGCACTATTTTCCCAAGGGAAGGTAATGGACTTGATATATTTTTCCCCAAATCTATACTGGCAATGATGGCTTCAGCATATGCATCGACCAACCTCGTAGGTGGCGCTCTCATCCTTTTCACGAAGGTTGAAGTGAGATTATCCAGCGCTGCATAGTAAAAAAGTAGGACAACAACGTTGTTGAAAATATACAAGGCCTACAATAAGGTGTATGCTCTATGGAAGCGATCATTGAATGAGCTAATTGGTTCATTGATCTCCCTTTGAACTGACATGAAATATTGATATGAATCTGCAGGGCTGATAGGGGTCTTGAACTTCTGTAGGAATGCATTCTTCAAGAGATCCCATGTGTTGATTGTTCCTACTGGTAAATTAACGTACCAGTAAAAGGCCTCTTCCTCTAAGGAGTAGGGAAAGAGCCTACATGCCACATCTTCGTACATGATCTGCATAGTCTTCAAGGCAATTTCAAAAATCTTGACATGTTCCTCGACTGTTCTCTACGGATCTCGAGAGTTGAACTTCGTACATAATTTCTTAGGATTCTTCGACATGTCATGGTAGAGGTTGAAGGCGAGCGGAGACGGGTTGTTGCCCAGCCATTCCATTAGAAAAGGTGGTGGAGGTGGCTACACTAGATTGGTTTTCGTTGGTAATAAGGCTGCAACGACTGGTGAGGTAGCAACAATGCTAGTGATCGTGCTTGGCTGAAAGGTGACACTCTGCCCAAATGAAGTGGCAGCTTGGAAGGTTTCAGTAGTGGGATGAGTGGAATATGAATTTTTCAATGAAGATAAAGGAGGTGGAGGTGAAAAGTAGTGAGATATTCTGTGGAATCCGTGATAGGTGGTCCCCTTTGTTTAGCTCTCTTAGCTCAAGTTAGGGGCTGTAATTCTTGCAACTCTCCCTTGTTTGGTGTAGGCCTCAATATTCGGTGGAGTCTCTTAGGGGAGAATGACTCAATTCAATCTAGCTTTACCCCTTTAGGGCCCTCCCTCTAGTGCCAGTTCTGTTAATGGGCGTTAGGAGGAGAAGGGTGTGAGATGAATGAAGAAATGTCCTTGTTCTGCCCTCCTTCTAGCGCCAGTTTTGTTGATGGGCATTAGGAGGAGAAGAGCGTGAGATGAATGAAGCAATCTCCTTGTTCTGCCCTCCTTCTAGCACTAGTTTTGTTGATGGGCATTAAGAGGAGAAGGGCATGAGATGAATGAAGCAATGTCCTTGTTTTTCCCTCCTTCTAGCGCTAGTTATGTTGATGGGTGTTACGAGGAGAAGGGCATGAGATGAATGAAGCAATGTCCTTGTTCTGCCCTCCTTCTAGCACCAGTTCTATTGATGGGAATTAGGAGGAGAAGGGCATGAGATGAATGAAGCAATGTCCTTGTTCTTCCCTCCTTCTAGCGCTAGTTCTGTTGATGGTGTTTTTATGCATTTCACAACACAAGTAATACGTAGGTGCATTACCTCTCTTGAAAGACAATATTCCATAATGAAATTGTAGAACACTATCCCAAGGTCTCTCGGGTGTTAGGTCATGATGAGGCTTGGAATATTTCAATTGTTTATGTGATTTTCTAGAATCACAAGGCGGTCTTACGTGGTTAAAGCTGGGAGAATTAAGTCAATGAATGGATTTTTATGGATTTGGAATTACTATGCTTTGCTATAGGTTCAAGCAGCATTCTTAGACTCCATTGTTTCATCAGATTTGGTTTTACAATGTGCAATGAACCTTAACACAAATTGCTTCTTAAAAAGAGGAAAAATAAAAGGGTGAGGAAGGAAGATGTTTCCTAGACCTGCAACTACTGATGAATAGTGATCATGGAGGTTCCTACTATGGATAGTTTCCTTTAAACACAATTTCACTTAATAAGAGTTCTCACAATATTATGAAACTTGTGCTATCTTCTAAGGACTACAGATATTCATCATTCATTCGCTATGGGAAGGTGATTAAAGATGAGATTCAATGAGCAGCAATGAAATCAAAGTTCAAACTAACTTTGCACAATCATCTACCTTCAGCAAAAAATCGAAAGTATGGACAAGGAAAGCATACACACAGCAGTAATATCCAAGATTAGAGATATCATACTAAATCTATCAAGTCTAATCTAAAGCACCTAAAACAATAAAGTATCTTCAACCAAAGCTATAACTAAAAGGGAGAGGAATCATGAAACATGTGGAGAAAACTAGAAATACACCAGAAAATGATAGTATTTTCTATTATATTCTCAATAGCATGTCTTTACAACAACTCAACTCTCTTCAAATGAGAGGAGGAGAGCCCTATTTACAGTTTTCAAAAAAAAAAATGAATGGCCAATATTCGATTCTATTGTGTGGCCAAGATTCACTTTACATTAGGGTTTCACCTACCCCCAAATATATTACATTTATGGCTAATTTCTTATTTCTTCCCTATTTCGTCATTTAGTGATAGCACTGTAGCAAATTTGTCTTTTAGCCACTTGCCTTTTGCTGTAGCTACTCTTCAAGGAACTCATCGTCGATGATGGGATTGCCCTCTCAATTCTTTAATGCGGCATACTCCATGAACCTTAGGATCAGGGACTGAAACTTATCTACCTCCATGATGACGGATTTCAAAATTTGGTAAGACCATTCTTGGGAATTGCTACCTAGCTTCTTCTAGTCGTCCTCATACTTAGCACCATTTTCTCTAAAAATTTCTGATTGCGCAAAGGCTCTGGTAGCGAAGCACATGAATTCGGTTGTAACCTCAGTGGACATTCCATCTTCCATGATCTTTACGAAGTAAGGCTTTAAATTCTCTAGGTTAATCTTGTCTGCAGGTAGCTCATACTCCATCATCGCCTTGAGGTATTGCGCACACTCCTCTTTGGAATATCTTGCCCATTCAATATCTAACGTTATCCTCTCCAATATTTTGTCAAGCCTCCTCTTTCTGTGATCAAAATCCCTTCTCCAAGTGTCAACTAACCAGTGATCATCATCTTTGAAGGTGAAGTCCTTTTCCCAGATATCGCTTGGCAACGCGAGTATGGCCTCAATCTTTGGGTAGGCCGACTCATACTTCCGTGGGAACCTCTCATAGATCTACCTTGTGTCCTCGAGAGTCTAGTGAACTTCTAGGAACCTATTTACTGCCCGAATAGCTAAGTTGATGCCTATGTTCCCCATGTCCAAGACCTACCGAAACCAGTTTTTCATAGTCTTGTCCAAGTTTCGCCTCTTTTCAAGCTTGTTAATTTGCTCCTGGGACAACAACTGAGGTGCGGCCAATGATGTTGTAGGCTATGAATTTGGAGATGACCACTGTTGAATATAAGCTATTAGATCAACCACCTACTCCTTTAGTTCTTCTTTGGAGACCTTATCTTCTTTGATAAGGTGCACCACTGTGGTGACCGACTCCTGGAGATGCTCAACCTTTTGTTCCCTTTTGTCCACTCCCAAGTCGATGGTGGAGACATTGTAAGTTATGCCTTGCTCTCTAACTGTCGGTGTTGCTATTTGTACTACCCTCGATCCTAAGACATCCATGGTCACTTTTGACCTGACCTTTGGTTTCTTTGCCTCTCTGGTGCTCATTTGTGCTCTGGCCATGATGGCTTCCAATCTCACTTTAGGATCTTTCAAGGTGGGAGTCTTTTGCTTGGGTTGTCTTTGCAACCAATCGGGCGCTTGGGATTCTTGTCTTGGCGGTTCACTCTGAGTCCCACTGTCCTCCTTCCCAAGTTTGATGGTTTTGACAACAAGAGTCCTTTCCTTTGTTTTTGCCTCTTCCTTTTCTTTGTCAGGGCCTTGTTTGATTATTTCATGCTCAATGGGAAACTCAGTATGCAGCTGCTCCCTAGGTGAATCTTTCTTTTCTGCACCCTCCTCCTCATTTAGAGTATCCTAATGCTTCTTGAGGCTCTCTCCTTGTTTTTCCTCATGGAGGAATGTTTCCTTGGCATGCTCTGGGGTCTGGCCATGTCCCTCGGTTGGAGACTTATTAGCTTTCATCTCTAGAGCAGCAATCTCTTCTTCTTGCACCAACCGGTCCTTTGTCTCCTTATCTTCAATTTCCTTGAGCTATTTGTCCCACTTTGCATTGAGCTCGGGATCATTGGACTCTAGGATTAGTTCAACATTGAGGTCCTCACTGCCCTCGCTGGAAGACTCATAGGCTACCTCATCAATTTCCCGATGCTCGAATAAGGGATGTTTGTGATATTCAAACTCTTCATCTTTCAACACCTTCTCAGCCTCCAGTTGTTGTCATTCACGGTTGTTTAAGATCTGCATGGTTGCTTTCATCTTTGGTGATTCAAGATAAGGGGATACCATTGGAGTGGACGCCATAGCCTGAGCTATCTTGACCTAGACTATCGGATTGGTTAGCATTCTCGAGAGCTTAGATGGCACATTCTACATATATTTCACAAAAGACTCAGGAAGGCTAAGGGCAAGCATTGTGACAGCAAAGACGGAAGGAAGAGAAGGGGACATGGAGGAAGAGGACATTGGTGAGGTGGTTGTGGATGATGAGTCCATGGGAATAACTTGCAACATTAGAGGAGTAGGAGCAACATGAACGGAGATATCCACCATAGGCATACTGCACTATGGGAAGTCCTCCTATGAAAATCACCCCCCACGGATCGGATGACGTGAGAAATGAATGTGTCATTCACCTTGCAATAATCTCTTTTAAAATTTTGGAATTGTAACTAGGGTACTTATCATAGGGCTTAAGCTCTGGCCCTAACGGATCACTCGGCATCATTGCCAACCCCTGATAATGTTGCTAATTGGCGAGAGAATATACCAAGTAAGAGGTCATGAAGAATTTATTGGTCCTCTTCATGGTGTTAAACTTCTCGTGGAAGTAGTCAGTAATTATTTTGCCCCAATAGAAGGTGGTACCCTTACCACAGAGAATATATTCTATGAAATAGAACATCCATTCCTAGAAGAAAACTATGTCAGGGAGGCCCATGACTCAGCTGAGAAGATTTACAAGGTCATGGTAGTCCTTGAAGAAGTCACTATGGAAGAGCTCTTGAGGAAGCTTCCCAGCACTACCCCATTTATCTTTCAGCCAGTATTGGTTGATCAGCCTCTTGCACCCCAAGGGATCCTGCTCCCACAACTATTTGCATTCTTCCATGGTGGGGATCTCCATGCTTTGAAACGTCGAGATGTGGAAGGTTGTTGTTATGCCTGATGAAGACATATCTATGAGGATATTCCTATCATGGTCCATAATAGTTCTAGTATAGGGTTGGTACGCTTCCGAGCAAGCCATTACCAACTCCGGAGCCACTACGGTTAGTCAGAAACCTGTAGCTTTAGTAAGTCCACTACTCTTTATTAATCTGGCATTTGTTGTTTTTGAGTTCATCCTGACCCTCTATCTAAATTCATCAACATCAACCTACCCGATGTTGGTATCCGAGACATCTCTCCAAAGGGTAGTGATTCTGGATTGAATCGGGTCCTTGTCCTCCTTGCCCCTTGGTGGCTTGGCTGCTCCTTTTCCTTTCTTGGGAGCACTAGAAGTCTTTGCACCAGATTCCATAAATTCTCAACAAAGGACGTGAATTAGCAACGATGAACTTGTCAAAACGGTTACCAACAAATCCCTGCATATCTAGATTAGTTTGATAATCACAATCCATATCTAATAATCATACAAGTTGGATATTCATCATTTATAAAGCAATGCAAACAATCCAGAGTTCCTGGGCTGGAATTTGCTTGGCAGAATGCCACTTGAAAGGGAAAAATGAGAATGGAATTCCCATAGGAATTTCCCAATGTTGGATTTGAATATTAGAGGTTGGAGGTGGAGGAAAACCTAATTTTAACAAGTGGGTCGAAATCCATTTTGGATTTGGGGGTCATTTGATACCTCATTTGGTAGTTCAAGCATCGCCTGCAAGAAAGTCGTCTAGAACATCGCAAAGGAAATGAAAATCTGAGCACCAGAATCCAGGTCTCGAATTTCCATTGCTAGGAAGCAACTAAGGGCTGGCCGTTGGGGACAGCAAAATGAAAGCAAAAACCTGGGTGAGGAAATCCGGAGGGACTTTCCGGAAGTAGTTAGGGTTCGGGACAAGGGAATGGCGAATGGACAATTGGGACCCAGAGGTCGAGAAGTTGTCCCAAGCTTGTCATTAAAGGGCGAAGATGGAATGGAATCCCGTTAAAGGAATTCTAGAGTTTCAGAATCCGAAAGAAGGGTCGAAGGAGAAAGGTCAGATTTGGATTTCGGCAAACAGCAAACCTGGGTCCGGGAGCTGGGAACATGCTCGGATGAGGCCGTTCGAAATGACAATGACATAACAAAATCCCAGGAGGGGAATTCCGGAGGTCAAAGTCTGAGGAGGGAATTTTGTCAAAGATTTCGACCGGAAGATGATTTTTTGGTCGAGAAACGAAGTCCGAAAAGCCACAAGATGAAGGCCTTTTAGAACGGCGAAGACGGGATAGAGTTTCGGGAACAAAATTCTGGAGGAAGGATCCTGAGAGAAAAGTGAATTTGGCAAGATGGCAATATTTTCAAGTTTAGATGGACTTCGAGGGTCCGAGGTCCATTGGTCAGGAGGATACTCAGACCAGGCCGTTTGAAACGGAAAGGACACAATGGAATTCCAAGGGAGGAATTCTAAAGATCGAAATCTGAGGTGGGGAGTTTGTCGAGGATTCTGACTGAAAGAAGGCCACGAATGGCCATGGGAAGACCTAGGCTCAGGAGGCGCCAGCGATGTTCTGAAGATTAGGTGCAGCGCGGTAAGGCTCTGGATCGATTCTTGGGTGGTTTAAAGATGGATTTTCACATTTTAAAAAGATGGGTTTTGTGTGGAAGACATGAATTTACTTGATTTTAAACCCATTTTACAATTTGCATATAACAACATGTGAAATTTCACGAAAAGAAAAAGGAGGGTGTGCAGACAGCAAACCTACCTCAAGATCCCAAAGAATAGGTTGTCTGATGCACGGGGGCCGATAGAAAAGGACTCGCAATCTAGGGTGAAAGAAAAGTCTGAGCGTTGGGAGTTCTCCAATCTTCTCAATCCCTTGAGCTTTTGACAATGACGACCGAAATAATTGATTTCATAGCAAAAATACCCATTAATGCAGCATTAAATTCATCGTACAGGGTAGGTGGAGTCGATGGATTTGAAAAATGTAGGGGCGGCAGGAGTTCCGGAAAGCCGTCCCAGACCCACCGTCGAAATAATAGAATCCAGTGGGAAACTCAGAATAGGAAATTCAAACAAGGAAAACCAACAAGGGAAAACCAAAAACTGCCATAGACACTAAAAGGGAATTTTGACAGGGAAAACCCAAGTAAATGCATTGACCCTTCTTGGGGTAGAAAACGGGCATGCAAAACAAGGGAAAGCAAAAAAAAAAAGGCCTGAAATGCAAAGAGGGAAGAGAGGGTCCCCATTCTGAATGGGGCGTGTGTGCAAAATGGGCACAACACAACTGAAAGAAATTTGCAAATAAGATAGAACATATATTTCATTACCTGATTTGCACTTCAGTTGATGCCTTGTCATTCGCTCCATTCTACTTTCATTCTTGACTTTATTTTCAAAGGATTGAGAAAGGTGTCAATTAAGAGCTCGGGATATGAATTATACTACATGCCCTACTGACATAAATATATTTCAATCCTTGGGATGCATAGAATCAACTAAAAGAAAACTATAGAAACATCAGCTAAAAGAGGGAAACATCATCATCATGTATTGTTTTTGCTAACATCATTTTTTTCCTATGTAGGTATAGGAAAAGTCATGAAGATGATTATTTTTTGAAGACATAAAGCATGTGGGGTAAAACAGGCTCCCACAAGGGTAGATCTTGACATGCTGCACTTTAAACATTACAGATGGGGTTGAGTGAAGGAATACATTCTTATGTTCATTCAAAATATTCTGAGGGAGTAATGCAGAGTTTCATTCATCAAGTCATTGAGCCTATTGTTCGTTCATGACAATCAAGTAATACATTGTTTTGAAATCTGTAGGTGGAAAATAGACTTAATGTGCTTAATCAATTCAACTAAGAATACCAATTTAATAATCAAAAGTGCAATGCTACTACAAGTTAGCAGAGCTTTTCTTTCATTTACATGAATACTCATATTAGGTTGACAACCCAAAAGGCAATTTTCATTTTTAAATGTTGAGTTTCCTTCCTAACCCACATGGGTTTTTTTTCTCAGAATACATAATTAAGTGTTTTCATTTAGAGAATGGAGTACCCATGTGAACCCCTAAACCTGCAATTGCACAAAGACGACAAACATTGTTAGTGTTAGATCTAAATGCATGCAAAGAGTGAAGGATTCCCCATCAAATCCACCTATTTGAACTAGAATTAGGAAAATGAAGCACAAAACTCAAATGTAAAAGAAATTAAACCCTATTCTAGCCAATAGTATGATAATCTTCTAGGGGAATTGGTGCCAATGATATGTTGCAATTGGCCCTTTCCCAAATCCTATGTGCAAATGTGAGTTGATTAAATCAATGGTCAAATCTCAAAAGATATTTGAGCATAGCCTTAATACTGTTGATTTCTCCTGATGTAGAGTAGTAGGGGGAATATTGAATCCTTCATCATCTGGCACCTCAAAGAGGTTTTCACCATTGGATGTGTCCTTTATTTTTATTGTTTTATGGTTGGAGAGTTCCACAGTGTGGTTTTCACTCACTAACTCTGAGCTTATTCTCGATATTTTTCTTTTGCGATTGAAGGACTCAATCATCTCCCCATAGTATGCTTCTGTGTTTAGTGTGATGTTGAATCCAACCTTGTGATCTCTACATAGAATTGTATCCCTTAGTCCCATGAATTCCGAGAGGGCCTCATCATTTTCGAACAAGTCTAGAATCGGTGGTCCTCGTTGGTCATGATCGATGAGTTGGGGGTGTACTAAGGTAATTCAGTGGGTTGGTTGGTTTGACTCAGCTGTGGAGGCACTTATCATTAACAAGGTGGAATCCTCAAAAATCCTAGGGAGACTTGCTATGGTATCCTCATCGTCACTACTAGAACAAACATCAGTGATGTCAAAGGTGTAATTGTCGAGTGGGATCCCTAAGCAAATGGGTGGTCTAGGAGTGGTTGTTGTTACCTGAGGAGAGGATCTGACTGCTCTTCTTAGAGTACCTCTGCCATGTATGGTTATACTCGGAGGAGTATAATTGAGGCCAAGGTTTCACATTCTTCTTTCTACAATGATGGGCTCCAACCGTCCATCACTATTTCTTCCTAGGCTCTCATTCTTGTTATAGCCCATACCAAACATCATTTGTAACCCTTTGTTGATTTCCTCCATGGGTAGGGTGGGAGTGGGTCTTTCATCTTGGTATAGTGTGTTCAAGATGTCTTCTTCATCTGCATTCTCCTGACTCAGATCCCCTCAATGGTGGAATCTAGAGGGTTCTGTTCTACTGCAGACAATTTTTTGAATCAGCTATGGATGCCCATATGACCTAGGAGATTGTGGTAACTCTCCTACAACAAAAGCATTTCTCCTCATTATGTAATCTCTGCATACATTCTCCTGTATCATGTTCTTAATCTCCGATATGTTAGGGATGGCGGGTGTCTTTGTCATGGAAGTGGAGGCGAGATTGGCTAGGTCTATGTATGAATTAGATGGTCGTTCATCATTTTTGGGTACTTGAGGGATCTTGTAAAACTTGGCTTCCGAGTTTTTGCAATAGGAAAAATGTTTGGTATCCCCATGTATAGTAACCTCCTCATTCTGATATGAGAACTTAATGCATTAGTGATAAGTTGAGGCTACTGCCTTCATTCCATATATCCATGGGCGTCCCAGGAGGATGTTGTATGGTAGATCGGGATCGAGAACTTCACAAGTGGTTTCCATGGTTGTCGGCCCTACTTGGATGGGGATCTTGATAGTGCCTTAAGACACTCATTCCTGGTCATCATATGCTCTTATTGTGATGCTTTTGTTCTTATTGATGGAATCCTCAGTGAATCCCAATTTCTTTATAAGATTTAGCGAACAAATATTAAGGCCTGCACCTCCATCTACCAGGACTCATTTGACTTTCTTTTTATGTATTAGTACTTGGAGGTGGAGTGTGCGGTTATGAGATGGCTTAGGGGGGAAATCTCGGTCTGAAAATGTGATTAGATTTGGGGTAATGATGTTACCCACCATAGCCTAAAATTGGTCTGTGTCAAGGGTGGCAGCAATGGTAGACACAACTAGTGCTTCATCAAGGATCTTTCTACGGGTGGTGAAGATTTTCAATAATTCCATTATGGAGATTTGGGCGGGTGTTCTTTTCAACTGGTCAATAACATTGTAATCATAGGGGATGGCCTTTGTATTGGAAATGGGGCTCTTAGTAGGTGCCCCAGCGATGGTAACCTTTCCACCTCATGGGGTGACTCCAAAGTCATTGTTGGCTCCCTTGATATTTATTATGGTGACCATTTTGTCAACACATCCAACTATATACTCATATATTAGATTAGCACTAGCATACTTTTGCTTGCCCTTATTATTTCCTTGGTTATGATTCGATAGCAGATTCGTGTAAATTTTCAAGTCTTGGTTTCTAGCCGGCTGCTCTATGTTGATGACCTTGTCCTCAATGAGGTCTTGGATGATGTTTTTAAGTCTCATGCAATTAGTGGTGGTGTGTCCTTTCAATTTATGAAAGTCACACACGAGATTCTTATTGTACCACGACGACTTGGTCATGGGATCCGTGTATTGCTCAGAGTTAGAGATCTTGATTAGATTCTCTTTCACCAGCTTCTTCATTATAGACTCAATCGATTCACCAAGAGCTGTGAACTTCCTCTTGGGGGAAAATTGTTGTGGGGAGGTGGTCCTCCTTGATTATCAAAATTGTTGACTTGATTGGCGGAAGGTGGTTGTGATTGTGTTACTACCACATTAGTCTGCACATTGTTGTGATTATGATTTTGTGGTTGATGATGGTTTTTCTTAGGAGCACTGATGACTACCTTAGCATCGACCACGCCATCGTTCGTGATATTTTTATTCCTCAACCATGTTCGAGGTTTATCATTGTAGTTGTTAGATGGGTGGTTATCTTGCGCTGGAGTGAATGTTGGTGTGCCTCCTCATGCAGTAAGGGCTCTTTCAATGTTGAGCGCCTTTAGAATCAGTTGGTCGTACGATGTGATGCACTGCATTTTTAAGTAAAATGCCAAGTTTTTGTCTAGATTGGCTATGATGGTGCAGACTTGTTATTCCTCTAGCATAGTCCACTTGCTCTGATTCGCCTTGTATCACCATCTTTGAAAG
The DNA here is from genome assembly GCA_007115665.2 of Sequoiadendron giganteum. Classification (NCBI taxonomy): domain Eukaryota; kingdom Viridiplantae; phylum Streptophyta; class Pinopsida; order Cupressales; family Cupressaceae; genus Sequoiadendron; species Sequoiadendron giganteum. Next base: position 71,547,192 of record CM021102.1, read on the forward strand.
AAGGATCTGAATAACTATCCTTTTCTTTGTTTAAGTGCAGATAGTTCTTCCAAACTAATGTCTGCACCCATATTGAAAGCGTAATTTTTAAGGAAAGCAACCACTATTTCCTCGAATGTTTTAATGCCCGTGGGTAGGCGAGAAAACCATTCCATAGCTGGACCAGTCAAGCTTCGGGGGAAGAGTCGCATTAGATACGTGTCATCATATGCGACCTCCATGCAGTGCACCTAAAATTCTGTGACATTATTTTTAGGGTTTCCCATTCCATTGTATTTATCAAATTTGGGGATCTCAAATTCCTTTGGGAATGGTACCATGGTGAGACTCCTATCGAACAGAAAAGAGCACAAATTTCTTGGTGTCCTTGTGGTTTTTCTTGCTTGTAATTCCAACACCTGTTGTGAGAGAATTTTGATTTGTGTTGTGACATGTTTGCTCAGATCAGGGGGTGAGATGAATGAGTTGTGAGGTGTTTGATGGGTGAGGAGAGTACTAATGGGCATTTGCTACAAGCTTGGTCGTATGCCTGCATTTGCATCAACAACACTTGTTGTTGATCTTGTTGCGCTTGTTGTTCTAGCAATGCTTGTTGTTGGTCATTCTACTATTGTTCCCATGAAGCTTGTTGTTGGTCAATCTGTTGTTGAGCTAGTAAAGCTTGTTGTTGGTCTAGCTGCTATTGTGCCAACAAAGCTTGTTGTTGGTCAAGCTTCTATTGTGCCAACAAAGCCTTTTGTTTAGCTTGTTATTGTGCCTGAAACTCTTGCAGGGCCTGTTGGTAGGCTTGTAGATGGATCGCTTGTAATTGCACTTGGTATTGTGCTTGGGCTTGAGCTTGTGTTTGAGCTTGTGCTTGTGCTTGTGTTTGTGCTTGCACTTGTGGTTGCTGGAGTATTCTCTATTGGTTGGCTCTTTGGAGGGTTTGGATTAGCATGGTGAATGAGTTTGTTGTATTGGCTTTCGGTGGGATTGGTGGTGGAATAAGAATCATTCCAACCATTGTGGTAAGAAGAGGAATTCTAGTGGTGATCAGGATTTGGGTTGTGGGTGGGGGTGGTTGAGATGATTGGTCCTTGAGATGGTATGCTTTGGGGGTACTTGAGGACCAATTGTGGTGTTGGATTGTATGGTTACCACTTTTTGTTGTGATGATGTGGGAAAGAAGATGGAATTGGGCATGATGTTTTGATTATTAGGTTCCAAGAAACCATCGATGTTGATAGGAGGAAAACCCAATCCAAGAGGTGATGTGGTGGGAAATAGAAATGGGGGAAGAGGTGGAATGTTACCTTGGAAAAAATTATTTGCAACTTCAATCATTTCAAACAAGTTTCCTTCTTCAAGTGGTAGAGGAACTTGTATGTCTGATTGACAGGCGGGTGCTGCAGGGAATGAAGATGAGCCAACATGGTTATGGAAGGTGAGTGGGATGTATGGGTAAGATGGGATTTCTGAAATAGATGTAGCTGGTGTGGTGGTGATAATTGATTCTTTATTAGCCACAAGGCGGTGTTTTTGCAATTCTTGGAAAATGGTCCCCTTGTTCACATTTGGCGAGGTTGGTGTGATCATCGATGCAGTGTAAGGTAATTCTTGACTGATATTTGACAATGGGGATGCATTTGGAATAGGCACATCTATACTAGTGCTTGTGTTAAGGTCAGGAGGGGGCATGACCCCTCCTCTTGCTATCGTATTTAGGTATTTGAACATAGCACTAACAATTTTGTGGTTCTCTGGATTTTGAACCATTTCCATGATTTTGGTTTGTGTCATCCCCATGTCTTCGTTTGTGTTGTCCTCTTGATGACTCTCCTCTTGAGGATTTTGTGATGATACGAGAGATTTGCTTGGGGGATTGCTTGATCCTACTAGGTTCACATCTGTGTTTAAATGACTCATGTCCATAGAATTTGACATTTCTATGATATTCTCCATGTCCTTCTTGTGTTGAGATCTTGTTTGGACCATAAAAAATAGGGATTTGTTTGATCCTAATCCTTTAGGTCCAAACGAGAAGAACTAGGGAAGATAAAAGATCAAAGATGGTGGTAATGGTGATGGGTTAAATGGATGGGATGAGTGAGTGAAAACCTTTTTGAATAACTTTTGAAGGTTTATGCTAAACTTGTAAGGGCCTTTGATTTGATTGATCGTGATAATTTGACAAGATGCATTAAGTCAAACAAGATTGTTGTGAAGTTGTATTCCCTAGGAAGTTAAGTTATCCTAGGGGAACTTGCACAAATGGATGATTGACTAATTGCATTAAGCCAATGTGTTTGAGAACTAATAGACTTTAAGAAGTTGTGTTATCTTAAAGAAAATTTGTCCAATGGTTGAGATTATGTTGGCTAGGTGTATTAAGCCAAGATATGTTGATGTTGATTTAGCCTTCTAAGTTTAGTGTGATGATTGTTTCTAGAGTTCTCAAAAGGTTTGATGATGAAATGAGATTTGGTTGATGGAGGAATGAATGGGAATGACAACTTTGATCTTGAACCATAACCTAGATACGACTCTCTCTAAAAAACCTCGGTATTGAAGAACATGCTAGATTTCCTATCAGAAAAAAGAAAACCTTTGCAAAAGTTCAGGATTTTGTTGACAATAAAATGCATACAATGTGGGATTATTCCTTGATGCTTTTTTGTAGAAATTGTATACAAGTATCTCCCTTACTTCAAGGAGCATCTCAAGGCGTTGCTCATGGATTTTTAGACTCACTTTCTTGAAATTTGGCTTTGGGATTTTGATCTTGTGGGAAATCATTGGAAACAACACATGTGTAATTCAATTTGTCTCTTTATCTTGGTTTAATGAGGTTATTTTTATCCAAGACACTTGCTTGCTTAGGTTTCAAACTATATGTCCAGTGTCCCACTTTCTTTTTCATCCCACAAGGTCCTTTGTGTGGAAATCTAGGAAAAAAGGGCAAAAGTTTCTTATGTTTATCCTTGTTGAAAACAAATGATGGTAGAATTTGTGCACTTAGAAACCTCTAGGAATATGATTCCTAGGGAAAGAAAAAGTGTCCAAGTTTGTCAAGAGGTATTTTTTTCCACAAGGTCTTTGAAATTCGAAGGTTTTTGTGTATGTTTTTTTTCAAATGTTTTCAAGATCAAGCAATGCGTTCTTTCCAAGCACTTTCACACTCCTAGGATGATGAGGCAATATCTTGTTGGGTTCCCACTTGGATAAATCTAGTTGCGCATATCTTGTGCGAATGGGTAAATGCTTGACCACACTGGCTCCCCTCCATGACACTCACTTATTCGGGTCAACCAAGCATTAGTACCCATGAATCTCTCATGGCATACTTTCCATTTCCTCAACAAGACTGCATGTATAATGTGGGGTGGCTTCAAAGGACATAACCTTTTGCACCAACAAGATAGAAAAGGTTTTGGCCTTTTTCTAGACAAGGGGTTCTAATTCAGGCATTTCATTCATGGGGGATTATCCAACATCGGCGAGAGTCCATTGCTGTCCATCTCATTGGAATAATCCTCATGATTCTTGAACTTTCCTCAAGAATCCACACTTATATACCTGTTAGAAGTCGCTTGGCTTTAGCATGTTCCAAGTTGGGTCATTCCCTTGGGTGATTACTTTTTCCCACAAGGCAGGCCCTCTAAGATAAACAAAAGTGAGCTAACATATCCCGTCGTTTACACAACCTTTGTTGAAAAACAAAGGGGAAAACCTCCACAATATATAGTGCTCACACTCGCATGTTTTGTTCAATTTTAGGTGCCCAAATCAAAATGTGGAGCCAATATTTTTGACAAGCTAATATCACCAAAATGCTTTTGATTCTCAAGATTGCTATAAAGCGTGAGAGAAGCGCATTCGCATTTTAATGATGTTAATTTGTGAAAAAGTTTGCAAAACATAAAAGACACTTGTTCATTTTAATCCTCAAAGCAATAATGACTTCTTTTTAAGCACCAAATAGAAATCTGAATTTGCCTTGTTCAATTATTACCTTTCAAACCAAATCTAGTGCGTTTGCCTAAAGTTCTTTTTAGCCCCTTGGCAACTTTAGAAAAATAAAATTTGATTGTTCTTTTTAGATCCCAATGAAAATTTAGTGTTCTAAGATCAAATATTTTAAAAAGTTTCTTGAAGAGTGTTGAAGAACACTTAAGTGTTTAAAAACACTTTGCACAAAATAAACATGGTATCATAAAAAAATTTATTGTTCTTTTTAAAGCTCAAAGTAAAATTAATTTTCCTAAGGCCAAAGATATTTAACAAAATTTCTTAAGAAGTGTTAAAGAGCACTTTTAGTGTTTAAAAACACTTTGTTTTGTTGCACATGACATCATGATGACTTCTTCCTTTGCTCCAACCTGCAAAATAACAAAAAAACAAAGAGCAATAAAGACAAGAAATCAAATTAGAGGTTTAAAAAAATCCAAATTTATAAAGCACATGTCAATTAAAAAATTTACTGTCTTCCTGCAGCAGAGTTTGGAAAAGCGGTGGAGTTTGGAGAAGTGGCGAAGTTTGAAAGCAAAGCGGCACTATATAACATCACATGGGTGACTTTGGGCGGGGCTTTGCAGAGCCAGAGAGCGCAAAAGCGGCATGATAGAGGCTCGCGACGTAGTTTGTAGGTAGCCTAGCTTGGGAATTTGAAAATTTTAGGTAGGAAAGGTGACGCGGTGGAGTTTGGAAAACAAGCAGCACAAAATAGAGTCGTGACGATGAATATGATGGAGTTAGGACTCGCACAGTTGATTTACGAATTGAAAAAAATGACAGGCAGGAATCCGCGACGGAGTTTGGGTGTTTTGACTGTGGGTGAATATAGGGCCGCGACACTGTGGCGACGATGTATTGCACCGTGCAGCTGAAAGCGGCACGATATAGCGCCGTGCATGCTGGTTTGCCTGTATCTATAAAAAAAAATGTTAAATACCTGGAAAATTTTCAAAAAACGTGATTAAAAGCTTGAGTTGCCCTTCTTCTAGCACCAAAATGTGAACCCCTAAACCTGCAATTGCACAAAGACGATAAACATTGTTATTGTTAGATCTAAATGCATGCAAAGAGTGAAGGATTCCCCATGAAATCCACCTATTTAAACTAGAATTAGGAAAATGAAGCACAAAACTCAAATGTAAAAGAAATTAAACCCTATTCTAGCCAATAGTATGATGATATTATGGGGGAATTGGTCCCAATGGTATGTTGCAATTGGCCCTTTCCCAATTCCTATGGTTGCAATGTGGATTGATGAAGAAATGGTCAAATCTCCAAAGAGATTTGAGTAGAACCTTGGTGTGAATGTGAAAATATGAGGTATACTTAGATGCAATGAGCAAAATTAGTTCTCAATTGAAGAGAGTAACTTTGTATGTAAATTGTGGATGAGAATTGAGGAGAGAAGTCTCGAATTTATAGACTTCTATTTGGAAGAAATGAGAAAAACTAAGCAATGTGGGACAAAGGATAATCCAATGGCATTGTGCCACTTGTCCACATGTGATTAGATGAGGAATGAGCACATTTTGGCCAATGTGCATGATAAATGCATAAATTTGAATTTGAAATGGTGAGTTGACATGTTGAAGGGGGAAGAGAAATCAATTTAATGTCACTTGGGTCAAGACCAAGGACATGTAAGAGGCATTGAAAGCCTTGTTGGAAGGACCAAGTCCACTTGGCCATTTTGAATTCAAATAAGGGAATATTCCCTTTTGATGCTTTATGAGGGAAAATAGAAGAATTAATAAATAAAAGTAATTGATTTATTGTGCAACTTGCATTCTCTAGAGAATTTTAGTGAGAAGGATTAACTTAATCAATGTTTCAATTAATTTAATGAAGAATTAGGTGATGTGACAATTTAGACTTAGATTTATGAATTGATTTAAGTCAGAAATTGAGAGGAAATGATTTATTAAATAAATGATTTGATTAATTTAATAAAGAAGGAATGTGTTAGATTAAATCAAATAAAGTTTAATTTATTTAATTTAATAAGAGGACTTTAGAGATTTTAATTAAATAAAATGATTTATTTAATTAAACAGATAAACAATGGTTAATTAAATTAATTGATTAATTTAACCATCTAAAAGAGGAAGACTTAATCCAATAAATAGTGATTTATTGAATTAAAAGATAGAAAGTGATGAACAACTAAGAGTGTCATTTAAGAGGAAACGTTGTTAGTAATCGGGATCAAGTGTGCCAAGACGAACTTGTACATTTTCCATGTCTTCAACAGAATGATGAGAACCATTTTGAGCTTTGCTTCATAAAAATAAAAATCAAAGAGTAGAGCAAGAGTATTCCTCAAGAGTCTTTTAGTTTTCCCACCTTTGATTTAAAATGCAGATTTTCAATAAGCAAAATCCAAAATCAAGCTTTCATGGCGTGACCAACATATGGGTTTGCATTGTTTTTTGATAAAATGACAATCATATCATAAGCTTCTAACATATTTTATATGACAAGGGAAACAATGAAAGAGTGGAGAGCTTACCCTTCTATGGTTGTAGGATAACATATACGAGGCACGACCAACTTCATAGATCTCTGAAATATAAAGCTCGAGCTCTCTCATGGAGGTTGGAGAGTTTAGTCAAACATAGAAAATGAATACACAAAAAAATAAGACATGAAGCATGTACCTGGCGAGGCTTTATGCCTTTCTATTTCCTTCAAAACACATAGAGGAAGCCACAAAAGATTGAAAGTAGCTTACCTCGATTTTTTTGCGAAAGATCAACCATTTTGGGTCTTTAAAATTTGAAGTTTCAATTTGAAATCAATCTCCCATGGTGGTTGCACCTCTCCCAAGAAGTCTTTCTTTCCCAATGAGATGATATTTAGGGTTTTCTTTTGGTTTTGTCCATGCTTGCCCTGATTCTATTTTAGGGTCTTTAAGTTGTATTTTTATTAAGTCTTAAGTTGGATACTTAAGTGATCACTTTCTCATGCCTAGGTAAACTTCAAAGTTGACAAAATTTTATAAGTATAGATTTAGCTAAGGCATGTTCTATTTTCAAAATATCAAATACCTTGTGGTTTCATCCAATATTCATGCGTTGGAGAGTGGAGGAGTAAGTATTAAAGCCTTAGGGTTTTTTATTGATTTTGGAAGAAAATCAATTAAATATGTCATTGAGATATGCCTTAGATTAAAATTCAGACCTTGGGAATTTTTATTTTTCAATTTTTTTATAAAGGAAAATCAATTAATTATAAAATTTAAATGATCCTATTGCTTTAGATTTAAGTTCAGACCTTAGGCATTTTTTCAATTGATTTTTGAAGAAAATCAGTTAAAATATGTAATAGAGAGGGTTATTATTTTTATGATTTTTTATGAGAAAAATCAAATTGTATTGGAGAAATAAGGTATTATTCTTTGCAAAATATTTTTCTAAATATTTAATTGCAAAATAAAACAATTGTAAAGAATCTACAAATCATTATAAGGAAAGAATAAAACAATTCTTTATAAATTGTTTCATTTCTTTGCTATTTTTAGCTTATTGATTTTGACATTTTCCTCCTAGTCAGATTTGAGCTTCTTAGTGGAGAGATAAGGTGTTTTTTTTTTTCTTTTAAACCAAGGCAAACCTATTTTTAGGATCTTTTCAGCATGCACATGCAATGAGTGAGACTTTTCCACTTTTGTGCCATCTTCTTGGGCAATTTTGGGTACCTTTCCTAGAGCTTTTTGTTTGAGCTTATATTAGGGTTTAGAGCTATGTCTTAGAGAAAAACTTAGTATTTTTCTAGTTCATATTAGTGTTTCTCCCTCTCTTGTTCATGCAAAGAGTTTTGTAAACAATTTTTTCTCATATTTTGAGAGTTTCACTCTTCCATTCAATAAAACAACATATTTTCATTTCTCATTTTTTGTCTATACTTTGCAATAGTAATTTGATGTGTCTTATGATTCAAATATTTTGAATCCTCCTCTTGTCTTACTATTGTTAGGTGTTTGCAGGTTTTACATTCTAATTCAGGTTGTGCATTATGTTTATTTTAAACCTTTGCACAAATCACTTTTGGGTTATATGGGTTGTGAGGTTGTGAGAATCAATTTTGAAGAGGTGGTGAGAGTGAGTTACTATCAGAATCTCCTTGATGTTGGTTAAACCATTTTAGGTGATAGAATTTCAGTCATAAGTTTAAATCTACTTATTCTTTCTACCATTTTCCTTAGTAATTCACTTAGAATAGGATTCATCATTCAAAGAACTAGCTCACTCTGGAGATTCCTTTTTTGCATAGATCACCCACATTTGAAAAGTTTTTCCATGTTTCAAAAAATAGTTTGATTTATGCAAATATAACATGGGGTGCATATCTGATTAATAACATTTATCTTGTTACCATGTGAGAAATTGTGTGGGTGGTACCTCTTAGTCTCATGGGTTTTTGGATTCCTTGTGTAGTCACAAGATGGTCATACCTTGTGTGAATTGTTGTGAAATAAGGTCTTTTATGGTTTGTGCATTGAGGTACACCCATTTCTAGTATTTGGTTTTGGGGTAACCATAGGGGGGAGTGGCTCGTTGCATGGGGGATGTTCCTTCGGGTTCACAAGGTCGGGTGGAAATGTGTAATTCACCCATTGGGGCCCTAAGTGGTTATCATGGCACGGTTGCAATTGCAGTGATATATACACTAGCACGAAGAAGATTGTACGTTTAAATAACTCAACTCTTCATTATCGTACTCTTTGTATTATGTTGTACTCTTCCCAATGTTATAAGGGAAAAAAAATGTATTGTAAATTTTGTTTCACGTTGTGTTGTATCAATGAAAATATGTTCCATGAATGTATATTTGAACTCAGAAGTTGAATGTAATAATATGTTATTTATGCTTTTATTATCTAACTTGTTCGTGTTAAATGAATGCCATATTTATATTATTTTTTATTCACGCTTCTTGCATTTGTTTAGTTTGGTATTGTTATCGTTTTAGTTAGTCTAGGTTCATTCAAGTAACACACCATGTTACCCCATGGGACTAGGCTAATGTTATATGTTATATTTATGTTGTTTAATTGGTTAAATGTAATTGTTGTTTTAAAAAATATATATATATATTTTGTTAATGTTATAGTTGAGTCCTATGGGGTTTGCATGGTGGGGTGTTACAACTTGGTATCAGAGTCAAGGTTAACAACACTAGGTATTGTAGGTTAAGTAATCCCATTGTGTTAATCTTGTTGCGTAACTTTGAACTTATGTACTCCCTCTTTTGTTGTGCATAATCATGTCTATGGGTCATGGACATGGTCGCGGTCATGGTCGTGGACGTCGTGGTAGTGGAGCTGTCCTCATAACTCACTGCCACAAAGCTCCCATGAGTCTGACCAAGAGGAAAACTAGGCTTCCCAAAATAATCCTACAAGCAGGGGGCCTAATCCAGAACAACCAGTTCAAGGTTGTGAGTAGTTGCGATAGTTGTTGGAAGAGGTTCTTGGCCACCTTAGTCCTAAGCAAGAAGAGAAGTGGGTGATTAGAGAGACAGCAGTCATCGAGGAGGAATGAGATATCGATAGATCAGGATGTAGTGTTTGCTGGTCATATGAGAGATATCCTAAAGGCACATCCTTCCACATTTGATGGTTTAGGTGGAGGATTGGAGGCTGAAACCTAGATTATTGATCTGGATTGATGCTTTGCTATGCACATCTATGATGGAAATACTATGGCAAGGTGTGCCATCATGCACCTTAGAGGATTTGAATCCACATGGTGGCAACTGGAAGAACAAAAATTACACCTTGACATCGGTTCAATGACATGGGATTTGTTCTTGGAGTAGTTAAGAGCCCATTTCTTATCCGACCACTGGAGGCCATGTTAGATAGATGAATTTCATTATTTAAGGAAGATGGCTATGTTCGTAGAGTAGTACAACTATCGCTTTTATCAGCTTAAGAAGTAGGCTAGAATTGCTAATGATGAGGCTATGCTGGTACAACATTTTGTCAGAGGTCTGAATGCCAAATTTAGTAGAGGTGTTTGAGTCTTAGCTAAAGACTAAGGAGGTTGTTGTTGCAAAAGATCATCTTTTGGAGGAAAAATTGACTTTGGCATTAAGAGGTCATGTTGGAGTTCAAATTAGTAGCACTCCTGCTTCAGGTTTTGGTTCCTAAGGTGGGAAATCTCAGGCTGAAAGCCCTTCTAGGGGTCATTCTGCACCCACTAAGGGTGGAAAAAAGCAACAATTTCAGCTGAAGAATAAGTCCTCTTAGTTTGATTAGGGCAATAGATTTCAGTCAAGGAGAAACTATCACTAATAGAGATTGGAGCATAACTGGGTTGAGTAGCCAGCATAGTCTTCATAGCCTACACCTAGCCATGGTAGCTTTCAATAGTCTAATGTTTTGATGGGTGTCAGAGGCTTTGGCCATGGTATTAGGTGTTTCAATTATGGTCAGTAAGGACATATTTCTAGATAGTGTCCATAGAGGAGCACTACAAGGTTTAGCCAGAGGCTAGTGGCATCTGAGCTGACAGTTGAAGATGTTGGCATGTCTCATCGGGTTTCACCGCGGTGGAAAATTGCCAGGCCAATCACCAGGTCACTATGGTGGAGGTATCAATTTTGGTGTAGGGCACTCTTATTTCTATACTTTTTTATTCTGGTGCATCGAATTCCTTTATTTCCCCTTCAGTAGTTAAGCGTCGTAGTCTGGTTGTAGAAAAGCAAGGCGTTAAGTGGCAAGTTGAATTGGCTTCTAGGGAAAAGGTGTCAGTGGAGTCACTTATTCCAGGATGTAGGTTGAAGTTTGGTTTAGTTGTGACTTCAATGGATCTTTAGATTCTTCCACTAGGTTTGTGTTATCTCGTATTGGGGATGCATTGGCTTGGTGCGTATCAGGCGACAATTGACTTTCATCATAAGTCTATTCATTGTTTGGATGATTCTAGACATGAGGTTGAAATTTTTGGCATACAAAAGCATATCTCCTTAAGTATTATCTCCGCAATGCAGTTGAAAATGTGCTTCCATCAAGGGTGTTAGTTGTTTTTTGTCTTAGTTATGACTTGGATATGGAGGAGATTCGAGAGGTGACTTTAACCTAAGCGTTACATTGACTTCCGAATTCATCTCATTCTGGGAGCTGATCCTATCTCTAAGGCTCCTTACAGGATGACACTCAAGAGATTCAAGAGCTCCATTTGCAGTTGGAAGAATCTCTTGAAAAGGGGTTTGTCCTTCCTAGTGTTTCCCCTTGGGGAGCATGAGTCATATTTGTAAAAAAGAAGGATGGTTCACTTCATCTGTGTATTGATTATACATAGTTGAATAAGGTGACAGTGAAGAATAGCTACCCCTTACTGAGGATTGATAATCTATTTGATCAGATCAAGGGAGCAAAGGTATTCTCTAAATTAACCTCAAGTCAAGATACCATTAGTTGCGGATTTTTGAGGACATTCACAAAACTACATTTTCTACCTGATATAGGCACTACGAATTTACTGCATTCCATTTGGGTTAACTAATGCACCCTCAGTTTTCATGAGCTTAATGAATGGTGTTTTCTAGACCTATCTAGACTAATTTATGCTCATGTTTCTCGATGACATACTAATATACTCTAGAACTATGGAGGAGCATGAGGAACATTTAAAGCTAGTCTTGCAATGTTTGAAGGGAAAACATTTCTTTGCAAACTTGGGAAAGTGAAAATTTAATAATTTAGAAGTGAAATACTTGGGACATGTGATTTCACAAGAAGGCATCATCATGGATCCCTCAAAGATCCAAGATATTATAGATTGGCCTACTCCCAAATTTTTTTTTGAGATTCACAGCTTTATGGGATTGGCGGGCTATTATCGATGGTTTGTACAGGGTTTCTCAAGGGTTGCACATCTTATCACCTCTCTGTAGATGAAAGGAAAGAAGTATGTTTGGTCTTAAAAGTGTCAATTATGGTTGTTTGTAATCTAACTCAGGACTTTGTGGTTTGCACAGATGCATCCTTGTAAGGGTTAGGGGTTGTTTTGAAGCAAGATGGTAGGGTGATAGCATAAGATTCACATAAGCTCAAGGAAAGTGAGCTAAATTACCTTACTCATGACTTGGAGTTGGCCGTAGTTGTTCATGCTTTTGTAAGGTGGAGGTATTTCTTGTTGGGGAAAAAGTTTGAGTTGCACAATGACCATCACAGTCTACAATATATTTTCACACACCCGAATCTGAATGCTAGGCAAAGAAGATGGATGGAATTCCTCTGCGAGTATGATTTTTTGGTTAAATACATTCAGGACAAGGAGAACATGGTGGATGATTCTTTAAGTTGTCACTGTCATGAGTTATCCTTTGTGACTCTTGAGGTGGATCTAAAAGGTCAGATTCTTGGAGAATTTCCTTTGAACAATTTGTTCGAGGAGGTAAGTCGAAGATGGATTTGGGTTGACTGCTAGAGGGAAGGTTTACCAGTTATACTCTTGAGTCCGATGGAATTTTTTGTTGTTCAGGTCACATATATTTTCCTTCCTCAGAGGGTCTTCATAACCTAATGATGACTGAAGCACACCAGGCTCCTTATTCGGCCCATCTGAGAGTTAAAAAGATGTATGTTGATCTTCTTCCATTGTATTTTTGGGCGGGGATGAAGAGAGACATAGCGGATTTTCCGGTGCAATTCTTGGAGTGTCAGAGGGTAAAAGAAAAGCACCATCATCCTATAGGACTTTTACAGCCCAATCTCATTCCAGAATTCTAATGGGGTATTATATCCATAGAATTCATTGTTGGGTTTCTGATTATTACACATCGGTATGATTCTATCATGGTCATCATTGATAGGTTGACCAAGGTGGAACGTTTCTCTCCTATTTGGTCTTCCTATACTGCATCGTCTATAGCTAAAAAAATTATGGATGATATTGTGAGGCTACATGGAATCCCACGAAGAAAAATTTATAAGAAAGATCTAGTGTTCACTTCTACCTTATGTACATCTAGTTCTTCTTACCATTTACAAATAGATTGCCAGACCGAGAAGGTCAATTAGGTTCTGAAGGACATGATTTGTATGTATGTTATGGATCAGGAGTCTCATTGGGAAGATTGTCTAAATTTGGTTGAGTTTTCCTACAATAACAGTTACCATAGTTTGATCGGGATCCCACCATTTGAGGCTTTGCATCGTCGCCCGTGTTAGCTTCCTTTGACTTGGGACCGTTTGGAGGACAGGGTTCTTCTTGGCCCATAGATGTTATAGGAAATGGATTAGTGAGTTTCTCGCATTAGAGAATGCTTGGTAGTGTCTCAAGATAGGTAGAAGAAGCACGTCGATGCTCATAGGGTTGATCATCAGTTTTCAAAGGATGATTGTGTGTTTCTTTGAATGCATCCATGAAAGAGCCCTATCCATTATGGAAAAGGCTCCAATTTGGCACCTCATTTTTTGGGTCCATTTGAGGTTCTAGAGAGGATTGGGCTTGTTGCTTAACATTTAGCCTTGCTACCTAGCCTTGCATCTATTCATGATGTGTTCCATTTTAGTATTCTTAGGCCTTATTTTCTTGATTTAAATCATGTACTAGATTGGAATTCTTTACAATTTGAGGATGGGAAAATCGCTCTGGAGCCCATTGCCATTCTGTAGCATAGGAGTCTCATTCTCAGAGGTAGAGAGATTGATCAAGTGTGGGTCCGATGGGACCTAAATGATGAGTCTTCAATGACATGGGAGCATGCATCCTGCATATGAGAATAAGTAAGCCTAGTTCTAAGGGGGGAGGATGTAGTGCCTTTCATGTTACTGATAAATTTTAGTACTTCTTGGTGTTTTTTTTTATTCTTCTAATTTTTGGTTATGTTATGATGCATACTCGATACTTGGTTAGACATCTCTTTCACCATGTTGTTGGTTGGTAGATAGTACTTTTTAATTTGCTTATGATATTTGGACATAGGTGTTGGATACTTATGCTTATGATGATGTTACTAATTTCTTTATGTGATGATGTGTTTAGATTTTGATTATTGCATATGATTTGGGGGAAGGATATGGTGTTGCATCGCTCATCTGTGAGTGCCCTGCCTCACCACAATTCTCTTTCACAATGTGTTTGGATATGATTTTATATGTATATATATGTTGTTTGACATTTAGTGTTATGTAGGAATGTAGGTATCAAGTGTTGACTCAACCCACGTCGGGTCTGAGCGTGCCCTACATACCCAATGGTTTGATGTGGTTAGGGAGTTGATAAGAAAGTACCCCCGTCAATGTTCTTGGTTTGGGCATTATGTTTTCATGTCTTATATCCATACTTTGTTCATGTGGATATGATTTTAATTTAAGTTATTTATTTTCATAATTTTTGTGATGTTAAAAAAGGTTGCATTTATGTCTATGATTAATTTATTATCATTTTAAATTAAATGCTATCCTTTGGTGTGGATTATTAAGTAATTAAATTTTCAATGTTTGTAAATGGAATTTATTACCACCAAGATGACAAAGATGATCTCATACAATTTTCTCTTTGACATCTCACTCCAAGTTCTTTCCACCTGCACACAATAAAGGGAGAAATTTTTGGGGCTATATAGGGGTCTACCTCAGTTAGACCCCCATCTTCATGTTTCCACCTGCACAGACAACCAAGTTTGGAATAGTAGAAATAGATGATAAAGGAAATAAACTACAAGCTACATAACACAAAACACAACAAACAGTATGTGATTACTCAATAGAAAGAAAAAGGAGAGATTGTAGGAGCTTACCACCTCCATCCAAAGCACTCAAGGTGCATGGAGGAGTGAACGAGAGGGACTCAAGCCTCTATTGCCACAGTGTATGTCATATGCTCACCCTGTTGGAGTGATAGAGTAGTGGATTGTTGCAATGGACTGAATGGATGCGAAATGGTGGAGAAAATACCCAAATGATCTTGCAAACTTCTCTCAAAATTCTTCTTGGACCTTCCTAAGGATGGAATATTGAATATTATGAAAAGAAGGGTGAAAAATGGCCATATTTGGGTCGGCTAGTTGAAGAGGGACATTACTCTTTGACTCCCAATCAAACCTTTAATGCCTCTACAGTCTCTAGCCATAGGAATCTGTCAAGTTTGTAAGCATGCCACGTGGATGTCTATGCACAGTGTGGGAATCCCTGACAGAAATGACCCCATCGACAAACAAAATTGGTGCCAAGTGGAATGCAAGCAATGGGTTTAAGTGGAATTAAGCCTCCGCTTTTAATTTTCTAAAGTGCTAAGGGTTGAAAGGGAACTTGTGTTAGGGTTGTAGATTCATGTTGATACATTTTTTCCCCACTTTATCAAGCATGAGTACTAATGAGTGCTTCGGTAAAGTAGACTAGTAAAGAAGTTAAAGAGTAAGAGATGTATACCTGAACTAACGAGGAAGCAAAGCGCGGTCTGGTGAACCTAGAAGTTCTAGAAAGGACTTCATAGTTCCATGGAACTACAAAGATGAAGCACGAAAGTACATTATAGGTTCATGATCCTACAAGGGTGGTATCCTTCAAGAACTCTCACATGAAGGAAAATAGCAAATGCAACTTACATCCCCATAGATCTGCAAGGAAGGTATCCCCTAAAAACTCTCACATGAACAAAACCAGGAAAGGAGAATCCACAGAGCTAGATATGGTGACATGTTTATCCATAGATAGAACACATCAAGAAGTGGTCACCCAAGCCAGTGAATAGACAGTCACGCATAACATTGCTAAGTTGTAAGAATTTTCAAAGGGATCCCTCAGGAACCCTTCTAAAGGAAAGAGGGTCCAATCAAGGGACACGCTATTTGAAAGGTACGGTCTAGTCGGACTACCCCCAAGCTAGATGTCGAGATGTGAAATAAGTCTAGTTGGGTTTCCCCCAAGCTAGACACCATAGAACTTTGTTGATAACTTTTGAAGGGGTCCCTTAGCAACCTGGTGTGAAGAGGTGAGGTCCATTCAGGGCACATGTTGTTCAAGAAGCTTAATTACTTCCTTCTTGAATTGATTCATCATCAAGGAATCCTTTTGAAAGATGTTAAATTCATATAGGTATTCTAAAGGAAGGAGATGTTCTCATGCAAGGGGAAGACTAAGACCGTTCTCTCTTCAGAGGAGGATTTCCAAGTCCTTTCTTTATGAACCCCTGATGAAGGAAACATGCTTCATTTGGGTTTCAAGTTGAGAATGCCATTCTAATAAGGAAGTGCATCAAAGGGTCTTTGAGAAAAGATTCGTTTGGAAACAAATGTGTTTTCTAAGGACCAAGTACTGTAGAGGATGCATTGTCACACATGAAAGGGACAACTCAAGAAAAGATGAGAGAAAGATACAGTAAAAAGTAAAGAAAACATATCTCGCATAGAGGGCATAGGGGGATCTCGTTACACGAGGCCAGATCTACCTTTATTTATATATAGTATGTAACTATGGTAAGAGATGAATGATCATCAATCCCAAACCAAATCAGGAATAATACACAAAAGAGAAAGTAAAATAAAAAATTGGGTCAACATGGAAGGAGGCCTAAATGCTCTCGATGCTTTGCATCATCCCAAATTTACTGAAATTCAATCGCAAACATGGAAGAATAGAGATACATATAGAGGAAACTTTACAACACCAACACCATGCCTATATCCACACACCAACAAGGGTGACAAGGGTCATCCAAGACCATATAGCATGATCACGGGGGAAGCACAATTCATGAAACACACACATATCTAATCTAAAGATCAAGAAGAGAGTCTCCCCAAAACATTGGTCAACCAAGAGGTCATCAGCTTCCCACTCTATATCATCGAAGGAAGGAAGATGAGCCTACAATGGTGCAATGTTAAGGGGAGGAGCTTTTGATCCTCTTGTAACAAAGGCCAAAGCAGAGGGACCTATAAGGTCTTCATCACTTAGCTCTTGTGGGTATAGGGTCAACAACCTAGCGAAGATCGCTAACAAGGTTAGGAATTTGTCCACCGAGTTAAACATAATTTAACAAGAATTCTATGTTTCTCCTTGGTGGATGGAGGATTTTGTACCCAAGGTTCACTACTAGGCTCACCGAGAGACTCAAGAGCAAAGAAAAACTCAGGAGAGGCTAGGACTAGTTTTGTGACTAAGATAGAAAAATTCAACTTTGGGCCACCTTTCGGAGGTGGGATCTTCTTATGTCCCCCATTGTTGGAGGGGCCATGAAATACTTTCTTCTTCATCGAGGGAGGTGAAATCTCCATGGATGAAACAAGGAGTGGTGAGGAAGAAGAGGAAAGAACCACAGTAGACACAACCAAAGTGATAACCATGTCCATAGGCTTTGGGAAAGGAAATACATATAGGATGGAGGTCAAAAAGGGTGGCTCTACCGAAGGAGCGATGAACACTTGTACCCTTCTAGGCACATGTGCACTCATAGTGGGAGATGAAAGAGATTCAGGGATAGAAGGAGGGAAAGAGGAGGTACAGTATTCTCTTCCTCCTTCATCTATAAGGAGGCTTGCTCAGCTAGGAGAGTCTTTCGTCGGTGCTTACACTCATGTGCAAGGCAGTTTCTACGACTCATTGCACTAGAAGACAGAACTTGTGAAGGGATAGAAGGATCCTACTCAGCCATGGTAGTGTCCTCCACAACTATCTCCAATGTAAAGGGAAAAATATTGAATGGAAGAAGGAGAGGTAGGTTCCAAAATGGCGGGAGGAGTTTACCCTACCACCTTAGAGGTGGCTCCTTTCCTATTCGGGGGAACAGGAAAAGGTCGAGGGGCGAACTTTCTTCGTGAACCTTTCTTGCTTCCATATAAATAGTACTAACATCCTGGGGACCCGTTAGGGAGATCCGATATCCTGATTTTTGGCTTTCACTAAGGAGGCATCATCGGAATTAGTTGGTAGAACCTAGTTTTGTTCATCTAGTACTCTTCCCAAGAGAGGGGACCAAATGAATCAACTTGAGAGGGACCGAGCATCCTCTTTCCTTTTCAGGAGGAGGAGGCAACTAGCTGCTCAACCATGGGAAGGGTCAACTTTGTCTATCCCTTATCCATAGTTTTTTACTTCACATAATTATTGTAAAGTAAGTCTATTCTCTAGGAGAGCAGACCGATGGGAGTGGGCCAAAAGTGATCCAATTAATATCCTCCATGACATACCACAGGCTGATATTCAGTGTCATGCTCTACATGCATGATACCATCATGGGAAAAATTAAGGAATTTATGAACCATGAAGGTGATCCCATTCATGGAAGCTAGCCAAGGTATGCCTAGCTTCACGCTGAATAGGTCTAAATCAGGGATGACATCGAAGACCCTATCTACACTCCTAGTTCAAACTAGGATGAACAATGTTATCGATGCATAAGGTTTAAGAGAAAGTCCATCATGCGTGCAGATGATGAACATTGGTTTGTCACTTTCCTCCCTTTGAAGGGATTTTAGTAGTAATATCTCCTCTATGATGACATTCACTCTACCCGCAGGGTCGAATAGGACCCCTGTCATAATACTGCCATTAAGGCGAGTGGGAATATAAAGCACATAAGGTTTTTTGTTTGTTGGAAAGCCTTGTGAGCTAAATCTTACATCTGACAAGCTGGTCACAAGATGAGTAGAGGGAGCAATAGTAACCATGTTAACATATGCAACATGGTGAGAAGTAGAATCAATGAGATCGATAATCATCTTAGAAAAATGTGACACAAATGGTCCTGTGTATATCTACAACTCACTATTCACTTTCACAACTAATTTATTCTTATTGTGTTTAATCCCCTCAAGATGGATAGTACCATCCTCAATGTGATCCTATATCTCATGACATAGGTGCATGTAGCATTCAGTGTTGTATACATTAACTTGATGGTACTGACAATATGTTTTTTCTTCATACCAACTAGGGTATGGTTCTCTAACTAGTTTAGGAGGTGGCAAGGTAAGGATCTTATCCTTCACCCACTTCTGCAAGATGCAAGAATAAGATTCTGATAGTTTTGTAAATTTTTGGTCACATTTAAGGCCATTATTATCTACAATGGCTTCTACATTCGCAACAACTTTACCTCTTCCTAAGATCAATATGATAGATCTTCCTTCAGAATGGGAGAACGAGGGAGGACCCCTGATCTAAACAACCATTTTTTATTCTTCTCGTAGAGTCATGCATAGATGTACAAAAGAGGGATACTTCATGAGGGAAAACTTATCTTTCAAATGTCTCTGTAAATTCCCTATGAAGACCTTATCTACATCAGAGTCAGGTAACGAATACACGTTGTGAGAAAAGTTCTTGGTAGTAGGCTATAAAGTTTGTAAACTTTTCATTATCTCCGTGTTTGCACCAAACAAGGTCTAAGAAGGTCATCTTCAGTTTGATATTGGCTAGGAAGTGTCACAAAAACTAGTTCACAAGCTAATCGAATGTGAAGACAGATTTATCAGGCAAAGAGAAGTACTAATCTAGTGTTGTATCTTTGAGGGATTGAGAAAATAGTTTAGCCATCAATACATCACGATGGACGAAATATGTGCAAAAGGTGTTAAAGGTGGACACATGTGTTTGTGGGTCCCCTATACCACTATATTTCTCAAATTTGGGTATCCCCATCCCTAGTGGGAATGGAGTGTTTAAAATTGTAACTGACAACGGGTTGTGCAAGGAGAAAGGTTGAAATATAGGTTGAGTCAAGGCCTTAGAAAGGTTTTCTAGCTCATTCTACATCTGCCCCATATTCTAAAGGAGGGTGTTCAGAATAGGGTCATTAGAAGACATAGGACCATCGGAATCACTATGTCGTGACTACCACTAGAACAACCACCTATACTACCACCACCAATGTGACTTTTATTGACGCCACCACCTTAACCACTACCAGAGCTACCACCGATGCCGCTGCCACCAATGTGACTATCGTCAAAGCCACCACCATGACTTCCACTAGAATTGCCCCTACTAATGACACCCCCAATTCCAAATTTTCTATTGCCCAAGCCTTTTCCCATCGTTCCACCAAATCCTTCACCACCGGAGGTGAAAGAAGGGGTGAAGTGGAACCCCCAAGTGTTTTTGTTTACTTTGACAGTATCTAAACTTTCATAAGTAGATGGTATATTGACCAAGGGGACCATATAACCCATGTACATGGATGTAGGAGGCATCAACATCTACAGCTACCTCTCACATTCCTCAAAGAGGTCACCTCATATCATGCGACCAAGACTCGAGGAGGCACATACTTCAGCTAGACTAGTGAGACTAGCCAAGAGTTCTACACCTTTCTGATCTTTTTCCACCATGTATCTTATTTCTTCTATCACCTTAGCAGCCCTATCCAACTTTGGGTTGCCTTCCAGGTGATTGTCCAATGCTCCTAACCCTTTAGTGAGACTAACAGCATACTTGGAAAGGATATGGATAACCTCATGCTCATTTATGGATGAAGGGGTCAGTGACACAGGAGGAGTAGGGATGTGATTAGTTTCATCAAGAAACCTAAGTTTAACTTGCAATACATGCTCTTGTGCGGACAGACCAACCGTTTAATCGAAGAAAAATCCAATAGTGAAGCTAGAGGATACCTTCACCTTTTCCATCAGAAGGTTTCACAAACTTATTCTAAAAATATACCCAAAGGTCATAGACTAGGTCATGAAGCTCATAAACTTTCACAACTCACTAGGGTACCATGACCAAGAGGTATATGCGAAAAAAATTTAGGATGTCAACAAATGGATAGATGTGGGTTCATGTCAAGTTCACCAAAAATGTGAGAGAGGGGGACCACCCACTGCAAGGCCCCAAGTCATGAAAGGCCAAGAGTGGAAAGGCTGCCCTAACCCACCTCAGTTTAAAGGATAGTTAGGATGACGAGGACGAGAATGATGAGGATTATGCATCCTTTTATCACCCCGCAACCTCGAATCTTGAAAGGAGACCAGATGAATCGACCTTTAAAGTCAGATCTATGTCTCAGATAGTTGTCTGTCTGAGGATGAAAGTAAAGTTCCAGGATGATAGCACGGTGCGTTGGCATCTCACAGGTGTGCTTGCATCCATACGGCCAAAGAATTGAAAAGACAAAAATTATACTTAGAAGGAGAGACTACCAACCTAGTATAGATATGTTTAAAGTGATAAAAATGAGATTAAGTAAAGATAAATGCATACATAAATATGACAAAGGAAATGTATTAACACCAAGGTGATGAAGATGATCTCATACAATGCTCTCTTCACCAGATTGCTCCAAGTTCTCTCCACTTGCACACAATAAAGGGAGAAATTGTTGGGGCTACATAGGGGCCTGCTTCAATCAGACCCTCATCTTGGTGTTTCCACTTCCATAGATAGCCAAGTTCTGAATAGTAGAAATAGATGATAAAGGAAATAAAATACAAGCTATGTAACACAAAAACACAACAAACAATACATGCTTATTCAATGGAAAGAAAAAGGAGAGATTTTAGGAGCTTACTACCTCCATCCAAACCTCCCAAGGCTCATGGAGGAGTGAACAAGAGGGACTCAAGCCTATGTTTCCATGATGTCTTCCTTGTGCTTGCCCTATTGGAGTAACAGAGTAATGGTTTGCTAAAACGAAGGGAATGGTGTTGCTTCAAAGCTTCGGAATGGATACAAAATGGTGGACAAAAATGCCCAAATTGTTGATAAATTATGTCTCAACTTCTAGTTTGATGCCTCAGAAAAGGACTTTGTGGTTAAACTTCTCATTTTTGGCTTTACCGCCATACCGCACCTAGCCTTTCTCTACCTTTACCACTTTACCACGACAGCTATAACTGGCTTTGGTGTTACTAGGATGACTGTCATAGTGGTTACCGCCATACCATACATGGTGGGTCAACTCATCACGGTAGCGTGGTGAGATTGCCAGTGGTGGTCTTGGCAGTTACCGCCATACTACAGGTGGTGGGTCAACTCACTGTGGTAGCACGGTGAGAATGCCAGTGGTGGTCTTGGTGGTTACTGCCATACCACAAGAAGTGGTCTCACTCACAATGGTAGCATGGTGAGACTGCCTATGGTTGGGTCTGGTAGTTACTACCGCACCACAGATAGTCAAGCTACTGACTACGGTGGCCATGGTATGACCACCAGCGGCCTGGCTGGTGGTTACCGCCTCACCGCGGATAGTCAAGTGACTGACCCTGGTGGTCGCGGTAAGACTGCCAGTGGTCTGCAAAGATGGCTACCACCATACCATAGTTAGAGTTTTTCAGTGCTACAGTAGAGAGGTGGGTAGAGCTCGAGGGTGGAGTAGTATGATTATAGGGAGCTCGGTCAAGCTTAGGACTCTATTTCACCGAGTTGGACTCAGTGGCAGGAGCAATAGGAAAATGAAAATCGTACACGTGGTAGGTTGATTGTTTTCGGTTGGCCAATGTCATTTTTAGCAACAACAGTTGTTGCAGGTTGTTTTTGGCTAGCAAGGAGGACCCAATTTGGGTGATGGCATTAATGCCTAGGTAGCTCAATGCAGGAAGATCGACATGGGAAGATCATTGGTGTGATTGGATTAGAGATTTATGTACCTTATGATTGACGATTGATTGAGTAGAATTAAATGCATGGTATGACTTATATGAGTCAAGTAAAATATTGAATTGAGAGTTGGTTTGATCTGTATGTTAAGATATAACATTGTAAGAGGGAGAATAACTGTATGTTTCTGCTATGTGCTAAACTGGAGCAAGACTGTGATTTACATGTAACATTGTTTTACTGTAATCCAAAATATTCTTTGCTTGGTGTGGTGGGTTTTTTACCTGAAAATTGTTTCCCACATTCAATACCTATGTCATCTGTGAATGCTCTATTTTCTGCAATCTCTATTTTACTGGTTGTATTCATCTCAAGTAGTTTTTCTTGCTATTGAAACTTGTCTTAAGCTCTCCTCCTCTATTGTATTAGTGTTAAGGGATATTTTCCACACTTTTGGGTCAATAGTTGATTATTATTTTTTCCCTTCAATTGGTATCAAAGCCTAGCTAGTTGTGTTATCCTTCTAGGAAAGATCAATTTTTTGTGCTAGTACTCTTTCAGTGTGAGTATTGTTGTGTTAAAACCTATTTTTGTTTGAAATGAAGAGTAAATCAGGGGGAGTAGATATTGAAAATTTTAATGGCATTAAATTTGAGCTATGGAAACTCGAGATAGAAGACTTGCTTGTGGATAGAGACCTCTGGATTGCAGTGTCTAGAACTAAGCCACAAAGTACGACGCAAGAAGCTTGGGATCTTGCTGATAGAAAAGCAAGAGATTTGATAAGACTGAGTCTAGCCGATTCTGTACTCTGGAATGTCCATGAGGAGTAGTCTGCATATTCATTATGGAAGAAGCTTGGTGATATTTATCAAGGAAAGTCTCTGGTAAATAAGTTATTCTTGAGGAAGAAGTTGTACTCCTTGAGGATGGAAGAAGGTGCATCTATTGCAGACCATCTAAACTAGTTTAATATGAGTGTTACTCAACTGGCATCTATAGGTGTAAAGATAAAGGAGGAGGATCATTGCATGCTCCTCTTGTGTTTGTTACCTGACAGTTGAGATCATCTTGTGATGGCTATTAGAAGCACAACTAGTGCATTCAAGATGAATGATGTGGTTGCTTCAATATTGTCTGAATAAATACGAAGTAAGTCTTCTAAGATGGCCAAAGAGGCTCTTGTTGTTCGAGGTATACCAAAGGATAAAGGCAAGAAGAAGGACAAGAAGTCAAATCCAAATCTATAGGGAGATCAAAGTCTCCTAGTAAAAAGTTCAAGGTGAGATGCTAGAAGTGTGGGCAACCTGGTCATATCAAGAAGGGTTGCAAGGAGAAGAAGAAGAATGAATATGATAATGAATCTTCTCATAGTGATGCAGACGCCTTCATTGCAGCACCCTTGACAGCTTAGGCATCAAATGATGTATGGCTGGTTGACTCAAGTGCATTCTTTCACATGATGTCTAGGAGAGAATGGTTCTCTAAATACGAGGAGTATGAAGGTGGAAAGGTGTAACTAGAAATTGATTCAACATTGGAGATATTTGGCAGAGGAAGAGTCAAAATTTAATTTCTTGATGGGAGAGTCAAAGGTATTGGTGGCGTACTTCACATACCAGGTCTGGCTCAAAATATTCTTTCTTTCAGTAAGTTAAATGATGCTAGTTTAGAAGTTTATTTTTACAGGGATGTAAAATGGCTAGAGGTGCAATGGTGTTGGATAAGGGTGCTCAGATTGGAACTTTGTACAAGCTATAAGCACATCCTATTCTTTGTAACAGTTCCTTTGTAATGTCATGCAATGTTGCACCTGTAGAGAAAGATGAAGCCACTTCTCTAGCTGCAAATGCTATGGAGGTAAAACTCCCAGCTAAGAAAACTATGATATGGCATCAAAGACTTGGTCACATTGGTGAGAAAGGTTTTAAAACCTTGAAGAATAAAAATCTTGTAGAAGGCCTTGATGATTATAACCTTGAGTTCTATTTTTGCAAATATTATATCTATGGAAAGCAGCATCGTGTTTCGTTTTATTCTGGTCCTCATAAATCTTCGGGTATACTAGATTATGTTTATTCTAATTTGTTTGGTCCAGTTAATGTTCCTTCCTTATCGAAGTATAGCTATTATGTTTCTTTTATTGATGATTGTTTGAGAAGGGCATTTGTATACTTCCTTAAAACTAAATCAGAAGTGTTCAGTTAGTTTAAAGAATTTAAATTTTTGGTAGAGAATCAGGCTAGAAAGAAAATTAAATGTTTAAGGACAGACAATGGCAGTGAATTTTGCTGTGCAGATTTTGAAAGGTATTGCACTGATCATGGAATTAAAAGGCATAATACAATGCCTTACACTCCACATCAAAATGGAGTTGCTGAAAGGTTGAATAGAATGTTGATGGAAAAGGAAAGGAGTATGTTGAGTGAAATTGGTTTGGAGCAAAATTTTTGGGCTAAGGTTGTGGCTACATTTTATCTAATAAATAAATCTCATTTCTCTGCTCTTATTGACAAGACACCTTTCAAAGCATGGTTTAGTAAGAAGCCCTCTTTGAGGCATGTATGTGTGTTTGGTTGTGAGGCATATGTTTATGCACCAAATGAAAAGAGATCTAAATTGGATAACAAGGTTGTCAAATGTATTCTCATCGACTATGGAGTTGGTGTGAAGGCATACAAGCTTTGGAACCCTGTTACTAAGAAGGTTGTGTATAGAAGAAGTGTGATATTTAGTGAGATGAAAAATTCAATAAGTGATCAAAATGATAAGAAGAAGGATGTAGTTGAGATTTTGCAAACTCCAGAAAGGGAAGAGATGCATGGTGTACCTGAGACTAAGGAGAGCTCAAGAAGCTCTAGAAGTTATAATGATGAAGAACAACCCCAGCGTGTAAGAGGATCTACAAGAGAAAAGGAAACCTCAAAGGTATAGTTTCTCTATGCTAGATTCAAATTGTGCCTATGCTTTAATTACCAGCACTGATGAGCCTAGGACTGTAAAAGAAGCAATCAACATGTCTTATTCAAATTCTTGGTTGGATGCCATGAATGAAGAGATGGATTCATTGAAAAAGAATGAAACCCTGAATTTGGTACCACTTCCAAAGGGCGTAAGCCTATTGGCTATAAGTGGATATTCAAAAAGAAAACAGGCCTTAATGGAAGTCTTGAGAAGTATAAGGCTAGGTTGGTTGCAAAGGGTTTTTCTCAAATTGAGGGAATTGATATGGAAATATTTTTTCCCTTGTAGCAAAGCTGACATCCATCACATTTTTGTTATCATTGGCAGATGTGTATGATTTTGAAATTGAAGAGATGGATGTGAAGACAATGTTTCTCCATGGTGAGCTCGAAGAATAAATCTACATTTCCCAGCCTCCGAATTTTGTTGAAAGATGCGAACAAAATCTAGTCTATAAGTTGAATAAATCTCTCTATGGTTTAAAAAAATCTCCTAGAATGTGGTACCAAAAATTTGACATGTTTGTGTTGTCAATTAGAATTGTGAGATCAAAATCTGATCATTGCATTTATTATAAATCTGAGAATGATTCTGTGCTTTTTATTACCCTGTATGTGGATGATATGTTATTCATTGGAAATAGAAAGACTATGATTTCTGATCTTAAATCCCAGTTGTCTGCAAAGTTCGAAATGAAAGATCTGCGTGCAGCTAGGTACATTCTTGAAATGGAGATAACCAGGAACAAAACAAGTAGAAAGCTTTGGGTCAGTTAGAGTAAGTATGTGAAGACAGTTCTGGAGAGGTTTAGCATGGATGATTGCAAGCAGCTATTCGTTCCAATCATGAAGGCAACGAAGCTATCTATTGAAGATTGTCCAAATTATTCTACTGAGATGGAGGACATGCCAGTGTGCCTTATGCAAGTGTTGTTGGTAGTTTAATGTATGCTATGGTCTGCACAAGACTAGACATTGCCCAAGTAATGGGAGTCCTAAGCCAATTTATGGAAAATCTGGGAAGATCACATTAGGATGTTGTGAAGAGAGTATTTAGGTTAATGGTGGAGCAATCAGTTGCATCAGCAAGCGAAAGGTTGTAGTTGCTTTATACACAAAAGAGGTAGAAAACATGGCAGTAAATCACACCTGTAAAGAAGTTTTTTGGTTAAACTGTTTGTGTTCAAACATTGGATTTAATGTTGATTAGATTTTAGTCTGTTGTGATAGTCAGAGTGCCATTTTTTTGGCAAGGAATCTGACCTTTCATGCCAAGACCAAGTGCATTGATGTGCAGTATCATTTTGTGAGGGATATGGTTGAAGATGGCAAGGTCAGTCTAGAGAAGGTGGATATCTTGAAGAATGTATCAGACACTTTGACAAAGTCGGTTAGCACAGACAAGTTTAGTTGGTGTGAAGAATCAATGGGCCTTGGGGCCTATGACCATCAGTAATCTTTTCAATCAAGAGGAAGTTGGAAGTCTTCGTCAACTGGGAGCTTGCTGAGAAATTACATATCAAATTCTAGTTTAATGCCTCAAAAAAAGACTTGGCGGTTACATTTCTCATTTCTGGCTTTACAGCCATACCGCGTCTAGCCTTTCTCTACCTTTACCTCTCTACCATGGCAGCTATGACTGGTTTTGGTGGTACTGCGGTGACTATCTTGGTGGTTACCATTATACTGCAGGTGGTGGGTCAACTCACCGTGGTAGCGTGGTGAGACCACCAACGATGGTCTTGGTAGTTACTGCCATACCACATGCGATGGGTCAACTCACTATGGTAGCACGTTGAGATCGCCATACTACAGGCATTGGGTCCACTCACCATGGTAGCAGGGTGAGACTACCTATAGTTGGGTCTAGTGGTTATCGCTGCACCATAGACAGTCAAGTGACTGACCACGGTGGTTGAGGTAGGACTGCCAGCGATATGGATGGCGGTTACTGCCACACCATAGACAGTCAAGTAACTAATCGTAGTAGCTGCAGTAAGACTGCCAGTGGTCTACCAAGATGGCTACCACCATACTATGGTTATAATTTGTCACTATTGCAGTAGCATGGTAGAGAGGTGGGCAGAGCTCGGCAACGGAGTGGTATGATCGTAGGGAGCTCGGTGGAGCTCAATACTATGTTTGATTGAGTTGGACTCAGTGGCAAGAGTGATAGGTGAATGTAAATTGAACACATGGCAGGTTGACTGTTTCTAGTTGGCCAATGCCATTTGTAGCAATAATAGTTATTGGAGGCTATTTTTGGGTGGTAAGCAGGACCCGATTTGGGTGATGGCATTAATGCCTAGGAGGCTCAAAGCTAGAAGATCAACATGGGAAGATAATTGGTGTGATTGGATAAGAGATTGATGTTTCTTGTGGTCAGCGGTTAATTTAGTAGAATTAAATGCATTGTATGACTTATGTGAGTCGAGTAAAATATTGAAATGAGACTTGGTTCGAACTCTATGTTAATATATAACATTATAATAGGAAGAATAACTGTATGTTTTTTTTGTGAGCTGAACTAGAGCAAGATTGTAATTTTTATGTAATATTGTTTTACTAGAATACAAAATATTCATT
The DNA here is from genome assembly GCA_007115665.2 of Sequoiadendron giganteum. Lineage (NCBI taxonomy): Eukaryota > Viridiplantae > Streptophyta > Pinopsida > Cupressales > Cupressaceae > Sequoiadendron > Sequoiadendron giganteum. The sequence goes on from CM021102.1 coordinate 71,575,227, forward strand.
GCTTGGTGTGGTGGGATTTTTACCTGAAAAGGTTTTCCCATGTTAAATACCTGTGTCATCTATGAATGCTCTATTTTTTGTAGTCTCTACTTTACTAGTTATATTCATCTCAAATAGTTTTTCCTACTACTGAAACTTGTCTTAAGCTCTACTCCTCTATTGTATTAGTGTTAAGGGAAAGTTTCTGCACTTTTGGGTCACTAGTTGATCCTTGTTTTTTCCCTTAACAAATGATCTTGCAAAAATCTCTCAAAATTATTCCTGGACCTTCCTAAGGATGGAAGAGTGAGATTATGAATAAAATTGTGAAAAACGGCCATATTCGAGTTGGTCAGTTGAAGAGAGATGTTACTCTTTGACTCATAATCAAAAATGTAATGTCTCTATAGTCTCCACACTTAGGAATCTTCTAGGGATGTAAGCGTGTTGTGCGGACGTCTATGCATCGTGTGAGCGTCCCTAATAGAAACTCCCACATTGACACACAAAACAAGTGCCAAGTGGAATGCAAGCAACAATATTAAGTGGAATTAAGCCTCTACTTTTGATTTTGTAAAGTGTTAAGGATCAAAAGGGAACTTGCATTAGGGGTGCAAATTCATGTTGTTACGAAAATTTAATAAATTATTTTGATTATTTAAATTGCGTCTCTAAAATTATTATGAATGATTATATTATCAAGTAGTAATTTAATATTATATTTTTAAATTTAAATGTGGCTGGAGTTAAAACAAAAATATTTATTTTAATGATATTTAATTGTTCGAAATTCAATTATATTTTTAAGGGAATTATAATATTAAATGTTTGGATGAAATAGTTTTTGATGTTATAGCAGCTTAGGGCTGCACTTCCATTGCACACACTTCAAGAAAGAAGCATAAATTAAATGGTAGCCTTTCAGCTATTTAATTTCTGTTAATAACATTTGATAAACATAAAGGGCCAACCCTATAATGGTTCGCATGATTTGTTTATTGCTTGGGCTGACCTACCTTGTAATTATCATTTATTATGTTTCTTCATAGAGGGCCGACCTAAGTTGACGAGGCACCTCAAGTGATTATATACAAGGTCTTTTCTTGTCATTACAATCATTCAAGTTCATCAAGTATATTCGCAATTAGAGCAGAAGTTTGCACCTTCATAGCAGCAGTCTGAATTCAAGAGAGATCATATTCATTTGTATATCTTGCATCTAGGAGAGGTGAGATTTCATTGTATCAATTATTGGCCATTATTGGGCCTAAGTTGTATGTAGATTTCTGCTCTTGTTCTACCTTATACAAGAGAATTATTTGTTGGGTTTTTCTCCCTCAAGAGGAGGATTTTCCTAGGGTATCTTCTTGTGTTTATTGTCTTATGTGCTGCAATATTTTAAGTTATTTCAGTTGAATTATCTGATCTAAGAAACATTAACATGGTATTAGAGTGGGTGTGAAAAAGATCGTTATCAGATTTAGTTTGCAGCACTCACTCTAATCTTTTTCAGTCTATCTCCTAATTCAAATTTCAAGATGGTGAACGGTCTGAAAATCGAGGATAGAGTCAAAGGAGTTTTGAACTACACATCATGGAGGTTCAGGATCATGCTCACATTGGAAAGAATGATTTGGCTGATTTTGTGAAATCAAAACTTCCCAAACCTGACGAGGAAGAAGAGAAGTTGTAGTGGAGGAAGAAAGATACTAGGGCAAAGAAAGTGTTAGTTGATTCCATCAAGGATCATGTTGTACTGATTGTATTCAAGTTGGATACAGCAAGAGAGATGTTTACAAATTTGGAAGAGATATATGAAATCAACAACACCAGTCGAGCACTTGCACTAAAGCAACAACTTCATCATGTGAAAGTGGTGAAAGGAGAATCTGTAATTACATACTTCATGAGGATTTTAGAGATAAGAGATCGGCTCTCCATAATTGGTCACATGATTGATGAAAAATACTTGACTATGCTTTCTCTCAATGGTCTTCTGCTTTCATGGGAGTCGTTTATTTAAGGAATCAGTGCAAGATCTAAACTTCCCAAGTTTGATCAATTAAGGATTGACTACATTCAAGAGGAGTCGAGACTAATGACTAGGGGCATTGGTCAAAGTTCAAAGAATGAAGAAATATATGTTCTTGCCTCTCATTCGTCGAAGAAAGGAAAAGGCTTTAAGAAAGGGTTCTTCAAGAGGAATCGATAAAATGAAAATGATGGTGCTCCTACCTTCAAAAGGAAACGAGACATGTCCAAGCTTCAATACTTTCGGTGTGATAAGTAGGGTCACTTTGAGAAGGAATGCCCTCTTAGACCTAAGCAGTAGGTTGCCACCACAAATGTTGAAGAAGTTGCTCCACAAAAGGACTCCAGTGATTATCTATTCTATTCATCCTTGTCAAGCAATGTATCTACCGATGCCAACACTTGGTTGATTAATAGTGGTGCCTCTAGGCACATCACCAGTTTTAGGGGACACCTTTCAAACTTAGTGGAGAGTGACTCTAGTGAACAAGTTATTATTGGAGATGATGCTAGATATTACGTGAAAGGAGTTGGAAACTCCTCTCTTCACTTGGATTATGGGATCTCATTGGAGTTGAATGATGTACTACTTATTCCAGGGATAAAGAGGAATCTTGTCTCCATTTCAGAATTAGAAGACAAGGGTTATCAAGTTGCATTTTCTAAAGTAAAAGTTCTTATATGGGCAAAGAACGCCAACTTCAAAATTGCTCAAGTGATTGGAGTTAGACATGAATGTCTCTACAGGCTATGCACTCTCCCTGTTCAAGCTCTTATACATAACTCTTCCAGCATATGTGATCTTTGGCATCGAAGATTGGCCCACATTCAATTTCGAGCATTACCTATCATGGATAAGATGGTCAATGGTCTTCCGAAATTCAACTAGGAACATGAAGGTAAATGCAAAGGATGCACCCTAGGAAAGAATACAAAAGGTACGTTTCATTCTAGTGAAAGTAGGTCTAAATGTATTCTTGATCTCATTCATTCTGATTTATGTGTTCCAATGTCTATTGCATCTTCTAGTGGTTTCTTGTATTACATTATTTTTATTGATGATTACTCTAGAAAGACTTGGATTTATTTCTTGAGATCTAAAGAATCTAAAGAACTATTAGAAAGATTCAAAGAATTCAAGGCACAAGTTAAAAACCTGTCTAGAAAAAGGATCAATGTCTTGAGATCCGATAATGGTGGAGAATACACCTTTGGCACCTTCCGAGATTTTTGTATTGAAGCAGGGATTAAGAGGGAGTTCAATGTCCCCTATAACCCACAACAAAATTATATTGCTGAAAGGAAGAATAGGTCTATTGTGGAAGCAGTAAAAGCTATGACCCATGATCAAGATTTGTAAATCTCTCTTTGGGCTTTGGCATCTAAGACAACCATCTATGTTTAGAATAGGAGTCCCCATAGGATCTTGGAGAATAAAACTTCTGAAGAAGCATTCTTAGGGGTGAAACCAGAAGTTAGTCATTTGAGGATCTTTGGTTGTCCAGTGCATGTTCATATTCCAAAGGAAAAGAGAAAAAAGTTAGAACCTTCTCAGAAGAAGGGAATTCTTGTAGGTTACAGTGAGACATCAAAAGCCTACAAAATCTACATACTAGGACAAAAGTCTATTGAGATTAGTAGAGATGTCACATTTGAGGAAGATGTTGCTTTCAAAAGATCCAAGGGCACTCCTATGGAGATTGATGAAGAAGAACCTCCTCAAGATATGGAAGTTGACCATATTCCAGAGAACCTGAAGGAGGCTCTAGAACCTAAAGAAGATGATGATCTAGTTGAACCATTGGATCCTACTCATGGGCCTTTAGATATTGTGATTGGAAAGAAAAGGCATCTTTGGGCTCGTAGGACAATGCAAGAGGTAGAAATTTTTGCAGCCCCAAGAGGAGATTTCAGAGAAAGCAAGACACCTCATAAGTTCTCTAGTTATGTTGCCTTTATGAGTCAAATCATTCAGTCAGAGCCTTCAAACATCAAAGAAGCTTCTAGTCAACAAGTATGGAAAGATGCCATGACTGAGGAGTATTAGTCCATACTTAAGAATGATGTTTGGGATATAGTTCCTAGACCCAAAGGAAAATTTGTGGTGTCTTCTAAATGGCTCTTCAAAATCAAGCATGCAGCCAATGGGAGCATTGAGAAGCACAAGGCTAGATTTGTGGCTAAAGGGTTTTCTCAAAAAGAGGGAGTTGACTATGGAGAAACTTTTTCTCCTGTGGCTTGATATACATCTATCAGAACCATCATTGCTATTGCTACATCTAGAGGATAGAAGATTCACCAAATGGATGTAAAGACAACCTTTCTGAATGGTTTAATAGAAGAAGAGGTCTAGATTTAGCAACCCGAAGGATTTCAGGTGCATGGGAAGGAGTCTCATGTTTGCAAGCTGAAGAAGGCCTTCTATGGTCTTAAGCAAGCTCCTCGTGCTTAGTGTGAAAGGAATGATCAGTATCTATTGAGTCTGGATTTCTCAAAGAATGATGTAGATTGTAACCTCTACTTCAAGGTAGTAAATGGTGAAGCTTTAATTTTGGTTTTATATATTGATGATTTGATTATCACTGGTGAGGAACACCTCATTCTAAAATGCAAGAAGGAGTTAACTTCAGAGTTTGAGATGAAGAATCTAGGTCTCATGCATTACTTCCTTGGCTTAGAAGTTTGCAAAAAGCTAGATGAGATGATTCTAAGTCAAGGCAAGTATACTATTGACATTCTCAAAAGGTTTGGTACGATCGACTGTAAACTTATGTCTACACCCATGGAGACTAATCTAGATAAGTTGAAGAAGGCTGCAGCTAGTTGGAATCCAGTGGATTCTACTATGTATAGATAGTTGATTGGTTCATTGATGTATCTAGTTAACACTAGACCGAACATCTGTTATGTAGTGAGTGCACTTAGCCAATTTATGTGTGAACCAAGGAAAATACATCTTGTTGCAGCTAAACATATCCTTAGATATTTATTTGGTGCAATTGGATATGGGTTGAGATATTCTTCAAGTGTGGATTTGGAGCAGCATGGATTTACTGATTCTGATTGGGTAGGATGTGTCTCAGATCAGAAGAGTACCTCTAGTTGTTGCTTTAGTTTGGGTACTGCTATGATTTCTTGGTGTAGCAGGAAATAGTCTTTAGTGGCTTTGAGTACAACCGAGGCAAAGTACATTGTAAACTATGTGGCAGCTCGTGAGGCAGTGTGGCTTCGTAAGCTCCTTTTTGGATTGTTTGGACAATCAATGGAGCCTACCATTATACACTATGATAACCAGAGTTGTGTAAAGCTTTCTGTCAATCTCATGTTTCATGACAAAACAAAGCATGTTGAAATCAGATACCATTATATTAGAGATATGGTACTAAGGAAAGCTATACAATTGAGGTATATCAACATTGATGATCAAATGACAGAAATTCTTAGCAAGCCTCGCTCTAGGATCAAGTTGTACTTTTGAGAAAATCTTGGTATGGTGCAGAATGTAGCCTTGACTGAGAAAGAGTCTCAGTATCAGTGATCCTTAAATTGGTAATGCATTTCTTTATTGAGAGAGATTTGAGGTGTAAGCCCTTGGTAATGCATTTCTCTATTGAGAGAGATTTGAGGTGCAAGCCCTTGGTAATGCATTTCTCTATTGAGAGAGATTTGAGGTGCAAGCCCTTGGTAATACATTTCTCAATTGAGAGAGATTTGAGGTGCAAGTCCTTGGTAGTGCATTTCTCTTCGAGATTTGAGGTGAAAGCCCTTGTTTCCACCCTCTGGGAGAGCCATGGTGGATGTCATGTGTGTGACTCCATGACAACATCACATGATGGAATCCGTGATCATTTACTTTTACTTTGTGTGTCACCCTCTGGAGGAGCCATGGTGAAAGTCACATTGAGGTGACAACATCACATTAAGTGATGAGAACTTCTACATACAATCTATGGAGGCAGCCATGATGGTTGATATCATGATGAGGTGATATTCTTTTTTTTTTTATATTGATATGATGTGTTATGTGCAAGTGGAAGTATCATCTCTAGCTAAGAGGGAGTGTTGATGTTATAGCAGCTTAGGGTGGCACTTCCATTGCACACGCTTCAAGAAAGAAACATAAATTAAATGGTAGCCTTTTTGCTATTTAATTTATGTTAATAACATTTGATAAACATAAAGGGCCAAACCTATAATGGTTCACATGATTTGTTTATTGCTTGGTCGGACCTACCTTGTAATTATCATTTATTATGTTTCTTCATAGAGGCCCGACCTAAGTTGAGGAGGTGCCTCAAGTGTATATATACAAGGTCTTTTCTTGTCATTACAATCATTCAAGTTCATCAAGTATATTCACAATTAGATTAGAAGTTCTCACCTTCATAGTAGCAGTCTGAATTCAAGAGAGATCATATTCATTTGTATATCTTGCATCTAGGAGAGGTGCGATTTCATTGTATCAATTATTGGCCATTGTTGGGCCTAAGTTGTAAGCAGATTTCTGCTCTTGTTCTACCTTATATAAGAGAATTATTTGCTGGGTTGTTCTCCCTCAAGAGGAGGGTTTTCCTAGGGTATCTTTATGTGTTTATTGTCTTATGTGTTGCAATATTTTAATTACTTTCAGTTGTATAATCTGATCTAAGAAATACTAACAATAGTTTTGTTACTAAATCAAAATAATATGCCAATTTGAAAAATTAGAAAAGAAAAAAAAAATTGGCAAGTGGCATTTGCATGGGGAGAATATTTCAGAAATTCATCACATGTTCTGAATTTTACCCTTTTTGTATTTTATATCCAATTTGTTCTTTTACGAAAAATCAGGGAGAAAGAAGGAGAGAAGAAAAAAGTAAAAAAAATTGTTTGCAACTAGAAAACTTTGAAGTTTTTCTTCTTCTGAGAATTGAGTTCTATGTGTTTTCTATCGAAATTTTCATTTAAAGGAATCTAAAATTATACTTTGCTAGGTATTGTACTTCGAATTTTATTTTGGATGTTGCAAATCTTGAGATAGTTGAGGATCGTGGTTGGCTGGACACACACTCACAATAATTCATATTCAAATTTGCAAGCGAATGACTCCAGTTAGATCCATATTACTTGAATTTTCTCTGTAATTTCTAGTTGAAAAGATAAGGATTGTAAATTGTTAAATTTCATTATGTTGGCTATGAGTCTTGAAAATTTTGTTATATGAAATCTTTGCTCTATAATAGCTATCTTCAGCCTGTAGTCTTCTCATTCCCTCTGTTTCCTACCCATATGTCATTTTATATTTGATTCAAGCTTCAAAACAAATGGATTTCAACTTTATTCTATCCTTTGATATTTCCTAGCCATCTTCTCTATAAATTATGGTTGCTAGAGACCTTTTTTTTATTTTGTGTTCTAGTTATGGCATTTCACCATTTTTTTTTCATTGTGCATATTCTTCTAATAAATGTATAATGATTCTAGTCTCCAAATTTTCCTATAATGGCATATCGTTTCTTCTGGCAGAACTGTTCTTTTTGGAGGAGATGGTGGTAGCGATGCCTGTGGAATTGTATTCATCCCCTTATCCCTCCATGCACACCCTCCCCTTACTCCCGCCTTATTTACTTGTTTGGCGGCACAAGAGCCACCAATCTATTGTGCACAACCATCTCCTGTGTTGCACAACAATAGCCTGGAGGGTGTTGTGCATAGCCATGAGGGGTTTCACCCTTATGTGGTTGCCATCGTAGGTTTTTTTTCATAGTATTTTATATACATGTGTGTGTGTGTGTGTGTGTGTGGCTTTGCATCTTCAAAATTCTCTATGTTATTTTTCTCACTCTATTGTATGCAGTAAACTATTAAATGTAGTTTATATATATATATAGGTATATATAGGTATATATAGGTATATATACTTCAATTTGGTGTGGTTGGATATTTAATTAATTATGTGTTTTGGGTTGTTGCAATTGTTTCAGCATTAATTTTAATCTAATATTTATTTTATGTTAGTATATATACATCTATATATATATATTTTTTTATATTTGAATATATGTATACATGTATGTATAGTTGTATTAAAAAATAAATTCATTGTGGTAGTGCAAATGTAATATTCTATTCTAGAAAAAAATTATGAACAAAATGATTCTTGACTTCGTTTAGATTGTAGTGCTATTTTATTAAATCTATTTTTTTAAAATGAATTTTGAGAAAATTAGATTTTCACAATCCTAGAAAAATAAGATTTGTAGAATAATCTATTTGGAAAAAGAAACAAAACCAGAGAATTAATATTGTTTGAAATTAAAACATAATATATGATTTATAATTGTAATCTATAGTTTTATTTTAAATGTTTTAATTCTTAAGTTTATTTTGTGTTTAAATAAATTTTAAAAACTTTCGTTGCCTTTATTTAATTTGATTTTTTCTAGAAATAATCAATGAAACTTAGAATTCCTGGTTTGGTAAAATTAATTAGCTGAAATATTTAATGTTAGGTAATTGATTGTTACCATAGATTAAATTTGAAATATTTAATTGAATATTTTCGTAGATCAAAATTTAAAGATTTAATGTTAGGTGATAGATTATTTCCATGGATTTAATTAGAGATATTTCATGAAATTTATGATTTAGAATAGATTTTAAATGATGGGAATTTTTACTTGGTATGTCATATGTGAAATTTAAGTTAAATTTTATTTATCTTTAAAAAGTGGGTTTAATTAGTAGTATGTATTATTTTGGTTCTTGGGTCGATACATGTTATCTATGGAGGCTAGGGAATTGGTGTGTTTGTATGTTTATGATTGCATCATTTTATTTATGTTGTTACCATGTGATAAATTGTGTGGGTGGTACCTCTTAGTGTTATGGATTTTTGGATGCCTTGTGTACCTTATTGTGAATTAAGGTCATTTATGGTTTGTGCATTGAGGTGCACTCATTTCTTGTCTTTGGTTTTGGGGTAACCATAGGGGAGAGTGGCTCTTCTTGGGGCTAGTGTACAAGTGGTCACCCTTGAAAGAGTTTCCTTAAATAAGTGATAACTTAATTAATGTATCTAGTGGGTTGGGTTAGTTAACACATAACAAGATAAAAACTTGTACCTCACCCCTTTCATTAGTGCTCTCAAAGATTAAGGATAGGTGGGAAGACCTAGTTTTTAAGGTCACTACCTTCTCTCCATGAAAGATAAGTGGCTCTACAAGAGTCACTATATGGGGCAGTACCTTTATATAAGATGTCTAGTTAACCATAGATGGAGGCAGCTCCTAATGATAGGTAGTCTGGGGAATCCATGTAAGGCCATGTAATGACACTCTCCCACTATGCCCTTTGTCTTCCCTTGTCCTTGATGCCTCTGGAGTTGTTTAATTATTGATGTTGTTCATGTTGTTATGTGGTATTCAGACATGTGGTGTTAGTCCTTTGTGTTTAAATTTATGGACGAGGGTTCTTTCTTATCGGCTCCTTGCATGGTGGGTTTTCCTTCAGGTTCACAAGGTTGGGTGGAAACATGCCATGCACCCATTGGGTCCCCAAATCATGATCATGACATAGTTATAGTTGCAGTGATCTTTGAACTCATAGGAAGAAGATTGTACCTTTAAATAATTCAACTCTTCATTACTGTACTCTTCCTAATGTTATAAGGGAAGCAACTTTGTAATGTAAATTTGGTTTCACATTTTGTTGTATCTATGGAAATATGTTCCACGAATGTATCTTTGAACTTATAAGTTGAATGTAATAATATGTTATTTATGATTTTATTATAGAACATTTTCATGTTGAATGAATGTCATATTTATATTATGTTTTATTCATGCTTTTTGCATTTATTTATTTTGGTATCATTATCGTTTTAGTTATTTTGGGTTTGTTCAAGTAGCAAACCATATTACCCCGTGGGACTAGGTTAATGTTATATGTTATATTTATGTTGTTTAATTGGTTAAATCTAATTGTTGTTTCCAAAAAAAATAAAAATATTATGTTAATGTTGTAGTTGTCTCCTATGGGATTTGCATGGTGAGCCATTACAACTTGGTATCAGAGCCAAGGTTAAAAGCACTGGGTGCTATAAGTTAAGTAAGCCCATTATGTTAATCCTATTGTGTACCTTTGAACTTATGTACTCCCTATTTTGTTGCATATAATCATGTCTAGGGGTCATGGACGTGGTCACAGTGATGGTTGTGGCCTAGGTGGTCGCAAAGCTGGCCATCATAACTTACCGCCACAGATCTCCCATGAGTCTAAATAGGAGGAAACCTAGGTTTCCCAAAACAACCTTGTAGACGAAGGCCCTAATCTGGAACAACTAGTTCAGGGTGGTGAGTAGTTGCGACAATTCTTGGAAGATGTTCTTGGCCACCTAGGTTGTAGGCAAGAAGAGAAGTGGGTGATCAGAGAGAGAGATCGGTCATAGAGGAGGAATGAGATACCGAAAGATAAAGATGTAGTGGTCACTGGTCATATGAGAGATCTCCTCAGAGCACATCCTCCCACATATGATGGTTCAAGTAGAGGATTGGAGGTAGAAACTTGGCTTATTGATCTAGATTGATTCTTTATTATGCACCCCTATGATAGTAATAATAGGGCAAGGTGCACCATCATGCACCTTACATAATTTTTGACCACATGGTGGCAAATGGAAGAACAAAAATTACACCTTGACATCGGTTCAATGACATGGGATTTGTTCTTGGAGTAGTTCAGATCTCGTTTCTTATCCAATCATTGGAGGCAACATCAGGCAGATCAATTTCATGATTTAAGGAAGATGGCTATGTCCATAGAGTGGTACGAGTGCCTCTTCTATGAGCTTAAGCAGCACACCAGAATTGCTAATGATGAGGGTATGTTGGTATAAGATTTTGTCATAGGTCTAAATGCCCAAATTAGCGGAGGTGTTCGTGTCTTTGAGCCAAAGACTATGGAGGATGTTGTTGAAAAATCTCATCTTGTGGAGCATAATTTGACTTTGGCATTAGGAGGTCATGTTGGAGTTCAAATCGGTAGTACTCTTGCTTCAGATTTTGGTTCCTGAAGTGGGTAGTCATAGGCTGCAGGCCCTTCCAGGGGTCATTCTAAACCCACTAAGGGTAGACAACAACAACATTTTCAGTTGAAGAATAAATCCCCTCAGTCTCATTAGGGAAATAGATTTTAGTCAAGGAGAAATTGGCATTGGCAAAGATTTGAGCATAACCAAGTTGAGAATCCAGCACAGTCTTCACAACCTGCACCTAGTCATGGTAACTTTCAGCAATCTAATGTTTCAATGGGTGTTGGAGGATTTGGACATGGTACTAGATGTTTCAGTTGTGGTCAGCAAGGAAATATTTCTAGACAGTGTCCGCAAAGGAGTAATGTAGAGTTTAGTCAGAGGTTGGCGGTGCCTAAGCCGACAATTGGAGATGCTGGCAAGTCTCATCAGGCTTTTATTGTAGTGTAGAATCATCAGGATAATCACCAAGGCACTGTGGTTGAAGTATCATGTTTGTTGTTGGTCACTCCTATTTCTATAATTTTTTATTCCGGTGCATCAGATTCCCTTATTTCTCCTTCAGTATTTAAATGTTGTAGTCTGGTTGCGGAAAAGTAAGGCGTTAAGAGGTGAGTTGAATTTTCTTTTGGGGCAAAGGTGTCAATGGAGTCTCTTGTTCTAGGATGTAGGTTTGAGTTTGGTTTAGTTGTGACTTTGATGGATCTTCAGATCCTTCCCCTAGGTTCTTATGATGTTGTATTGGGGATGGATTGGCTATGTGCACACCGAATGACAATTGACTTTTGTTGTATGTTTGTTCATTGTTTGGATGATTCTAGAGGTGAGGTTGAAATTGTTTGCATACAAAAGCCTATCTCCTTGAGGATTATCTCCGCAATGCAGTTGAAGAAGTGCTTCCATCAAGGGTGTAAGTTGTTTGTTGTCTTAGTTAGTGACCTAGATATGAAAGAGATTTGAGAGATGACTTTAGATGATTATCCTCTCCTTAAGGATTTTTCTAATGTTTTTTCGAGTGAGATACTAGGGATTCCACCTAAGGGTGACAGCGACTTTCGAATTGATCTCGTTTTGGGAGCTCAGCCTATCTCTAAGGATCCTTATAGGATGAAAACTCAAGAGCTTCAAGAGCTCCATTTATATTTGGAATAAATACTTGAAAAGGGGTTTTTTGGTTCTAGTGTTTCCCCTTGGGGAGCACCGATCATATTCATAAAGAAGAAGGATGGTTCGCTCCCTCTCTATATTGATTAGAAGAAGTTGAAAAAGGTGATAGTGAATAATCGCTATCCCTTACTAAGGATTGCTGATCTATTTGAACAGATCAAGGGAGCAAAGGTATTCTCTAAAATTGACCTCAAGTCATGATACCATCAATTGTGTATTAGTGAGGAGGGCACTCACAAAATTGCATTTCATACCCGATACAAGCACTATGAATTTAATATCATGTCATTTTGGTTAACTAATGCACCCTCAATTTTCATGAGCTTGATGAATGGTGTTTTACAAACCTATCTGGACCGATTTTTGCTCATGTTTCTTGATGACATACTCATCTACTCTAGAACTATGGAGGAGCATGGTGAACATTTGAAGCTAGTTTTGCGATTTTTGAGGGAAAATGAGTTGTTTGAAAACTTGGAAAAGTGTGAATTTTATAAATCAAAAGTGAAATAATTGGGGCCTGTGATTTTAGGAGAAGGCATCACTATGGATCGCTCAAAGATCCAAGCTAATATAGATTGGCCTGCTCCAGAAAATGTTCCAAAGATTCACAGCTTTACGGGATTGGTGGGCTATTATCAATGGTTTGTGTAGGGTTTCTCAAGAGTTGCACATCCCATCACCTATCTGCAAAGGAAAGAAAAGAAGAATGTTTGGTCTGAAAAATTTCAGTTGGATTTTCAAACTCTTAAAGAGAAGATAACTAGTGCACCTATTCTGGTTGTTCTTGATATGACTCAAGACTCTGTGGTTTTTTAAATGCAAGATTGTAGGGTGATAGCATATGAGTCACGTAAGCTCAAAGACCATGAGCTAAATTTCCCTACTCATGACTTGGAGTTGGCCATAGTTGTTCATTCTCTAGTAAGGTGGATGAATTTTTTTGGGGGGTATAGGTTCGAGCTACACAATGACCATCGTAGTCTAAAGTATATTTTCATGTAGCCAAATCTAAATGCTAGGTAAAGAAGATGGATGGAATTCCTCTACGAGTACAATTTTGAGGTAAAATACATTCAGGGAAAGGAGAATGTGGTGGCTAATGCTCTAATATCTCATCGTCATGAGTTATCCTTTGTTACTCTTGAGGTGGATCTAAAAGGTCAGATTCTTGCAGCACTTCCTTCAGACAGCTGGTTCTAGGAGGTTAAGTCAGAGATGGAGTTGGGTAGAGTGCTAGAGGGAAGGTTTACCAGTTATACTCTTGAGTCTAATGGTATTTTGTGATGTTTGGGTTGTAGATATGTTCCTTCCTCAGAGGGTCTGCGTACCCCAATCATGACTGAAGCACATTGTGCTCCTTGTTCAGCCCATCTAGGAGTTAAAAATATGTATGTTGATCTTCGTCCATTGTATTTCTGGGTGGGGATGAAGAGAGATGTAGTAGATCTTGTGGCAAGATTCCTGGAGTGTCAGAGGGTACAAGAAGATCACCATCATCCAGGAGGACTTCTACAAACCAATCTCATTTGGGAATCTAAATGGGATATTATATCCATAGACTTCATTGTTGGATTGTTGATGACTGCACTTTGACATCATGCTATCATGGTCACCATTGATAGGTTGAGCAATGTGGCACATTTATCTCCTATTCAGTCTTCCTATAGTGAATCATCTGTATCTAAATTTTTCATGGATGATATTGTGAGGCTATACGGAATCTCGTGAAGAATCATTTCTAAAAAAAATCCTATGTTCACTTCTGCCTTATGGACATTGTTGCAACATGCCTTAGGAACACAATTGAACTTTAGTTCTCCTTACCATATAAAAATAGATGGTAAGACTCAGAGGGTCAATCACGTTCTTGAGGACATGCTCTTTATATATGTTATGGATTAGCATTCTCATTGGGAAGACTATCTGCATTTGGTTGAGTTTTCCTACAATAACAGTTACCATATTTTGATCGGGATGCCACCATTCTAGGATTTTTATGGTTGCCCATGTCGAAATCCTTTGAGTTGGGATCGTTTGGATGATAGGGTTCTTCTTGGGCCAGAGATGGTACAGGAAATGGAGCAGCAAGTTGCTCGCATCAAAGAACACTTGGTAGTGGCTCAAGATAGGAAGAATAAGTATATCAATGCTCATAGGGTTGATCATCAGTTTTCAGTCGATGATCGTGTGTTTCTTCGAGTGCATCCATGAAAGAGCCCTATTCATTACAGAAAAGGCTCCAAGTTTGCACCTCTTTTTGTGGGTCTGTTTGAGGTTCTAGAGAAGGTCGAGCCCATTGCTTACCATTTAGCCTTATCGCCCAGCCTTGCATACATTCATCATGTGTTCCATGTTTCTATTCATAGGTCTTATTTTCCTGATTTATCTCATGTACTAGATTGGAAATATTTATAGGTTAAGTATAGGAAGCTCACTTTGGATCCCATGGCCATTCTGTAGCACAGGAGGCTCATTCTTAGGGGTAGAGAAATTGATCAACTATGGGTCCAATGGGACCTGAATGATGAGTCTTCAATGACATGGGAGGATGTGTCCCACATCCGAGAATCCTTTCCTTATCTATTTTTTGGCTTCTAGGAGTAAGCCAAGTTCTAGGGGGTGAGGATGTAGTGCCTCTCATGTTATTGATACATTTTTATACTGCTTTGTGTGTGTTTTGATTCTGTTGATTTCTGGTTATGTTCTAATGCATACTCGATACTTTGTTAGACATCTATTTGGCCATGTTGTTGGTTGGCGGACAATTCTATTTTATTTGCTTATAATATTTGGACATATGTGTCAGATACTTATGCTTATGATGATGTCGTGTTTAGATTTTGATTATTGTATATGATTTGGGTGAATGAGATGGTGTTACATTTTTCATCTGTGAGCACCCTCCCTCACCACAATTCTCTTTCACAATATGTTTGGATATGATTTTATATGTATATGTAAATGTTGTTCTACATTTGGTGTTATGTAGGAATGTAGGTACTGGTTGCCAACTCCACCCGCATTTTCGGGTCTGAGTGCACCCTACATACCCAATGGTTTGATGTGGTTAGGGAGTTGATAAGACAGTACCCCCATCAGTGTTTGTGCTTTGGTCATTATGTGTTCATGTCTTATATACGTACTTCATTCATGTGGGTATGATTTTAATTTAAGATATTTATTTACATAAGTTTTGTGATGTTAGAAAAGGTTGCATTTATGAATTTGATTAATGTATTATCATTTTAAATTAAATGTTATCCTTTGGTGTGAATTATTAAGTAATTAAATTTTCAATGTTTGCAAATGGCATCAATTCTTTTAGAAAATAAATGTGGGCATTAGCATTACTGTTTTATTCATTAAGGGTGTTATTAATATTGCAAGATTTAAATTATCAGGATATTAACATTTAATTTTAAACAATAAAAGTTAATAAATTATTTTATTGACTATTTAAATCAATTCTCTAAAATTATTATTATGACTGATTTTATTATCAAGTAGTAATTAAATATTATATTTTTAAATTTAAATGTGGCTAGAGTTAAAATGTTGTTTATTAATTTTAATGATATTTAATTGTTTGAAAGTCAAATATATTTTTAAGAGAATTATAATATTAAATGTTTGGATGGAATATTTTTTTTAGTAAATTGGAAGAATATGCCAATTCAAAAATTAGAAAAGAGAAAGGAAAATTTTGGCAAGTGGCATTCGCATGGGGAGAATATTTCATAAATTCATGGCAAGTTCTAACTTTTACCTTTTTTGGATTTTATATCCAATTTGTGCTTTTCCGAAAAAGCAGGGAGAGAGAAGGAGAGAAGAAAAAAGTAAAAAAATAAATTTGCAACTGGAAAAGTTTGAAGTTTTTTATCTTTTGAGAATTGAATTCTTTGTGTTTTCTTTTAAAATTTTGATTTAGAGGAATCTAGAATTATATTTTGTTGGGTATTGTACTTTGAATTTTCTTCTGGAGGTTGTGGATCTTTAAATAGCTGAAGATCCTAGTTGGCTAGACATGCACTCGCAGCAATTAATCTTCAAATCCACTACAAGCGAAGGACTAGGTAGATCCATATTCTTGAATGTCCTCTGTAATTTCCAATTGAAAAGATAAGGATTGTAAATTATGAAATTCGGTTATGTTGGTTATGAGTCCTTAAATTTTCGTTATATGAAATCTTTGTTCTGTAATAGCTATCTTCAGCCTATAGATTTCTTGTTTCCTTTATTTTCTACCCATATGTTATTTTATATTTTGATTCAAGCTTGAAAATAAATGGATTTTTACTTCAATCTGTCCTTTGATATTTCCTAGCCATCTTCTTTATAAATTTTGGTTGCCGAAGACCTTTATTTTTATTTTTTGTTCTGGTTATGGCATTTCACTATTTTTTTTGTTGTGCATCTTCTTCTAATGAATGTATATATATATATATATATAAATTTTTCTTATGATTCTAGTCTCCAAATATTTCCTATAATGGTGTATCGTTTCTTGTGGCAGACTTGTTCTTTTTGGAGGAGATGGTGGTAGCGATGCCTGTGGAATTTTATTCTTCCCCTTATCCCTCTATGCATACCCTCCCCTTACTCTCGCCTTATTTCCTTGTTTGGTGGCACAATAGCTACCAAGTTTTTGTGTGCATCCATCTCTTGTGTTGAGTAGCAACAACCTGGAGACTGTTGAGCACAACCATAAGGGGTTGCGCCCTTATGTGGTTGCCACCGTAGGTTTGTTTTTTTGTCAGAGTCTTATATATATTGTGTGTGTGTGTGTGTGGCTTTTCATCTTGAAAAATCTCTATGTTATTCTTTTTCATTGTATTTTATGTAGTAAACTATTAAATAAAGTTTATAAATATATATGTATATATAGGTATATATACGTCAATTTGGTGTGCTTAGATATTTAATTAATTATGTGTTTTAGGTTGCTACAATTGTTTCAACATTAATTTTAATTTAATAATTCTTTTATGTCAGTATATATACATATATACATGTGTATATATATATATATATTTATTTATATTTGAATATATATATATATAAATATACATGTGTGTCTAGCTATATTAAGAAATAAATTCAATGTGGTAGTGCAAATGTAATATTATATTCTGGAAAAAATTTATGCACAAAATGATTCTTGACTAGGTTCATATTATAGTGTTATTTTATTAAATATGCTTTTTTTGAAATGGCATTTGAACAAATTAGATTTTCACAATCTTAGAAAAATTAGATTTGTAGAATAATTTATTTAGAAAAAGAAACAAAACCAGAGAATTGATATTGTTTGAAATTAAAATACAATCTTTGATTTATAATTGTAATCTATAGTTTTATTTTAAATTTTTTAATTCTGAAGTTTATTTTGTGTTTAAATAAACAATAGAAACTTTAGTTGCCTTTATTTAATTTGATTTTTTTTTGGAAACAATCAATTAAACTTAGAATTCCTAGTTTGGTAAAATTAATTAGCTGAAATATTTAATGTTAGGTAATTTATTGTTATCATATATTAAATTTGAAATATTTAATTGAATATTTTCGTAGATCAAAATTTAAAGATTTAATGTTAGGTAATAGATTATTTCCATGGATTTAATTACAGATATTTTATGAACTTTATGATTTAGAATAGATTTTAAATGATGAAAATTTTTGATTGATAAGTGATATGTGCAATTTAAGTTAAATTATATTTACCTTAAAAAGGTGGCTTTAATTAGTAGTATGTTTTACTTTGGTTCTTGGGTGGATAAGTGTTATCTCCATAGGCTACGAAAATGGTGTGTATGTATGTTTATGATTGCATCTTCTTTTTTTATCTTGTTACCATGTGAGAAATTATGTGGGTGGTACCTCTTAGTGTTATAGGTTTTTGGATGCCTTGTGTAGTCATGAGATGGTCATGCCTCATGTGCCTTGTTGTGAAATAAGGTACTTTATCATTTGTGCATTGAGGTACACCCATTGCTTGTCTTTAGTTTTGGGGTAACCTTAGGGGAGAGTGGCTCTTCTTGGGGCAAGTATACAAGTGGTAACCCTTGAAAGAGTTTCCTTAAATAAGTGATAACCTAATTAATGTATGTAGTGGGTTGGGTTAGTTAGCACATAACAACATAAAAACATGCACCTCACCCCTACCTTTAGTGCTTTCAATGGCTAAGGATGGGTGGGTAGACTTGGTTGGTAAGGTCACTAGCTTGTCTCCATGATAAGTAAGTGGCTCTACATGAGTCACCCTATGCAGCGACACCCTGAGATAGGATGTGTGGTAACCATTGATGGAGGCAGCTCCTAATGATAGGTATTCTGGAAAATCCATGTAAGGCCATGCGATGACACTCTCCCACTATGTCATTTGTCTTCCCTTATCTTTGGTGCCCCTGGAGTTTTTTATTATTGATGTTGTTCATGTTGTTATGTGGTCTTGAGTCATGTGATGTTACTCCTTTGTGTTTGACTTTGTGGATGAGGGCTTTTTCTTATCAACTCCTTGCACAGGGGTGTTCCTTCGGGTTCACAAGGTTGGGTGGAAACGTGCAATGCACCCATTGGGTCCCCGAGTGGTGATCGTAGCATGGCTATAGTTGTAGTGATCTTTGAACTCGCACGAAGAATATTGTACCTTTAAAGAATTCAACTCTTCATTACTGTACTCTTTGTATTATGTTGTACTCTTCCCAATGTTATAAGGGAAGCAACTTTGTAAAGTAAATTTGGTTTCACGTTGTGTTGTATCTGTGGAAATATGTTCCACAAATGTATCTTTGAACTCAAAAGCTGAATGTAATAATATGTTATTTATTCTTCTATTATCTAACTTGTTCATGTTGAATGAATGTCATATTTATATTATGTTTTATTCATGCTTCTTGCATTTGTTTAGTTTGGTATCGTTATAGTTTTAGTTAGTTTGGGTTCATTCAAGTAGCGCACCATTATACTCCATGGGACTAGGTTAATGTCATATGTTATATTTCTGTTGTTTAAATGGTTAAATATAATTGTTGTTTTAAAAAAAAAAATTTTTTTTTTTTTTTATAGTTGTGTCCTATGGGGTTTGTGTGGCAGGACGTTACATAGTTAAAAATTTTAGTGTCATGGTTGTGGTGAATGACAGTTAGTTGTGGTTCATAGTGTATCTTTCTTGGTTGTGACTAAACTTTGACCAAATTTGAGGTTATTTTGTGCAGTTTGATTTTGGAAAACACAACAAACAATCTGAAAAAACTTGTTTTGGTCTGATGTAAGTGTGAAAAATGTTTAAATGTGTAAGAAGACACATGTAGACAATTCACAGCCTAGGCTAGAAAAGATACTACTTGTTGAGTCCCTACTTGGATTTCTCCAAACACCTAAACAAAGTAGACAGCTACAGATCTTGGTGAAACTAGCTCCCCCTTACACGGCATGGGCACACCAAAATATCTAACCCCCTAAGATTTGAAAACCTTGAGGGATTTCATATCTCTACAATGAATGGTTGAATGTAAGGAAGCTTTAGAATGACCATTCCTGCACAAGCATGTAAAAGGGTTTCTGGCCTCTAAATCAAGTGGTTCTTAATCTGTGTTTTAGGGTAATATTGGTGGCTATACATGATGAAAGATTAGCTCTATAAAGAGGCCTCCTAGTCCCTTAGTTAAAAATGATTTTGATGTATCTCACATATATGAGGGTGAAACTCGTCTATATAGGATATTTGTACCAGGTGATTGAAGACTTTCAAAACAATCATGAATATTCATATAGTGAACGAAAACAAAGTACCACTTGGGTCATTCCCCCTTTCAAGGAAGGCCCTCTAAAGGTAAAAAAAAAGCAAGACAAGTATTTTGTTTTTTATCTCCAATATTGCACGAAGCGTGGGGAGAGATCATACACAACATCCTTTTCTCACACTCACATGATGCTAATTTTAAATCCAAAACCAAATGTGTGGGTGATTATACAAATCCAAAGTGATTATTTTGATTCTCAAGATCATCAAATGGTGCAAGGGAAGATCATACACACCTAAATGAAAAATACAAACCACAAGACAATGAAGACACTTGTTCTTTTTAACCCTCAAAAGAAATATGTTTAAAAGAGACTTGATGCAAGGTTAATTTTAGACCAATGAATGAATGAAAAGAAGACAAGATAGATAGATTAGAAATATCAAGTGAAATTACTCCTTCCCACCTATGCCAGACATTGGAAATCAGATGTTAGTAAGAAAAAACCTTAAAGCTATGGTATGAAAGAGATCTAAACTAAAAAAATAACTGAAACCCTAAATTTTAAAGTAACAGTAAATTGTTTCATAGAAATAACAACTATAGCTCACAATCAGAACTAATTGCAGTTCAAGAGTAGTGATTGTGTCATTCAGGATCTTGATTGCGTCTTAGGAAATCAATTACGGTGAATCCCCTAGAAGTTGTGGAGAATGATAGTTGGTTGCATCATAGTAACCTAAACCTATAAAATAACAATAAATATGACCAAATCTAGACAACTAATGACTAGTATGATATGAAACTAGGGCTAATCTAAAAAAACTAGAAACCCGATAACCGAAATTTGCCAAAAAAAACCAAGAATTTAGAAAAGGTTGAAATTTTCCCTAATCTGAAGTAATTATGTCATTTGATGTCATAATTTTTGGTACCATGTAAAACTTGATTGCACCATTTCAGCTAGCGATTACATTGATTCGTACCTATGACCTACAAAACCAAAATTTCAATACAAATTCTACAAGTTTTTCCTTTCACATCAGGTTCACCAATGTAATCAAGGCTAAAATTATCAAGGTTAGGAAATACAACATAAATAAAACCCTAATAAACAATGAAGAAAAAATAAGGATAAACATAAAACATGGAACAATATTACCAAAGAGTCTTCATACCACCTTTCATTCACCTTCATTGCACTTCTCCATTTTTCTTGATATTAATAATTGCCCTCAAATTTTTTAATATGCAAATAGGCCTAATGGCAATAAAAAATAAAAATATTGAAGATTCTAATTGACTATGGATGCACTTGACTTGATGTTGATAGACTTTATAGAAAGATATCATACAAGACCGCATGAGCTTGTGTAGGTAGCTTGTAGATTTCTTGTAGAGATATATCTCAAAATGGAAATGACAAAGTCTTTTATAGGAAATATAATTTTGAATAAAGGGCTAAGATTGAATGTCAATAATCAATGGTCAATAATGAAAGATTTCATATGGAATAGGGTTAGGGAAAATGATAAGGATTAACAGTCAAGATTAAATTATAAATAATTTAATCAAGGGTAGACGCTAATTGAGACATGGATAGATAAGGATCGACATAGATAAAGAGGTGAGAGGAAATTAAATAATAAAAATTATTTAATTTAGGTGGTGAATGAATAATTAAATAATTAAAAATAATTATTTAATTATAGAAGAATGTGACAAAGGGGACCTTTTGAATTAAGTAATGATTTAATTAAAAATTCAAGAGAGTGGACCAAATTAAATAAATAAAATTTATTTAACTTATGATAGAAGAGGGTAATGAATAATTAAATAATTTAAAATAATTATTTAATTATAGCGGAAAGTAGTATAAAAATTAAATAAATAAAAATTTATTTAATTTTAGGAAGAAAGGACTTAATTAGTGATATAATTAAATAAATAGGATTTATTCAATTAATAAAGTAAGAATAAAGATAGAAATTAATTAATTAAATAATTAAAATTATTTAATTAATAGAAGACTTGTGACTTTAGAAAATAATTAAATAATTAAAAAATATTTAATTATCAAAGACAAAAGGGGAAACGATGGAGAATTTAGAAGTCACTGGCCTAGGACTATTTTTAGTTTCTACAATATTCTTATGTGTTCTTCTTATCATCCTTCAATTGGTTACATTTGATTAACTACTATTGGAAGTGAATAATTTGTTTAAGTATTGATTCGCCCCCCTAGTAATTTTGTGTGTCCGATAATTGGTATCAGGGCCAAGTTCTTTGTTACAACCTAATAGTTGATATATATATTAGAGTGAAACACATGGGAACTGGTGTACTTCCTAATGATAAGAATCCTCTAGAAAATGACAAATATAAAGACATGGTAGTCCTTAATGAAGAAGATTATGAGGTTGATTTTGAAGAACTTATTTTTGCACTAAAAGATCTAGATGCAACAAAGAAAGAAAATTTAGAATTCAAGATCAAAATCAAAGAATCAAAAGAAGAAAACATCAATTTGAAAGTTCAAGTTGAAGAAGGTAAGAGGGTTGCATATTGTCTGAATACTAAGCTCAATGAAAAATTAGTTGAAAGCTCTAATCTTGAAGAAGAAATTGTCTCCCTAAGGAAAGTATTTGAGAAACAAAAGGACCAAATAGACAAAGGCCTAGAACTTAAGAAAAACAACAATATTCTTGATGAGATAATTAGTTGTCATAGATCTCTAAAAACTAAGGGTGGTCTTGGATTTGAAAAAGGTCATAACTCAAGAATAAATATCTTGAAGGTATGTTTGAAAAAGAGATCTATGTTGAATATTCTAAGAAGACTAAACATGAGAAGTGGGAATTGGATGATGAACTCTTAAATTTTAGTGATCACAATAAGGGCTTCAAGGGATCTCCTCCTAAATATGATTCTACTCCCATGTTATCTCAATCATTTCATGGTTACTGTTACTCTTGCAATTAGTTTTTTCATAAGGCTATTAATTGTAGACCTAAAGAAAGAAGAAATGATTACATGATTAAGAACTTATTTTTGCCTCCAAGACATAATGCTATGATCTCCCTTTCCTTTTATGGTTACTATTCTATATGAAATAATTTTGGTCATAGGGTTGTTGATTATAGAATTAAATTAAGGAGAAAATATTTGGCTCTAGAATATTATATTATATGCTACAAATGCAACAACTTTGGGTATAAAGAAATATCTTGCAAAATCAATTCCATGAAACCTCTTAAGTAGTACATGAAGATGGAGGATGCCTTCAATAGGGAGAAGAAGGAAAATAAAAGTTTTGCAGAAAGAAACAAGGGAAAGATAATGAGATGAAGGATGGTATTATGCTTGCACATTGTGCACAAGACTTCATGATAGATTTAGATAGAACATTGGCTCAGGGGGACCTACCATACGCAAAATATTTCAGCTCCCTAGAAAGGATAAAATGTTGAATATTATCGAATGCAAGTTGATTTGTAATTTTTTTTCTGAAGAATATGATTGCTAAGCAAGTCAGAATTTGTAGCTCAAAAATTTGGAATGAATGGTTGAATCATAAAGGATTGCTCAATGGGTTTAGATCTTTGTGAATCTAGAAATATATCTAGCAATTGATGTGCCTAACTAGAAAATGAGTAATAAAT
Organism: Sequoiadendron giganteum; assembly: GCA_007115665.2. Lineage (NCBI taxonomy): Eukaryota > Viridiplantae > Streptophyta > Pinopsida > Cupressales > Cupressaceae > Sequoiadendron > Sequoiadendron giganteum. Next base: position 71,598,821 of record CM021102.1, read on the forward strand.
GCATAATTTCAAGTTAATTGATGACTACATAAACCTTTTCATTTTGTAATGTTATAAAATTACACCCTAGGGGAAATTTAAAATTTGTATATTTGGCCCTGCATTTATTGCACCTAGTTGCATTTATGACAAGAACCTTATGGGTTGGATTTTTTTATTTCAATGCAAAAAGAACCAATGATGAAGCAACATCATTCTATCTCCTAATTTCCCAAAAAATGATGAGTTGGATTCCTGTGCGGCACGTGGGCATCCATGCAGCATGTTAGCATCCTCCCACTTTTTTTTGTTTGAGATATGAAATCTTAGAATCTTGACTCATGACACATGTCCCTGCAGTCAATTTTTTTAGTGTAACAGATCCTCCCACCTCTTAAAGCAATAAAAATTCTCTTTGCTCTCATTTTGGGGGTTCTCTCACATTCTGACACTTGAATCTTTCGATCTCACCCTATGCTCTACTTCTTTCTCTCTCGATCTTGCTTCTATAGTGAAGCTTTGTTGGACTAAGATCCCTCCAATAGCCAAAGCTCTCTTGCACACCTTCAATGGTTCATATATGCAATCAAGAGGGGTTCATGGACCATTGGTAATTATCTCTTGCTTATTGTCTATTTGTAAATAAATACTTTATTCATTTGATATCTTGTGATATGGGTTCGCCTCCGTGAGAAGGGTTCTATTTTATCACTTTGTACTTGTTTACTTTATCAACTTTTTCTATAATTTGGTATTATGTGGAGATGGGAACACAAAAATAGGGTGTTGAATATGGTAAGCCCTAGAAAAATTCCAAAATTTTCCCTCATTCATCTTGTCTGTAAGTTGTTTGAGTGAATTTTTAAGAAAAAAACTCAAATGCAGGACCTGTTGTAAGTTTCTCCTTCATTCTCCTTTGCTCATTTTATCTTTTATTACTCTTCTTTATTGAAAAAACCTCAAATCTAAACTTGTTAGTAGAATAGTTGTATTTTTGTTTTGTGGTTTAGCTCTATGTTTGTATAGGATGCTAGCATGTCACTCGGACTCTAGCGGGACATGCTACCATCCTGAATTCACATTATTTTCCTTTTCCTAAGAGTTATTCCCCCTATAACAAAGATTTACTGGTTTTTCTCTCTCGTTCTCTGAAGTAGTTTGTCTCTAGTATATTTTTGATAGTCTATCCTTTGTAGTTTCTTCATTTGATCCCCTAATTTGATTTAGCTAAGATTATGGTAGTTTAGGGTAATTCACTCCCTAGGATTCTCTTAAGAATGAAGAGACTCCTGAGAAGTGAATCCCCCTTCTATAAACATTGAGTTCTAATTCATTTGATTAAAAAGTATTGACAAAATTCAAAAGAAAAAAGAAAAGGAGTCAAAACCTAGTTCAGTGTTATTGTGTAGAAATCAATTTGTATGGAGGCTTTACAATTAAGAAACATAATTGGAGCTAGAGTGAAGATGGCTACTCCCAAGTTTGTTGCTATTTTTGATAAGCCAAGGACAAAAAACAAGAAATATCTACTCAAAGCAATGGAGGTGGATAAGGATGGTTCTTGCAGGTGTGGTGTATACAAAACATGTGATAATATACATTCGAAGAGGATGTTAGGATCTCAAAGAGGAATGGTGTATTTGAGGAGCATAGACCCAATCCAAGTGCCAATGCAGGTGGTGCACCCTTTGGATAGTGACTTCAGGTGTGAGGTAGGGAAAGAAAGGGCCAAACTATGAAATTCATAGTGGTACAGAATGTTGGGCATGCTGTCTTGGACACATGTCATGGTGAGAACCTCGTTAAGGGTCCATGGGGATCCATTGAGAAACCTGCTACATATGGTGATGCTATCCAGGTTTGAGTCTAGGTGTGATACTCAAGCCAAGTACATAGCTTGGCCAAATGACACAAGGTTTAGGTGCAACTATGTGGTGAAGTGTAGCAGAGCATAGGAACATAGTGGTGCACTAAGTCATGGGGAGAGCATGGTGTAAAGCTCTTATGGAATGAAGAAGGTTTGTACCTCTATGGGGGTGAATGGATACTCAATCGAGTGTTGGGAACTTGAGTCAGTTACGTTAGGAATCTGCATGGACAAATGTGAGACACTACGCTAAGTTGGAGTTGGTGGTTCCCCTTTTGGATCTATTTGGTGTAGTGTTGGACATAGTTGGAATTGGGTTCTTTCTCAAAGTTATTTTTTCATCCTACCACATTCAAGGAATTAGACTAACAGCTTATATAGGGGAGTATGTGCATTCAAAGGGTGAATGGAATTGTGTACCAAGGGTGCATCATGGATCCATGTGAGCAGAAGGAACCAATAAAATAGTAACCTAGAATCCTTCTCTCCAAGGGAAAATAAGAGTGGCCCTAACACCTAGTCACACTAAGGTGGAAGTGTTCTACATGGTCTTTTGGGGTGAGGGAGAGTCTCACTTTTCCTTCGCCATTTGTAGGGGTCTTTGTTGCTAACCCAAATCCCCAAACCCTTTGAAACTTTAATTAGCAAGTATGACATGGGATAGATCTAAGGTGGGATGTTGAGGGACCTACATGTTGGAACCCATCCATGGGGTGAGGTAAGACATGGGACTAGTTCCAGCCTAGCAAAGAAGAGTAACCAAGAATTCAACATGGGTCAAGTCCAAGACAACTTATTGAGGGGGCCCAAGTGCTAGACTCATCTTGATGGTGAGGAACTAGCAATGCCATGGGGTGAACCATGATAGTTTAAATCACAGGGTAAGCCTCAAACTAGATTTCAGTTGCAGTAGTGTCAGAACAATACTAGGAGTTAATCAAGGCTAGATTGTATTATTGGTGCAAGTTGAGGAGGTGCATTGGGTGCACCCTCCCCACAAATAGAGTTTTGGTCTATGTGGTGCACAAAACACATAGGTTCCATTGAGAACTTGAGTGTTGGAATAATCTTGAAGGAGACCTCATCCTCTTTGAGAGGATCAACTGAGGTTGAGCTCAAGGGTCAGACTCATTGAGATGGTGTCTAGCATGAACCAAGAGTAGTGTCGATGGAGTTACTAGGAAACCTCCAAAAGGGGTGTAATAACAAAAGACTTTTTGGAACTTAGATTGCTATTCAAGGTGCAATAAGGTCTTAGTGTGGTTTCAACAAGTGGTTAAGATGGTATGAGTCTTTAGGTGGAGCTAAGAGCCACTCTTGTGGTAGATTTTTTATAGGAGAATCTAGTGTACCCAAAACTAGGGGAAACTTGAAGAGGAACTGAAGAATATTGAGTTGGTGTCTAGGGAGATTGAGGGGCAGTATTTGGAATGGTACATCATTATATAGGAAGGTTGAGTTCTTTTGGGTGTAATGGTGTAGGGAAGTCATTGGAAAAGGTGTGTAAGTTCTTAGGCAAAATGCAAGTGTAGAATCATTAGGTAGGATGGAAAGTGGATCTTTGGTGCAATGGTGTTTGAAAGATGGGGGAAAGACTCAAAAATTTTGGGTTGAGTCTCAAGTGTAAGAATGGACTTGAGGTGAAAGGAAAATACACAGTGCAGAAATGCTTTCCTAATGCTAAAACCACATAGGAGAAGTGCAAAGACCAATTTTAAAACATTTAAACACTTATGATGAACACATACAAGAAAACAAGAGTAATAGAAAATAACAATCACAGAGATAACACCAAAATCACATGGGAAAACCCTTACAGGAAAAAACCCACTAGACCAAGAGCAATCACTTTGTATTACAGTAAAAGGTTTACATACAAAGTTATTAGACCACTCTCTCCGATAATCAACTCATAGCAACAAACTTTAGTTCATTCAAATACTCTCACTGTTACAATGCATTTTATGCATACAATGAATAATTCTCACATATACCATCACCTTAGTGACCTATACTTATTTTTCCAACCAACCAATTGAGTTCCATTATTATGCACCTTCCTTCTGACAGATGAATCCGATCACTTCTGACCAATTCACCCTACAATCACACATCAGGTCGTCTAGGCATTAATTCTCTTTGCCATAATTAGATCATGTCACCTATAGAATTAAGCCTTGTAGTTAATACTTTCACTGCTTCAAACATCAGCCAATCATCCATTGATTACATGCCACATATCACCTCTCTATTCGTTCACCACTTCAGTCAAGTCAGACCAGTCAACACAAATGTTGAACACCTCTTACCATGCTACCTTGTCAAGCCAAAGAGACTACCATGGTATGGTTGTGTCACCATGTCACCGCATCACCTATCCAAGGTTGAAAGACCTTCACAGTATGGCGGTGCCACCATGTAACTATTGGTCTCTCCTAACACCCTCATGGTACTGAGGTAGCGGATTTTCTACCAGCCCATCTCCCATGACCACCTCATTGTCGAGCCTTGTGAAGCCTTATGTGGTATGGTAGTAACCACCTATGTCATCCAACGATCTCACCACACTACCACGCCTTGACTGCCAGACCTCTGTGGTAAGGAGGTAAGTACCATCTCTAACCGTCAAGGCTTACCACACCACCACAACATGAACAAAATTCTATTGTGGTGTGGTGGTAAGTGATCTTCCTTGACTATTTTTATTCACCATGGCCATCGTGCCTCCTTCAAGCAACCTCCACAGTAGGGACGTAAATGATCAAACCAATCGAGTAGTCAACCAGCTACCACCAACTCAAGTCAAAGACCCCTTGGTATGGTAGTAACACCTCCCAACCATGGACAAAGCAATAGAGGCCCGCGGTATGGCAGTAAACCATGCTAATGCGCCTCTAGGAAGAACTCCTAGTGGTAGAGAGGTAAAGTCCAAAAAAGGCTACAAAATGCCAAAGTATTTACCAAAGGTTCAAGCTAGAATTTGAGGCACCTGTTCCCAACATGAGGGAATTGGAACTATATTTGGGAGTTTTCAAGGAGTGTACCATGGTGTAGGTCAGTTTGGAGTTCAAGGTGAGTGAGTTTAATAATTTTCGTACGGGGTAAATAAGAGATGAAGAACTTGATGTAATCACCAAGCACGTAGTAGAGTGCAACATAGTTCAATGGAGTGGAAATGAAATCATTCTTGGAGCATGAGTGGAATAAGCACTATAGTGAACCTCATGAGTGCATTATTTTACATTGCACTTGTAAGAAGTTGACTTCCTATGAGAGGACTCATTGGTTTGAGAATAAGGCATATTCTGAGTACAGAAAGGGCTTGTATGCATCAGGAGTTCAAGTAGTGTATGTCAGTTTTGTATGAGGTAGAACTCTTTTGAATAAATGTTGATGTCGATCCATGCACCAGGTCAGGCCCCATGACATCCGATAGGTGTGGTATATAAAAAACATATGAGAATCTACATTCACACCACCATCAATGAAATTGATCATATGAATTTTGAAGATTTGCATCAAACCTTACTGCATGATATCAGATACAAACTGTAAGTGTGAATAAGTAAACAAGATAAATACACTTCTTAATGAAACATTGTATCAAAGATCAAGCTAATAATCTACTAAAATCATCTCATTGTCTCCTATCTTTATAGATTTATTAAGCTATTGTGCTCTCAGATCTAAATAACACTATAACTATTAAAATGACAATCTAAAGAATGAAATGATGTTGATGCAATGATATGAAGCTAATATGATAAAATCAAGATGATAAAAGAAACTAGTATGGCATGGATTGACATCAAAACTGGCGATTAAAGCTACAGAAGGCAGCCATGATATAAAAACTAGAATTTTGGATGCTTGGATGCTTGATGCTTGAATGCTTGATGCTTGATGCTTGAATTCCTACAGAGTAAGAGTGGATAAATAAGATCATCTGGATCTTGATTCTTGGTTGAATGAAGCTTTATTTATATATTTTTTGGCTGTCCAAATGCACAGGGATGGTAAAGAGAGGCTTGGATTCAATCTGGAGGATTGAATGGTGAGAGATGGAGGAGATTGGGAAGATTTTGGGGATTGTCTCTACCCATTAAAACACCAGGCAAGAGAAGAGGAAGGACTGATGGAAGAGGATTGAGACATAAATTTGCAATTTATCTCCAAATCTTCCTGTGAAGTTTCAATCAATTAATTTTGACATGATTTTGACATAAATTAGACATAGGATATCTAATTTCATTTTGAGCAAATACAGAGGAATATTCCTTATGCCTTATTTTAAATATTTTTTATTTATTTAAATTAGCAAAAGGGAGATAAATAAATTAATAGAACAAACTATAGAAGTTATTTATTAAATTAAAGAGAAGAATATGGCAATTAATCAATAAAGTGTATGACCTTTATTTAATTAATTTATGATTGATGTGATAGAATAAAATAGGAAAATGATAATTAAATCAAACAAAATATTTAATTTTTTTTATTTAATTAAGATGAGATAATAGAAGAAACAGAAGAATTTAAATGTGGCATGAATGTGAACTACATAAATAAATATTTCTATTTATTCAACAGTAGAAGAAATTAGGATAATTAATCAAATACTTTGTATTTAATTAATCAGATTCTCTAAATCATTTTTAGGTGTATACATTTTCCCCTCTTTGAAGTGATGTGTTTACGCATTGCTTTGAAGAAAATTTTGATGCTACTGTCAGTATCGATGAAAAAAAACCAGTATGCCCTAGATATTTATTTTTTAGATGATTGTTGATAATATTCCCCCTCAGGAGATAAATTAATGATTTGATGATTTTTAGAATTTTTAGAATTTTCATGGTGATTTTCCAATCGTTTGATGATGATTTGATGAAAAAAATACTTTATCACCCAACAATGATGAAGAAAATATAGCTCATGGATGAATTTCAATTAATTCCATAAATAAAATTAATTAAATAAAAGAAAAACCCACAAAAATCCCTTTTCAAAAATCTATATAAAGTCCAAAAGGTCATTTTCATATTCATTTGCACTTTTTGACTTTCAACACCTAGTGATAGAGATTTTTGAGCCAGTTGGAGAAAGATGCCTATCCCCTACCACACTCACCATTTTGAGTGTGTACAGCATCACCAGTGGTCGTCCGTCTACAAACCTCCGGTATCTACCCATTATCCACCTCATACCTTGTATTTTTTTTATTTTCGTGCACATTTTATGCTTTAGCATTTTTCTTTTAGTTTAGCGCATCAATGTCAAATTGTAGAACTTTTGTAGGATGTTTTAGCGCTTTGAGAAAGTAGCACTTTCATTATTTTCTCTATCACTTTCATTAGATATTTTAGCACTTTCATGATTTAGCGCTTAGGTTGTCCATTTTAGCACTTTGATGTCGAATCTTAGCACCTAGAATGTTCTAGCGCTTTGATGGAATAAATTGGCGCATCAATGGTCTGTTATAGCACTTCTAGTAAAGTAGCACTTTGATGGATTAATTTAGTGCATTGAAATACTAAAATAGCGCTTTGAGAAAAGTAGCGCTTCGATGGACTTTTTTAGCACATCGAAGTGCCGAAATAGCGCTTCTAGAAAAGTAGTGCTTTGGATGCCTATTTTAGTGCATCGAAGTGCTGAGATAGTGCTTCTAGTAAAATAGTTATTTGGATGCCTATTTTAGCGCATCCATGTGCTGAAATAGCACTTTTGATAAAGTAGCAGCTTGGATGCCTATTTAGCACATCTGAATGATAACGTAGCACTTTTGATTTTTAGCACTTTGGATGCCTGTTTTAGCACATCCATGTCAGATTTGCAAATTTTGACATAGTTGACTTTGATTTGGCCAATTTTTATCATGTCCATTCTTTGGTTTGGTATGATTTGATTATCCAAATTCTTAATGACTAATTTTGATGATTAATAAGACTTACTCTCATGATAGGCGAGAATAATCCTATTTGTGATGATCCTCATGATAGGCAAGGAATGATTCATATTTGATAAACCTCATGATAGGTGAGATTAGATAATTTTTATGATGAACCTCATGATAGGTGAGGTTTGTTGATGTTTTTTCATGAATTTTGATCAAAAAATTCATACCAAAGTTTTTTTGCATCTGATAGTAGAATGAATTTTGATTTTTCACATAGTGCACTGATTTTAAACTTTTTCATGATGATAAGAGGATCTGGCTAATCTCCAGATGCGAGAAAGGTTTTCGTGGACCACATATTTGATTCCTCATTTGACTCTCGATGAGATTTAGGTTGTAGGTTAATGTGGTCTTCCGAGTCTCCTTGATATGCCCCAAATTAGGATTAATAGGCATCTCCTTACTACTTTGGTCGAGCAGTTGCACAGTGACCATAATACCTTCCATTTACCCACTGATGAGATGATAGCCACACCCAAGGATGTGTGGTGGATACTACGGATTTTGTTCATGGGAGAGATCGTTGTTTATGATTCACATGAGCCTGGTGGGAGAGATTCTCTCCATAGAGTTTTTCAGGATTAGTACATTCCAGGACCGAGTGTGCAATGGTGGACGATAGCTGAAACTTCTGCTTCACTACCAGCAGTATTAGCTAGATTCATTGGAGGTTTTCTTTTTGGCGATCGCAAGTCAAAGTGATTCTTTGTGGGTTGGGGTCGTATCCTTGAGAGTATGGTCATGCATGGGACAATATATGCATGGGAATGTGTAGGCTATCCCACCTCTATCATGATTTACATTCAGTGGTGTATTTGGGAACACATAGCCTATTAGCAGGGATGACCCTATTACAAGTTTGGGCATGAGAGCATTTTTCTATTTCTCGACCATTTCTAGTTCTTGATAGAATGGTAGGCAGACCTTATGTTTTTTGGTACAGAGGTAGACTTACCTAGGTTCGGATGGGTAAGTTAGAGCATTGGAGATGAGTTTTGGATGACATGGAGAGTGTCATCTGGCAGACTTATCTGGACTATGAGAAAGTGGGATGAGGATGATACAGTGCTCGGGTACCTATGTCATTCCATGTACTTTATTAGGATGACCCCTTTTGCTTTGGAGAGATTTCTATTGCGGCAGGTGTATAGGTAGTATGGTATAGTATAGTGTATGCCTTAGGGGGTAGCCCATTATGTCGGGTACCAGAGTGATGTAGTAGATTGGGAGCCATGCCTGTCATATGAGACATTAGTAGAGGGGTTCAAGACTCTACATCCATCAGCCTGGGATATGTGCAGAGATATTATAGAGGCACTCGTGACAGAGGAGTATGTCACATTTTTGGCATTTCATCCACATCCTCGAATTATGATGCTTGATGAGCTAGCACCTTTACCTATGGAGGAGGATGTTGCTAAGGGTGAGGAGGATAGCAGTGGGGATGATACTCAGTCAAGTAGTAGCACTGAGAGCAGTAGTGGGGATAGTAGCAGTGATGACGATGATGGTGGTGGTGTAGGTGGCAGAGGGGTTGGGCTGGTTAGTTTTAGTCCATCATCAATCAGGTCTTGCAAGAGGTGAGCAGTGATAGTGCCTTCAGTTGATCATCAGAGGCAGATTTATATTTTACAAACACAGGTATAGACCCTGCAGGGATTATTGGTGGAGGCACAGGGTTTTCTTGTATAGACACAAAATCAGGAACATACTCATGCACAAGCATTAGCACAGGTATATCAATAGTTGGAAACTATTCAGACTCAAGTTGATACCTTGACAGTTGAGCGAGACAATGCTAGACAGATTGCTAAGAGGGCAAAGGAGACTACCGAGACTCTATAGAGAGTAGTCGATGTTACCTCTATTTCAAATTACATGAGGGAGGTTCTATGGGTTGGCCAAGAGGTAGATTTCTACAGGGGTAGGTATCACGATGCAGTGCCTGTTGATCATAGAGTTAGCTATACCCCATCAAGATCTAGTCAGACACATACATGAACAATCAGTGAGGGTGTGACATAGCCTCCATGGAGAGATCATCGAGATCTTGGTTCTTCCAGGGGTGGTAGTAGTATTGGTCCTGTTATGCCTGCTAATTCTCGTAGTAGCAGATGTTAGACACCATTTTGTGATTCCAAAACATTCTTTCGAGATATGATGTACACTTTGAGTTAGCTCATTTTTGAAAATTTATCTTTTCTTATTTCAGACTTCATTGTATAGTTGGCATTGATGATATATATGATATGCATTTTATTTCTATTGATTTATGATGGTTTATGATTCTATGATGGATGCATTTATTATGTGATGATTCTATGATTTAATTCTTATGTATGGATATATGATGTATGGATGTTCTAAATGATGGTCTATGATGTATCGATGTAGATAATAATAACATGACTTGTATTTATTTTAATGTGATAAAATCTATGGATGGTGATTTTATTTTATGTGATGATGATAAAATAATGATGTTGTGATGAATGATAATGGATTGATGGTGTAAATTTTGTGATATAATTCATGTTGGAAAAATGATGTATGGGTTTAAAAATTGATCATATGCATATGATAATAATGTAATGAATGATATGATGTAATGAGATATGATGTATTTATTTAAATGATATGATGGGAAAATATGGTGCGATAAATGTTTATCTATTTGATGTTGAATGCATTAATGATGAGATGATACTTCTATATCTTTTTGATGATATTTGGTTTAATCTCCAGTATACTCAATCATATTTATAGAAAAGATATTCATTATTGGAATCCTTTATGCAACAATCACTCTTTAGATGTTGAATTTATTATGAATCCAATCTAATTTTATCATACAACTATATGTAAAAAATTGTCATTTTAACAGTACTTTTGTGCTTGGTATCATCATAGAGCCTTTTTTAGGATTTTCAAAGTGAGTATAAGCATTAATGGTATATGTTAGACCAATGATGACCTGAGTACTACTTTCATGATTTTCGATATTGCAAGTGAACACAAGCATCTAGGTATAATTGAACCGAGATGACCTGAGTATTCATTGTGTAAACAGGCATAGATTAATCATTTCAATGTGTGAATTTTGAATTTCATCGGTGTTACATTTTCATAGCACATCCCCCAACAATTCATACATTCATATGATTAACTTATAAACAATAGATAATAAAAATATTCATTCTTCTGCCTTTTTTCTCTAGTTCATTTACATCATCGATTTACTCCAAAGAAATGATAATATCAATCAAAAATAGAACTTATCCACTTTAACTTAGAGTGTTTCAATCATTATTCAAGTTAGATCATCCATCCTGATTTTTTGATGTTTTTGTGATTTTTCGAGATTATGACCAAAGACATAACCTCTGAAGTTTTCTTAGGGGTCTCGGGGGCTGATCAAATATTAGCCTTGCCTATGTTACACATGTAGAGACCACGTAGTTTGACCGACACAAACTCATGATTTTGGTTTTTATTTTCTACACTGACTTTTTGACTTGTTTTTGGATTTTCTGATATGATACAGATGTTTGATGACTTTCCGATGGTGATTGATGTTGCACTTTGATCATTGTTTTCATTGTAATTTTCATACCATTGTTTTCCCATTTGGTGAGATCGATGTTTTTGTTTCCTCCAGTGATATCCACATGTTTCCCCCAACCTAGAGTGAGAGATGACCATGCCAAATGATTTGATAATGGAAGTAATGATGGCAAGACTAATGATATGATATGAAATGGTAATGTTTCAAGACTAATGATCCTAATATGTATCAAAATAGATGAGAAAGCTAATTTAGAATCACATACGATGCCTGTTTCCAAGTTTTCACCATATGTTTTGATTCCACACTTTGTTTTGTCTATTTTTTGTATTTTTTTGTAATTTTTGTTGCCAAGATGCCTGTTTTCCAGGTTTTCATCAAGGAAATCACTTTTGAGAAGTATGACCCATGCACTAGGAATTCAAGTATAGAATTTTTTGAGATGGATATTGTTGATAGGTTCATCAAAATAATCACCTTCTGACGTTGATAGTTCATAGGCCCCTAATTCATATACTGATATGATGACAAAAGGACCTAGCCAGTTAGGCTCAAATTTCCCTTTCTTTTCCATGTCTTGTTGATTACTCAGGTTTTCTTTTAGAACCAAATCACCAACCTGAAAAATCCTAGGTTTTACCCTATGATTATAAGTCCTTCATATTCTTTGTTGACATGCCATGAGATGGTTGACAACTTGTTTATGATGCTCATCCAACAATTCCATTTCTTGAAGTTTGGATACCCTATAGTCCTCATCCAAAATGATTCCTCTAAGTGATACACAGAGTGATGGAATCTCTACTTCAATAGGTAGTATGGCGTTTGGTCCATATACCAAGCCCTATGGTGTAGCTCTTGTTGGTGTTCTGATACTAGTTCTATAAGCCCATAGTGTAGGATTGAGCTGAACATGCCAAGCATGCCCAATATCATTAATCATCTTCTTGAGGATTTTAAGAATTATTTTGTTAGAGGCCTCTACTTGGCCATTTCCTTGAGGATAGTATGGTGTTGAGAAACGATGTTGGATATGAAACTTCTCACACAACTCTTGAACATCCTTGTTTTTGAAAGGAGGTCCATTATCAGTGACAATAGATTAAGGGATGACATACCGACATATTATGTAGTTCAAGATGAATGATGATATCTTCTTCCTTTTGATGGTGAAAATGACACAAACAACATTAAAACATAAGATTTCTACTCTATTTCAACTTAAAAAGAAAGACAACATATAGTAGCCTAATTCCCAAGGTCCTGGTAGTTGGTTCTCAACTGTCTGGTGTCACTCAATCAGTTCATACAACTGTAATGTTCAAGGGGCCTGTGTTGGTAACAAAGAATGCAAGCAATGACTCATTTTACTGAACTGCTTTTAGTAAATCAAGGGGGTTTCAAACAAAAGAAAAAAGATAGATCAAACGGTAAACCATTAAACATGAAAAAAACTCATCTAACATTAGGAAATATATCTTCAACAATGAATATTTTCCAACAGATCAAGAAAACCAAAGCATGATACAATTTATAGAATAATCTATACCATTGTATGTATCTAAGGTACTTATTTTAATTCACCTATCACAACTATTTCAAAGATTCCAAAAAGAACATATATTCATTTGTTGCCAAGATCATAGATCAACAGACTTCAATAAATTTAATTCAATGATAATCTAACAAGATAATCCTTGAATCTAGTTTCTTCTAAGGATTTTCATCACAAAATAAACTCTTATGCTTTAGCACAATCACTGGCATATAGATAGATTATAACTTATCAGCCTTATCAAGTAAAACAACTCAGTTCTAACACCATATTGCGAAAACCTGTAATTTTATTTTACTGCCAAAATCAAGTAGCAATGTATCTTTCTAATCATTATGCAAAATTCTATATCCTAATATCAGGTACACCAATTCTATTCTATATTAGCTAGAACTTACAATATCATACCCAAAGGGTATTTATAGATATACAAAATTCGAACTCCACTTCTATTTTAAGTCATCCACCCTTTTAGGGTTTTACAATTATCCTTGGAAACTCAGTTAATTTGCAAGAAAAGGGAATAGAAAGTAAGAAATTCATGCGCTCCAAAACTATCAGTGTTGCATGCAACATGCAAAGAGGAAGAAATCCATGCATGCAAGAGAGTTATGCATGTGAAGTTGGTTTTGCAATAAACTTGTCATAACTTGTGAAGACTTGTTGTAATACATCTAATTCTGGCCCATCAACCCAACTATCTTCAAACTTAATTCGCTCCAATTCTGCTGCAGCAAACTCTCTCATATCCTTCATCTTTGTCAACTCTCTTTTAGCAACCTTTATCTCTTCCTTGACATCCATCAGTCGATCTATCATCAGATCTTCACCATCATCCCCTTTCTGCATGAGTCCTTTAAACCTTTCATCCCATTTCTCTTTTATCTAGCTCAAAGGAAGGCCTTCCTTTGTTAGTATATTAACATCTACTATGATAGCGATGACCGCCTCCAATTCTTCAAATTGTTCAGTTAGATTATTAACCACATCTTGGACCTCATTTCTATGCTTGCACAAGAAATCTATTTTGAATCAGAGTATACGAGAGGTCTTTCCCTTAAAATATTTATTATCCTCCTCGAGTATTGACTGTTGAAGAAGAGTAGTCAAAGGTAATGCACCAACCTTCTTTAATTTCTGACTATACTCTTTATATTCCTCTTTCTACTTGTCCAATGCCTCAATATATTGATGCATTTCCCTTATCAATTCTTCTGTCACTTTGTAAACCTCAAAAACCTTCGACCAAAAATTCACCTCCTTCTTGATTAATCTTGTCAACCCACCTATCTAACATCTCTGCTTTGCCCTTTACTTGAACTAAATCATCTACCTCCTTTTGCTTAACAAAATTGGAGTCTCAATAGCCGCTACATGTCATCTTGAAGAAGAGACACTTTTCAAAAAGGAATGCAATTGATCTAGCTAAGCCCTAAGCTCATCTTTCTTCCACTTATCCTTTGACATCCTTGACTTGATTGTCGAAGCTACCACATTAGTTACATTCATTTGTTGATTCTTGGTATGCCTTCCCAAGTTGACAGTACTCAATTGATAATTTGTTAACTGCATGTCTCCTACCTCCTTTTCTATAATTGGTATGGCACACTCAACAACAATTTCTCCCTTGTCTATGAGCCTCGTGGAGTGTAGGATCTTGGCCTTCTTTTTAGGCCTTTATTGTTCAATCTCCTTCATCATATCCTCCCAATTGAGAGGTTGTGAAGGTGTGACTATTCTTTTCTGTAGGTCCAATTTTAACCAAGTGGGAGCACTTGGAGCAGTAGTCATCATAGTGGAAGAAGAAGCAATAGTAGTAGTAGGGAGTGGTTGCACATTTACCTAGGGTTGAGAATCAACCCTTGGTTCCTCTTGTTGTTCTTGCACCACATGCATCTGTACAAGCTTTTCAGCCTCTTCCTTATCTTATTGTTCTTGTATCTTCTTACCTTCTTCTTCTTTCTTCAACCTCTCTTCCTCCAATCGTTCTCTTTCTAGTTTTTCTTTATCCAATCTTTCCTTTTCTAATCTCTCCTTCTCTATTCTTTCCTTTTCTAGTTTTTCCTTATCTAGATATTCTTTTTACAATTTCTCTTTCTCTAATCTCTTGGTCTGTAAAGCTCTAAACTTTTCTTCCTTTTCCTCTTATTCTTGCTACTTTCTAACTAGCTCTTCAGTGACCTTTTCGTTCCTCAATCACTCTGCTTCTTCTTCCTTTTGGTGAGCTTCCTCAACAAGTTTCCACTTGGCAACTAGGACTTATTTCTCCATCTGGTGTCTTGCTTTCTCTTCCTCAAGGTCATGAATCTTTTGTATGAATTTCAACTTATCATTTTCATCCTTAACCTTGAGTTCATGCTCCTGTTGCCTTTGTTGCCTCTCTACTTCAGCAGCTCTTGATTTAGCTTCAATTTGTTGTTGTTGTAGTATGGTATCAGCTTGTGTCTTGGCATCCATTAAATTTTTCTTTTCTATTTCTTTAGCTTTTGCATCAGCATCCTTTCTTACTTCCTCAAACAATGCCCATTGCTCCTCTTGTGTCATTACCTGTTCAGCATCCTCCTCTAGAGGCATATTCTCTTACACATCCTTCTCTAACATAGTCTCATCCGAGTCTGTCCCAACATCATGAATCTCTACCCCTTTTCCCTTCATGGTGTCAGCTATGTCATAAAGACTTTCCTTGAGCATCTCTCTGCTTTGCTTCTTTGCAAGCGAGACTTGACTAGAAGATTCACCTAATGTAGGTGTTGAAACAACTAATCCCATTTGAGCATCTCCTTCTAGTGTTTTTGCTTCATCAACTACTGCTTCAAGCTCTATTTCTTCAATATCTAAAGGAAGGAACTCCAAAGGCTCTTTGGGAGGTGTCTTTCTTTTGAGCATCTTATACCCTTTCCCTTTTTTAGGAGCTAGTCCTTGAGGATCTTTGGTTCTTAAAACCAACCATTGAACACTTCTATCCAAGATTGCTCTTCATGTCTACTTAATATCAATAGTTTCCTCACTATCCTAGTCAATTAGATCCAAACTTTTAGTTCCAATGTTCAAAGCTTCATAAGATGGATCCAATACAATTCCATCATCCACCAAGGTGTCAGGAATATCATTCTTGACTCTAAACTCTGACACGAGTGAGACAGGTAACCTCTCATAATTCTTCTTTCTCAAATCATATTAATCATGTCTGTCACTCCAAAAATCTTCTAATACATTGAAAAACTTGTCAAACATAGAAGGCAACAAGGCATTCATCTTACCCTTAGGGTCAAAGTGCTTCTGAGCTGTGTATAAACCTAACTTTAACTATATCAGCTCAGTACAAACCACCTTTACTCCTACCAAATGCTGACAACTATACTCACCCAGCTTCATGGGGAACTTGTGACATCTTTTCTTATTTTTTAATCCAAACTGAGAATTAACTCCAAGATCCTGATATATAAATTCCATCAATACTATCTTGTTATTGCAACACCTTGGCAGCAAATGTGGATGGTCTTCAAAACCAGCTAGCTTGAAATATGTAAATCTAGGGTATTGAATATACCAACATCCCCATTCAGCAATGAATGCCATGGCTTCT
Source organism: Sequoiadendron giganteum (assembly GCA_007115665.2). Taxonomy (NCBI): domain Eukaryota; kingdom Viridiplantae; phylum Streptophyta; class Pinopsida; order Cupressales; family Cupressaceae; genus Sequoiadendron; species Sequoiadendron giganteum. The sequence continues at coordinate 71,615,326 of CM021102.1, forward strand.
TGACTCAGCCTATACCCTGCATCTCCATTGAGTTGTTTACTAACCACATATATGAATGCATCATTAATCCTTCTGTATTGAGTCTCAGCAGCTTTTAGGAACAACTAGCTATAATGCTCCCATACCTTCTTCTGTCCATCTAATACTCCCATTATCCCCACTTTGTTCAAACCTGGGAAGATACCCAACCTTGCTACTGCATACACAATGTAAGAAGTCATGAAAAATCATTTAGTCTCCCTAATGCTGGTATGTTGACCATGAATAGCATCTGATACAATCATTGGCCAATCAAACTGATCGGTGCCATTTAAAATTATCTGGATGAAGGGAAACATCCACTCCTTGAAATGAAAGGCATCTCTCTTCCTAAAATTCCTTGATAGCATCATTATTAAATCTGACATCTCCTTATATAAATCTACCCTCTTTGGTTGGTTTGCAAGCTTGGTTAGAGACTTCTTCTCTATCTTCAACCATTTTTTATTCAAGTGGGACTTATTGGATTCCTTATATTGGTTGTAATTTTCTAAGGCCTCTGCCTCATCCATCTGCACCAAGTTCTTGGTATCCAGGACACTAAATATATTTTGAAACACTTGAGGAGTGAGATCAATGATTACATTATCTTGAGAATCCATGCATTGTCGGGTAGTAGGATTGTAAGCACTTGTTACTGTTAAGATCAACTCTAGGCTTTAGATTGATAGAGGAAACAGTGTGATATGAGCCAAACCAGAATCAACAATTCTCTTAGTTATCAAGGTCAAATCCTCATTGAATGTATCAGCATATGCCTCCTCAAATTTGTACTGGCCCAAATTTCTATCAGTGAGGTTAGACCAATCTGATTCTACTTTGCTCACTGTGACAACAAGACTCCTGTGATTGTACCCTAAAGTATAAGGTAACTATTCTGGCTTTATCTTCTTGGGCTTCATTGTTGCCTTTGATGTTCCTACAGGCCAGTTCCTTTGAGAGGCTTCTCTTCATGTTCCTAACATCCTCTTTAGCTTTCCTACAACAAAACCTCTACTTAGATCCTCTGGATAAACATTTGAAATATGTCTTAAACCATACCTTTTATACACACATCAGAGGTGGAACCAGGCATACAACATCCTAAATAATCTTCCTTTAAAACGCTATCAATTTCGAAGTCGGAACTAGAATGGTAATCTTTCTAACAAGACGCGGACTCAGAATTGGAAGTGGAATAGTAATCAAAACTAGAATCGGAATGGAAACTGATTCAGTTTCCTTCAGATTTTTCTATTTTCATCTTTGGTTTCAGTTCCACCTCCACCTCCACCAAGGTTAACATTTTTATGAAGAAAAACTTCTCACTACAAGCGGATTCGGAGACAAGATGAAAAATGGAATTGACACCAAACATTAAACACATCCAAAACTCTAAATCAATTCTGATCCCGCTTTCGGCTATGTTGATCATGATGTCATCAATAATTTGATCAATTTAAGGTGTAACTCCATAATTAAAGACCAAGCTCATATTAAATGAAATGAGGCTAAAAATATATCACGAAAAGACTATGCCCATATGACCATGGGAACGACTGTATTTTAGGGCATCATATTTAATCATTTTCAACGTAATCACAGAAATGCATAAAACCCTAACTAAGAAAATGCAATATAAAACTAGGGCACATATTTAACCCCTCTATTTTAACCAAGATCAAATGCACAAAAGATTCTAAGTAAAAAATACTATTTTACTTCAACCCTAACTCACTATAAAATAGGAATTTAAACTACATTACTAACAAACCCTAATTAAATCAAAAATCAGCATGATGCAATCATGACAAGAACATGAAAGTGGTCATGCCCTAACCCACTATAAAACCAGAAATGCAAGCATAAAATCCAAAATTAAGAACAACAAACAAACAAAGAAAAAAAACAAACCAACCTACTAAAACAATGAACTCACCCAAAGATCTAAATCAAACAACAAGAACAAAGAATATGAATGTAAAATAAAGAGAAAAATGAGAATAGGAACCCTACATCAAATGAAAAACCTAGCAAACCTTCCGAAGAAATTAGCAAGGAATGATTTCCTCCTCCTTCAATCGATTCACTTAGATGAACTCCACAGTTGCTCTATTTCGCTCTTTGATTCTTTAACAATGATAATAATAAAATGTTTAATCCCTAATAAAGGTAAAAATCACAGTTTCAACCTACATATGGCAGCTATCATTAACGCATTAAATGCAATTAAGCAGAGTCAGAACTGGAGAAGAACAAACACTTAACTATAGTGCATCTTTAGTAAAAAGTCAATGACCAAAAAATGGCGTGGGCGGAATTGGAATGGAAACTGATTCAGAAACTTTAAGAATTTGCCAACTTCATTACCATTCCAGGTCTGGGTCTGCCAACAAAGCACAAAATGGAAACAAACACAAAAAGTAAAATAAAAAAGATTGACATAATAAAACATAACACGAGGACTTAGTCTAAAACCAAAGTTGAAAAAGAGGAAGCGGAGACAGGATGGATTTTGATTTTGCAATTTTTCAAAAAACTTCAACTTAACGTCCACTCTAGCTCCAACTCCAATAAATTCAAAACCAAAAGGCTAGAAAAGATAGACTATTGGGATGGGGATTGAAACAATTTTTGAAAGAAGTTTCAGAACCTGATTTGGTTTTGGCATCGATTCTGACAAACTAAACCAAATAAAAACAAAGTGATTGAAACAAATAGACTCCAAAATTGTTTGAAAACAAAAAACGATAAAAAATAAAAAAGGGGGACCCATTTTGACCAAGGAAAAAGATGGGGTGGTTATGCAAGGCATAACACTTCCCCATGATCGTTGTAAGAGGCACTACTTCTATCCATTTTGTGAAGTATTTTGTAGCTGTTATTATGAACTTGTGTCCATTGGATGAAGAGGGATTTATCTTCCCTACCAAATCTAGGCCCCATTGACAAAAGGGCCATGTTGATGTGAATGGATGTAGTTCTTGTGCTGGTGCATGAATCTGAAACTTTTGACATTTCTTTACAAATTGATAAGATTCTTCCTCAATGCATGGCCAATAATATCCTAAATGGAGGAGTTTCTTCGCTAGAGCTATTCCGCTCGAATGAGTGCCACAAATACCTTCATGAACCTCACGAAAGGTCATCTCAGATTTGTCATGTTCTAAACATTGAAGTAAGGTACCATCAAGACCTCGATGATAAAGGATGTTAGTGATTAAAATATGTCAGGCAGATTGGGAGATAAAATTACGTTTTTGGTTCCTGGAAAGATTGGGAGGAAGGATATTGTCTTTCAGGTAAGCATAGGTTTTTTCATAGATGGCATACGGTATTGGATTTTGAATTATTGTAAGAAGGAAATGGTACTTTCTCTACCATAAACTCATAACAACCCCATTTCTTTGGCAATTGTAAGAGTGAAGCAATTGTGGCCATAGCATCCGCAAATTTGTTCTCCGCCCTTGGAAGTTGATCAAATTTTATATTGACAAAAAACTATTTTAAATCATCTATTTGTTGTTTGTAGGGCATCAACTTTTAATATATTGTCTGATACTCATCATTTACTTGATACACGACTAGTTGAGAGTCCCCATATAGTTGTAGATTTGTGATCTTCCATTCAGTTGCTATCTTGACCCCAATGATTAATGCTTCATATTCTGCCTCATTATTTGTGCATTGAAATATAAATATATATGATTTCAGAATGGTGTGTCCTTGGGGAGTGATGAACAAAATCCCTGCTCTAGATCCTTGTTGTTTGTTTGATTCATCAAAATATAATATCTATTGTTGTGGCGTAACTGTCAGAATGTCTGCATCTGGAAACTCCGTTATCATAGGGTGATCATCTGGTAAACGAGCCTCAACCAATTGTTCGGTGATTTCTTGACCCTTGATGGATTTTCTCTCCACATATTGAATATCAAACTCAATTAAGAGCATGACCCACTTTTCTAGTCTACCTATTAAGGAAGCCTTACTGAGTAAATATTTTAAGGGGTCGATCTTTTCTATTAGCCTGATTGTATGAGCCATCATATAATGTCTCAGTTGTTGAGTAGCAAACACCATTGCTAAGCATGATTTCTCTATGAAAGTGTACTTTATTTCATAGCCATTTAATGTTTTGTTGATATAGTAGATGGTGTGTTCCTTTCCTTCATAATTCTCTTGTGCTAATAATGCTCCTAAATAAATATGTTGTTGCAATGTACAATATTAGAGGTCGTCCTTCTGTTGATGGCATGAGAATAGGCAGAGACATTAGATACTTTTTTATTTGATTGAATGTTGTCTCACACCCATTATCCCATTTAGAAACAAAAAATTTATGCAACAGATAATTGAATGGATGAATTTTGTCTGCCAGTTGGGAGACTAATCTCCTGATTGATTGGAGCCTTCCCTATAGTGATTTGAGTTGACTAATATTTCTGGGAGGCGGCATCTCCATTATTTCCTTGACTTTTTTTGGATCCACTTCAATGCCCTTTTCTGAGACAATGTTACCCAATAGTTTCGCTAATCTTACCCCAAAGACACACTTCTTGGGGTTTAGGTTGACATTGAATTTCTCTAGCCATGTGAAGAATTTTCTTAGGATATGCAGATGTCCTTCCCTTGTACAATATTTTTCCATAATATCAACCACGTAATCCTCCATGAAGGTGTGCATCATATCATGAAAGATTGTTGTCATTGCTCTTTGATAGGTGGCTCCTGCATTTTTTACACCAAATGGCATGACAATCTAGCAGAAGGTTCCCCATGGACATGTAAACACAGTAATATCCTAATCTTTTGGAGCTATTTTAATTTGATTATATCCAGAGAAACCATCCATGATTGACAACATGGCATGCCCTGTTGTTAAGTCCACAATGATGTCTATATTTGGCAATGGGAAATCATCCTTTGGGCATGCTTTATTCAAGTCCATGAAATCCATAAATATCCTAATGCTATTGTCCAGCCTTGAAATAGGTACAATGTTTGATATCCACTCGATGTAGTCAATAGACCTTATGAATCCAACTTCCAACAATTTCTCTAATTCAGCCTTTCCTATTAATGCGATATGAGGAAGCATTTTTTTCAATTTTTGCTTCACAAGCTCGATTCCTATAGGAAAATACAAATGATGCATGAGCAGATTTGGATCCAAGCCTCGCATATTGGAATATGACCAGGTAAAGTTGGTGCTTCTTTCCTTAAAGAAATTGATGAATTTTGGTCTCTCTTTATCTGTCATGGATTCTGCCAAATGTACGATTTTTTATTTTTCTTCAGTGTGGATGTTTATAGACTATGATGGTTCTACCAGAAATGATGAGTGTTCATGATAATGTTTCAAAAGAGTGTCAAATGTCCCATATTTTAGTGCCTTGGAGAGGTTTTCACCATTAGATGCGTTCTTTATTTTTTTTTTTCCATATCTAATGCTGCCAAAGAATGGTTTTCACCATTAGATCTATTATCCCTATTTTTACTTTTTCAACTAGAAGATTTGACACCCTCCTTCTGAGCCGCATTGTTATGAGTATTATGGATATAACTCATACCAAGTTCTTCATGACATAGAAAATCTACGATGGCATCATCATTTACAAATACGGGTATAATCAGAGGTTCAATAGGTTCCCAGTCAATAGGTTTAGGATGGATTAATGGCATGAAGTCATCAAATTGATTTAGGTTGATGGAGGTAAGGGTTAGGACATCAATTTCATCATAGTTATTATTTGGGATATCAAGATCAATGATGGTACCTTCTTCAAGATCATCTAGTTCACTTGATGTATGTTCATCCCCACTTGAGTCATCGATATTTAGTGATCCTAATAGGAATGGTCTAGACCCAGAGCTTTGTCCCTCCTCATGCAAGGGTGCATATTATTGTATTACATCAATTTGAATATCGATGTAAGATATATCAAAACATAGATCCCACTCATATTCATTTGAATCCATTTCAAGGCTATCTCTAACTTGAAGGATTCTTTCTACAACCTTCCTTATCATCTCATTTTTTTGTTCTCCAGAGTATCCCAGTCTCATCTTCTCTTTTGAATGGAGAGTGAGGGGCTGAATAGGTTCAAATTTTGCCTTCCTTTTTTCGATAGGTCCTTTTCCCTCATAACCTATTTTTTCTAGGATAGATTTCCCTTTCTCATATTTGTCTATATTGATATTGACATTCTAAATACTAATATTTAATGTTGATGGTTCCTCATCTTTGTATAACCAATCAAGGATTGCTTTGTTGTCTGATTCATCCTCTATGCTGCTGAATTTTACAAAACTTTCTTCCAGAACTATGACAGGTAGTGATGTTTGATGTTTGATCATGGATGGTTGGCCATATGAATTTGAATATGGCATTAACTATGAAATATTAAGTGATTTCTCCATAGAATATTGCCCCATTCCGTTGTCTGTTAGTTGGACCTTCTCTTGAAATTTTTATGATAAATAATTTTGGGAATCTGGATTGTCTATTAATTGAGTGTCAACAAGACTTGTATCTTTTTCTTTATCCTTCTTCTCTACCCACTTGGTGGTGATATTCTGACGTTTTTCCTCATTTGATGATGTTGAAATAGATTCTCCTCGATTGTGAGGCACAAAGATATCTTGAGAGTTTCTAAGTGTGTCACAATGCTGAGGCTGATTATAATCAATAGATACAGTCACCTCCTTTCCATTTACTAGGAAATTTAAGCATTGGTGATATGTGGAAGGTACTGCCTACATTTCGTGGATCCAGGGGCATCCTAAGAGTATGCTATAAGTTAACTCTTTTTCCAGTACTTGGCATGCTATGTGTTTCATCATTGGTCCCACTTGAATGGGTAACACAATTAGTCCCTTTGAAGATCTCTCTTCCTCATCATATGCTTTTATAGTCATTTTCCTTTAGGTATCATTAGTGTCATCGGAATACCCTAGTGCATGAATTAACTTTAGAGTGCAAATGTTCAAACCAGATCCCCCATATATTAAGACTCTCTTGACACAATGATTATGGATCAAGACTTCGATATGGAGTGCAGTGTTATGGGGATAATTGAGTGATACATCATCCTGTTCAGAGAATGATAGATAGTGCAGTGTAGTCAGATGCCTCACCATAGCTTGGAATTGGAAAACATCTATATTTTTTAGTACCGTAGTGGCAACTAGTTCTTATTATAGAACCTCCTTATGTGATGGAGATAGTTTGAGTAGTTCTCGTATAGATATATGTGCTGGAATATTTTGAAGCTAATCGACAATGTTATAATTAGATGGACGGGGAGATGCATTTTTAGACCCAACTCCCTTTAACACAACCTTGGACTACCCCCTTGTCATTACATTTTTTGGTTGATAGTCTTGTCGTTCTCTAATTTTTATAATGTTTATTTGATTTTTAGGGACTTGTATGCTTGGGAGAAAATCCAAAGGGGTAATGTTGTCATTTTTGTGTTCATCCATGTTTTGACCAATGGTATGATCACTCTCTACTTCAGTAAAACAAAGGATCATTTTATCGTAGATATGATTGATATTTTTACCTTTTTTGTTTGTATAAGATGATGCTCCTTTCTCATAGTTTAGTAAAGGGTCCTTGAAGGCTGAATGTTCATTATTATTTTGGCCCCCCTCTATATATACCTTATTATTGTCTATCATATCTTGAACTACGTGTTTTAACTCCATGCAATCATTAGTTTTGTGGCCTTTATTTTTGTGGAAGTTGCAACAATTTGCATCATTCCACCATTTTTCGTTTGACCTTTGGATCCCATAATCTCTCTTCTCGTGTAATGATAAGACCACTAGTCACTAGTTCTTTCGTCATTGATTCCAATATTTGGCCTAAAGGTGTGAACCTATGTTGATTTGATGGTTTTTGGTATGATTGCGGTTTTGTGATTTCATTGTTCTGAATGACATTTGGCTTGACGATTTGATCGTTGTTTTGATTTGTTTTTGAAGTAGAAATTGTCAAGTTGAAAACTAGTTTGGCATTTTGTAAATCACTTGTTGTTTTCTCAGTAGTCGTATTTTGATTCTTTTCGCAAAAATTTGGTTTATCATTGAAATGTTTAATAACCCCTCTTTTTACTAGCGCTTCTTCAATCTTCAGGCCATTTTCTATCACCTTTTCAAACGTAGGAGGACATTGCAATTCAGGTCTGTAGCTCATCTCCTGCATTAAATTATCAATGAACAACTCCATTTTCTCTTCCTTGGGAATGGATTGAGGATATCTAGTGAATAGTCATCACCATATTTGTAGAAAGGACAAGAATGTCTCCCCTTTGTTTTGTTTCAGGTTATACAAATCCTTTATTGTGACATCGTTTTCGATGTTAAAAGAATACTGAGAGATGAACCTGTTGACAAGTTCCTCAAAAGTCTTTATTCTTGGTTGTAGTTTTGAAAACCATTCCATACATGAACCTCCCAAGCTTCTTAAGAATAATCTCATTAGGTAAGTTTCCACTTGGGAAAAATCTAGGCTCATGGTTCTGAATTCATGGATATGATCGATCGGATTTGTTCTTCCATTGTATTTTTCATACTTGGGGAATTCATAGAGTCGAGGAAAAGGTATCATATCAATTGTTGAGTCGAAAGGATAAGGACAAATGTCCTATATTGCATACCTTTTGTTGTTCCCTTTTGTCATGTCTTGTATTTGTTGTTGTGATATTTTAATTTGGGATGTTAAGGCAACAACCAGATCTATAACTTGTGTGGGTTGTGGTATTTTGGTTTTGCTTATTCCAAGTGCTTCTCTTAGGTAATTTAAGTCAAAGTCTTAGGGAAGCTTAGCACCTGATTCAGCCAACATTAAGAGGTATTTCTCCATGTCTTGTTCTAATATATTTTTGATGAATTAATGGAATTTGGGATCCTATTGGGTTGTTTGTATGTCCTCTGGAGTTATTTCATTTTTGTCACCTTGATGTGGACTATTCCATGGATTTTCTTCTGCCATTATATTTGATGTTTCAAGTTCCTTTTCTAAGAGCTTCTATTTTTGTAACCTGGTAAAGATTGGCATACAAGTGTTTTTTTCTTTCTTCCAAAATTTGATCTTCTATGTTGGAAAATGTCAAGTGAATTTTTAACAAAGTTGAATAAGATGATATATCTTATTGATAAGACTAGGTTAAAAATACGATTACTATGCTTCGTTTCATTATGATAGGATGATAATACCCTGATGATGAAACTTTAGTATAATAATCAATATTGTGTTTTGATTTGACACTGTATGATTTGCAAGATCTATGTTTTTGTTGAAAAGATTGGAAACTTGTATGAACTTATCTGATTTTTGTTTCTAGACAATGATTTTGATGAAAAGGTACTTCTATTTTGATAAAAATTTGTGTGTAAATGACAGAAAAAATGACTGATATGATTTGGAAATCTTTGTTTTGAAATCACTAAAACAAAGTTCAGATGTGCTAAAACATGTGATGGAAGCGCTATTTCTCCAAAGCATTAGAACATAGTTCAAAAGAACTGAAACAGATGATGGAAGCGCTATTTTATGAAAGCACTAAAACAAAGCCCAAAAGCACTAAAAAAGATGATGAAAGCGCTATTTGATGGAAGTGCTAAAACAGTGACTGAAAGTGCTAAAACAGTGCTTGGAAGCACTATTTTATGAAACTGCTAAAATAGAGTCTTGAAGTGCTAAAACAAATTTGTAGAGCATTAAAATAGAGCGTTGATGTTCAAGACTCTTTATTGAAAATTTTGACTTGGCCTTCTAGTGTATTCTATCATGGGTTGTTGGATGTAGGACTAACGTATGCATTGACTATGGTTGTGATATTGTGTGAGGGCTCTCCTTTGGAAGAAAGCTTGTGAATAAAGAGATTCTCTAGCATAATCAAGAGTGTGACCTCTAGCAAAGTCATGATACCTCGTGCAAGAGCACGTAGACAAAATAGGCTCATTTTGTTTTTGGCAATTTTTGCTTTTCTTCAATTAAGGTCATGTGGACCATTGCTCTAGGAGTTAGATGTGGAATAAGGCTAGTCATTAGCTTTCAGTAGTAGTTGGTAGCTATTTGGAATGGTTAAGTTTTGAGGTTTAACACTAAATGCTAGTGGTTAGTTGGCTTTAGGCATTTTACTAAAATGAGCATTTGTAATGACTAACCGGCCTTGGAAAGTTGAAGACTTGAGCCTAACTATTTTGGATGGGGTAGTTAAGGTTAGCCTCGACCATTGTGCAAGGGGGAAAAAGTGGAGAGCATTTTGTATGGTTTGAAAGTTTTAAAACTAATGAAAAAACAGTGAGAAGTGGTTACAAATTCTATGTTTTCTTGGATAATTGGTTGATCAAGAATGATCAAACCTATAGAATGCTTTAGACAGTGATAATTGCTTTGTTTATTTGTTGGTGTGTTAGATTAAAGAGTGTGAGTTCATTTGTAGGTGTTTAGATTATAATTTATTTTGATTTCCTTGTTAATTCTGTGTTGACTAGTAAAGTTAGCCAGTATGGAGTTCTAGACTCTTTTCCCACCATACCCAGTGTATGGTTGCTTGGGAAATGGAGCTAGACTCCCTGTACATAGCTAGGATACATGTAGGGGTGTGTAGGAGTGCAAGAAAGATGGCAAAGAACTGCTCCTAGGTGGGCTTGACAGTGCCCGGCTAGGACAGTCAAGTTTACCAGTGCTAAAAAGCACTTCATTTGCAAGGTTGGCTTCTCCAGGGTAAACCCCATGGTAGAAGGGTGGAGAAAGTTCCCAAAATGGCTAGGACCAAAGAAGGAGGCTTCAAAATTCAAGGAACCAAGACAAAGCTTTGACAGACCTACTGGGTGGACAGGGAATAGAGAAAAACCCTAAAGAATGCAAAAAGAGAAAGAACAGTCCTGTGTTCGGCTAGTCAAGGAGAAAAGGCTTTGAAAGGTTGTGAAGGATGGTATAAGGACTAATAATCCAAGAGAAATATTGAAGGTTCTATGGGAAAGTTAAGAGCAACAGTTAGTTTTCCTCGGCTAGGAGGCCAAAAAGGGGCTCAAGGCTAGTAGCCTTTTCCAAACCCTAACCAAGGGATTCTTGAAAGCGATGGAGGAATGAAGGGGAAAGGAGATCTAAGAGGCATGATAGGATGCCTAGAAGCATGAAAAAAAGAAATACTAACCCTACAAAGACTTAGAGAAGCATGGTGTGAAATTGGCCTTTAGGAAGGATTAAGGGTCAGTGAGGACAGCAAGCAAGTAACAAGAATTGAGTGGTTTTGTTTGACAAAGGTTGGAAGAGGGGATGGCCTAGAACCAGGGGTGTCTATAGATGTGTCAAAGCCTAGAGGTTGGGTGGTGAAAGAAGCCACAACAGGGATTTGCTAAGGTGACACCCGAAGCTTGGAAGTGTGAGGCTTCCAACCAAACCCTGTTTACACCAGATTGGTATCAAAGCAAGTTAAAGATTTGGGAAGAAATATTGTATGTCAGACTTGGAATCAAGTGGTTCCACAATCATGGTGACAAATGCTAAGTTGGCAAAGAAGGTTGAAGACCAAGAAGAAGACAATAGGAGACTTAGGGAAAGATTGGAACAATTGGAGGAAACATTAAGCAATGTCTTGAACAAGGATGAAGAAGACAACAAAAGGGTACCTAATCAAGAAGAGGTTGCAGAGGACCTAACCCTATTCTACAAGAGGAGCCTTTGTTGAAGGCATTGAAAGCTTTGAGCGGGAAGGCACTTGAAGGAATCCCAATGTTTAGTGGAAAGATGGAAGCCGAACTAATCATGGATTGGATAGAAGGCATGGACAATCACTTTGAATGTGATGGAGTCACAGAGGCATAGAAAGTAAAGGTGGCTAAATCCAGACTAAGAGGATCAGCTTTAACATGGTGGAAATTCATCCAAACAGAGAGGGAGAAGGAAGGAAAGACACCCATCTCTACTTGGAAAGGTATGGTTGCAGAAGTGAGAGAAGCCTACATGCTTGATGACTATGAAATTCAATTACACAAGAAGAGACAAAGCCTAAGGAAGAAAGAACTAGATGTAAACATATATACTAAAGAATTCCAAAAGCTTTGTATGAGGTCCAATGTGACAAAGGATGAGAGCCTCAAAGTGGCTAGATATCTTAATGGTTTGAAGTGGAATATCCAAGAGGAGATGGCTCTTTTGAGTCCCAAAACAGTTCATCAATGTTATCAGCTGGCTATTAAGATTGAGGAAAGGAACAAAAGGAAGCAAGATTAGTCTTCTAGGGGTAGAGGCAAAGGCAAGGATCAAAGAGATCAAAGAGGACAGCGTGGACGTTAGTAGGGTAGAGGTAATGATCAAAGAAACCAAGGAGAATCTAAGCTCACTGAACATGGAGGTGAAACATCTTCAAGGGGAGGATTTAACAGAGGAAGAGGACCTTAGGTAGGTTCAAATAGAGGAAGAGGAGCAAGTAGAAGTAACTCTTACTTTGCCACCATGAAGTGTTATCATTGCAATCAAATGGGACATCTAGCTTATAGGTGCCTGGAGAAAGTTTCTTCTTCAAGCAATGAAAACAGATTGGCCTATGCACAAGAGGACACCATGAGTCCTAAGACAACTGAGATCAATCATATTGAGTCTGAAAATGGAGAGATTTTAATGCTTAGAAGAGTGTTGATAAGGGAACCGGTCAAAGAAGAACCTAAGCAAAGAAGAGCTCTATTTAGAGTAAGGTGCAAAATTCTTGGTAAAGTATGCAAGGTCATTGTAGATTCTAGTTCTAAAGACAATATAATATTAGAGGAAGCGGTAACTAAACTGAAATTGCAGAAGGTACCTCATACTAACCCCTACAAGGTCACTTGGCTAAACAAAGGGCAGAGTGTTTTGGTTAATGAGCATGTAACAGTGGATTTTCAATTGGAGGTTATAAAGACAAGTTAGTTTGTGATGTTTTACCCATGGATGCATGCCATCTGCTACTGGGCAGACCATGGCAATATGATAGGAGTGTTGTGTATGATGGTAAAGAGAATACAATTACATTTAAGAAGGATGGAAGAACCTTTAAATTGCAATCACTGTCTGAGGTAGATGAAGGATAGTCCAAGACACCAAGTGTGATTCTTAGTAGTGGAAAAGAGTTCCTCAACACCCTACATGAAGGTGGAGAAGGATATGTTGTGTTGTTGCAGACCAAAGAGGAAGAGAAGAATGAAAAACCAGTCATACCAAAAATAGTCCAAAATTTGCTTGATAAGTACAAAGATATTGTAAGTGATGGTACACCTTCAACCTTACCTCCAAAGAGAGCTATTAGCCATCAAATAGTCTTCATACCTGGAGCATCATTGCCTAACAAAGCATCCTATAAGTTGACACCGGATCAGAACTTGGAAGTAGCTAGACAGGTGCAAGAATTGTTGGATCAACAGTTGATACAAAAGAGCATCAGCCCATGTGCAGTACCAGTAGTTTTGGCAAGCAAGAAGGGAGGAAAATGGAGGTTGTGTACTGACTCTAGAGCAATCAACAGGATCACAATTAGGTACAAGTTCCCAATTCCTAGGATTGAGGATTTAATGGATTGTCTTGGAGGGGCTCAATACTACACAAAGTTGGATCTAAAAAGTGGATACCATCAAATCAGAATTAAGGATGGTGATGAATGGAAGACAACATTCAAGACAACATATGGTTTATATGAATGGAGAGTGATGCCATTTGGCCTTTCCAATGCACCTAGCACATTCATGAGACTAATGAATGAAGTGCTTAAGGATTTCACAAGGATTTTTGTGGTAGTCTATCTTGATGACATACTGATTTTCAATAAGATAGTAGAAGAACATTTGAAGCATGATGAGATGGTTCTTAAAAGCTTGCAAGAAGAGAAGTTGGCAATCAATCCTGAGAAGTGTGAGTTCTTTAAACAAGAACTTGTGTACTTGGGTTTTGTAGTGTCTAAGGGAAAATTGAAAATGGATCCAAGCAAGGTGGAGGCAATCATAAACTGGCCTACACCAACCACAACAATAGAGGTAAGGAGTTTCCATGGATTGGCCCAATTCTATAGGAAATTCATAAGAAATTTTAGTGGTATTTGTGCACTGGTTTTAGAGACAATCAAAGGGGGTGTGAAAACCAAGTTTGTGTGGACACAAGCAGCTGAGAGAGGGTTTGAGAAACTGAAACAAGAAGTAGCAACTCAACCCATACTTTTACTACCTAGCTTTGACAAATTCTTCACTGTTGAGTGTGATGAAAGTGGAGTGGAAGTTGCAGGAGTGCTAAGTCAAGAGGGCAGACCTATAGCCTTCTTTAGTGAGAAGCTTAATGAAGCAAAGAAGAAATACTCAACCTATGACTTGGAACTTTATGCTTTGGTTAAGTCACTTAGGAAATGGAGACATTATCTTCTACCCAAGGAGTTTGTAGTCTTTACAGACAACCAAGCACTTAGCTATATGAATACCCAAGAGAAATTGAGCAATAGGAATTTGAAATGGATGGAATACATCCAAGCTTTCACATTCACTATCAAGCATAACAAGGGGCAAATGAATAAGGTAGCAGATGCATTGAGTGGGAGGTTATTAGCAGTTCAAGAGATACAAGTGAAAAGCATAGGAATTGAAAGCTTTAAAGAACTCTATGGAGAGGATGAAGATTTCCCAAAGGTCTATTGTAATGATCTAAAAAATCCTGCAAGATAAGATTCAAACAATTAGCTGTACCTGCAAGTTAGTTTAATATCAAGCAATGAAACACATAAGAATATAAAAAGGAAAATAAAGTGAAATGGAATGATCTCACCAATCTTCTCTATTCATGATTGCTTCCATTGCACCTTCTCAAGCCTTGCTGCAATGATGGAATGCCCTCAGATTTATTTGTGAGCAAACTTCTCTAATGCCTAGCCTTAACAATGCTTTTGAAGGATTTTAAAATATCAAACTATGCACACTACAAAGCAATTTCTAATATGCAAATAGTAAATAAAGTCTATGATCTCTAGAATGCCTATAATAAAAGTTTATATTAAATGATCATGGATCCAAAAATGAAATCAAGATTGTCATTTTATAGAAAATGCGATCTTGAATGAACGGACAAGATGAGAGATTGAAGAATACCCTAGAATCAAAGGTCAAGATTCAATAAGGCAACCCTAATTAAGGTTAGGGTAAAATACCCATAGGTGTAAATAAGATTTAATTAAATGAATTAAATCCAAACTGAATGTGACAGTGGAGATGAAATTAGTAAGAAATCAAAAGACAAGAAGATGAGATTTTAGAAAATCAATAATTTTGGAAATTACTTGATTTGTAGAGGAATAATTCCATTTTGAATTAATTTAATTCAAAATAGGGATTTTGTGAGATAAGAAGTAATTGATTTTTGGAATTAATTACTAAATGAAGAAACAGTTAACCATGTGAGATATTTTTAAATGATTTGTTTTATTTAAAAATAACAATGTGTCACATGCCACAATTAAATAATTAAAATAATTATTTAATTTAGAAGAAGTAGTTAATCAATTAAATAAATAAATGAATTTATTTAATTAAGAGAGGATTTGGGAAATAGTGACATATTAAATAGATATATTAAAATATATTAATTTAAATATCAGGAGGACATTAATGATGAAGATTAATTAAATAAATTGATGACTTTATTTAATTAAGAGAAGATTTTGATAATTAGTGACATATTAAATTGATATATTAAAATATATTAATTTAATAATCAGGAGGACATTAATGATGAAGATTAATTAAATAAATTGATGACTTTATTTAATTAAGAGAAGATTTTGACAATTAGTGACATATTAAATTAAATAAATAATATTTATTTATTTAATAATCATGAAGAATGAAAGATTCTAAATTGATTAAATAATCATGAATTATTTAATTAATAGTTGAATGTGGGTTAGGGACATAATTCAAATGTTACAATTATGCTAGGATGGGAAGTGGTAAAATAGTGGTCGCAGGTCTAGGTCATTTTTATGTGTCTACATTTGCCCCTCTTTGTCATAATGTAGCCTGTCACATTGTGGCAAAGAAAACAAGTCCAAAATATGCCCCAGCGGAGGTACGGAGTGCCTATGCCCCCTCGGAAAAATTTTCAAATTTTGACTCGGGATCAGAAAAATTTGGAAACTATCCCGAATAGTCAAATTAATGACAAGAAAAGCAATGGCGCGATCCAATCTAGAAATGAAGAAAGTTAGAGTAGCCCAAATGTCGATCAAAAGTGGTCAAATGAGCCTCCAGTACAACTGATTAGGTCAAAACCCTAATTTCCAGCCTATAAATAGGTTGAAAAGGTCAATCCACATGTCATTTTCTCATTTGCATATAGAACAATTCAGAAACCAGAGCTCTAAGAGACGATGGTGATCCCTATCACTACACACTATGGATATCATGTGCGGTCCTTTCGACGACCTGAGGGCGCAGACGCACCTGTAAGTAGCCTCTCCCCCTTGTCGATTTTTAATTTTGATGCATTTATGAGGGTAGAATAGGGGGAAAACAATTGCGGTGTGACGCAAACGTTGTCGTGAAAGCCGCAATCGCCTTCGCATTCGCCGCATTTGACTCTATCCTATGACATAACATTTTATTGAGATTATATATGCGATGGAGTTTTGAGGTGGCCTATATGATGTAATGTGTTATGGTGTTCTCCTATTTTATGCAATGTTTATGTGATGTTGTCATGATATGAGATGTATGGATACTATGTCTATGCTTATGAATGCAATTATGGATGTGGTAATGTATGTATGTATTGTGTAATGGTGCGATGATGTAATTCCTATATGTTGTTGTAAATGTTTAATTTATCATGCTTATATGCTGATGCAAATGATGGTTTTATGAAATGGATGCAAATGATAATGTTTATGCAATGTGGATTGTGGTATCTAATATATGCAAATGTGAATATGAAATGATCATCCATTATGTATGCAACTTTGGTTTTGTATGTCATAGGATATCATCAGAGAACCAGAGAAGTGAAGACGAAGATGGATGTTAGTGCGAAGAAAGATATGCATGTTAGTGCGAAAAATGAAAATCCTTCAAAAGCTTTGCTATAGTGTTGTTCTAGTTGTTGCTCTTTAATCATCATTGGGCGAAAATGTCCTGATGGTCGACAAACACTATGATATGACATAGATCAATAGTGTACAAGGTCGAACCATCATGTAGATCAATGGTCATAGACAAGGATGATCATGACTCATGCAAGGAACACAATTGCCCCTAGTCACTTTATCATGACCAACCACCAGAAAAACCAACCAATCATGAGACGTCACTGCTTCACTAAATCCTGATGATAGGACATCCTTAAAAAACTAGCCACATGATAGTAAAAATAAACATTAAAATCAGCATACTATGTCGTTGCTTCTCTAAATCTTGAAGTCAGGACATTGTGGAGAAACTAATAGCAGAGTGATAAGAAGAAAAGGATAATCATCATGATATGTCGTGGTTCCTAGGACATAAGGAGCTAATATCATCATAATTATCAAAAGACAGAAAAAGTTTGCCAAGTGTTTTAATGTTAGGTGTTGTTTTAAGTGTCGGGCGATATCAAATTCAGGAAGGACACATCCTGAATGACGTTGATACCTAGGAGATCGATTCTCAGATTTAGGAGACTCCATCAAAATGCCAGATGATGACGATGCTTAGGAAGGACACATCCAAAAGCATAAAGAAGTGATGAGAGTTGCTTTACAGAAGGACACATCTGAAGAAGAACCCAAAAATTTTTGTCATGGTAAATTGTTTTGATATGAGCTTGACTACATGTTACTACTGACATGCTGA
Organism: Sequoiadendron giganteum; assembly: GCA_007115665.2. Classification (NCBI taxonomy): domain Eukaryota; kingdom Viridiplantae; phylum Streptophyta; class Pinopsida; order Cupressales; family Cupressaceae; genus Sequoiadendron; species Sequoiadendron giganteum. Next base: position 71,633,194 of record CM021102.1, read on the forward strand.
TTTGACTGAGATTGTTAATAAAATAGGTTGTTGAAAGACTGGTAGTTCAAGTTTTGACATGAGATTTGATTGATTTGAGGATAGTTTGACATGTGTGAATATGTAGTGCCATGAACCCTAATGGACTGACCTAGTGCGGCCTCGGGGGCTCATCGATTGATGGCCTTGCCTACGTCGTGCACTCAGAGACCTCGTAGTTCGACCTGACCAATGAACTTGTCCAAAGGACAATAGTTTGAATCATGATTTATTTTGTGACAAACCTAGAAAGACTGACCTAATGTCTTGGAGATTTAGAGATGAATCTTGCCTACGTAGCAAATGCGCAGAGACAACGTAGTTCGGACATGGATAAAAGATTGAATGACATGATCAATTGAATTGATCGGATTGATAAGATAGACATTTTGACTCTGTTTTTGGGATTTTGACATTGATTTGGATTTTTTGTATTTTCTCAAGACATTTTTCAATTTTTAGGTCTTTTTTCAGGACTTTTTCAGATTTTTAGGATTTTTTTAGGACTTTTTAGAATGTAGGATCATGTGTGGTACCCACTACAATTACACGATAAAGTTCTTGCCCCCAGACAAGTCAGGGAATACCCAAGTTCAAAGATATGGAGATAGGTAGATGCAAGATAAAGGCCAGGATATGCAAGGAATGATGTCAACCAAATGTTAACCATGGTCAGAATTGACAGGACTTAGGACAAATGTCGTGAATGTGTCAGGCCTTTGTGATTATGACAAATGGGTAAAGATTCATTTGAGTGATAGTAGATGGCGAAGCAATGATCGACTACACATGGCATTTGTTTGCCAGGTTTTCACCATGGTACTTATCCAAAGCGCCTGTTTGCCAGGTTTTCACTATTGGATGAATTTATTTCTTTTTACTATTTTTGCCATTTTTTGACTTTTTCGCTATCACCAAGATGCCTATTTGCCAGGTTTTCATCAAGGGACGACTTTTCTGTATTTTTCAAAAAAAAATTATATTTTTTAGGTGTTTAGCTCAGCTTTCTAATACTATGTGTAGAACTTTCTCAGATGTAGACTGTTGATGGGTTTTGTAAGCTGTTCTCCATTAGGTGTGGCCAACTAATAAGCTCCTGAACCAAATGTGGTAGTAATTATGTAAGGACCAAGCCAATTAGCTTCAAACTTGCCTAGCTTTTCATGGTCTACCTGATTTCTGGGGTTCTGCATGAGAACCAAGTCACCGATTTCAAACTTTCTCACCATGACTCTTTTGTTATAACTTCGGCAGAGATGATTTTGATATGCCTGTAGATGACTTAAGGAATTTTGTCATCTTTCTTGTAGCATTTCTAACTCATGGAGATGAGTATATCTGTATTCTTCATCATTAGTCATTCCTTTCAAAGAGACTCGAAGAGAAGGAATTTTGACCTCGATGGGTAAAATAGCCTCAGATCCATAGACCAGGGAAAATGGAGTGGCTCCATTAGGGGTACGGATGCTGGTGCGATAAGCCCATAAAGTAGGATTGAGTTGCAGGTGCCAATCTCGGCTAGTGTTGTTGACCGTCTTCTTCAGGATGTGAAGGATTGTTTTATTAGACGCCTCAGCTTGGCCATTACCTTGTGGGTAGTATGGGGTGGAAAAATGGTGCTAGATGTGGAATCGCTCATAGAGTTCATGAACATCCTAATTTTTGAATGGACTTCTGTTATCTGTGATGATGGATTGTGGGACACCATACCGGCAAATGATGTAATTTAGAATAAACTTGGATATTTGCTTTCCAGTGATATAAGTGAGAGGGACAGCTTCAATCCACTTAGTAAAATACTCAGTGGTGGTGATTATGAATTTATGGCCATTAGCCGAGGATGGATGGATCTTACCCACGAGGTCGTGTCCCCATTGTGCAAAAGGCCATGGAGAATTGATAGGTCTTAATTCTTATGCCGGTGCATCAATCAGGTCACTATGTACTTGGCATTTTCGACATGTTCTAACAAACTGAAGAGCATCCTTTTCCAATGTTGGCCAGTAGTATCCCAATCTGGTGACTTTCCTAGCTAAGGTTGGACCACTCGAATGAGATCCACATATACCCTCATGTACTTCTTGTAAGGTTGTTTGGGCTTCATCAGTATCGAGACAGCGAAGAAGGGTGTTGTTAAAGCCATGACCATATAAGGTGTCACTGATGATGGTATGTCTAGCTGCTTTTCGGATAAAGGATTTTCTTTGGTTGTTAGACAGGTTGGGTGGGAGGGTTTGGGATTTAAGATAGTCGTATATGTCCTGACACCATGGTGAACTAGGACCAACAATCTCACACACCATTTCTGACTCTGGGATATCATATGCCGGCATCAAAAGTTGTTCTACTAAGAATTCATACTGTGACACATTCTTGGGGATGTCTAGGAGAGATCCAATTGTAGCCATTGCATCAGCTGCTTTATTTTGTGTTCGTGGGATTTGTTTAAATGCAATCATTTTGAAATACCCTTGGAAACTATCCACCATTCTTTTATAGGGAAGCAATTTCTCATCCTTTGTTTCATAGTCATCATTCACTTGATTGATGACCAATTAAGAATCTTCGAATACGAGCAATGTCTAAATTTTCCATTTGATTGTGATTTTGAGACCTGTGACCAATGCCTCATATTCTGCAATATTATTTGTAGAAGGGAAAGCAATCCGAAATGATTTAGGAATTGAATCCCCTTGTGGTGTGATAAATAATATGCCAGCTCCTGAGCCATGAACAGTGTGGGATCCATCAAAGTATAATTTCCATGGTAGAGCTGGTTCGGCGTGAAAAATAGACTCATCCGAAAAATTAGTTATCAGAGGATGAGTGGTCAGGATTGGTGCATAAGCCAATTGATCTGCTATGACTTGCCCTTTTATAGCCTTGCACTCCACATACTGTATATTATACTCGCTTAATATCATAACCCATTTTTCCAAATGACCTATTAATGCTGCTCGACTAACGAGATACTTTCATGGGTCAATCTTTGCCAATAAATGTGTTTGATGGCTCAGCATATAGTTTCTAAGTTTCTATGCCGCAAAAACAACTGCAAGGCATGCCCTTTCAATGATTGTGTAATTGAGCTCATATCCAATTAGTGTGTGACTGATGTAGTATATGGCTCTTTCTTTTTCTTCATGGTCATTTTGCGCTAATAATGCCCCCAATTCATTTGTCATTGCTAAAACATATAAGATTAATGGCTTGCCCTCAATAGGCGGCATCAATACTGGTGGTGTTAGTAGATATTCTTTAATTTGGTCAAAGGCTATGTTGCATTTATTTGTCCATACAAAAGGATTACTTTTGCATAGTAGATATTGGAATGGTTGACACTTGTCTGCCAATTGTGCGATGAATCGGTGAATAGACTGTAATCTGCCTTGAAGTGTGTGCAACTCACTGATTCCCTTTCGTGGAGGCATGTTCAGAATTGCTTTTACCTTTTCTGGGTCAACCTCAATGCCTCATCTTGAAACGATGTATCCTAGCAGTTTTCCAGAAGTGACTCCAAAAACACATTTCTTTGGGTTCAATCTAACCTTGTAATCTTCAAGCCGTCTGAAAATTTTGTCTAAGACTTTGAGATGCTCTTTCCTTGTCAAAGATTTTACTAATAGGTCATCCACATAATCTTCCATTAGAGTGTGCATCATGTCATGAAAAATTGTTGTCATAGCCCTTTGGTATGTGGCGCCTGCATTCTTTAGGCCAAAAGGCATGACATTCCAACAGTATGTTCCCCAAGGACAAGTGAATGCTATTTTATGTTGATCTTCTGTTGCAATTCTGATTTGGTTGTAGCCGGAGAAGCCGTCCATGAGAGATAACATCTCATATCCTACCGTGAGGTCAACAATCATTTCTATGTTTGGTAGGGGGAAGTCATCTTTTGGGCAAGCCTTATTCAAATCTCTAAAATCTGTGCAGATACGGATTTGTCCATTCGGCTTGGTAATAGGATGAATGTTTGATATCCAATCTGCATAATCAATTGACCTTATGAATTCAGCATCTAGTAACTTTTTTAATTCTGCCTTGACAAGTAGTGCGATCTGCAGGTGCATCTTTCGCAGCTTTTGTTTGACCGGCTTGATATTTGGGATCAGTGGAAGGTGATGTAGAACCAGTTCCAGATCTAGACCTGTCATATCAGAATATGACCAAGCAAAGTTAACTTTTCTTATGGCGAAGAATTGTTGGAACTCAGGTTTTCCTTCCTTAGTCAGTGATGTAGCAAAGAGAACCATTTTGGGATGCTCTGGTGTGGCTATGTTAACTTCGATGGTGTCTTCAATTAACATTTCCAATTTCTCCTATGTAATGGGAAGAAAGACCACTCCTCCATCCTTAGGTGCCTCAGAGAGGTTTTCACCTTCGGATACGTCCTTTATTTTTACTATTTTGTTATCAGAAGGTGCCTTGCGGTTTTCAGCTAAAGATATTTTTTTTTTGTTTTATCATTTTTACTTTTGCGACTGGAGGATTGTACCATCTCCCTGAAGTAAGCTGCACAATCTAGGTCAATAGCAAATCCTGCCTTATGATCACCCCATGGTATACCTTCTTAGAGCCCCATTAACTCTACTATTGCTTCATCATTCTGAAAGATGTCCAAAGTTGGTGGTTCTTGTTGGTCCCAGTCAATCAATTGTGGATATACTAATGTGATCCCATCATTAGTGTTGGTAAAGGATGGGGAGGATTCAAAAAGTGTGTAAACTGATGTCTCAAGGGTGAAGGCAAAGTTGTCAATTTCTCTTTCTATGTCGGATGCAATGGATGGACCATATTCAGAGTCAGATGAGTCAAATTCAAAGTCATAGTATGGGATAAAACCATCCTGACTAGTGGTTGGCATTTCAGAGGTATGGATAGTGGGCTCAGGTAGGTTAGGCTCATGGGTGATCTCAAGGATGGGGTGGGATGATTCAGGTATTGCCGATGACACCTTGTGTTCTTCTGGGTTCCAAGGAATGCGCACCCATTCTTTATTTTTAGAATGTCGGTCAATAGGGTCAATGTTATATTTCTGGTTGAAGCGTTCTGCGAAGGAAAGTTGGCCAAGTTCTAGGAATAGTTCCTCAATGCCATAGTCACTTATAGTTTTGTCAGATCCCCATTCCCATTCATTTGAGTCGGTTTCGGTAAGGGATTCTTCACATGTCTCAACACTTTATGAAGTCATTACGTCCTCACTTGAAAGTTCATAGATACGTTGGTCATCAGTTCTGAGTTGGTCAAACCCTAGCCCTATGTATCTTGGTCTCGCAGAAACAATGATTGGTTCCCTCCTTCCATTGTTATTCTTTCCCAGACCACTTGTGCCGTCAAAACCTAGGGTTTTTCATATATCATAGCCCTTGCCATAAAGATGTACTAGTAGGGGAGATAACTCTTTTGGGTCTTTGTAGATCCAATCCTCTATGTCGATAATCACTTCATTACCCATATCACCCCACCACGTGAAGACACTTTTCGGAGGAACTTTGAAAGTTGTTTTGGGCTCTATTGCAAAACATGGTCTACCATAGACTTTGGGTGGCTTTGGTATTGTGGTGATGCAGTAAGTCATGTTCAACTTGAATTCTCCACAGCCAAGGTCTTGGATCTGAAGATTTTTACTTGGGATGGAGGCCGAGGAAAATGGTGTGGTAGAATGTGATGGAGTGGATGAATTCATGAGCATCGACGGGTCAATATATTTGGTTGAGGTGGAAGAAAAGGCCTCCCAGTTGATGGGTACTTGGTGTTCATCAGTGGCTCGTAAGTTGGTACAGTATTGAAATGGATCCGAATCTACTAGGATAGTGATCTCAGTACCATCAAAGGGGAATTTCAGGCATTGGTGATATGTGGAAGGAATGGCCTTTAGAGCATGAATCTAGGGGCGACCAAGTAAGATATTATAGTGTATATCATGATCCAGGACTTGGCATGTTGTATCTATGATAACTAGTCCTACCCGGAGTGGGATTGTAATGACACCTTTAGAAGCGCGTTTTTCATCATCGTATGCCTTGATGACGATGCTCTTGCTAGCATCTACACATGCATCAGAGAAACCAAGAGCTTTAACCAATTTCAAAGAGCAGATGTTCAATCCTGCTCCGCCATCTATTAGAACTCATCTAACCTTGTGCTTATGGACAAAAAACTCAATGTGAAGGGCATCATTGTGGGATGGTTTTGGCAAGGAATAGTCACTGTCAGAAAAGGTGATGTGATGGGGTGAATTCAGGTATCCGACCATAGTCTGAAAGTGCTTGACATCAATGTTGGTTGGGACAAACGACTCTTGCAAGACTTTATTGAGGATGGCCTTATGCGTGGGTGAAATACGAAGTAGTTCAAGAATGGATATTTGGGCAGGTGTTTTATTTAACTGCTCAACAATGTTGAACTCTGGTTTTGGGGTGGATTGTCTAGCGGATGGCCCAAGTATGGTGATCCTTGGTTGACGGGGCGAAGGACCCGAGATAGTGATCTTGCCTTTACGTGTAGTCACATTGCATTCTAGAGCTCTTTTGATGTTGATGGTATTAATAGATTCATCTTCATTAGCAGTGCGAAGAATGTTAATAATGGTGCCATCGAGATACTTGTATGGAGGGTGGACAATATTGTAGGCCGGGCGGATGTGGTTGGCTTGATTGTGGGTATTCTTTGTGTCAGAGGAGGAAGCTTTGTTATGATCCTACAGTGAATTTTTGTGAATAGTATGATCTGCATTAGAAGTAAATGACTGCCCACCCAACTGTATAGTGTTGTTTTCAATGAGATCTTGCACCATATTTCGCAATTGGCGACAAGAGGAAGTTTTGTGACCTTTGGTATGGTGGTAATCACAAAATGAATTGTCATCCCACCATGATGGCTTGAACTGACCAGGGTCATATGATTTAGGCTCTTCCAGCGTGATGATGCCATTTTGAAGAAGTTTCTTTAAGACAGTTTCGATAGGTTCACCCAAAGGGGTGTATGTGCGCTTTTGGAACTGTCAAGGTTGACGCAACTGCCTTTGCTTAGATTGCACGTGATTGTTTTGGATAGCGTTGGCAGTTGGTGTTGGTGTAGTTACAAGTGCATTTTGATTGTGTACTCCTTTGATTGTGAGTACATGACCTATTGCATTGACATTTTTTGCATCAACTACACCGTCATTTGTGATGTGATTATTCTTAACCCAGTATTTGTTTTTGTCGTTTGAACTACTTGGGTTATTATTGGTGGTGATGTTGATGGTTTTGTTACCATATTTCAATTCACCTTTGGCAATCAAGGCTTTTTCGAGTTGAACACCCTTTTCAACAAGGTCAACAAAAGTGGTGCAACAATGAACTTGTAGGCCATACCTTAGCGGTCCAAGGAGATTTTGCACAAACATAGTTACTTTTTCCTTTTCAGGTATTTCTACCGGACATCTGCTTGCTAAGGTTCTCCATTTTGAAAGAATGGAATGAAAGTTTCTCCTGCATCCTCTTGGGTAAGTTTGCATAAGGAAGCGATGTCAATGTCCATGTCAATATTGTAAGCATAGTTTTCGACAAACTTGTTTGCCAATTCATCCCATGTTTTTATTCCTTTAGGCAAAAGTGAGAACCATTCTAGTGCATGACCTCCAAGACTTCTAGAGAAGAGTCTCATGAGATAAGTTTGTTCCTAAGCAATGTCAATACAACTAGTTGTGAATTCCCTTATGTGTTCAAGGGGGTTTGTTTTGCCTTTATACTTGGGAAAATGAGGGACCACATATCCATGAGGAAATGGTGGCATATATAAAGTTGTGTCAAATGGATAGGGACACAAGTCATGTGACATGTATGACTTTTTGTTGGATTGTTGCAAGGTCTCCACTTGTGTTTGAAGAGCAGCTAGTTGTTGTGTGAGTGCTTCCACCATTGGATGGTTGGTAGCATTACCTATGTTGGTGGTGGATGCGATTTGATTCCCCAAATGTTGTGAGATGTGTTGATTGGGAATGGGTTGTCCGCGAGCAAAATGATTGTTGTGGTGAGGCGGTTGTTGGTAGTTAGTACTTTGATGAGGGATGTGCTGCTAGTGTATGGACTTGAGAAGCGTAAGTGGGAATGTGGTATCCTGCCATATTGGACTGGATTTGAGGACCTTGCTGGTTGTGACCTTGTTGATTGCCAAATGGAGTGCCTTGTTGATTTTGAGTTTGTTGATGCCCAAATGGAGTATATGATTGGGTGCTTTGATTGCCTTGCCCAAATAAAAGATTATGACCTTGAGGAATGTGGGTGTTTTGGGTCATAGGAATGCTGGTATTGACTTGTGATGAAGTGGACTGGGTGCCTTGGATGAAAACCTGTCGTTTATTTCTCCCAAATGGGTTAGATGAGTTGGTTGCTATGGCACTTGAAGAACCTAATAGTAGGTTTGCCGATGTATTCATGGAACTAGATGTGGTTCCAAGGAGGTTTGATGTGGTTGCCGCCATTGTTTGTGAAGGAATAGTGGATGTTGTGGGATGGATTGTGATGTGGTGTTGGTGTGGGAGGATGATCCCCCAATAGATGTTGTGTTGGTTGTGGCGGTAGTGTGACCAAGGGAGGTAGCATGGATTGTGTTGATGATGTTTTGTGAAGAGGCTCCCATGTATGATGTTGGAGTGGGAGAAGTTGGTCTAAGCGTGTTAAGGTCAAATCCCTTTGGTAACTTAGCCCCTTGGTCAAGGAGCATAGCTAGAAATCTAGAAGAGTCATTTAAGACTACTTCTTCTACAAAAGCAGCAACTTCTAGATGTTGAGCGGCAGCTAATATGTCTTATTCAAAGACATCCCCATTTTGATCCCGTTGGATAAATGGTTCAAAAATATGTGAGGGAGATGATGGCATGTTCATCTCACTAAAAGGATTGATTGTGGAATTTTCCATGTCAAAACAAGGATTAGTCATGGTATTGGGAAATGAGTCCATGCCAGTTGTGAACTCAAGAAAGTTGTTGTCTTGTCTAAAAGAATCCATAAGTCATTTCTTTTTCTATAGTCTAGTTTCAACCATACAAAGTTTTGCTCAACTTGGGATGATGGAGAAAATGATCTAAATATGAGACTATGTTTTCTTTGGTTTCTTTTTGGATTTTTAAAGGATGCTATGAATGCAAACAAGACTAAAGGCTTATGAATGCAAGGATTGTGTGGTACTAAAAGGATGAGCTAAATGATATGCAACTAATGGAGCCTAAGATGCACTTAGTAATGAGAGATCTAAAAAGGACAAACTTGGACAAGCAATGTTTGTGCAATGATTCAACTTTTGGAAAATCAATGGACCGTGGAAGGACTATAACTAAGACAAAGTGAAATTTCCACACTAGACTATTGAGTGGGAAATAATTCACCAAAGACTTGATGAAATAACGAAGGTAATTGGGTCCAATGACAACCTACTAATGAATGCAAAGTCTGAACAATGGATGACAAGAGTCAACTCCTAAAATCTGCCAAAGTGAGTGTCTAGACAGGTGGTGAAGCTACCAATGCAAATTAATGGGCTAGATGGTATCTAAAAATGTAATGTTTTAATGATGATTGAGCAGTTTAGAGTTTGGTTTGACTTGAAATAGTGAAGGAAGACAGTTTATAATTTTGGACCAATTTTTTGTGATTTTAGTTTGTGATTTTGCAATTTGTTTGAAGATTTTTGGCAAACACAGAAATCAAAACAATATGAAATGCTTGTTCAAATAGACTCACTCTTAAAAGTCAAGTGGGTCATCCTCGCAATCATAGCCCACATCTTAAAATCACGTCGACTCACACAGCCTTGTCACCCCTAGAGGGCGCCCGTGTTTTTGTCTTTTCCAGGTGCGTACTCAAGGTGACGAAAGTGGATACCGAATCCCTTGAGCAAACAGTCTGTGGTGATTATATGGTGAGTTTCTTGGGGGGAGATTCTTCCCTCCCCTTGCACCGTGATTGAAAGGATGTTTGTTTATTGACACGGCTGGCTACTACACTAGGTTCCTAGTAAGTCTTTCCGTTCAGTGTGACAATGGATATACTCCCTCGAGAGACCTCCCAACCTTTAGAACAAAGGTTTTGGGGATGGTTATCCTGTCAACTACTGTCAAGTTGGATTTTCATCAACAACTTGCTTTTGATTACAGTGGGTTGGAAACCTTGGCTTTAGGTGTTCCCACTTAGGTTGTTCCCGTAAGGTTAGTACTTTTTCCCACTACAGCAGGCCTGCTAAGGGTTGTATGAAAGCAGTAAATGCATAAGTATGAAAGAAAAGATAGGTCTGGCTTTTTGATCACCCAGTAAAGGGGAAAGCATATGCCTACTATCCAAAACACACAAAGCAAGTGTTCAATTTTAATCCCACAAAAAATATTTTCTAATCTAAGTGAAAATGTTGCTTCACACAGACATGGTGTTCATTTTAATTCAACAAAATTTTGTGTGGTGACTATCCTAAATTGATAAATTCCAAATTTAAAAAAATGCCTACCCTAGGGTTGATAAATTTAATCCTTAAGTGTGTCTACCCTAGGATTGGTTCATTTAAAACCCAGAAAAAAAAAGACTAGCCGCAGTCGCGTCGGATCCAGATTACAATTCTAAAAGGCGAAATTTTTACCAGAATTTTTAAAAAAATAGCAAATAGTAAAATGACCATAACTTTCTCAAATCTTAACAAAATTTTAAATCGTTTGAAATTTTGGAAAGATAGAAACAAGGCCTACAAAACATAGATAATCATTTTTTAATTTTTCATTTTCCCATTTTTCTGTGCTCTAAAGAAGATGATGGGATTTTGTGTGAATTCTTGGTTGTAACCTGCAAAACAACAAAAACAAACAAGAAAAGCAACAAATCTGCGACCACTATTTTACCACTTCCCATCCTAGCATAATTGTAACATTTGAATTATGTCCCTAACCCACATTCAACTATTAATTAAATAATTCATGATTATTTAATCAATTTAGAATCTTTCGTTCTTCATGATTATTAAATAAATAAATATTATTTATTTAATTTAATATGTCACTAATTGTCAAAATCTTCTCTTAATTAAATAAAGTCATCAATTTATTTAATTAATCTTCATCATTAATGTCCTCCTGATTATTAAATTATTATATTTTAATATATCAATTTAATATGTCACTAATTGTCAAAATCTTCTCTTAATTAAATAAAGTCGTCAATTTATTTAATTAATCTTCATCATTAATGTCCTCCTGATTATTAAATTAATATATTTTAATATATCTATTTAATATGTCACTAATTCCCAAATCCTCTCTTAATTAAATAAATTCATTTATTTATTTAATTGATTAACTACTTCTTCTAAATTAAATAATTATTTTAATTATTTAATTGTGGCATGTGACACCTTGTTATTTTTAAATAAAACAAATCATTTAAAAATATCTCACATGGTTAACTGTTTCTTCATTTAGTAATTAATTCCAAAAATCAATTACTTCTTATCTCACAAAATCCCTATTTTGAATTAAATTAATTCAAAATGGAATTATTCCTCTACAAATCAAGTAATTTCCAAAATTATTGATTTTCTAAAATCTCATCTTCTTGTCTTCTGATTTCTTACTAATTTCATCTCCACTGTCACATTCAGTCTGGATTTAATTCATTTAATTAAATCTTATTTACACCTATGGGTATTTTACCCTAACCCTAATTAGGGTTGCCTTATTGAATCTTGACCTTTGATTCTAGGGTATTCTTCAATCTCTCATCTTGTCCGTTCATTCAAGATTGCATTTTCTATAAAATGACAATCTTGATTTCATTTTCGGATCCATGATCATTTAATATAAACTTTTATTATAGGCATTCTAGAGATCATAGACTTTATTTACTATTTGCATATTAGAAATTGCTTTCTAGTGTGCATAGTTTGATATTTTAAAATCCTTCAAAAGCATTGTTAAGGATAGGCATTAGAGAAGTTTGCTCACAAAGAAATCTGAGGGCATTCCATCATTGCAGCAAGGCTTGAGAAGGTGCAATGGAAGCAATCATGAATAGAGAAGATTGGTGAGATCATTCCATTTCACTTTATTTTTCTTTTTATATTCTTATGTGTTTCATTGCCTGATATTAAACTAACTTGCAAGTACAGCTAATTGTTTGAATCTTATCTTGAAGGATTTTTTAGATCATTACATCTATAAGGTATGTTTAAACTTTGAGAATCACTTTCATAGTTAGTATGCTGAATATACATTGCAAAGTAGATTGTTGTCTAAAGCAAACCAATTATGTGTTCCTAAAGGGTCAATGAGACAAAATCTGATCCAAGAAAAGCACAATGGTAGTCTTAGTGGGCATTTTGGCATCAATAAGACATTAGAGTTGGTTCAAAGATTTTATTATTGGCCTAAGTTGGAAAGAGATGTTAGGAAATATGTGGAACAGTGTGTTGTATGCATGAGAGCTAAGGGAGGAGCTAGTAATTCCAACCCCTACCAATTCCAAATAGACCTTGGGAGTGTGTGAGCATGGATTTTGTGGTAGGCCTTCCTAAGACCAAATCTGGTTTTGACAGTGTGTATGTAGTGGTGGACAGATTTAGTAAGATGAGTCATTTTATACCTTGTAAAACTACTCATGATGCTAGTTACATATCTCATCTCTTTTTCAAGGAGGTTTTAAGGATTCATGGCTTACCTTTAAGCATAGTTTCAGATAGGGATGTTAAATTCATGAGTCATTTTTGGAAGACTTTATGGAATAGGTTGGGAACCAATCTTTCTTTTGGATCTACCTATCATCCTCAAACTGATGGCCAAACAGAGGTGGTTAATAGGGTGCTAGGTAACCTACTGAGGTGTCTAACAAAGGAGTATGCACAGACTTGGGATATGGTCATCTCACAATCTGATTTTGCCTATAATGATAGTGTCAATAGAACTATAGGGAAAAGTCCTTTTGAGGTTGTGTATGGGATGCATCCAAGAATCATTTGTCAACTTAGAGACCTTAGAACTACGGAGAATAGGAGTGGACATGTAGAGGACTTCACTCAGACAATGAAGGAGATCCATGAGTAGGTCAAGAGCACAGTTACAGCAGCAACCAACAAGTTGAAGGAAAAAGTTGATTTGTCAAAGAGAGATGTGCAATTTGTAGTTGGGGACCATGTTATGGTCCACCTCAATAAATCAAGATTGCAGAAGGGCATGGCAACCAAGTTACAGATGAAAAGAGTGGGTCCATTCAAGGTGTTAGCCAAATATGGCAAAAATGCATATAAGGTGGAGTTACCATCAGATTTGGGCATCTCTCCAGTTTTCAATGTTGTTGATTTAATCAAATACAAGGGATCAATAAATGATGAGGAGCAGACCAGCAAGGAAGTGTTCAAGGACATCAGTAACATCTCACTACCCAATCAGGACAAGCAACAAGCTGAGAAGATATTGGAATCCAGGGCGCAAAATTCTACAAGGCACAAGGTGTATATGGAGCACCTAATCAAGTGGAAGCATAAGCATGAGTCAGAGGCTACTTGGGTACAAGAGGACTATTTCAAGAAGCTTGGAATTGATTTGTCCTTGCTCTCTCGTTCTCCTTCTTAGTGTTTCTACTGGGAGGGGGAGAATGGTCCAGGAGCACCTAGACAAAATAGGCTCATTTTGTTTTTGGCAATTTTTGCTTTTCTTCAATTAAGGTCATGTGGACCATTGCTCTAGGAGTTAGATGTGGAATAAGGCTAGTCATTAGCTTTTAGTAGTAGTTGATAGCTATTTGGAATGGTTAAGTTTTGAGGTTTAACACTAAATGTTAGTGGTTAGTTGGCTTTTAGCATTTTACCAAAATGAGCATTTGTAATGACTAACCCGCCTTGGAGAGTTGAAGACTCAAGCCTAACTATTTTGGATGGGGTAGTTAAGGTTAGCCTCGAACATTGTGCAGGGGGGAAAAAGTGGAGAGCATTTTGTATGGTTTGAAAGTTTGAAAACTAATGAAAAAACAGTGAGAAGTGGTTACAAATTCTATGTTTTCTTGGATAATTGGTTGATCAAGAATGATCAAACCTATAGAATGCTTTAGATAGTGATAATTTCTTTGTTTATTTGTTGGTGTGTTAGATTAAAGAGTGTGAGTTCATTTGCAGGTGTTTAGATTATAATTTGTTTTGATTTCCTTGTTAATTCTGTGTTGACTAGTAAAGTTAGCCAGTATGGAGTTCTAGACTCTTTTCCCACCATACCCAGTGTATGGTTGCTTGGGAAATGGAGCTCGACTCCCTGTACATAGCTAGGATAGGTGTAGGGGTGTGTAGGAGTGCAAGAAAGATGGCAAAGAACTGCTCCTAGGTGGGCTTGACAGTGCCTGGCTAGGACTGTCTAGTTTACCAGTACTAAAAAGCACTTCATTTGCAGGGTTGGCTTCTCCAGGGTAAACCCCATGGTAGAAGGGTGGAGGAAGGTCCCACAACAGCCAGGACCCAAGGAGGAGGTTTCAACATTCAAGGAACCAAGACAAAGCTTTGACAGACCTACCGAGTGGACAGGGAATAGAGAAAAACCCTAAAGAAAGCAAAAAGAGAAAGAACAGTCCTGTGTATGGCCAATCAAGGAGAAAAGGCTTTATAAGGTTGTGAAGGATGGTATAAGGACTAATAATCCAAGAGAAATATTGAAGGTTTTGTGGGAAATTTAGGAGCAACAGTTAGTTTTCCTCGGCTAGGAGGCCAAAAAGGGGCTCAAGGCTAGTAGCCTTTTCCAAACCCTAACCAAGGGATTCTTGAAAGCGATGGAGGAATGAAGGGGAAAGGAGATCTAAGAGGCATGATAGGATGCCTAGAAGAATGAAAACATGAAATACTAACCCTGCAAAGACTTAGAGAAGCATGGTGTGAAATTGGCCTTTAGGAAGGACTAAGGGTCAGTGAGGACAGAGGGCAAGTAACAAGAATTGAGTGGTTTTGTTTGACAAAGGTTGGAAGAGGGGATGGCCTAGAACCAGGGGTGTCTGTAGATGTGTGAGAGCCTAGAGGTTGGGTGGTGAAAGAAGCCACAATAGGGATTTGCTAAGGTGAGACCCGGAGCTTGGAAGTGTGAGGCTTCCAACCAAACCCTCTTTACACCAATACCTATGAATGACAGTTTTATGTTGTAATAACATCTTTTGACTTTGATATAAGAAATGTGTTTTCCTCAAAATATTTTTATAACCAAGTGGCCTCTTGGGTTTGTTAATTTTAATGGTTTTTTTGACAAACTTGGTTGATTTCCACTCTTGAATCATGAATTTTTCTAACTTGATTTGACTTGCAGTTTTCTAGATGATCTTTTTTCTGATTTTTAATGATTTTTTGAAAACACAACAAGAAAATTGTAGAATAATTGTTTTAATCTGAATAGATAATGTATATTCAAGAACCACGAATGATCCTTACTGATTTTCATGGGTTTTCTTTGACAAATATACTCAATTCAGACAGACTCACTCTTAAGGTCAAATAGGTCATCGTTATACTCAACAACTCACATCTTAAAATTGCATTGATGCACACAACCATGTCAACCCCTAGAGGGCGCCCCTATTTTTATCATTTCCAGGTGCATACTCAGAGTTGGATTTGTTATCCTCTAAAAATAAAATTCCTTGACAATTATATGGTGAGTGTCTTGTGGGCAGATTTTTCCCTCCCCTTGCACTATGAGTATTACAATGTCTGGTTACTAACTTGGCTAGACACTACACTATGGTTTGTAAATAAGGCTTGTATGTGGTGCGGCAATTGATAAACTGCCTCAAAAGACCTCCCAATATTTAGAAAGAAATATTTTGGGGATGGTTATCTTTCTCACTACCATCAAGTTGGACGTTCATCAATAACTTGCATTTTGATTAGAATGGTTTGGAATCCTTGGATTTAGGCATTCCCACTTAGGTCATTCCAGTAGGGTGAGTAATTTTTCCCACTATGGCAAGCCTTGTAAAAATTTTAACAAAAGCATAAATTTTCATGAAAATAAGGATGAGTCTGGCACTTTGATCACCTAGTTAAGGGGAGAGCATAATCCTATTCACCACACAAGCGCAACAAATAAATGATTTTTTTTAAGCCTAAAAGACAAATTTTTATAATCTATGTGAAGATTTCTCTTCACAAAAATCATGATTTCATTTTTAACTGATATTGCAAAAGTGTGATGGCTACCCTAGGATTGATAAATTTGAAACTTGAAATGGCTACCCTAGGATTGATAAATTTTAAACAAAATGATTATCCTAGGATTGCTTCATTTTATTCTAAGTCTATGAAAATGAAATTTTGGTAGTGGTCATGTCGGATCTAGATCAAAACTACAGAAGCATTGAAATAGTCAATCAAAGCGCTATAGTTTTTACCTGATGTGCTAAAACTGAAAGTGCTGAAATAGAGTACCTAAGTGCTAAAGTGTTTGACATAAGTGCTCAATCAACTTTTTTGGAGATGGGTAACCGATGCGCTAAAATAGTTCATGGAAGCGTTATAGTAGAAGTACTAAAAATTTTAATGGATGTGCTATAGTATCATGAAAGTGACGAAATAAAGAATGAAAGCGCCATATTTTTCCACGTATGCACTATGGTTTTGGACGAAAGCGTTATAGTTTTTTATGGAAGCACTAAAACGGAACATGTCGAGAACCTGTGCGACACTTTTTAGAAAAATTGATAAGAATATGGGGTTAAGCCCCACAATGGGTGCGAAATTGTAACTGTGAATAAGTAAACAAGATAAATACAATTCTTAATGAAACATTGTATCAAAGATCAAGCTAATAATCTACTGAAAGCATCTCATTGTCTCCAATCTTTAAATATTTATTAGGCTATTGTTCTCTTAGATTTAAATAACACTATAACTATTAAAATGAAAATCTAAAGAATAAAATGATGTTGATGCAATGATATGAAGCTAATATGATAAAATATAGATGATAAAAGAAACTAATATAGCATGGATTAAAATGAAAACTGATAATTAAAGCTATAGGAGGCAACCATGATATAAAAACTAGAATGCTAGATGCTTGGATACTTGATGCTTGAATTCTTGCAGAGTAAGAGTGCATAAGTTAGATCATCTGGATCTTGATTCTTCGTTGAATGAAGCTTTATTTATAGATTTCTTGGTTGTAAAAATGCATAGGGATGGAAAAGAGAGGCTTGGATTCAATCTAGAGGATTGAATGGTGAGAGATGGAGGAGATTGAGAAGATTTTGGGGATTGTCTCTACCCATGAAAATACCAGGCAAGAGAAGAGGAAGGATTGATGGAAGAGGATTGAGAGATAAATTTACAATTTGTCTCCAAATCTTCCTGTGAAGTGTCAATCAATTAATTTTGACATGATTTTGACATAAATTAGGCATAGAATATCTAATTTTATTTTGAGGAAATATAGAGGAATATTCCTTATGCCTTATTTTAAATATTCTTAATTTATTTAAATTAGCAAAAGAGAGATAAATAATTGAATAGAATAAACTATAGAATTTTTTTATTAAATTAATGAGAATAATATGGCAATTAATCAATAAAGTGTATGACATTTATTTAATTAATTTAAGATTGATGTGATAGAATAAAATATGAAAATGGTAATTAAATAAAAAAAAGTATTTAATTTTGTTTATTTAATTAAGATGAGATAATAAAAGAAATAGAAGAATTTAAATGCGGCATGAATGTGAAATATATAAATAAATATTTCTATTTATTCAATAGTAGAAGAAATTAAGATAATTAATCAAATAATTTGTATTTAATTAATCAGATTCTCCAGACCATTTTTAGGTGTATACACAAACCATAGTTTGCAAATGTAGCAGAAAAAGGTTTAGATGTGTGGAAGGATTTCCCTGACTTCTATGACAACCATGAATGGGTAAGAATTATATTGAGCTAGATCAATGATGAATTAATTTACTTATAAAAACTCTATCATATCACAAAATATGCAATTAGGGTTGTCACCAAAATTGTTCTTCTGATCTAGTACCTGTATTGAAATTAATAAAAAATTATAGGGATACTAATTTGATAGGAGAAAAACAAGATAAAAGAACCCTAAATTTCAATCAAATAACTGATCTGGGAGTTAATTATGCCTCAATGGGAGTTGCATACAAAGTATATTTCAAAAATAAAGAAGGATCAACAACTGGTACCACAATCCACATTAAGAACCAAATGGTCAAAGAAGGAAAATATTTTGATTTGTGAGTTATTGAGGGAAAAATTGTTTAACAAACTCAAGAGAACCAAGGAGACTGGATATAATTTCAAGTGGTTCCTTAATCATTTTTATGGCATTTTATTTTCTAAATGAATTACTTGGGTTTAAGAGAAAATTATGGCAGCAACATATTTTGATTGGTGCCCAATCAAATCTCACATGAGGGGTTTTGTAGATAGGAAAGTTTACAACATTGTGGTTTCTTTAAGTATCTACAAGAAAAAATACAAGATAGGGAGATAATTCCCTATGATATGGTGAGGAAGTATAAGGATGAAATTTACTTTCTTATTGATAAGGACTATTGTTACATAGAAGTTGTGGAAGAAAGAACTTTTTGGATTCAAAACTTTCCATATGAGGTCTCACCTACAAAAATTAAGGCATATGTTGAAAACTTGTTGAGGAAGCCTAAATATCCATCTACAAAATGATTTAGCACCTATAGAGAAATTTTGGACAAAAGAATCAAGAAGAATATGGAAGACACACATGAAAAGAGGATGGAAAAACTATTTCAAAAATTGGGCATTCCATAGTTGACCAAGAAGGCACACCAAACTACCTCCAAGGCTCCTCAAGATATTCCCTTAGACTCTAAAGAAACTATACTAGAGAAAATTCCAAGAAGGTCTGGCAGATCAGCTTTTGGAACTATTAATGCTCCACAACCCACAACATCAACTTGGACTATTTCTATTGCAAGAAGAGTTGCATCAGAAACCTTGGCTCAAATGAAAACTATAGAGAAGAAGCATGCAAGGCCTAAGAAGTCTATCAAAAGAAAGAAGATTCAAACAAAATAAATTGAATAGGAAGGAGAAGGAGAGTAAGGTACCTCTAAGATCAAGAGGAAAGAAAATAAAACTAAGAAAAATTCTTCGATGGAACCTCGACATGAGCCTCTCCAATTAGAGATAATCTTCAATGGGATTGTACATCATGGTATGTTGAATGAAGGTATATAATTTCATCCAAGTGTACCTCCTATAGATCAAAAGACTATTGAGAAGGTAATAGTAATGTACATAATCAAATACAATGTGCCTCTAGCACAACAAAAAAAGGTTCAACTTGTGATTTCTCTATAGCTGCTACAATTTCTAGTGTTTGATGGACAAGTTAACTTGTCTAGTATCCAACCTCTATATAATTTTTAACTTGGTGACATTTTCCACTGCTCCACAAGGGAAGAGATCTTGTAGCAGTAGGTGCAAAGTAAAAAAAATGCTAAGAAAAATATAAGTAATAGTAGACTGTCTAAAGCCTTTAAAGAATTTGTCAACCTAGCACATGACAAAATACAAGTAATCATAAAAGATATTCAAAAATTTATGGAGGAAGCAAAGGTATAATACCTTTTTTTCTTGCAATGGCCTCCTACCACAAAGAATCTCAAAGATCAAATAGGTGCAATGAAAGTGCAAATCACAAATCTGTCTACCACATATGATCTGGTGCAGGATAATGATGGTGTCATATGTGCACAAGTAGAGAAACTACACTGCTAGATACAACATGTATAATATCAAAGGTATCATATCAAAGATCAGGTAAAACAACTATGGGAAGTGGTGAGCTTAAGGTTAGCCTCAATGGGGTTATTAACAAAAGAAAAAAGGGCTACACAAAAAAATCATGCACCATCTTCTTTGGAAGAAGAAGAAGACATTTATGTGAAATTGAAAAGCTAAGTCTAGATCTTGACCTCTATAAAGAAATAGTGGGATAGCACCTTGACTTAGTTAAAGTCAATTTGTGAGAAAATATTTCCATCAAATTAAGCTGAGTATTTCTTGATGCAAGACACAATTTTGTGATAAATTTTTGTAGCTAAAGTAGTGTGTGAAAGATAATATTGTGATGAGTTATGGATTCTTACATAAACAACTCACCATACTAATTTATATAGTGATAAAACTGAAGAGCATAGCCATTTTTCTACCGACATATCCTTTTTGGATTAACTGGTGCTATCTTTAGGGGGGATTCTATTATTTTTGTCGTGTGAAAAATTAGGTCACTACCCTTTTCCCTTGATGTCAAAGGGGAAGAGAAAATGGAACATCTATAAGTGTTGTAATCAATTATAAAGGGGGAGATTGCTGCAAATGTGTTGTTCTAGTGTGTTTTTCATTAATGTCAAGTTATATTTCCTTTGCAAAAGAAGTAGTTTTTAATGAATACTTGTGATGTTATTGTATCAATATCATCTATACATAGTTGTACCTTATCTTCTGAAGATTATGTACCCTATATTATAAATTTCATCAATTGGTTATTAATGTATTGTTAAATATGTTTTATGATGAAATACTTTACATGGTGTATGAAGAGAAATATATAACTCTTCAAACTATCAAAGGCACAAATAATTCCATTACAAAAGCTTAGTCAAATGCTCTACATTTCTCCGTAGATGAGCTTGTGGACCTACAGATTGGAGGATATCTCAATTTAGATATGATATATGTATGTTCCAATTTTTAGTGCATAAGTGTTACCATAAAGTTTTCCAAAGTTAGCTTAATAAGGACAATACAAGTCCATGTGAATGGTTGCCTAAGGTAGAATAAAATGTCACCACACTACACCATATTATATTATTCGGTTTCGCATTTATATTCATATAGATAGTATGTCCTCTCAGTTTAAATTCCATGTGGTATGGTTCACTGCCAATGATTTTGTATGCAACAGTGTGTTGTTTATGTTTCGACAATTTGTAAGGTTGGTCAGTTGGTAATCTAATGACTTGTGCCAGCAAGTATTTTCTTGAAACTAACAAAAGGTGTTAGGAGAAGAATTTTTGGACCTCAAAGTGTTCTCTATAAGAACCTCAAGTTGATATTTGATCTTCTCATATACCATACTCATTCTGGAATTAATATTTTTGGTATTAAGTGTTTGTGCTAGAATGAAATAATCTAAAATGATAAAACAATTTTAGAGGAATGTTTGGAAAGTGATAAAATAATCATGAAGTAATTTTCATGGTGTTATTTGGACTCTCTCATACTCCCTTTGGTCTGGAGCTAATGCATGGGAGGTTATATGGTTGTCATGCCAACTTGGCATGTTGAGATGTTTGCATCAGGTGTTTGGAAGCATGTGTTAGCATGAAATGTATGCTAAGGAAAAATAGGTATTTTTTATCTCCTAGTGTGTGCTAAATTTGATTTCTACCTACCACAGAGGTCTTGGGGGCTAGCATAAATGGCTATTGCACATCTCATATTATATGTTTTATCTTGGTCGACAAATGAGAAAATTTTTGAAGTTTTTGGAGGATATAAATAAAAGATCAATATTATTGAAATGGTGTGTGAGTGTTTGGTGTATCTTTGAAAAGATAATGTGAAAATAAGAAATCCACAAAAACTATTTTGATAATGAAATATGGAGATTAGTTCAGGCATGATACCTCAATAGTGATTTTTCAACTAAGATAGTGGAGTTAGTTGTGATGATATAGGATAGGTATTTTGATCTTGTGAAGATTGATGGAGTGATTGTACATAAGATAGTATTGCATATTTTGGAAAAATCAACAAAAAGTTGAAGTAGTCTTATTTTGTGAAAGAAATATCAGAATCAAATCAATTTCTTTGTACTAAGGTTGTAGCCTCATTTTGGTTGTAAGTGTTGTAATGCTTAAGGGATTTGTAGCTTCCTTTGGGTTGTAGCCCATGGGTGAAATCACAATATTGTGTCTCATTTTTTGGCCAAGGGACATTTATATCAATTTTTTTAACTCAATGTTCACCTTCCGAGACCTATAGCAGGTAAACATTTAAGAATTTGAAGATGATGCAGACTAGTGATTTGTGGCAATTTATGTGCAAATTCTAAATATTTTTTTTAATTTTTTAATGAAATAAATCATGAACCTTTCAACATCTCATTTAGTAGCTAGTTTTAAACAGTAAACAACATTTTTGGAAAGTAACGTTTATTTCGTCAAACATAAATTATTTTCTAGAGAGGATAAAATTCTAATTTTTAAAATATAGATTCTTAACATCAATATCTAGGGCAAGAATATTTGTTCATAATTTTTTGTTGATTTTTTTTAATTAATTTTTTAAGTCATTGTAACTATAACTTGGACATAGGTGTATGTCGTCAAACATAGCTTGTTGTGTATATATCAAAATAAAATATTTTTTGGTGAAACAAGGACATCAAAAACCTAATGAAAAGGTATTCTTGATTTTTTTTACAATGGTTTACTTTTTTCTACCTCTGTAGAACAAAGAACTTGATGTTCAGTGAAAAACCTATGTTCAATAACAATTAAAAATTTAATAAATTATAAAATGAAAACATATAAAAACTATACTTGTTGGAAAGATTGTTTCAAGGTCTATGATCTTGAAAAATGTAAATTTTAAATGACTTTATTGAATCCCTCAAAAGGTAAAGAAAAAGATTGTTTTTGCTAGCATTTTGATAGGTGGGAAGGAGAATCCATTATGGGTATGATTTTATACTAGAGGGGTTTTATCCAAGGGGTTTTGATGTAAGGGGGTCTTATCTAACCCTCTTCAATTAAAACCTTTTAGATGGAACCTCTGAAGGTTTAAATCGTTAGTTTTTCTAAAAATATGTGATTTCAGGAAAAAAACAGGATGTCTCAAAAGTGAGACACACTATTGTGGTACCACCCTAGAAAAATTGTTGTAAATCTTATTTTCATTTGTGAGGTTGGATTTGGATAATATATCCAAGTAGTTTTCTCACCATGGTTTTTCCCTTCTATGGTTTTCTACATAAATTTGGTCTTATGGTTATATGCTTATGTGTTCTTCTTATGATCATACTTTAATTGCTTACATTTGATTAACTATTGTAAAAAGTGAAGAATTTTTTTAAGTACTGATTCACACCCTCTCAGTAACTTTTTGTTTTCAACACAAACTAGTAATGATTCTTCAAAAATATATTTTGTAGAATAAAAGAAAAATGAATAATTCCATCAAATCTCAATTTCATTGCTTGCATTTAATAATGTTAAGTTAATTGAAATATTTGAAAAATGGAATTAATCCTTTAGTATTTATGGATTTGAGAAATGTAATAATATATTTGAAAAATGATTATCTTGCAATTTTATGATTTAAAAAGAGTAATTTTGTAAGGATTATCAATTAAATCTTACGAACAAAGTTGGAAAGTGCAAGAATGTGTGTGTGAAAGAATAGGTTGAAGAATGAGAACCTAATTAAGGTATGAATTCTTAGCCAGAAGATAAATGGTAAGCATGGTTGGAATCTAGAATCTCACACACCACAATAGAACATAACATCTGCATTTGTCTATAATCGATAAATGTCATTCTTGCTTGTATGGATTGAAATTTGGTTAAATAAGCAATATTGTGAAAGAAATGAATCTAATTCATCCTTTTCTTACCTTGTCTATCTCAAAGTTTGATATAAAATGGTATAAGAAATACATTTGAACATATACAATAATCATAGGGAAAACGATTGTATTATTTGTTCTTTTTGATGAACTTGAAAATGGGATTTTAAGAAAAGAAATGGAAAACCAAAATAAAATGTATGTTTGTGAAACTCTACATAAATATATATAAATATGTATAAATGTATATATATATCTGTGTGTGTGTGTGTGGTCGAAATCATATGTATACAAGTATATATATAGATATACATATATAAATGTACTACCATAATTTTTAAACAATGAGAGTGTTTCTTTAATGCATAACTCCCATAATGAATGGGGAAGGAGTTGACCCCTATAATGCTCAGAAATGGAAGGAATTGGGTGACTAAGTGACAGTCGTATGGAAGAAGGAATTAATACCACTATCTCCAAAGAGAGAAAAACAAATATTCCTAGTTAGAAGAGAACAAAAAGAATGGAAATTTGTCGCTAATTCTAAGAGAGGAAAATCACCAACAATCACATCTAAGGAGAGGTATTCTCAAACCTCTATCAGATGTTTCTTTAGATTCAAATATCTATTCATTCTTATGTGTTTTATTGAAGATATCATGTAATTCTTGTTCTCTTATCATGCATAACTATGGCTCTGTATTAGTGTTTTTGTCACTATTTAGTGGAACCCCAATATTTATATTTGTTAGCCCTATTTGGGGCCTAGCCACAATGTTGAGATTTTTTATTTGTGATGCCTAGCATCCATGGGTATCAAGTTAAACACCCATGATGGGTTCACACCTGCATGCAATATTATCCTTTGTATCCATGGTCATTCAACCCAGCCTTTGTCGTTGTATTTCATTTCTCATGATAACCCCATCTTGTATATTCTATTTTCTTGGAGTGACACTATATGGTGTTTGAATTATTGTCTGTGAATCATTTATATAGCTAAATACATGTCATTTTTTGATGACTATTA
The DNA here is from genome assembly GCA_007115665.2 of Sequoiadendron giganteum. Lineage (NCBI taxonomy): Eukaryota > Viridiplantae > Streptophyta > Pinopsida > Cupressales > Cupressaceae > Sequoiadendron > Sequoiadendron giganteum. Next base: position 71,657,862 of record CM021102.1, read on the forward strand.
TTTCATTAGTGCTCTGTGAGCATCTAGGTATCACTAGTCAAATAATTTATATCATTATGTTACTCTATCAATGAACGAAATGCATTATCCAATCCTATATTATGATTATTACACCCACCATTTGGTGAGGTTTATATGGAAATTTGATCCCAACTATAAGCATGGGCCGATTGATGTAATCATCATTCCCTTGTATTTTATAATCTATCAAACAATCACACCTTACTCGTTTAAAAAGAGGAGTATGAAATATGTTATCATTCAAAGGATAACCCTTTTTTGAATGTTGTTAACATTCCACACATGAAATCAATGCATGATGATATTCTATATCACTATGGTTTGGTTCATCTCAGGCCATAGGTTATATGAATCATTTGAATCATCTCTCTCATACAAAGTGTCTATATATATATATATATATATATATATATATATATATATATGTACACTTTTTTTTAATCCAATGTTTAAATCATAATCAAAGGATGTGTAGAGAAGGGGGATTCGCTACTCATGAGTCTCTTTATGCTCAAGAGAATCCCAAGGGGTGAATTTCTCTAAACTACCTCAAGAAACGAAGTGAGAATTTAAAAATCAAAAAGTTTTTTTTGAAAGACTAGAGATCTTTTGGCCAAAGGATGTAAGCACAAAATAGGGATGACAGTGTGGTGTTTGTTGGAACTGTAAATTTTTCACAACTTCATTGACCTTTCATGCTTATTTTTTCCCAAAGATTCCATATTTCGAGCATAAAATTTTTCTCACACAGGATACTCACCAACGTCCAAGTCAAATTTTGTATTATAGCCCCATAAAATTTATTTAACCATGAAAATTTAACATATGAAACATATCGGCATAAGATGGTGCAGGTCTCACCGATACTAATCGCTTTCAGTACATTGAAAAGACATTAGCAGTGTCATACTAAAGAAGATATATTTCAAAAGAATGCGGGTTCACATTTTCTATCGGCAAGACAAAATGTATCGGCATGATGGTGTGAGGTCAATTCGAGCTACTTCGCCTTTTACTATGTGGAGTACAATAAAATTTATTGGTCAAACTAGGGTCATCGGGGTGATATTTCAAAAGAGTGCCCAAAGCATTCAATGGTCTCACCGATAAAACAAATCATAATTCAGTCAATGAGACAATGATTGTGGGAAGAGCTCTGAAAGTCTTACTGACCTCCCGAGTTATACCGAGTGGATTGATGTGATAACATATATGGAGATAAAATGATCAGAGGGACAATATCTATGGTCTTGCTAAATAAAAGATGTATCAGTAAGATAAACCTCAGCGATGATATCTATGAAGTTCATAGCGAATACTATTCCATCGCAGGACAATTATTTTGTCTCAACGAATTGAATTAACAAAAAGAACATCTCGATGAGACACATACCTTCAAGATAATACAAAAGATAGATTTCCTGATCCCTTAAGTCATGGAGATAGGCTTGATCGGTGAGAGTTGTGGCCACATAAAGAATAACTATCGGGAAGACTTGAGATATCTCTAGAACTATAAGATGTCTCGGTGGGTATGTGAACATTGGTGAAAGTCCAAATAGAGGGATAGAACAGAGATTTAAAATGTCTTGCTGATATGCTACGTGATGTGACAATGAGAATTTCGAATAGCCTTCTTCATGTGTGTCATATCCAAGACATTAATGGCGCCATGAGAACATAAAAGATTTTTCAAATCCAGGTGAATTCAATTAAAAGTATTTTGTTCATAGAATTGACAGCAAGGAAAAGCAGAAGAACGAGTGGAGGATTGGGGTGTTCATTCAAATTGGAATTTCAAGCAAAATACAGTAAGTCTTTCATCCCTTGAATATTATGGTTGTCATAGAATTGAAAGCATTGGTCCAGAGAAATCAAAAGGTAAAAAATATGGGGGGAGTAGTCAATCAAAAGAAAAAAAGCAAAAAACAGAAAGTCAGTTGGAGGGCACTAAGCGAAAATTGAACTAGGATCTCATAGACCAGCTACCTGGTTCATGACCTAAAGCCAAACACTCTACACAACTTAGGGCTGAAGTGGATAAATTAGACCATAAACATAAGTTCATTGGAGATATTTGGACCCCAATCAGAGGCTATGAACTATTCATTTTCCATTACTATCGAAGGAATCATTTTGAGCCAGTATGTAACCCTTGGAGGATCAATTTAGGTAAACTGGTTTTCCCTAATTTCTTTGTTAATGTAAAATTGGTGAAGATTTTGGCCAATCATTATAATCCAAAATATAGGGCCATATGTGATCTATCTAGGAATCCATTAATACATGTGTCTGAGAATGCAATAAGCGAGGTCTTCAAATTAGAAGGGATGTGTAATGAGAAAATTGTAAGTGAAGAGCTTGAGACTGAATTTAGAATAATGGACACAATTTATAAGGGTTCAAGATTACCCCTACACAGAATTAGGCATGGAGGCAAACCGATTCCAAAGGAGGAAAATAAGGGACCACCTTTTCATGTGAATATTTTTGAACCCTATGTAAATTACACCTTTTTTTCGGTGGGACAGGTATTGGGAATCGAGGTTTCAGAGTGTATGGAAATTTTGCCCATGGTGATTGCAGTAGATATAAAATATCATAACTCCAGGCCTTGGGATTATGCTTCATATGTGTTTAAAGAGCTTGATGTAGAGTTGATGGCAATCAAAAATGGAGCCTTTGTCTTCCACCTCAAGAATTATTCATTGTTGATGCAATTGGTGCTATACTTTGGACAGGAATTAGGATTGTGGCCCCAGGAGTTGAGAATTTCACAATTTGATAAAAAAGGAAAGCCATTACCTATTCAGTCATAGACTGTTGTTTGGGACAACATGTTTGCTAATTCTAGTTTTCTGAATTTTGAAGAATACTTTGTAAAGCCATTGTACAAGTTTTACAATCATCCTTTTGATTATTCTTTGTCTAATCAAATAAAGAAGTTTCTCCGACCTAAGGATTTTAATGGACCAATCAACCACAATTGGGAGGATTGGTATTGTTTAGGAAACACCGCTATGATTATGGTGTATGGATTTGAAGACACCCAATTTATTTTGCCTAAGACAACTCCAGATAGGATTGCATATATGGAGATTGTTAGGCAAATGGATTTCTCCAATGTCATTAACTTAAGCACTTTTAGAAAGCAAGATTTTACGCCTAGTATGCTATGTGTTGGTGATTTTACTGTGTTAGCAAAAGAATGATACAATATGATTCTTGACAGATTACTATAGTATAACATGAGAAGAGGACCATTAAGGAAGAATTTTGATCTAGAAGGATATATTCATTCTTCCAAATAGAGGATAAACTTTGGAGGGTATCATCACGTGCCCTATCAGTTTGATGATATGATAAAAAAAATTGAAAGCAGAGGATGCAGAAATGATAATCGAGAAACGTAATCAAGAAGTGTTGGATGCATAGATTTTTTCCTCCTGTGAAGAGGCACCAGAGGCTACTAGATCACAAAATCCTCTTGGTAAGGTATCAAAGACAAATACTCAGGAATACACCTATCCTACTAGAGAATTAAGTGTTGAGGAAAGTATAGATGCTAATACGAGGCATGAGGAATAAAAATCTTTTGTAGCAGATGATGAGTTCATAAATTCCTCAGAATTTAAATCATTTTCATATAAATAAAAGGGAAAAGAAATAAGAGAATTAGTTGACAATGTCACACCAGGAAATGAAGAGAAGCTATTAAAAGATTTGAAAAATTATGTTGAGAAAGAAATCGCAAATATGACCCTGGAGAAGGGGATAGAAATGTTGGAAAAAGCTGATGTCATGATTTTCGCAGGATTGGACATCAATTTTGCATTAGTTTTTGATAGTTTCTTAAAGGACAACAATAATACATATAAGCTCAACAACCATAGAAAAGGTAACAAAAGTATATACAGGATCAAGATATAATCCTGATGAAGAAATATTGATGATTTGGGCTTTATACCCACCCCATAAAAGGTTAATTGTTATTCCCTCTGATAAATCATTTGGACATGTCATGACCTTGAAGGCTAGGGAAGCTGATCCAGTAGCAACTGCAAAAATCGGGATGAATGTGGCAAAATTGAATAAAGCCCAAATATAGGCATTGATTAGGGAAAAGGAAATGTATAAAAATAATAATGAGAGAATGCTGAGAGAAAATGAGCATCTTAAAGACTTAGTTGGTTTCACAGTAGGGCCAACTAAACTACTCACTCAAGGTGAAAGTGCATAGGTGAAGGACCATTGGGAAGGATTGGGTGCTTATTCTCAAGGGAAAATGGACACACTTATGGCAGTAATCAAAAAGAGGCAGGCTATTTTAACCACTTGGCTAAATAAAATTTGGGGAAAGCACTAATAGTACTTTGATGCAATAAAAAAACATAAAAGAGTGGATGGTAGAATCCAAGAGAATCTTGAGGAGATAAAACAGTGGGATGCTCCTTACAATGCAACAATTAAGGATGTTATTCGTGTTATGGACAAGCATAAAGGTTTCTTTGAGGAGTTACAAGAGGATGCGCAAGAATTGATGGAGGCCACTAAGAATGGATTTACGACATTCTTTCATGATGGAGGTAAGTTGAAAGAAATGGTCACATCGACGAGTGAGATAATTAAAACTCCAAGAGATTTTAAAAACAACCACTGCGAAAGATACAACACTAGATGAAGTGTGTGAGTAGAATGAATGGATGGTGGTGAGGGAGATTGTGATTCGCAATGCACTAGGAGGTATGGATACATAGGAGCATTGAGACTACACTGATCATATGTCAAGGGTCCATTTATGGCTTAACAGAGCTTTGCCTATATTGATTTTCTTAGTATTTCAATTTAAGACATTTCTTAAGGGACGCATTTTTTCAAGCGGTTCATGTATATAAATATCCATTTTTGTAACCAAAAGGAGGATGAATGTAGATAGAAGGTAGTAAGAAGGAAATACACCATTTTTAGAATGTTTCAAAGAACCATGATTCGTGTATGAAGCTTTGAAGGATCAATGAAATAAATTTTATTTTTTGGTGTCCTTTTGTTATCAATTATTTGTTAATTTGATTGAAAATATTATCAAGTTGTGTCCAAGGCTGATATTTCTTTGTTATTTAAATTGACATATTAAGTATATTCTTAGTTCATCAATACACATTTGTTGTAATTATGTGGTGTGATTGATTGGTACTTTCAAGTAAAGATTAAATCCTTCAAGTCATTCACAGTAATCTAGAAGTATCATTTGGATCACTAAGAAAAGCTTGGTAATTACATTCTTGGATGTTTATACATTTTATAGACTAATTTCATATTCCAAATAATTAGAATCTCTTCCAGATAGAAGTCATTCATCTAAAGCTTTCAGTTGACTCCTTTTTACCCAACAGGGCACTGGTCTTATTTATCCTTTTAGGTTTCATCCCTTTTATTTACATCTCTTAACCTTGATATTGCTTATACAATTTATACCAAATTAGGATCACATCTTTCCACTATCAAATTTTCATTTGTGGATAGTTTTTTCAAGTAGGAAGCATAATTCAAAATCTGCAGCATTGATATAGGTGCACCCGCCTAGGTTTAGTAGAGCCTTAAGAGTAGAAGGTTCAACTATACTGGTTGGATTTGTTAGTTTTCCAATAACATTATGAGAGATTGGAAACCTCTCATGGTTCATTCAAACCATCATTTTTGAGACCTAATAGTGTGTTGAAGTCCAAAAGGTGCACTAGTGTCTTGTATGGGCCAAAAACTAAGTTTATCATAGAGAACAACTAAATGACTAATAAGAATCAGATTTCTAAGAACTTACAAAATGTGAGAAATGAATAGAATATAACAGAACTATAATAAACTAAAGTAGATGATAAAACTAAAGAGGATAAGAGATAGAGATTCTAGCACATGAATATCTTCAATTCCTATATACATAAGATCTGGAGAAAATGTTAGGGTTGTATAGGGGTTTGCCTCAATCAAACCTTTGTTTTGGTGTTCCCACCTCCATAGACAACCAAATAAATAGAGAGAAATGAAAAAAGGAATGGTAAAAGAAATCCCTTCTCGAGGAGGATAACCCATATCACAAAATGGAGATGCAATAGAAAGGGGATGCGTGATATCCTAGGATTATCACAAGCACAAGATAAGGGATATATCAATTGCAAGGCTGAAGGGAGACAAAAGGGGAGAGAAAGATAGCAGAAAGAGCCAAGAGTTTTTTAGAGGGAATTATGAGAATTCAAGAGTGTTGTAAAAGCTTGAAAGCTTGAGGTTGTTGTAGCAAACTGTAGGGAGATGTACAACCAAGATAGAAAGAGAAGGATGGGAGAATGTCTAAGATAGAATTCAAGAAAAAGAAGAAGGGAAAATGAATTGGAAAGATAGCATTTAAGGACAGGAGAGGAAGGAAAAATAGCTTCCCAAGTGATTACAAAGTGTCTCGGGCCATTACCACTGACAAAAGGAGTTGACAAGTGGAAAACATGCCCAAAAATGGCCGTTTGAATGTAGAAATGTCACACAATTCTAGTGTGGCATGTGGATGTTTGCACAGCGCGCTAGTGTCCAAATATATCATGCTACAAAACAACGAGAATAGTAAAAGCACAAATTTTGAAACAAATCTCACACGTGAAGGTTGCTACTGAAAATGGGTCTTGAGCATCCTAAGAGCAAAAAAGACTGATGTAGGGGTTAAAATGAGCCTACACAAGATGCCGAGGGAGTGGACACTAAAGAAGATGCATGAATATATGTGAAATTAGAAGGGGTCCAATTTTATGACATTACAGGATAATCATACTCTAGTTCTTATAGATAAAAGGTGCCTTCACCATATGGTCGACAGAACCATAACATAAAAGATAATGGGTTAAAAAAGGTAATTAAATATAATTGATATCATGTTATCAATTACACTATAACATGCTTATCGACACCTTTATGTGAAATATAATTACCATTAGAACAAAGCAACCAACATTATAGTTTTTTTTTTCTTTTAATGAATAAGAACGTGGAGAATAAAAACTAAACGATATGTGAACATATTTGGTTAAAAATTGAACAAATCTTAAACATTACATTGTCTCATACTAAAGGATATTTTTGTTCTGTTAAATCTATTTTATTTCACTAAAATTTATTATTCTTTATTTTGTAAATTATCCATGTACTATTTTGAATTAATTTATGATCCATATGAGACGAATGATTGTTGTTTTAGTGATTCCTTTTGTATCTTAATTGAGACTAGTTATTACTAAAAGATCAAATGGAACACCTTAAGGAAGTTGATACTTTTTCTCAATATGGAAATATGTATGTAAGGAAGATTTTTATTTTAATATTCAAAATGCATAGGCATACTCCAAAACTATGTTTATTTTTAGGAATATATGTATACATGCATAAATGCTTCCTTTATGCACTTGCGCATACATGTGGTATACCTTCTCATATCCTCTTGAATTACTTATTGATTAAGATTGTTTAACTTTGTTTCCAAAGGACATAACTATAGAAATGGAATGGTGTTGAATTGCAATAGGAATCTTAATGGAAATATAGCTGTATGATGAATAGATGAATGGTTATACAAGATTTTAGATGGAATATTTATTGATGATTTTGAAATGAAATGATACAAGAGTACTAAGATAGATTGTAGCACACTAGAATTATCATTTTAGTAGATACTCTAGAAGGGAGGGATACCCCTTTGTTATGGAAATATTTTCTTTCAGGAATGGGTTCCAGAGACTAGATTTTCTTTTATAAATCTAATTTGAGTTGCATTTTATGAAACATGAGCTTGGTCAAGCTTTACACTCATTTTTATTTGAAACATAAATTTTATTATTTATCCTAGATCTCTATTATATCGCTATTTATCTAATGTGGAACTTTCATGTTCTAACACTAGATATAAATGCATGTAGTTAGGCATGCATAGATTCCACCTTTCAAACTATATCTCTTACTAAGTGTTTTGTTCAAGGTAAGGTATTCTTTGATGGACAGAAGAAATCTGAGGAAGCATTGCTTCATAATTGGGTGGAAAAGCACCTCAACCATGTTCTCATCAACCAATGGAGGTGAGATGTCAAAAAGAAAATATATTAGAATCCAACTTATGTACTTGTATCATTGATGTAATCAATGTATGGACTTTAAGACATTTGAATGCCAAGTCAAAATTTATAAATTGACTATTGAAATTTGGAAATCAATATATATTAAGATTTTATTTTTTATTTATGGACATGAAATTGATAAATGGAAATAGCTATGGGATTTATATGATAAATATTATATTCATAATGTCATTTATTAAAATATTTTAGAAATATTAGTTGGGCATGTTACATTTGGTATCAGAGCTTAAGGTTTAGCTCTAGACCTATGATCCCATGATGGATGAATTAGGGAATAGTAGACCCTTAACTAGATTTTATTTACCTATAGAATAACCAAATCTAAATTGGTTGCAAGAAAATGGGAACGTGCAAGTCAGGAATAAAGAAGGGAAAAACCATTGGGGATTTGAAGAAGCTAGTTGTTATCAAAGAAAATCCCAAAACCAAGAATCAACTTGAGATTCGTGATGATGAAACCCTAGCACATGCCCTCACACATCTCAAGTTAGAGAGGAAAAACTATTGAGGAGTCCAAATGAACTCGTAAGATTTAGAAATTGGCCAATAGGATATGTTCCTAATACACATCTATTGACTAAAGAGGAGTTCCTATTCACACATCCTGCATCACCCAAGAGGGATGAGGATCCAAATGAATTACCTCTTTTCGATAATGAGGGAACTACTCAAAATGGAAAGAATTTTTATAAATAAGAATCAGTATAAATCCATATTTCATATAAGTAAAGAAAGTCTTTTTTGTTGTTGTTGATCAAGAGCATGAAACTTGGAAAAAAATTGATTTGAATTAATGTGTGTATCTATTTTGGATTACATGTTGTGTACATAGTATTATGATGCAATAGTTTAAATGTAAGAAAACAATCCTTGTGTTAAGATACACTAAACACAACTATGATGCAATTCGATTAATTTTGGTAACCACCAGACAAGAAGCAAGTAGTAGCAAAGGGTACAATGGTCCAAGAAAGAGGTTAGACCAAATCTTCAAACTCTTGAACTAGAAAGAAAACCAAGTGGACCATTTGGAATAAGAGGTCATAACTGTTGGAAGATGGTCACTGCTCCCCTTGGGATTCATTAAATCGACTAACCACCTCCCATGGATCCATTAACTCTGGCATTTGTATCGAGAATTAACAGGTCAACCTTTTGGTGCAATAGTAGTTGTGGGGCCAACAATTGGTATTAGAGCCAAAAAAATTGGGTTTGAATCTCCTCAAGTAACATTGAGGGTGATTTTCTTGATGGAAGGTGAGTGCTCCCCTTAGGATTTGTGACATGGATTAACCACCTCTCATGGATCTGTTAACCATGGCAGTTGTATTGAGATTTAAAAAGTTGATATTTTGGTGCAAGGACAGTTGTGGGGTCAATAATAAGGGTGTGGGAAGATTGAAATCTTAGGAATGAGGTACCTAACCAAAGATAAAAGGACCAAGGGGATCTTAATCAAGGTCAAGTTGAGGAAGAACTAGGGAAAGATCTTAAAAAGGTAGCACCACCAGAATTTGAAGGCAAGGCCATCAGAGTGGATTTGAGGCCTAGATCATAGGGATGGAAAAATACTTTGGTCTTAGTAACCTATTAGACCAAACCAAGGTTGCTTCGATTGCGTATTAACTATATAGAGAGGTAAGTACTTGGTGGGACAACAAGAAGGAAAAGAGGAGACTTCAACCAAAGGAGATCACTTGGGATATTTTCCTCCAATATTTCAAGAAGACATGGCTACCAAAAATTTTCTTTGACAAAAAGGTGACTAAATTTTGAGATCTAACCCAGGGTGGCCTGATAGTAGTTTGGTTTTGGGGGAAGTTTACCAATTTTCTCAATTATGTGTCATGGTATCAATATTATGAGTGTTTCTAGATTTTAAAGTTTGTATAAGGATTGAGACCCCACATTAGAGCTGAGGTGGACCTCGACAATCCCCTTACAATGAAAAAAGCTTTTCAGAAGGCCATTAAGAAAGAATAAAAGTTGAAATAGTTGTTGAATCTTTGTAAGGGTTCAAACTTTAAGCATCGATTCAAAAACAAAAAGTTTCAAAAGGGATATGGAGAGAAGGGAAATAAGTCCCATTAGATACAAAAATTTGAAAAGAGAAAGTGGCCCTCTAAAAAAGGAAGAAGGCAACCAAGGTGGAAGGAATAAACGAGCTAATAGGGGCAACGACAACTTTGAAAGTAACTAGAGGTACTCAAAAGAGAATAGATTTGGAGGTCAAAAAGAAGGATGTGGTTGATGTTACACTTTTGGGGGAGACCATTACACATCTAATTTCACTTAGAAGTTGAAATCATAGAAGGAAGGAAAATACCAGCAAACCCTGCAACACAAGATTCATGTGAGGGTGGATAACAAGCAAGCAAAGTACCAGGCTTCTCCGATATGATTGATGGGTAATATCTATGGCCAAATAATTTATGTTTTAATAGATACTAGGGCTATTGAGTGTTTTATAGATCCTAGAATGATTTCTAAGCTATCCATTGGACCTGGATTTTTGGAAAACTTGTGGTTAGTTTAGTATGGAATTCTAGAAGAGTGGGAAGTAGATTCATCTTTCTTTTGTAGTGAGTTAGAACTTCCCAAATTCCCCACCCAAGTTGACCTTTATGTGGAACCTCAAGGATCCTATGATGTAATTTTGGGAATCAACTAGTTAACTAAGCACAAATCCATTGTAAATTGTGAGGATAAGATGGTGAGTTGTCTAGATGACTAAAGGTATGATGAGGGTGCAACCCAAGACACAGAAAATCACACAAAAAAACCAACAAATCTTATTATTTTCAAATTATGAAATTCTTACATGCAAAGGATCTCGAATCCTCAAGTTCTATAATACATGCAAATTATAGAAAGAAACTACAAAAATTCCCCTATTCGCAACATGCGATCTTCTTTCCCCAAAAACTACTCACAAAAATCAGAAAGTACCCCGTAAATAGCCCAATTCTCCATTTGGAGCCAAAAACAACATTCTAATTATGCACCAACTTACGGAAGCCCTAACTCAAGTTCTAACTGTCAGATCTTCAATGATAATACCTTTTCGGAAAGGTCTTGCGAAAATGAAGTGCCAGAAACTGGGGCCTAAAGGCTAACCACTTTCATTTTCCACCAATTTTCGGGCCCATCCTAACCCTTTAAGTCCCTCAAAATTAGCTCTGAAGATTTTGTAGGGCAAAAAGCAGAAACTAAAACTTGAATAAATTTTGAACCAGAAATGATCTTTGCCTGATTCATTCACCAAAGTGTTTATTATTCTTTCCTGAAGCTTCCCTCAAATTTATATCTCCTCGCGCCTTCAAATTCATACCTGCTAAAATAGCAGTTGAGCAGAAAAAACAGAAAAGCAATTCTGAAAGTTGGGAATTCTTCTTCGATGAAAAGGGTATCCATAAATGCAAAAACATCTACAAAAAGCTATATGGGAGTAAAATATATTTTTGGGTGATGTAGGATTGCCCTTACACCACTGGATGCTCCTGCATCAAGGTACCCAATTGAGATACATGGGATACAAAGACTGTTGGAGCTTACAAAAATTTCAGCTATGTAGGTCAACAGGGCTCAGAGGAAGGGTTATATCATATATTTTATGCATGTCAATGAACCCAACAAATAGAAACCATACCTAGATGATTATCCAATCCTTATGGAATTCTGAGATGTATTTCCTAAAGATCTCACTGAGATGCGTATAAAGCGGTAATTTTATTTCTCCATCGATCTAGTGTCAAGAGCTGAGCCTCAATCTAAGGCCCCATGCAAGATGACCACCACTGAGATTTATGAATTGAAAGCCCAGTTACAATATTTTTATATGAAGGGCTTATTAGACTCGTTGTATCACCATGGGGAGCATCAGTTAGCTTTGTGAAAAGGAAGGAAGTAACCTTGTATCTCTCTCCCTGGAAGAACGAGCATACTCTATCGTGCCTATTGGCACAACCAACTACTCCCCAAACTATCATAGTACCCGTTGGGGCAAGTACATCTCAATGATCCATTGATTTTGTACCGTGCAGAAAATTAGATATCGGAACTGTCTACAAAAGGACAAGTGGCCATCCTCATCTGACCATTGCGCACAATCTTTGTAGGGTCTCCAGACAAAGTTGATCATCGTATCAATCTGATGATGCCAATACCTGGTATCTCCCACGTGAGTCTAACTCACTGATCCCGCATATAAGTAAACGTACGACATCCCATCACCTAGTTGTTGAATTTGCACTAGTGGTCGAAACACGGGAATGCGCTCCCATACCCAAATCATTACGAGAGTAGTGTTGCAACTGATACTAAGCCCCTGGTGGTAGACAACCTCATGTAACTGGTGATAGAGCATGGCCAACAAGCATGGCCCCCAAGCAAACACAACCCTCTATCCTCACATGCGCACAAGAACATTCCCCCATCCAATGGGAAATCTATGACCATGACAATCTGGGATCAGCAATCCGACGATCAAGATCATAAACATGGCATTGAATCTAGTAAACTAATCAGCTACAATGTGCCAACCAATCTCATAACCATGTAGGCCCAACTGAGCACCATCAACACCCTCGTACATCTCAAACAGGACCTGTCACCCTTAGTGTGGATCATAGACCACCCTCTCTCCGCTAATCAGAATCTAGAGAATACGATACATGTCCTCCCAATTCACTGTTGCCTCTCCAATAGGTAGGTGGAATGAGTAGGTCTCAGAATGCCACCTCTCAAAGAGGGCTATCAGCAAACCTCTGTTTGCCTGAATAATGGGCATGTAGGTAACATGGTACAAGCCTAGGGCCATCATGCGTTGTCTCTATCTATCACTGAGGAAATCCCTAAAAGCATAGGTAGCTTGTCAAAACTCCTAGGTATAAATGGGCATAAGCCAACTCTGCACAAGGAAGGACCAAGGATTAGCACATATTGATCAACATTATGGAGATTTCACTACTAGAGGCAAATCAGGGGTACATAATTGTTAATCTCGGCAGAGTCAACAAAACTCAACTCTGATCAACTTCAATTGTGTCGCGTTGATGTCAAATGTGTCATTTTGACCTGTAAATGTGCAATCTAACAATGAATGCATCATTATAGATGGAAAATGCATGCTCAAACAACGAATGTGTCGTTCAACTTGCCAAATGTGTTGCAAATTAGTAAATGTGCTTCAAAAGCCTCGATTGCATTGCAACCTAGCGATTGCGTCATTTTATTTGGCTATTGTGCAATTACACAAAATCCTAGCCTACCCATCGCACTTGCATCGTGACGCAATCAAATGCAGCGAACGGGAAGGCGTTTGCGGCTTACACGATGGCATTTGCATCACACAGCATTTGTTTACCCCCCATTTAACCCTAATAAATGTGTAAAATTCAAAAGTTGACAGGTGGGACAAGGTACTTATCGGTGCCTTTGCACCCTCAAGTCATCGGAATCTATGCACACAATATCCATGGTGTGTAGTCATTGGAATCACCATCATCTATCAGAGCTCTGGTTTCTGAATTACCTATATGACAAATGAGCAAATGACATTTGATTTCAACTTTTCAACCTATTTATAGGCTAAAAATTAGGATTTTGACCTAGTAGGTTATACTGGAGGCTCATTTAACCACCTTTGACCAGCATTTTGGCTAGCTTAACGTCCTCCATTTTGAAATCATTCACGTTGTTACTTATCTGGTCATTAATTGAGCTAGTTGGGATATTTCCAAATTTTTTTGACCCCGAGTCGAAATTCAAAAATTTTCTCTAGGAGGCATAGACACTTCGTACCTTCACTGGGGCATATTATTGACTTGTTTTCTTTGCCACAATGTGACAAGCTTCATTTTGACAAAGAGGGGCAAATGTAGACACCTAAAAATGACTTAGGCCTGCGACCAATATTTTACCACATTTCGTCATAACATGATTATAACATTTTAATTATGTTTCTAACCCACATTCAACTATTAATTAAATAATTTATTTAATTAATTCATAATATCTCTCATTCTTTATGGTTTTTAAATAAATAAATCACGTTTATTTATTTAATATGTCACTAACTATCAAAGTCTTCAAATAATTAAATAAAGTCATCCTATTTATTTAATTAAATCTTTATCATTAATGTCCTCCTGATTATTAAATAAATGTATTTAAAATATATTGATTTAATATGTCACTAATTCCTAAATCCTCTTAATTAAATAGATTTGATAATTTATTTAATTAATTAACTACTTCTACTAAATTAAATAATTATTTATAATTATTTAATTATGGCATGTGACACTTTTATATATTTAAATAAAACAAATCATTTAAAAATATCTCACATGGTTAACTGATTCTTCATTTAGTAATTAATTTCAAAAATCAATTACTTATTATCTCACAAAATCTTTATTTTGAATTAATTTAATTCAAAAGGGAAATAGTCTTCTACAAATCAAGTAATTTCTAAAATTATTGATTTTCTAAAATCTCATCCTCTTGTCTTCTGATTTTTACTAATTTAATCTCAACTGTCACATTAAGTCTTGATTTAATTTATTTAATTAAATCTTATTCACACATATGGTTATTTTTCCCTAACCCTAATTGAGAGTTGCCTTATTAAATCTTGATCTTTGATTCTAGGGCATTCTTCAAATATCTCATCTTGTCCATTCATTCAAGATTGCATTTTCCATAAAATGACAATCTTGATCTCATTTTCGGATCGATCATTGGCTTAATATATTTTTTATCATAGGCATCCTCACATCTTAGGCTTCTTTAACTATTTTCATAATAGAGTAAAATTCTAGTTTGCATATTAGTTTATTTTTCAAATCCTTCAAAGGCTTTTGCTAAGGCTAGGCACATAGAGTTGCTCACACAATCTAAGGGCATGCATTCATAAACAACAAGCTTGAGGTGCAATAGAAGTCAGACATGGAGTAGTAAATGGGTGAGATCTTTCTAGTTTCTTTCATTTCTTTTAGTTTCTCCTTTGCATTTTATTGTATGATGCTTATTAACTTGCAGATACAACTAATCAATTGATCTATCTTGCAGGAAATTAAATCGTCATTACATTGGTGAACCCGACATTCTAAAATGCATTTGCAGATTTCGTACGGCCGTAGATTGTTATTTTGTTATAGGCAAAGTATGGAACACCGCATTCTCCATCTCGTGCAATGTAATCGCTTTGTTGCATCGCATTCTCCTTCGCGTGCAACGCAACTGACCTGTTGCATCGCATTCACCTTCTCGTATAACACATCTGTTGAGCCGCATTTTCCATACCGCATCCCAAATGATAGGTAAATTTCAAAAAAATAAAATAAAAAAATTGTAATCTAGATCCGATGCATCCACAGCTAGAAATTAATTAGTTTTGATTTTTTATTTTTTTCTGGATTAAAAAGAACCAACCCTAGGATAGACATCTTATTGGAAATCTATCAATCCTAGGATAGGCAATCTAATTCAGAATTTACCAACTCTAGGATAGTCACCACATCTTAATTTTTGGTTAAAAATGAATCCCATGCATGTTGTGAAGCAATATCTT
The DNA here is from genome assembly GCA_007115665.2 of Sequoiadendron giganteum. Taxonomy (NCBI): domain Eukaryota; kingdom Viridiplantae; phylum Streptophyta; class Pinopsida; order Cupressales; family Cupressaceae; genus Sequoiadendron; species Sequoiadendron giganteum. The sequence continues at coordinate 71,673,624 of CM021102.1, forward strand.
CACTTAGTTTCGATAATCTTCATTTGGGCTTTAAAATTGAACATCTTTTTGCTGTGTTTGTTGGGTAATAGGTATATGCTCTCCCCTTTACTGGGTGATGAAAAAACCAGACTTACCCATATTATTTTTATGCACTTTCATGCTTTATTACAACCTTTAGAAGGCCTGCCATAGTGGGAAAAAGTACTTACTCTACGGGAACGACCTAAGTGGGAACAACCAAAGTTAGGTTTTCCAACGCACTATAATCAAAAGAAAATTCGGGGAAAGTATGCAATTCAACGGCAGTGTGCAAGATAACCATCCCCAAAACCTTTGTTCTAAAGGTTGGGAGGTCTCCTGAGGGAGTTTATCATTTGCTGCACCGAATAGAAACCTTGACTAAGAACCATAGTGTAGAAGCCAGTCGTGTCAGTATCCAGACATTGTCTCAATCACGGTGCAAGGGGAGGGAAGAATCTCCCCCCAACACACTCACCATTTAATCACCATGGACTATTTGCTCAGGGGATTCAGTATCCACTTCCGTCACCTTGAGTGCGCACTTGGAAAAGACATAAACATGGGCACCCTCTAGGGGGTGACAAGGTTGTGTGAGTCAACATGATTTTAAGATGTGGGTTGTGATTGCGATGATGACCCTTTGACTATTAAGAGTGAGTCTGCTTGAACATGCACTTAATGTTTTGATTTATGTGTTTTCCAACTTTTTCTAACAAACTTACAAATTGAAAATCACAAATCTAAACTACAAAAAACTTGTCAAAACTACAAAAATGTGTTCGGTTTTTTTTCCAAAAAATTGTATATTGCAATGTAATTTCTCTGCTACACCGCAATCATCAACTATCGAGCCGCATTTGTTGTGATGAGCCACATTTGAGAAATCCTGAACCACATTCGCTTTGTTAAACCGCATTTGAACTATATAGAGCCACATTTGCCATCAGTGAACCACATTTGGTAACTTGAGCCGCATTTGACAGATATCAACCTACATTCGCCATACTGTCTCGCAATCGACACTTCCTGAACTACATTCGATTCTATGAGCCGCATTTGCTCTGTTCTACCACATTTGCTGAAACGCATTTGCTAAAAATTGCAAACAATTATTCACTGTCAAAAACAAAAAGTCCACAACTTGTCTTTAATTCAATCAAATCTTTCTTCATGGTTACAATCCAAACCAGACTCTAAATTGCTCAAATTTTCCTCAAACACTGCATTTTAGGTACCATTTTAGGCTCACAATAGATTTCATTTGGCCCTTCATTAGATTACATTGATAGTTTCACCATCTCCTTAGACACTCACTTTTGCAGATTTAAGGAGTTGACTCCTACCATTCATTGTCCAAACTTTGCATTCAATAGTAGGTTATCACTGGACCCAATTACCTTTGTCACTTTGTCAATCCTTTTGTGAATTATTTCCCACTCAATAGTCTAGTGTGGAAACTTCACTTTGTCCTATTTATAGTCCTTCTACTGTCCATTGGTCTTCCAAAATTTAATCATTGCAAAAACTTTGTTTGCCCAAGTTTGTCCTCTTTAGATCTCTCACTAGTAAGTACATCTTAGGATCATTTCTTGCATATCATTTTCCATCTCCTTAGTGTCACACCACTTGCATTCACAAGCCTTTAGTTTTACTTTCATTTCATAGCATCCTTTAAAATCCAGAAAGAAACCAAAAACATAGTCTCACACTTAGATCATTCTCTTCATCATCCCAAGTTGAGAAAAACCTCGTATGGTTGAAACTAGATTACAAAAAAAGAAGACTCATGAATTCTTTTAGACAAGACACCAACTTTCTTGAGTTCAAAACTGGCATGGACACATTTTCCAATACCATGAACAATCCTTTTTTTGACATGGGAAATTCCACAATCAATCCTTTCAGTGAGATGAACATCCCATCATCTCCATCACATCTTTTTGAACCATTTATCTGACAAGATCAAAATGGGGATGTTTTTGAAGAAGACATACAAGTTGCTACCCAAAACATAGAAGTGGCCCCTTTTGTGGAAGAATTGGTCCTAAATGACTCATCCAGATTCCTAGCTATGCTCCTTGACCAAGGGGCTAAGTTACCAAAGGTATTTGATATTGACACTCTGAGAGCAACTTCTCCCACTCCAACATCACACAATCCTTCCATGAGAGCTTCTTCACAAAGTTTCATTAGCACAATCAATGCTACCTAACTTGGTCATACTACCACCACAACCAACACAACATCTATTGGAGGATCATCTTCCCAAACCAACACCGCATCACAATCCATTCCACAACAAACATCCACCATCCCTTCATAAAAAATGGGGGAAACCACATCAAACCTCTTTGGAACTACATCTAGTTCCATGACTACATCAACAAACCTATTATTAGATTCTTCAAATGCCATGGCAACCAACTCATCTAACCCATTTGGGATAAATAAACGAAGAGTTACCATACAAGGCACCCAACCCAATTCATCACAAGTTAATACCAACATTCCTCTGACCCAAAACACCAACATCCCTCAAGGTCGCAATCTTTTATTTGGCCAAGGCAATCAAGGCGCTCAATATTATACTCCATTTGGGCATCAACAAGCTCAAAATCAACAAGGCACTCAATCCTACACTCCATTTGGGCATCAACAAGCTCAAAATCAACAAGGCCCTCAATCCTTCACTCCATTTGGACATCAACAAAATCAAAACCAACAAGGCCTTCAAATTCATTCCAACATGGCAAGATATCACATCCCCACTTATGCTTCTCAAGTCCATATGCAAGAGCACATCCCTAATCGAAACACTCATTTCCAACAACTGCCTAATCAAAACACTCATTTTTCTCACTGACAACCCATTCCAAATCACCACATCTAATCACAATAGTTGGGGACTCAAGCTGCCCCTATAAACAACATAGGTGATGCTACCAACCATCCCATGGTGGAAGCACTCACACTCCAACTCGTTGCTCTTCAAACACAAGAGGATACTTTGCAACAATCCAGCAAAAACTCATATATGTCACATGACTTGTGTCCATATCCATTTAAAACAACCTTGTATATGCCACCCTTTCCTCATGGATATGTGGTACCTTATTTTCCCAAATAAAAAGGCAAAACAAACCCCATTGAACACATAAGAGAATTCACCACTAGTTGCATGGACATTGCATATGAACAAAATTATCTCATGAGAATCTTTTCTAGAAGTCTTGCAATTCATGCACTAAAATGGTTCTCACTTTTTCCTAAGGGAATAAAAACATGGGATGAATTGGCAAACAAGTTTTTCAAAAACTATGCTTACAACATTGACACAGACATTGACATCGCCTCCTTATGCAAACTTACCCAAGAGAATGCAGGAGAAACTTTCATTCCATTTTTTCAAAGATGGAGAGCCTTAGCAAGCAGATGTCCGGTCGAAATACCTGAAAAGGAGAAAGTTACCATGTTTGTTCAATCTCTCCTAGGGCCACTAAGGTATGACTTACAAGTCCATTGTTGCACCACCTTTGTTGACCTTGTGGAAAAGGGTGTTCAACTTGAGAAAGCTTTGATCGCCAAGGGCGAGTTAAATTGTGGTGGAAAAACTATAAACACCACCACAAACAATAAACCAAGTAGCTCAAATGACAAAAACAAATACTGGGTTAAGAACAAGCATATTACAAGCGATGGTGTAGTTGATGCAAAAACCGTCAATGTAATAGGTCATGTACTCACAATCAAAGGAGTACAAAATCAAAATGCACCTGTAACTACACCAACACCAACTGCTAATGCTATCCAAAGCAATCACGTGCAAACAAATCAAAGGCAGTTGTGTCAACCTTGACAATTCCAAAAACACATGTACACCCCTTTGGGTGAACCAATTGAAATTGTCTTAAAGAAACTTCTTCAAAATGGCATCATGCAATTGGAAGAGCCAAAACCATATGACCCGGGTCAGTTCAATTCATCATGGTGGGATGAGAGTTCATTTTGTGACTACCACCATGCCAAAGGGTACAAAACTTCCTCTTGTCATCAATTGTGAAATTTGGTGCAAGACCTCATAGAGAACCACACCATCGAATTGGGTGGTCAATCATTTACATCTAATGCAGATCATAGCCTACACAGGAACCCACTACAAGATCATGGTAAAGCTTCCTCATCTGGCATAAAGAATACCAACAATCAATCCAACCACATGTGTTAGGCCTATAATACTACCCATCCCACATACAATTATCCCGATGGTACTATTATCAACAATCTTCGCGCTACTGATGAAAATAAATGTGTTAATACCATTAACATTAAAAAGGCCCCAGAATGCAATGTGACTATGTGTAAAGGCAAGGTCACTATCCCAGGTCCTTCTTCCTGCCAACCAAAAGTCACCATACTTGGTCCATCTGCCAGAAAGTCTAATCCAAAACCGGAATTCAACATTGTTGAGCAATTAAATAAATCACCTACTGAAATATCCATTCTCAAACTGCTCCGTATTTCACCTACGCATAAGGCCATCCTAGATAAAGTACTGCAAGATTCATCTATCTCAACCAACATGGATGTCAACCACTTTGATACTATGGTCAGATACGTGAGTTCACCTCACCACATAACCTTTTCAGACAATGACTATTCCTCACCCAAACCATTGCATAATGATGCCCTTCACATTGAGGTTTTTGTCCATAAGGATAAGGTTAGATGAGTCCTAGTAGATGGCAGAGTAGGATTGAATATCTACTCTCTAAAATTGGTCAAAGCTTTTTGTTTCTCTGATGCATGTGTAGATGCTAGCAAGAGCATCATCATTAAGGCATACGATGATGAAGAACGTGCTTCCAAAGGCATTATTACCATTCCTCTTTGGGTAGGACCAATTATCATAGATACACAATGCCAAGTCCTAGATCATGACATACACTATAATATCTTACTTGGTCTTCCATGGATTCATGCTCTAAAGGCCATTCCATCAGCATACCACCAATGCCTCAAATTCCCTTTTAATGGAATAGAGATCACTATCCCAGAAGATACTGATCCATTCGAATACTGCACCAACCTATGGGCCACTGCTGAGCACCAGGTACCCATCAATCGGGAGGCCTCATCTTCCACCTCATCCAAATATATTGACCCATCAATACTCACGAAATCATCCATTCCATTGCCTTCTACCACACCATCTCCATTGACCTCCATCCCAAGTCAAGACCTTTAGATCCAGGACCTTGGTTGTGGAGAATTCAAATTAAATACGGCTTACTGTATAACCACAATTCTAAAGCCACCTAAGGTCTATGGTAGACCATGTTTTGCAGTAGAGCCCAAAATAACTTTCAAGGTTCCACAAAAAATCGATTTTACACGGTGGGGCGATACGGATAATGAATTCATTATTGATATGGACAACTAGATCTACAAAGACCCAACAGAGTTATCTCCACTACCATTGTATCTCTATGGAAAAGGATATGATATATGCAAACCCCAAGGTTTTGATAGTACAAGCGGCCTTGGAAAGAATAGAAACGGAAGACGAGAACCTATTATCATGAAGGTAAGGCCAAGATACAAAGGGCTAGGGTATGACCAAGTTAGAACTGATGAGCAACGTACCCTTGAAATTTCAAGTAAGGTTGTAATGACTACATAAAGTGTTGAGACATGCGAAGAATCCCTTACTGAAATAGACTCAAATGAATGGGAATGGGGATCTGACAAAACCATCAGTGGCTATGACATTGATGAACTATTCTTGGAACCTATCCAACCTTCCTTTGAAGAGTGATTCCACATGAAATTTGACATTGACCCTATTAACCGACATTCTAAAAATAAAGAATGGGTAACCATTCCTTGGAATCTAGAAACACACAAGGTGTTGTCAGCAATATTGGAACAATCCCACCCCATTCCTGAACCCACCCATGAGCCAAATTTATCTGAGCCCACTATCCATACTTCTGAAATGCCAACCACTAGTCACGATGTTGATAATTTTATCCCATATTATGACTTTGAATTCAATTCATCTGACTTGGAATATGGACATTCCATTGCATCAAACATGAAATTTGAAATTCATAGCTTTGCCTTTACACTTGAGGCATCAATTTTCACACTTTTGACATCCTCCCGATCCTTCACCAACACTAACTATGGGATCCCTCTTCTTTATCCACAACTGATCGACTGGGACCAACAAGACTCACCAGTGATGGACATATTTCTAAATGATCAAGCAATTGTAGAGTTCATGGGGCTAAGAGAAGGTATTCCATGGGGTGATCACAAAATAGGGTTCTCCATTGATCTAGATTGTGCGGCTTACTTTGGGGAGACTGTGCAATCCTCTAGTCACAAAAATACAAAAAAAAAAAAAAAGAAATGCCTTTAGGTGAAACCGCAAGGCACCTTCTGGCAGTAAAATAGTAAAAACAAAGGACGTATCCGTAGGTGAAAACCTCTCTGAGGCACCTAAGGATCGAGGATTGGACTTTCTTCCCATAACATAGGAAAATTCATCTATGCTCATTGAAGACACAGTGGAAGTTAACATAGCCACACTAGAGAATCCCAAAATTATTCTCTTGGCCGCATCATTGTTAGATGAAGAAAAACCTGAAATTAAATAATTCTCCACAAACAGGAAAGTTAACTTCGCATGCTCATATGATAACATGCCAGGCCTTGATCCAACATTGGTTTTACATCATCTTCCTCTAATCCCAGGAATCAAGCCAGTCAAACAGAAGTTGCACAAGATGCATCCACAGATTGCATTACTTGTCAAGGCTGAACTAAAGAAGTTGCTAGATGTTGAATTCATAAGGTCAATTGATTATGCAAATTGGATATCAAATATTGTTTCTGTTACCAAACGAAATGGGAAAATCTGTATTGCACGGATTTCAGATATTTAAACAAAGCTTGCCCAAAGGATGACTTCCCCCTACCAAACATACACATGATTGTTGACCTCATGGTAGGATATGAGATGCTATTCTCATGGATGGCTTTTCAGGCTATAACCAAATCCGAATTACAATGGAGGATTAGCATAAAATAGCATTCACTTGCCCTTGGGGAACATACTGTTGGAACATCATGCCTTTTGGCTTAAAGAATGCAGGTGCCACATACCAAAGGGCTATAACAGCAATCTTCCATGACATGATGCATATCCTAATGGAAGATGATGTAGATGACTTATTGGGAAAATATTTCACAAGAAAAGATCATCTCCAAGTCCTAGAAAAAATCTTTAGACGGCTTGAGTATTACAAAGTTCTATTGAACCCAAAGAAATGTGTCTTCGGAGTCACTTCAGGCAAGCTGTTGGGATACATAGTTTCATGTTGAGGCATTGAGGTTGACCCTGAAAAAGTAAAGGAAATTCTGGACATGCCCCCTCCAAGAGGAATCAGTGAGTTTCGAACACTTCAAGGAAGATTGCAATCTATTTGTTGCTTCATTGCACAGTTGGCAGACAAGTGTCGACCATTCCAATATCTGCTCTGCAAAAGAATTTCATTTGTATGGATAGATAAGTGCAACATGGCCTTTGACAAAATTAAAGAATATTTATTAACATCTCTCATGTTAATGTCGCCTATTGAGGGAAAACCACCGATCCTATATGTCTCTGCAATGACAAATGCACCGGGGGCATTATTGCTGCAAAATGATCATGAAGAAAAAGAAAGAGCCATATATTACATCAATCACACATTAATTGGATATGAGCTCAACTACAAAACCATTGAACGGGCATGTTTGGAAGTTGTCTTTGTGGCACAAAAACTAAGACACTATAAGCTAAGTCATCAAACACATTTGATAGCAAAGATTGACCCATTAAAATATCTCCTAAGTCGTGCAGCACTGATAGGTCACTCGGCAAAGTGGGTCATGATTTTAAGCAAGTATGACATACAGTATGTGGAGTGCAAGGCTCTAAAAGGTCAATTAATAGCAGATTAACTAGAAGATGCACCAATCCAAGCCACTTATTCGCTGATAACTGATTTTCCTGATGAGTTGATCTTTCACGTAGAACCAACTTTTCCATGGAAACTATACTTTCATGGGTCCTACACTGGACATGGCTCAGGAACTGGCATATTATTTATCACACCACAAGGGGATTCAATTCCTAAATCATTTCGGATCGCTTTCCCTTGTACAAATAATATTGCATAATATGAGGCATTGCTCACAGGTCTCAAGATAGCAATTCAATGGAAAATTCAAACACTCCTCATATTTGGGGATTCTCAATTAGTCATCAACCAAGTGAATGATGACTATGACACAAAGGATGAAAAGTTGCTCCCTTACAAATGCATGGTGGATAGTTTCTTAATGTACTTCAAAATGATTGCATTTGAACAAATCCCAAGAACACAAAATAAGGCAGCAGATACAATGGCTACCATTGGATATCATTTAGACATTCCTAAGAATGTGTCACAGCTTGAATTCTTAGTGGAACAACTTTTGATGCTTGCATATGATATCCCAGGGTCAATAATGGTGTGTTATATTGTTTGTCCCAACTCGCCTTGGTACCAGGACATATATGACTATCTTAAATCCCAAACCCTCCCACGCAACCTATCCAACAACCAAAGAAAATCCTTTATTCAAAAAGAGACCACATATACCATTGTCAATGACACCTTATATCGTCATGGCTTTGACAACACCCTTCTTCATTGTCTCGACACTGATGAAGCCCAAATGAATTTACGAGAAGTACATGAGGGTATATGTGGATCTCATTCGAGTGGTCCAACCTTAGCTAGGAAAGTTACCAGACTAGGATACTACTTGCCAACATCGAAAAAAGATGATCTTCAGTTTGTTAGAACATGTCAGAAATTCTAGGTACACAGTGATCTGATTCACGCACCTACACATAAATTGAGACCTATCACTTCTCCATGGCCTTTTGCACAATGGGAACTCAACCTCGTGGGTAAGATCCATCCATCCTCCTCTAATGGCCATAAATTCATAATCACCGCCATTCAATATTTTACTAAGTGGATTGAAGTTGTCCCTCTCCCCTACATCACTAGTAAGCAAATATCCAAGTTCATCCTAAATTACATCATTTTCCGGTATGGTGTCCCACAATCCATCATCACAGATAATGGCAGTCCATTCAAAAATCAGGATGTTTATGAGCTCTATGAGCGATTCCACATCCAACACCATTTTTCCACCCCATACTATCCACAAGGTAACGGCCAAGCTCAGGCATCCAACAAAACAATTCTTCACATTCTGAAGAAGACCATCAACGACGCTGGCCGAGATTGGCACCTACAACTTAATCCTGCTTTATGGGCCTATTGTACCAGCATCCGTACCCCCACTGGAGCCACTCCTTTTTCCCTAGTCTATGGATCTAAAGCCATATTACCCATCGAGGTTGAAATTCCTTCTCTCTAAGTCTCTTTGAAAGGAATGGTTGATGATGAAGAGTATAGACATACTCGCCTATATGAGCTAGAAATGCTACAAGAAAGATGAAAAAATGCCTTAAATCATCTGCAGGCATATTAAAATTGTCTCTACCGAAGTTATATCAAAAGAGTCATGGTGAGAAAGTTTGAAATCGGTGACTTGGTTCTCATGCAAAACCCCAAAAATTAGGCGGACCGTGAAAAGCCTGGTATGTTTGAGGCTAATTGGCTTGGTCCTTATATCATTACTCTTGCATTTGGTTTTGGAGCTAATCAGTTGGCCACACGTGATGGAGAACAGCTGCCAGAATGTTTTAACAGTTTACACCTGAGAAAGTTCTACACATAGCATCATGGAGCCTGGGCTAAAAACCTACAAAATAGAAAAAAATCGCCACTTTGATGAAAACTTGGAAAATAGGCATCTTGGTGACACCAAAAAAATTGAAAAAATGGAAAAAATAGTAAAAAGAAATCAATTCATCCAATAGTGAAAACCTAGCAAACAGGAGCTTTGGATAGGTACCATGGTGACAACTTGGCAAACAGGTGTCATTCATTGTCAATCGTTGCTTTGCCATCTACTGTCACTCGAATCGACCCTTATCCATTCATCATAATCACAAAGGCTTGACACATTCACGACATTCGTCCTAAGTCCTATCAATTTTGACCATGGTTAACATTTGGTTGACAACATTCCTAGCATATCCTTGTTTTCGCCTTACGTCTACCTATCTCCATTTCATTGGACTCGGATACTCCCCTCTCTATCTGGGGGCAATACCTTTATCATGCAACTATAGTGGGTACCACACATGATCCTGCATTCTTCAAAGTCTTGGAAAAATCCTAAAAACATGAAAAAGTCTTAAAAAAAAAAATTGAAAAATTGAAAAATGTCTTGAAGTAAATACAAAAACATCCAAATTAATGTCAAAATCCAAAAACAAAGTCAAATCTAATCAATCCAATCAGTCCTCTCAAATAAATATTTCATCCAAGTTTTAACTATGTTGTCTCTGCACATTTGCTACATAGGTAAGATTCATCATTGAATCCTCGAGACATTAGGTCAGTCCTTCTAGGTTTGTCGCAAAATAAATCATGATTCAATCTTTTTTCCTTTGGACAATGTCATTGGTCGTGTCAAACTACAAGGTCTCTGAGTGCACGACGTAGACAAGGCCATCAATCGATGGACCCCCTAGGCCGCACTAGGTCAATCCATTAGGGTTCATGACACTACACATTCACACACAACAAACTACCCTCAAATTAAGCAAATATTATGTCAATCTGCTTCGTCAAACATTTTCAGTCAATTCAGCATGTCAGCAATCACATGTAGTCAAAATCATATCAAGGCATGGCAAAACTTTGAGTTCACCTTCAAGATGTGTCCTTCTGAAGAGAAACTCTTGTCACTTCTTTATGCTTTTGGATGCATCCTTCCTAAGCATCATCATCATCATCTGGCATTTTGATGGATTCTCCTAACTCTGGGAATTGATCTCCTAGATATCAACATCATTCAGGATGTGTCCATCGTAAATTTGATATCTCTCGACTATCAACAACACCCAACATTAAAAGACTTGGCAAACACTTGGCAAACATTTTTTTTCTCTTCTGATTTTTATCAGGATATTAGTTCCTTATGTCTTAGGAACAATGCCATATCATGATGATTATCCTTGTCTACTTATCACTCTACTATTAGCTTCTCTACGATGTCCTGACTTTAGGATTTAGAGAAGCAACGACATAGTACGATGATTTTACTGTCTGTTTTTTACTATCATGTGGCTAGTTTCTCTAGGATGTCCTATTGTCGGGATTTAGAGAAGCAGTGACATCTCATGATTAGTATTGGTTTTTTGGCGATTGGTCATGACAAAATGACTAGGGAAAATTGTGTTCCTTGCATGAGTCATGATCATCCTTTGTTTGTGACTGCTGATTTACATAATGGATCGACCTTGCACACTATTGATCTATGTCATATCATAGTGTTTGCTGACCATCATGACATTTTTTCCCAATGATGATTAAAGAGAAACAACTAGAATAGCACTATATCAAGGCTTTGAAAGATTTTTAATTTTCTACACTAACATGCATATATTTCTTTGCACTAACATCCATCTTTGTCTTCTCTTCTATGGTTCTCAGATGATATCCTGTGACATACAAAAACAAAGTTGTATACATAATGGCATGAGCATTTCATATTCACAACTGCATAAATCAAATATCATAATTCACATTGCATAAATGCCATCATTTACATCCATTCATAAAACCATCATTTGCATCACCACATAAGCATCATAGATAAACATTTACATTAGCATATAGGAATCACATCATCATCACATTACACAATGCATACATAACCACATCCATAAATGCATTCATAAACACCAGCGTAAATACACCTCATAGCATCATAACAACATCACATAAACACCTCATAAAAGCAAAGAATATCATAACACATAACATCATATAGGCCACATCAAAACTGCATCACATATATATATATGTAATCTCAAAATATCATGTCACAAGATAGTCATAGGATATCCCAAAAATAGAGCTCGCAGGCTCGAATATCAAAATACAAGTTTCTACAAAAACAAGTCCTACGATGGCTCTCCTCTGTCTCATGGAGGTGAATTGCAACGTGGCTGTGCCTGACCGACCACGTGAAATGTGACCTGAATGGGAGGGGTGTCCTACGTTTGACTCTGAGATCTTGTAGGATCAATAACCAGAGGTTGGCTTTGCCTTGTCTGCATCCCTGAAGACACTGATCTATGACCATGCTCTGACCTATGACTATGCCCTGACAAATGCTTGTGAGAGCTATGTAATCTATGGCCTAATGACTACCCTAATGTAGTAGACCCCCCAGCACTGGTGTAACTACTGCTATGAGACCTATTGTTGTGTGTCCAGCTGCCACTACCTGTCCTACTGTAGGATCAGAAAAACCTTGGGTCCCATCTATCTGGTGGAACAACCTGCTCATATAATACCCTGTATTGGCCCCTACTCTCTTCCATCCTAGCTAACTCCTGAGCCATATCCCCTGTCGGTCCAGAGGACAACTCTGCAAACTCTGTCACCCATTGATCTGACTCCTGCCGTCGAAGAATGGCCTGATCTCTCTCCACCCGGGTGACCTCTAACTCTATTGCTAAGGCCTTGTTTTGAGACAAGGCCACATCAAGTCTACTCTGTAGGTCCGCGATACACTGATCAATAGTATCATCAGTGGAAAAAATGGGTGATCTTTCACCCTCATCATCCCCAACGATCATATGCTCCCACAATCGCTAATCTGCCTCATCCTTCTCCTCATCCTCCTCCTCCTCCTCATCTCTCTCCTCCATGGCCTAGATATCCTCCTCATCTTCCTCTACTCTCTCCTCCACCACCACCTCCACTTCCTCCTCACCCCCTCTGATGTCCTCAACCCTCGCCTTTGGCTCTCTCTCCTCCCCCTCCTCCCAAATGGGTGACAATTGAACACCACCCACTCTTTGCCTGACTCTCTTGGGCTGCCTCTACCCTCCACCATCCCTCCTCCTCCTCGCACCCTTCCCATCTCCTCCACCCCCATCATCTCCTCCACCTCCTCCATCTCTCCCACCTCCTCTTTCTCCCCCATCTCAGCCTCCTCCTACCTTGCCTCCATCTCTACCCCTGGCACCTCTACCATCTCTCCCTCCATCTCTACCCCTAGCACCTCTACCATCTCTCCCTCCATCTCTGCCACCCCGAACTCTCCTCGGTATCCATGGAATGACTGATCTATGATCTATCGGCGGTGGACCATCTGGATCTATCAACAAGATGGCATTATGAACCTGCCACCAAGTGTTGAACTCAGCAGACATCCCAGGATCCTCTAGACCTCCTCTCCATACCCACTAAACTGCCACCAAGTTGTCAACCTACTACTCTGGAACTGTAACGGATATAGGCAACCCCCACATGGTCTCCTTGGAAGAATGAGCATACTCTGTCATGCCTACTAGCACAACCTACTGTAGTACCCGTTGGGGTAGGTACATCTCAATCATCTACTGATTTTGTATCGTGTGGCCAATCAGATATCAGAACTATCTACAAAAGGACAAGTGTCCATCCTCATCTGACCACTACACATAATCTCTGTAGGATCTCTAGACAAAGTTGATCATCGTATCAATCTGATGATGCTAGTACCCGATTTCTCCCATGCGAGTCTAACTCACTAATCCGCATATAAGTAAACGTACACCATCCCATCACCTAGTTGCTAAATCTACGCTGGTGGTCAGAACACGGGAATGCACTCCCATACCTAGATCATTAGGAGAGTAGTGCCGCAACTGATACTAAGCCCCTAGTGGTAGACAACCTCATGTAACTAGTGATAGAGCATGGCCAAAAAGAATGGCCCCCAAGTGAACATAGTCCTCTATCCTTGCATGCGCGCAAGAACATCCCCCCATCCAATGGGAAATTTGTGACCATGATGATCTAGGATCAGCAATCCAGTGATCAAGGTCATAAGCATGGCATCGAGTCTGGAAAATTGATCAGCTACAATGTCCCAGCCAATCTCATAACCATCCAAGCCCAACTAAGCACCATCACCACCCTTGTACATCTCGGACAGGACCTGTCACCTTTGGTGTAGATCATAGACCACTCTCTCTCCACTAATCAGAATCTGAAGAATATCATACACGTCCTCCAAAGTCACTATCACCTCTCCAATATGTAGGTGGAATGAGCAGGTCTCAGAATTCCACCTCTCATAAAGGGCTATCAGCACACCTCTGTTTGCCCGAATAATGAGCATGTAGGTAACATTGTAGAGGCCTAGGGCCATAAAGCGCTATCTCTATCTATCACTGAGGTGATCCCTAAAAGCATAGGTAGTTGGTCAAAATTCTCAGGTATAAATGGGCACAAGCCGACTCTACACAAGGAAAGACCAAGGATTAACACATATTGATCAACATTATGGAAAGTTCACTACTACAGGAAAATCAAGGGTACATAAAGGTTAATCTCGGTAAGGTCAACAAAAGTCAACTTTGGTCAACTTCAATTGCATTGTGTTGACCACAAATGCGTCACAATTATTCAATTGCAGCTCTACGTATAGCGATTGCATTGCAATATGTCAAATGCATCATTCTGACCTACAAATGTGCAATCTAACAATGAATGTGTCATTATAGATGGCAAATGCGTGCTCAAACAATGAATGCATTGTTGGACTTGCCAAATGTGTTGCATCTTGGCAAATGCATTTCAAAAGCCTCGATTGCATTACAACTTGGCGATTCAGTCATTTTATTTCGTGATTGCACAATTACACAAAATCCTAGCCTACCCATCGCACTTGCGTTGTGACGCAATCAAATGCGACGAACGCGAAGGTGTTTGTGGCTTATGTGATGCAATTTGTGTCACACCACATTTGTTTACCCCCCATTTAACCCTAATAAATGCATAAAATTCAAAATTTGACAAGTGGGATAGGGTACTTACCGGTGCCTTTGCACCTTCGGGTCGTCGAAATGTGCGCACGCGATATCCACGGTGTGTAGTCGTCGGAATCACCATCGTCTATCAAAGCTCTGGTTTCTGAATTTCCTATATGACAAATGAGCAAATGACATTTGATTTGAACTTTTCAACATATTTATAGGCTGAAAATTAGGGTTTTGAGCTAGTAGGTTATACTGGAGGCTTATTTGACCACCTTTGACTGGCATTTTGGCTAGCTTACGTCCTCAATTTTCAAAATCGTTTGCGCTGTTACTTTTCTGGTCATTAATTGAGCTAGTCGGGATATTTTCCAAATTTTTCTGACCTCGAGTTGAATTCAAAAATTTTCCTGAGGGGGAATAGACACTTCGTACCTTCACTGGGGCATATTCTTGACTTGTTTTCTTCGCCACAATGCGACAAGCTGCATTTTGACAAAGAGGGGCAAATGTAGACACCTCAAAATGACTTAGGTCTGCGACCAATAGTTTACCACTTTTCGTCATTACATGATTGTAACATTTTAATTGTGTTTCTAACCCACATTCAACTATTAATTAAATAATTTATTTAATTAATTCATAATATCTCTCATTCTTCATGATTATTAAATAAATAAATCATGTTTATTTATTTAATATGTCACTAACTGTCAAAGTCTTCTAATAATTAAATAAAGTCATCCTATTTATTTAATTAAATCTTTATCATTAATGTCCTCCTGATTATTAAATAAATATATTTAAAATATATTCATTTAATATGTCACTAATTCCTAAATCCTCTTAATTAAATAGATTTGATAATTTATTTAATTAATTAACTACTTCTTCTAAATTAAATAATTATTTGTAATTATTTAATTATGGCATGTGACACTTTTATATTTTTAAATAAAAGAAATCATTTAAAAATATCTCACATGGTTAACTGATTCTTCATTTAGTAATTAATTTCAAAAATCAATTACTTATTATCTCACAAAATCTTTATTTTGAATTAATTTAATTCAAAAGGGAAATATTCTTCTACAAATCATGTAATTTCTAAAATCATTGATTTTCTAAAATCTCATCCTCTTGTCTTCTGATTTTTACTAATTTCATCTCAACTGTCACATTGAGTCTTGATTTAATTTATTTAATTAAATCTTATTCACACATATGGGTATTTTTCCTAACCCTAATTGAGAGTTGCCTTATTGAATCTTAACCTTTGATTCTAGGGCATTCTTCAAATCTCTCATCTTGTCCATCCATTCAAGATTGCATTTTCTATAAAATGACAATCTTGATCTCATTTTCGAACCGATCATTGGCTTAATATATTTTTATTATAGGAATCCTCACATCTTAGGCTTGTTTAACTATTTGCATAATAGAGTAAAATTCTAGTTTTCATATTAGTTTATTTTTCAAATCCTTCAAAGGCTTTTGCTAAGGCTAGGCACATAGAGTTTCTCACATAATCTGAGGGCATCCATTCATCAACAACAAGCTTGAGGAGGTGCAATAGAAGTCAGACATGGAGTAGTAAATGGGTGAGATCCTTACAGTTTCTTCCATTTCTTGTAGTTTCTCCTTTGCATTTTATTGTATAATGCTTATTAACTTGTAGGTACAACTAATCAATTGATCTATCTTGCAAGAAATTAAATCATCGTTACATATATGCCATAGAGTAGTGCATTTTCTTTATAGAATAGTGCACAGGATGATAGATTAGCATGTACATTTAGGACTTCAGCGAATAGCCTAGATTAGCGCATAGATTTGATAGTTTAGCGTATACATCAGATAGAGTAGCGCATATGCTAGATCAGTGCATTTACCCTCTATTCTAGTGCATTCATGGATAACCTAGCGCATCTGCTAATTTGGCACATTGATTGCCTATTTTAGCGCATCCATGAAATTTTTCTGATTTTAATTGTTTGAAGATCAATTTGTGATTTCTTGATTTTTTTTCTATATTAGACAGCTGATTTGATAGGATTGAGTAGCATCAAGGATAATTGATCTTATTTTGATGATGATTTCATAAATTTGTTCTTATTTTGAAAACAAATAGTAAAATAATTGATTTGATCATGTTGATTCTGATAAATTTTCTTTCTGAAATGAAAAACAAATAGTAATGATGATGTTATTATATAATTGATTTGATTTTGATGATAAATTTGTCGACATGCTTGATGAAAAACAAATAGTAAAAATGAACTAGTATGATTTTATTTTGATGTCGATTTTGATAAATTTTCTTTCTAAAATGAAAGACAAATAGTAATAATGATTTGCTTGCATGATATGATTTGACATGATTGGTTAATTTTCCAATAGATTGATGTACTTTTCTAATGATGTGATTTGAATGAATTGATATTGATATGATGTATAGGATGATTTTAAGATCCTCCATATTAGAGAGAGATTTCCCAGCACCTGGGAGATGATTCCCATATTAACTCATCAGGAGGTTGGGGTTAATTCCATATGTGGTTTGGGTTCACTGCTTAGAATCCCATAGTATAGGGTCAAGAGAGCAGTGTTGACAACTTTAGCCGGCGGTAGCATAGTGAGCATAACACCCTTCATTTTCCCACTAGAGAGATTACAGTCACACCAAAGGATGCATATTGGATACTAGGGATCCCAATGGTTTGTGAGATTGTGGTCTATGACCACAAGGAGATTGGGTGGACTAATTCCTTGGGATGAGTGTTTTAGGATCCACGTATTTGTGATTATGAGATCCCATGGAGAGAGATGGTTGAGGGCTATGCCCCACTCACTTCAGTTTTGGTTGGTTTCATTAGTGGTTTCTTGTGTCCCGACCGTAGGTCGAAGGGACTGTTTATTGGTTGGGGTTGAGTTCTAGAGGACATGATCCTACACCAGACCAGGTATGCATGGGGTTCATGCATGCTAGCCCACCTATACCATGATTTAAATTAGGTGGTATATATAGAGGTGGGAAGAGAATATCTTCTAGGGTCACACTCTTACAGATTTGGGCATGAAATCATATTGTTATCACCCACCCCTTTTCATGGAGACATCATCCCATCAGTCATCCCTATGTTTATGCATACATAGGTCCACTTAGCCAGCTTAAGTTGGGAAAGTTGGAGTACTAGTAGAGAGTATCATATGACTTGGATACTATGATTTGGAGGCCATATGTTGACTGTGAGGACTAGAACAAGGATGATATTGAGTTTCCCTATTGCGGCATATCTAGATATCTGATCAGGAGGACCCCACACATTATTGAGATATTTTTTGTTATGTAGGTTTTGAGAAAGTTCGGCCAAGTACAGGTTATTCCACAGGACATTTTTCATTATGTGAGGTGGAGGGAGGATGTCAAGGAGTGGGGCCTCTTCATTCCATATGAGGTAGCCAGTGAATATTTTCTTGGTTTACAACCACAGTTTAGGGGTTACAGGTCAGACATTTTAGATGCTCATATGACAAAGTAGTATGCAACATATTTCCATACACACCCATTCCCAAGATTGATGAGTCCCAATGAACCTGCCTAATTACCAGATGGACAAAAACTACAAAAGGCATGGAGAAAATAGAGTGGTGAGGCATAGGCACAAGAAAACCAGCCTGCCAAAGGAGGAGGAGAGGATGTGGGTGGTGGCGATGATATGGATATTGATGATGATGATGATGAAGGGGATAGTGATGAGAGTAATGATGGTGATGGGGATCATGGGGATGGTGGGGGGAGACCCATTTTTGATGTTTCGATTAGGACCAGACCGAGGATAGTGAGGATAGTGGAGAAGCCAGCTACAAGTCCACCATGCATTACTATTAGGACTCCATCCCGAGAGCAGTAGGGCCAGATTGACTCACTACAGACACAGGGATAGGCTCTCCAGATCCAATTAGCATAGGCCCAAGTTACTATCTCATAGTTACAAGCACAAATGGAACAACCACCACCCCCAAACCCATATGTAGTTTAATTGATATTAGAGAGAGATAATTTGAGATAGCACTACTAGCAGGCATAGGGCATAGTAGAGAGGCTACTGAGATCTATGGAGGGCACCTCTATCAGTGAAGTTGTTCCATAAGGATTGGAGACTTCTCAGGAGGTCGAGTACTATAGGATGAGATATTATGAGGCGGTACCCCCCAAGAAAATTTTATGCTACACATATTCGGGCATAAGATCTCACACTCACTCCTGAATTCATTCCAGGAGTGCCACTAGGAGTGTGGGACAACCAAGAAGATGAGACATACGTGGTACCAATGGCGGAGATCCAGCTAGACCCACTACTTCTAGAGGTAGCAATAGCCACGGTCCTCACTCTAATGCTCTTCATTGATGACTCTGTATATATCATTATTGTCACATTTTATGCATCTCTTTGGACATTTGATATCATTGTAAATTTGGACATTAATTTGATGAGATTTATATGATATGCAACAATGATTTCGATATGCATGTGTCTTTTATTATGCTATTATGGATGTTCATGTATGCCATGTTGTTTATGATTATGTCATGATGATGCATTTTTATGGATACTGATCTTTGTATGATGATATTTATACATATCATATGATGATGATGTTTATGATGTGATGACTTGTAAATGAACTTTATATGGTTTATGATTGATGAATATGAAAAATCTGATGATGGATGATGCAAATGATATGTGAGTGATTTTTATGATGTTTTATGATGTATGGACAATGTATTGATTATGGATAAAAAAATGTTGTGATAAAATGAATGCAATGGATGCATTTTATTCTTTTCCAATGTATGGTTATATATGATGATGCAATTATGTAGATGTGCAAAATGCAAAACGAAAATGATAATGAATGGAACTAAAATGAATGAGTTGAAATGATGAAAATGCAATGAATGATGACATGAAATTTTTTTTGATATGAATGATGTAACATGTCAAATAATGGGATGATAAAATGATATGAAAATTATATGAATGAATATGATAATGATAATGATCTTAAAATGAAAATGATATAAGAATGAATATGATATGAAAAATGATAATGAGAATGATATTGAATGAATGATAAAAATGACATGAGGATGATATCAAAAATGATATGAAGGGTTAATGATAAATGACAAGATAAAATTGATGAAATGGTAATGGTATGAAAATGTCATGAAATTGAATATTAAATGATATGAAAATATGTGTAAAATGATACGAAACTAATGGTGAAAATGATATGAAAATGACTCGAAAATGACATGATACTAATAATGATAATGATGATGATAATGATGATGAGGGTAAGTGCAAGAAGTTGAGTCCACGAAATGTGGAAGTTTTTGCCTTAGCCAAAAAACCAAAATCGGCATTGCAAAATTGGTATTTCGTTTTTAATAAACGGGATCCCATTTAGGCTCAGGATCTCGAGCCAAAAATCAAAAAAATGGGATCTCATTTAAATTGGGATCCCGTTTTTAAAAAAATCCATTTTTGGAAAATTTTCAAAACGAGATCCCGTTTTGTAAATTTTTCATTTTCGGAAATTGTTCATTTTTGGAAAATTTTCAAAACGGGATCCCGTTTTCAAAAATTCCAGAAATGGCAGTTTTCGACAATTTTCAAAACAGGATCCCGTTTTTTAAAATTTCAAATGTAGGTCAGGTTTTTTATTTGTTTATAGGTTCGAGAAATGGTTTGGGGACCCGAACCTAAGCCATGGACCTGGTTTGACCTGCAAGTTGAAGGTCCTAGCAATGTCACAAAAAATACTGACTTTGGGCATACGTTTAAAGGCTTTATTTGTAGATTTTTTCAATGAAATTAAAACCCATTATAGATTAGACAGTCTAGATTCCAAATATGTATTTTTTTTACAATTGAATTATTTTTTATTTTTTTCATTTAATTTCTAATTAAATAGGTCCATAAACTTGAATTATCCATGTTTTTTAGTATTTTAATAAATTTTTATGAACGTAATATTTTTATGAACGGATTGCACGAGGACAAACTTCAGACAATTTTTTTCAATTCAAAAAAAAAAATCAAAAAATGATAAGTTTAGGTCATCTTATGCGTGTTGTACACAATGATTTTTCAAAATGACAAATATGCCTACTAAAAATTTAACAAAAAAAAAAATAATTCAATAAATATTACAAAAAAATATCAAAGGCAAGATTCAATGAGTCACAAATATTTTGCCAAAATTATTTAGGAAAATACAATAATTTAGGTCAAAATATGGATGTCGTACATGTGCATGGTATGGTAAAAAATAATGGCTTTTAGAAAGTGGTTTTTAGAAATGCTTACTGAAACTCAATTTGTACAATCTGGGTATTGAAATAAATTACATATTTGGAAACTAGACTCTGAGTACTACATTTTATGATCAGTGATGTTTTACAAGATTCCATTTCTAAGTGCTTCAAATTTTAAGGTCAAAATGTCAAATTCTGAAAATCAGGGAAAACACTTCCAATTTTTGACCAAAAAGTGGACTCAACTTCTTGCCAGCACCCATGATAATGATAATGATAATGATAATTTACAAAAAAATATCAAAGGAAAGATTCAATGAGTCACAAGTATTTTCCCAAAATTATCTAGAAAAATACAATAATTTAGGTCAAAATATGGATGTCGTACACGTGCATGGTATGGTAAAAAAAAATGGCTTTTAAAAAGTGGTTTTTAGAAATGCTTACTGAAACTCAATTTGTACAATCTGGGTATTGAAATAAATTATATATTTGGAAACTAGACTCCGAGTACTACATTTTATGATTAGTGACGTTTTTGAATATTCCATTTCTAAGTGCTTCAAATTTTAAGGTCAGTGTCAAATTCTGAAAATCAAGGAAAACACTTCCACTTTTTGACCAAAAAATGGACTCAACTTCTTGCCAGCACCCATGATAATGATAATGATAATGATAATGATAATGATAATGATACTATGATATGAATATGATAATGATAAAAAGAATATTAAATGAGAATGATTTCAGCTGATGTCCAAATGTACTCAATCTTGTTCAAAAGAGACTTTTTTTTTATATCTTTGCCAACCTCCAAGAATATATTATACAAATGCAAAATGAATGCAATCTATATGAATCATGCAAACCTAAATATGCAAAATTAACTACACATTGTTTTCATTTTGTGAGCTAACTTTATGTTTGTTTATTATCATTAAGCTTTTTGATATGTTGGAAGTTAGTAAAAGCATCATAGAGTAGATCTGCCCTGATAATATCCTAAGTAAAAATTTCATGATGTTTGATATCGAATGTTAATAAAAGCATCAAGACCTATAATTGAACTGAGATGACCTGAATATTTCTTGCATAAACTAATAGAAGTTAATCGTTTTCCTATGCAAATCTTGAAATGTCATCAAAGATACTTTTGAAAACCATGTCTCGCGACAAATTTGCATAGTAATAATGATTAACTTTCAGATAGAAAATAAAGAAAATCATACTCCTTCCTTGTGACTCTAGTTTAGTACATCATTGAGCCACTCCAAAGATATGATGTCATCAAATTTCAAAACAACAGTTCAACTTATGCTTTAAGTGTTCCAATCATTTTATTATGATTAAGATCATCCAATTTGTTTCAGTTTCATTCTATAACATGTCTCATAGCTGTTTTGACCAGAATTGATTGGATATTTGATGTTGATCTAATATTTGGATATTCGACTCATGTTACCATTTGTCTTATCAAAGACTTAAAAGTTGATTGCCCCCAATGAGTTTGCAATTTCAGTTCCGCAACCTACTGCCCGGAATATAAACAATGATCATCAAGCCATGATGAAATCCTTATTGTCTCTAGGAAATCTTGTGTGCATGATGCGGATATGATGGCAAGGGATGGATTTTATGTTGAAAAAAATGGCTATGTATGAACAATGTACGACATAACCTAATAGATTAAAGAGACAACCAAATCACAAATAGCGCCTATTTTCTAGGATTTCACCATTTGTTTTTCTTGCACGTTTTAGATTTTGTGATTTTTTTGTTGTTACCAAGATGCCTGTTTGCCAGGTTTTCATCAAGGCAACAATTTTTTTGATTTTTAATTCTTTTGTATTTTTTATTTTTTTATTTTTTTTGTATTTTCTCTTTTTTGAATTTTTTTTTGTATTTTTTATTTTTTTATTTTTTTGTATATCAAAAGGATACATGTTTTCCAAGTTTTCAGCCTCATGACGATTTTTTTAGGACATTCTCTAGATTTTATGATTTTTTTTCATGACTTTTTATGTTGTTTTCTTTCTGTGTTTTCTAAACATTGAACTTCTTCAAATGGATGATATTGATTAGACCTTCAAATAGGTCCCCTTCTGGTGTAGCTAATTGATATGCTCCTTAACCATGTGTTGCAATGATGATGAATGGGCCTAGCCAATTGTGCTTGAAATTTGTGTGGTCTGACTCTATGATTGTAGCTATGGGACATGACTTGTTGATAACCCTTCAAGTGATTGGCTACACTTTTTTGTCTCTCATCAAGTAGCTCCAGTTCTTGAATTCTAGAAACTCTATAATCCTCATCAGTTATGAGTCCCTTCAATGAAACTCAAAGTGAAGGAATTTCAACTTCTAGTGACAAGATTGCTTCTGATCCATAGACCAAGGCATATGGGGTGGCCCTTGTCGGTGTGTGAATGTTGGTTTTGTATTCCCACAAAGCTATATTTAACTAGACATGCCAATCACAATGGGCATCATTTATCGTTTTCTTCAGGATCTACATAATTGTCTCATTTGAAACTTTTGCTTGGTCATTTCCCTATGGATAATAAGGTGTAGAGAACATGTGTTGGATATGAAATATTTCACAAATTTCATCAACATCTTGATTCTTAAAACATCTTCCATCATCCATGATAATGGAGCTGGAAATGCCCTACCAACATATGATATAATTTAGGATGAAGGGTTTAAATTTTTTTGTCGATTACTATTGTCAATGGAATAGCTTCAATCCACTTGGTAAAATATTTAGTGGTCCTGATTATAAACTTATGTCTATTTGATGAATAGGGGTGGATTTTTCTAAACATATCTAGTCCCCACTAAGAGAAAGGCCATGTGGTAGTGAAGGGTTGCAGCTCTTGAGCATGAGCGTGAATGAGGTTTTCGTGAATCTAACATTTCAGACATTTCCTTACAAAGGTGAAGGATTCATTTTCCATGGTTAGTCAATAACCCATTCTAACAAGTTTCTTAGCTAGGGTTAGTTCACTTGAATGAGTCTTGTAAATACAACCATGAACCTCTTGTAAGGCCTTTTTTGATTCATCATGTTCAAGACATCTAAGGAGGGTACCATCAAGACCATGTCAGTATAGGGTATCAACAATTAAGGTATAGTGAGAAGATTGGCATATAAAATTTCTTTTCTGATTCTAGGTCAAATTCAGGGGTAATTAGTATCCTTTAGATATGTATAGATTTGTCCATATCAAGGGGAATTAGAATCAACTCGGTGAAAAATTATTTGGGTCTCAGGATTTTCATAGGTAGGGGAAAACAATTGTTCCACCAAGAATTCATATTGAGACCATTTTTCTAATAATTATAATAGTGACTCAACTATAGCCATGGCATTTGCAGCTTTGTTCTCGATCCATAGAATTTGCGTGAACTTGATCTCAATAAAATACTTCTAGAAATAATCAACCATGTTTTTCTAATGCATTAAATTTTCATCCTTAGTTTGGTAATCATCATTTATTTGATTAATGAAAAGTTTTGAATCACCATAAACTTGTAGCTCTATGATCCTCCAATGCAATTCTATTCTGATTTCAATAAGAAGTGCTTTGAATTCGGCTATGTTATTGGTGCAAGGAAACATCAAACAATAAGACTTTGGAATCATATGTCCCTTAGGTGTAACAAAAATAATTCTTTCCCCCAAGCCATGTTGTGTATAGGACCCATCAAAATATAGTGTCCATGACTGCTTGGTCTTTGTTGTGAAAACATCTACATCAAAAAATTTGAAGTGCATTGGATGATCTGTTTGTAAAGGTTCCTTTGCTAATTGATCTTCTATGACCTACCCTTTGATGGCCTTTCGATCCACATAGTGAATGTCAAACTCACTTAGGATCATTACCCATTTAGCTAGCCTGCCAGTTAAGGTTGCTTTTCTCAAAAGATACTTTAAGGGATCAATTTTAGCCCAAATTTTGGTTGTACGAGATAACATATAGTGCCACAAATTTTGGGAAGCAAACACTACTTCTAAACAATCCTTTTCAATAAAAGTGTAATTGATCTCATGACTTGTCAATATCTTGGTGATATAGTATATCCCTCGCTCTTTTCCTCTTATGTCCTCTTGTGCCAACAACGCCCCAAGGGATACTTTTAAGGATAAAATGTATAGTATGGGTGGTTCTTCTAGTACTGGTGGAACCAAAATCTGTGGACTCATTAGATACTACTTGATTTGATTGAATTTTTCTTTGCACTTGTCTTCCCATTTGAAAGAAAAAAAATTATGCAAGAGATGTGTGAAAGGCAAACTCTTGTCTGGTAGCTATACGATGAACCTCCTGATGGATTGTAGTCATCCTTTTAATGACCGAAGTTGGCCGATGCTCGCTGGTGGTGGCATCTCCATGATGGATTTGACCTTTGTTGGATCTACCTCTATTCCTTTTCTTGAAACAATATAGCCTAAGAGTTTTCCATAGTTAACCCCAAAGACACACTTCTTTGGATTGAGTCTGACCTTAAAATTTTCCATTTTGAAACAGATTTTAGATAAGATATCTAGATGTCCCTCTCTTGTGTAATATTTCTCTAAGAGATCATCTACATAATATTCCATGAAACTATGCATCATGTCATGAAAAATTATATTCGTTGTCGTTGATATATTGCACCTACATTTTTGAGTCCGAACGGTATTACATTCCAACAATATGTACCCCAGGGACATGTGAAAGAATTCTTCTCTTGATTCTCAGGTGCAATCCTGATTTTATTATACCCAAAAAATCCATCCATGAATGTATACATGGCATGCCATGTTGTCTAATCCACAATTGTGTCAATTTTAGGT
This sequence comes from Sequoiadendron giganteum, assembly GCA_007115665.2. Taxonomy (NCBI): domain Eukaryota; kingdom Viridiplantae; phylum Streptophyta; class Pinopsida; order Cupressales; family Cupressaceae; genus Sequoiadendron; species Sequoiadendron giganteum. The sequence goes on from CM021102.1 coordinate 71,699,796, forward strand.
AGAGGAAAATCATATTTTGGACATTCTTTATTCATATCTCAAAAATCTGTATAGATTTTGATTCGTCCATCTGGTTTTGACACGGGCACAATGTTGGAGATCCATTTCGAATAATCGATAGATCAAATGAATCCTACATCCAATAATTTCTTCAATTCTTCCTTGACCAACAATGTAACATGTGGATGCATCTTTCTAATATTTTCTTTCACTGGTTTTACCCCTGGAATTATGGATAAATGGTGCATGATAAGATTAGGATCTAGTCGAGGCATATCTGCATATGAACATGCAAATATTATTTCATTATCCTTCAGGAATTCTATGAATTTTGAAATTTCTTCCTCTGTCAATGAGGCAGCAAGTTGCAGGATCTTCGGTTATTCTGCAATGCCTATATTGATTTCTTCTATCAGTTCTATCAAAATAGAAGAGCTATCCTAATAGTGCTCAAGGATATTGTCAATTTTCTCATCTTTCAGTGCCTTTGAAATGTTTTCACCGTCATATACGCTCTTGATTTTTCCTTTTTCATGATCTAACATTTCCTTTTTTTAGTTTTCACCATTAGATCTCTCATTTATATTGTTAATTTTACAGCTAAGAAACTTGGCACTCTCCTGACTAAGATTTTGATCATGAGATTCAATAGTGGAACATTTTTTCAAGTTAGAAGAATAGAGAAAATTTATAATGTTTTCATCATCTGGGAATATTGGGATATCAATTAGTTTATTTTGATCCCAATCAATAAGCTTGGAATGGACCAAAGGCAAGTGGTCATTCGGTTGGGTGAGGTCCGTGGTGGTTAATATCATGACACAATTATCATTCTCACTATGGGGAATATCTATGATGGTATCCTCCTATTGATTATCCATCTTGCTTTGAACCAAATCGTCATCACTCAAGTCATGGTCATCTTGAAGTACATATCCAAGAAGAGGCCTTGAAATTTCTCCTTGTGTGAGCATGGGTGTATATTTCTGTATGACATCCACCTGTTTGTCTCTCCAAAATTCATCATTTTAAATGGTATACCATTTATACTGATCATTTGAATTAGTGTCATAGTTGTCCTCCACTCCCATAATTGTCTTAGCTACCTCTTCATGGGATTTCTTTTGGGTTGCTTCTTTTACATCTTCACCATACCCAAGTCTAGTTTTATCTTTTGGATGCACTAGTTTTTTTTGAATGGGTTCCACAATTCCTTCTTTTCTTTTTCCTATGGGGCCAGTCCCTTCATAACCCATTCTTTGGATTATTGTATAGCCTTTCCCATATTGATCATTAGGAAATTTGATATGTTGAACAAATTCATCCTCATCTTTATAAATCCAATTGAGAATAGCTCTATCTTCTTCACTTTCTTGAGTATTAGCCTTGATGAATTTTCCATCAAACATGGTGATAGGGACTGAATCTTGTGCTCCTAGCGTGGATGTTGCTGCATCTTGTTGTGTGGATATTGTAGGCTGACCATGTGACTTTGGAGAAATAGGTAGGTTAGAGAGACATAAATAATATTCTCCCACCTCATTGTCCTTTAATTGCATATTTTTTCCAAAGTTCTTTATTAATTACTTTGTTTCATCAATGTGTTTTGAAGCAGAAATAGCCATAGCCTCTCTCTTATGCAGGATAAAAGTGTCATGATTTTCTCTAAGGTTAGAGAAAATCTAACTGCTATTATGATTAATTGGTATGGTTATTTCTTGTCCATCATATGGAAATTTTAGACATTTATGGTAATTTGATGGTACCGCTTTCATCTCATGGATCCACGGATGACCTAAAAGTATGTTATAAGATAATTCTTGATCCAGAACTTGACAAAAATTGTTCTTTATAACAGGTCCCACTTTGATTGGTAGCATGATGAGGCCCTTAGAAGCTTGTTCCTCATCATCATATACTTTGATTGTTATTTTTCTCCTCAGATCAATAGACTCTTTTAGAATACCCTAAGGAAAGAACCAATTTTGAAGTACAAATATTTAGACCAACTACCCAATCTATTAAGACATACCTGATTTGGGTTTTATGAACCATGACTTCTAGATAAAGTGATGAGTTATGGGGATGATTCATGGAAGCATCATCTTTCTCAGAAAATGATAGGCATGTGGGTGAGGACAAGTGTCCCACCAAGGCTTGAAATTTGTCGATATCCAAATTAGGGGATATGGTTGTGTCAACAAGATCCTTCTCCAAAATTTTCTTATGCATCAAAGATATCTTAGGAAGCCCCAAGATATAAATTTGAGCCGATGTAATTGCAATTGATTGACTAAATTGTACTGCCTTGGAGGAGGGATAGTAGATTTGGATGAACTTCCTTTTACAAGAATTTTATCTTATCCCCTTGTTGTTACATTAACTTCCTGATACTCTTTCTTTCCTTTGACCTTGATGGCATTAACTTGTTGTCCATTTATATAGATATGATTGATTGTGGTGTCATAGACACAACTTACATTTTTTCCTTTGTCACCTAAAGATTCCCCTTTTTGATAATTGGCAAGAGGATCCTCAAAATTCCTGATGATCTTCATTGGCATGATGTCCCTCAACTATTATGGGGTGATTGTCAATCAAATTTGGGACCAAATTTTTCAAACCTTGGCAATTATTCATCCTATGACCTTTGCATCTATGATAATCGCAACAATACGAGTCATTCTATGATGATGGTTAACTCAAGGCTCATAGTGTCTCTATGGTGGAAATTTGATGGCATTTTGATTCAAAAGCTCTTTGAGAATTGATTCAAGAGATTGGCCAAAGGGAGTAAAACTTTGCCAATTTGAGAAAAATTATGATTTAGGCAGATTTGAGTTTTGATTGTTGTCGAGATTATTATAGAAATTACCATGATTATTGGCCATATTTCCTTGATTGGCATTATTTCCCTAATTGGAAATGTTATTTCTTTGGTTAATTGAGTTTCCAGGATTTTTGTTATTGCATTGAATACCTCATATATTGAGAATGGTTGGATTTTCTTTCACATTGTTGGCATCTACCACCCCATCATTTACAACATTCTTATTTCTAGTCCAAAACCTTCATTTATCATTATTGTTGTTGTGATTATATGAATTTGGAATATCTTTGTCAAGTTTCAGTACTCCCCTCTTGACCAATGCTCCTTCAATAGTGATTGCATTTTCAATCAACTTCTCAAATGATCGAGGGAAATGAATGTTGAGCTTATAAATAATTTCTTGATTAAGACTATGTATAAAGATTTCCATCTTTTCCTTTTCAGGAACTGGATGAGAATATCTTCTAAATTACCCTCTCCATCTTTGCAGGAATGTGATGAAGGGTTCCCCAAGCTTTTCCTTTTCTTTGCGCAAACCAAGCATGCTTATTTGATGTTGTATGGTGTTGTATGGTGTAGGAGTATTGTGATATGAATTTATTGATTAACTCCTCAAATTTTTTGATGGGGGGAGTGATTTTAGAAAGGGACTCCATGGATTGTCTAATAAAATTTCATGAGAACAATCCGATCGGGTATGTATCTTCATGAGAAAACTCCAGACTCATATTTTCAGACTCCCTCACACAATCAATAGGATCCATTTTCCCATTGTATCTATCAAATTTCAAGATATCACAATACTTTCAAAAAGGAATCATGTTGAGATTCCTATCGAATGGATATGGGCAGATATCTTCCAGAACATATTTCTTGGTTGTACCCCCTTGTATTTCTTTAATTTGACCCTGTAGTGCTCTTATTTGTTGGGAAAGAGCACTAAAATCATTTAAGGGGGTTTCAATTCTTTCAGGATCTTCTCTAATATTTTTTGTATCAAAATCAGAGGGTAATTTAGCTCCTTGGTTTGCTAACAAAAGAAAGTACTTTTTTTTATTCCACTCTAAAATCTTGTCCAAGAGAGTATGAGACTGTGGATCCTTTTCAGCTTCTTGAAGTAACTCCTCAGTTATTTCATTATTATTTGAATTATTCCCAAGATGAAACCTATCAAAATGATTTTCTCTATCATCCATGTTGCCAAATGGATTTTCCTTTTCATCTTCTTCTTGGTGTTTGCGGGATCTCGTGACAACAGGCATATGCTTGTACCAATTTTTTACTAAATTTGATCACAAATGGAAGAGTGCAATTTGTTGGATGCCTTAGCAAGAATAGAATAATGGATTCTATTGATATGACTAAAGAAATTTCTAATTTTAAATTTTTGATTCCCTAGATTCAAGGATGATGATCCTGTTATGGGAATTAAACTAGAAATCAGAAATGGATGTGATGATGCACTTTGCGATGTTTTGATCCTACTTAAAGAAAATAAGGAATTTGAAAAATCCTATTGTTTCCAAGTTTTCTATTGCCACACTCGATTAGGATGGTTGGAATACTAAATTGCAATTTGTAGGATGAAAGAGGGATAAATGGGTCGATTACGATTATGCCTCTACGAAAGATCTCTTTGTTGAAATAAATCTTGGGAAGATAAAGGCTCTAAATAAAAATATCCAATAAATCCCCTAGCAAATTCAAGATGTCTATGGATGAAAGTTCAATGCTCCAGCCAAAATTTTTGACTTTGGTATAAAAAGTGTCTCCTTTTCAAAAGTTTCTTGTAGCTAAGGGAACTTTTTGGTTTATTGATCCTTTTCTCAAGGGATTTCTTAACAAAGGTTGTAGATTTTCAGACCCTAAGCACAGAAAACACTAGAATTGATGGAAAATTGCGTCAGAAAACTATTTTGACTCAGAAAATAGATGTGATATTTTGTCCCAGGGATGCGCTAAAATTTTGAATGTATGCTCTAAAAGATCATATCAATGCGCTAGATTTTTGCATGGATGCACTAAAATAGAACATAGATGCCCTATAACAGAGCATGGATGTGCTAAAATAAAGCATAGATGCACTAGAACAAAGCACAGATGTGCTAGAACAGAGGATGGATGCACTAAAAGATCATGTCAATGCACTAAAATAGACATTTTTTGGATATTTTATTGAATTGGATGATCTTATCCGAATTATTGTTTGAAAAACATGGCATGCATTAGGAAAATAGTTTTTTTAAAGTCCTAGAATCTAAACAAAAAGTGTATATTCTCTGAAATTTCCATGGTTATTTGAACAAGACAAACACTTCAAGCAGACTCACTCTAAATTGTCAAAAATTTCATCATAATCATCACAACCCACATCTTAGAATTGCATCGACTCACACAACCGTGTCACCCCCTAAAGGGTACCCGTGTTTTTGTCTTTTTCAAGTACATACTCAAAGTTATATTTCTTGATCCCTTGAGCAAACAATCCCTGGAAATTATATAGCGAGTATCTTGGGGGTAGATTCTTCCCTCCCCTTGCACTGTGAGTATTATAATGTTTGGCTACTGGCTCAATTAGCTTCTACACTAACGTTCGTAGTAAGGGTTTCCATTCAATGCAGCAAATGATATACTCCCTCAAGAGACCTCCCAACCTTTACAATAAAGGATTTGGGGATGGTTATCTTGCACACTACTGTCAAGTGGATTTTCATCAACAACTCACTTTTGATTATAGTGGATTGGAATCCTTGGATTTAGGGGTTCCCACTTAGGTCATTCCTCTTGGGTGAGTACTTTTTTCCCACAAGAGTAGGCTTTCTAAGGGTTTTAATAAATCATAAAATATATGAAATGAAAAGATGAGTTTGGAATTTTGATCACCCAGTTAAGGGGAGAGCATAGGCCTATCACCCAACAATCACAACAAACAATCTTGTTCAATTTTAATCCCAAATGACAAATTTGCTAAGATAAGTGAATATTTTGCTTCACAAAATACATGGGATTCATTTTATCCAAGATATTTCAATTGCTTGGTGACTACCCTAGGATTGGTTTATTTTAAATTTGAATGACTACCCTAGGATTGTTTCATTTTAACCTTATGCGGAAAGTATTAATCTTTGTCTGTGGATGCATTAGAATCAGGATTAAAAATTTACAGTCCCTCGGACGTGCTAAAAGAACACATAAATGTGCTAAAATCGAGAACATATACGCTAAAATAAATCCAAGGATGTGCTAAAATAGAGTGGATATGTACTAAAATAACACAATATGTGCTAAAAAAGAGCAACAATGCACTGAAACAAGCCTCGTATCCACTAAACTATTCAATGGATGCGCTAAAACAGGTCTTGTATATGCTAAATCGAGAGTCCAAATCGTAACTTGCTAGAAAACCTGCAGTAAAATATTAAAAATGCGGCAAGGGCCCATGGTGGGCACCAAAAATGTGTGTGTGAATATGTGAAATAAACTAAAGAGCTAAACAAACACACCAATGCGACATTGTATCAAATAAATCTAATTTAAAGATAAACAAACTCTAAACTCAGAAAATTCTTCAAAGATGTCCTATGGTCCTCTATCTTCAAGGATTCATTTTTAAGCTTCTTGCTCTCAGATTGCATAAGTAGTAGCTTAATAGAATGACAACCTAGAGAATGAGATTATATGCAATATGCATTTCTATGCTAAATGATCTAACATGATGAAACTAAGATATGAAACTAAAATGAATTATGAAAGATAATCTTCCATGATTGTAAAATGATAAACTAAAATGCTAGGCTATTGTCAAGAAATTCAGTATAATAATATTTCTAAGTGCTCAATAATGTAACTGTAATGCTCACACTATATTCGATTGGATGCTAGCTCTTTTTTAAAGCACAAAGAGGTTGTATTTATAGAATTTTAGAGGAAAAAAACTAGTTGGCAAAGATCGACGATTGAAAACAAGCCTAGTAAGATGAATGGTGGTGGATCGAGAATTTGGAGAGAAAGATGGAAGCTAGAGAGAAAGAGGGAAAAATTTCCTGCTACAACATCTTCCATTCAAAAATGAAGGAAAGTAGCCATTTGGCAATTTTAGTTATGAGGAGTTAGTTGGTAGTTGAGGATAAATCCATAATTAAATAATTAAATTATTTAATTATATGTGACATGAATTTAGAAGCTTCCATAATTAAATAATTAAAATATTTAATTATGTGTGAGAAGTGAAAAAGGTGTTTAATTAAATATTAAGAATATTTAATTAAATGTGAAGTGAAGAATTAGAAATAATGAATTTAGAAGAATATTCTTATTTGAATTTAAAAATTCAAACTTAAAGTAACATGATAATTAATTTAAATAAATTATAAAATTTATTTAATTAATTAAAAGGAAGATAGAAAATGGGAATAAATAAATAAATTTATTTAATTAATTAAATTAGAAGAATTATAAAGTGGAAGTGAACAATATAAATAAATAATTAAATTTATTTATATGTAGACATTTTGAAGATTAATTAAATAATTCATATTTAATTAATTATCAAGCTGTATTTAATGTGATCATTTTTAGATGTATATAGGAGTCTTTGTGGATCCTTAAAAGATAAAAGCAATTGTGGAGTGGCCAATGCCTCAGACTGTAATATATGTGTAAAGCTTCATGGGCCTTTTAGGGTATTAAAAGAAATATGTGCAAGGGTTTTCACAAATTGTAGCCCCAATAATTTCACTCCAAAAGAAAATAAAAAGGTTTGAGTGGAGTGAGAAGTGTGAACAAGCCTTCCAACTCTTGAACGAGAAGCTCATGACAACCCTAGTGCTAACTATATTCGATCCCAATGGTAAATTCTAAGTGATCATGGATGCTTCAAGAGATGGTGTAGGGGCAGTGTTAATGCAAGATAGGAAGGTGGTGGTGTATGAATCAAGAAAGCTAAAGAAACATGAGGTGAATTACGTGTCACATGATCTAGAATTATTAGCTATAATGCATGCCCTACAGGTGTGGAGACATTATCTTTTGGCAAATTCGATTGAGCTCAAAGTAGATCACTTGGGATTAAGATACATCTTCACTCAACAAAACCTTAATGCTCGACAAAGGAGGTGGTTATAATTTCTTAGTGAGTGCAAATTTAGAATTGAGTATATAAAGGGAAAGGAAAATAGTGGAATATTCTCTTAGTAGAAGAAGAAATCTCGTAGCCATGATGTCAATGATATCTAATTTGAGGCAACAGGTGGTGCAACACTTGCAAGGTGATGAGCATTATAAAGGGGTGAAAAAGTCTCTACAAGAAAATACGTCAAGCCATCAATTCAACGGGTATGAGTTTGAATTAGATGATATCTTAAGCTAACAAAGGAAGATGTATATTCCAGATTATGGAGTGCTTAGGAAAGTATTCCTAGAAGAAGTCCACAATGCACCAAATTTAGGACACCCTGAAGTTACAAATATGATCATAAAATTAAAAACCTTGTATTATTGGTTGAAACTCAAGAAGTACATAGTGTAAGACGTAGCCAAATACTTGGAGTGTCAGTGAGTTAAGGTTGAGCATATGAATACATCAGGAATACTTTACCCTAATGATACCTGAGTAAAAATGGCAAGTGATCAACATGGACTTTGTATAGGGGTTACCTCTATGTAAGAACCAACATGATGTTTGGTAGTAGTCAATAAGTCAACTAAGGTCACACATTTTATTCCAGGGAATCTTAAGGATGGATCATTGACCTTGAACAAGAAATTTTTCCAAGAGATCTTCCAACTACATGGAGTGCCAGAAACCATTAAATCCAATAGAGATATGGACGACATCAAGGTTACGGACAACCTTGAATGCAACATTAGGGACTAACCTAAATTTCAAATCATCCTATCATCCTCTCACTGATAGTCAAATCGAGAGAGTGAATCAGGTAGTATAATATCTCCTTCAGATGTACTATATGGATTAGCAATATAAATGGGAAGAGTATCTACCACTGGTAGAATTTTCTTATACCAACTTTGTCAGAATTATGGAGACTTGCAACATGAGCATGGAGTGTATATCGATTGTGCTGGTTGATCCTATGTTGTCAGTGTGTAAGAGAGGCTGACCAACCACACCAAGGCTCCAAGTCACAAAGAGATGAGAGCAGAGTGATTCCCTAACTTACCTCAAGCTAATGGGTATTTAGGATAACAATCAAGAATCAAGAGCACTCTCAAGTGCTTTTGTCACTCTATAGATCCAAATTTCTTAATTGGGCTAGATGAGCTAGTTTCTAGAGCTCAAACTGCACCTCATATAGCTCTTTGTTTGAGGATGGTAGCATGAGTTTTGGAAAACATGTTGGTATCTCTCTAGCATGTTAGCATCTGTACGGCTAGAAAATGTAAAATTTAGTGTAAAACAATAGAAGCCTACTAATTGCCTAGCTAAAATCTTTAACAAAATAAACAGAATTATAATGTATGAAAAGTAAGTGCATAAATGATAAACCAAATAAATTAAGACAAGGGTGACTTACATCAACTCACTAAAGCTCTAATTTTCCAGTGAGATTCATGCACACACCAATTACACACAAGTAAGACACAAATTTTTTTTGAGTTTTATAGGTTTTTGCCTCAGTCAAACCCTTGTTTTGGTGTTTCCACATCCACAAATAGCCAAAAAAGACATGAAATAGAAAGTACAATAAAGGAAAGAAGAAAAGAGAGTATTGAACACTGAAATATGCCATGCTACTCTATCGAACCACAATGAGAAAAGGAAAGTGATACAATACCACCTCCTCCCCAAGGCTCTTAAGGCCAATGAAGGGAGAACGCAAGGCAACAAGCTTGGAAAATTCGACATGGACGTAGCAGTGATGAAGGGAGGTCTTGAAAGACTCCAAACTCGCAACTTCTATGGTAGAGAAACACATACAAGGATGAAGTTGATGGAGTAACAAGCAGTTGTAATGGTCAATGGAGTTGTGAAAAAATCTTGAGAGAATGTGATATATTGCTAGAAGATAAATTCTTGCTAAGAGGATGAAGTGATAGTGAAATGGATGCAATTGAAGACAAAAATGGTAAATAATAAGTTATTTTTAGGTCAGTTGGTTGCATAGAGGTGTTACAAAAAATCCCCAATGTGTAGTGTAATTTTTCTATAGACTCGAGAGGTAGGAATTTTTCAAGTACGGCAGCGCACCACGTAGATGTTTGCATGTTTCACTCGCGTCCCTGATGAAAAATCCCCCACCGACACACACTACATGCACCATGTGGATGTTAGGTGCATGGGTGACGTACCATTTTTCCTTTGGGTTTGATTTCCTAAGGTGAGGGTATGAAAAAGAGGAATTTATACAAGGGGTACAAATTCACTCCTATACATTTTTCCCCCACTTTGGTGACCATGAGTATCAATAAGTGTTTGCTATAGTAGATTGAAGAGTTAGAAATGTATACCTAAACCATCGAGGAAGTAGACATTAATCTAAAGAACTCAAAGGCACAAGGTAGGAAAAGGACTCCACAGCTACTCTCTCTTGAGGAGGTTTGAGTAAAAGGACTCCATATCTCTATGAAACTATGAAATTGAATAAATTACACCAAAGGACCATAGACCAACAGTGGATGAATCCCAAAGGATGCAAGTGCTTCTAAGGCCCTTGAACCTACAAAGAAGGCATTACCCCAAGTACTCTCTCATGAAGGAACCCTAATGAAAGGGGTACTCTATAGAGTTGATCTAGAGAGTGGCTTCACAAGTGCACCTACAAAGTGACATGTTTATCCATAGATAAAAAATATTAGAGAACAAAGAGCAACCACGTAGGCAAACAAGCAGACAGTCATGCAAATATTCAAAAAATTGAAAATCTATCAAAGCATTCCCTTGGAAACCCTTCAAAAGAAGGGGGGTCCACTCGACAGGCACGTTATTGAAAGTGCAATTTTTTTTTTCGCAAATCAATTCATCATCAAGGAATCCTTTTGAAAGATGTTCACTTCATCAACGAATTCAAAAGGAAGAAAATTCCCCCTCGCAAGGGGAAGGTCGAGGCTTCTCCCATAGGAAAATTTTCTCCCTCCTTGGATGAAATTTCTTCAAATTCTTTCTTTACAAACCCATGATGAAGGAAACACATTCTGCTAGGGTCCTTGTTGAGAATGCGATTTTTGAAAAAAATTGCAATTTTTTTTGAGAAAATATCTGTTAGTAATGCATTTTTTGAAAATTGAAGTTGACATGGTAGCCCACCCTTAGGGTGGTGTGTGTTGAACATAGAGGCACATGATATTCTAAGGAGAGAAAATAAAGAATTAAAAAGTGATGTTGTGGTCTATGGGACATAACGAGATGTCACCATGGTGATTTTTTTTGTGCACACAAGGGAAAACACATGAATACCACAAAATCACAACCCAAGCAAAGAAGAGAGAAAGATAACAAAAATAAAAAAGAAACAATAACATCATGACCAAGGGATACAAGGGTGATCTGATATTTTGGGGTCAAAGCTACTCATAAATATTCATTAGTATAATAATATTATATTAAATGAACTATCATCAACCCCCTACTATATCAAACCATATGAAGAATGCATGAGTAAAAAAGGTAAAGATTAAAAATTGAGTCAACATGGAAGGGAAGCCTAAATTCCGCCAACACTTTGAATCATCCCCAATTTGTCAAAAATTAATATACATAATAGAGGAAGAATGATGATACAAATAGAGGAATTTTCAGGACACATAATCACTCTTGTATCCAAGAACCTAAAAGGGTAACAAGGGTAATCCAGAAACACATAACACAAGCATGAGGGAACACATCACAACAAAGAAATTCCTAATCTAAAGGTAAAGAAGAGGTGTCACCCTCTAACACTCATCAACCAAGGGGTAATCCTCTTCCCAATATAGATCGTTATATGGGTAAGGTGGTAGAGCTTGCAGTGGTGGAATGTTAAGGGGGGAACCCTCTAACCTCCCCACAACAAGAGCAAAGGAAGGAGACTCTTTAGGCTCCCCTCCACTCAGTTCCTGTGGAGCAAAGGTCAGTGATTCCATGAAGATCACCGACAGGACTGAGACCTCATCCAAGGAGATACACATGCACTTCATGGGAATTCCATGTATTACCTCAAGGGATGGGAAAGGCGGTGCCCGAGATTTATTACTAGGCTCACTAAGTGACTCGAGAGAAGTGACAAAATTAGGTGTAACAAACTAACCTTTCAATGAAGTAAAAACTTCTAATTTTTCACCTTTCAAGTAAATTAACTAAATAACAAGCCATTGTAATAAAGAAAATTATTTTCTTTATTGATAATTTTCAATCAACATGCATAACATATTACAACATGAATTCAATTTCATAAAATAAATCAATGCAAGAAACAATACATTTACATACATAGCTTAAAGAGCTTTAGAAGAAATAGTTTTAAGATTGTCCAGGATCCTTCCTTTCAAATCTTGGTTATTTTGTCACCTGTTGTGGAGGAGAAGCATCACTGAAGCACTTTTTCACTAACCATAAACTCATAATGGGGTTCCTCACACATCTATCATTCGATAGATGTCCCTTCCTTTCGACGAAGAGATTGGTAGAGTAATTGATGATGAAATCCAACTGAGCATAGTGTCATGTCCTACATAACTAGAACCTTGTAATCCCACAATCTAGAACTAGCATGTAATACTATATCACGGTGAACTAAAAGTGTAGACTTGATAGTCACAAAATCTAGAGTGGAGTCTCGGACATTCACACTACTTTGGCCAAAGTGTTCTCATTCAGTACTTCGAATGAATTCATCTTTTAAATACACTACTCAGGGACAATTTGACTTAAGTCTATCTTAAGCTTGTAATGATGGATTTTCTGCAAGATAGATTTGTTAGTAACATATGCATGCAATATTAATTAAATCCAATCAAAGCAATAAAATGCATAGGAGAAAAACGAGAAAATGAAAAATGAAAAATCTCACCCAATATTCTCTCCTCCATGGTTGACTTCCATTGCACCTTCTTAGCTTGTTGTGATGAAGAGTGTGCCCTCAGATTTGATAATCAAACTTCTATATAATAGACTAGCCTTAAACAAAGCTTTGAAGGATTTGTACTTTAAAATAATGCAATAGAAAATGTATTCTAAATTCAAGTACTCAAAATGTTAATACTAGAATGCCAGAAATACTATTAAACAAGAAATCCAAAATGTAAGAAATTCAAGATCCTTGAAATGAGAACAAAATTGACATTTTATAGAAAATGAAATTTTGAATGGATAGATGACATTGAAGATTGAGAAAATGCCCTAGAATCAATGGTCAAGATTCAAAATGACAACTCTTAATTAGGGTTAGGGTAAAGTTTTGAAATGAGTGGACAAGATTTAATTTAAGAAATTAAATCAAGGATGGAAAATGAATGTGACAATGAGATGAAATTAGCAAAAATCAAAAGATAAGAAGATGACTTTTTAGAAAATCGGTAATTTTAGCAATTACTTGATTTGTAGAAGAATATTTCCATTTTGAATAAAATTAATTCAAAATATGGATTTTGTGAGATAGTAAATAATTGATTAAAGATTATTTACTAAAAGAAGAATCAATTAACTATGTGATGTCTTTTTTAAATAAATTGTTTTATTTAAAAAGACGGAAATGTCACATAAGGCAATTAAATAATTAGGAATAATTATTTAATTTAGAAGAGGCAATTGATTTAATTAAATAAACTAATAAATCTATTTAATTAAAAGAAGATTTTGGGAATTAGTGACATATTAAATAAATACATTAGGATATATTTATTTAATAATCAAGAGGACATTTAATGACAAAGATTAATTAAATAAACTCAGACTTTATTTAATTATGAGAAGACTTTAGATAATTAGTGACACATTAAATAAATAAATCAGAATATTTATTTAATAATCAAGAAGAATAGAAAATCATGAATTAATTAAATAATTATAAATTATTTAATTAATAGTTGAAGGTGGCTTAGAAACATAATTAAAATGTCATAATTATGGTAGGACAAAAACTGGTAAAATAGTGCTTGCAGGCCTTGGTCATTTTTATGTGTCTACAAAGCTACGCATAGGTATTTCCTTCAATGGATAGTCCATCATCCCAAAGATAACCTCCATACATGGAATAACCCTACTTACAAGTAAGTACACAAAATCCCTCCCATACTGGATTATCTATCCTAGGAGTAATCACAAGATTTCCTAGTTAAATAAATAACTTAGTTAAGTGTACCATATGTTCCTTTCATGTTCAATCATACCTAGTATATAAAACTTATGATAAAAAAACCATCTCCTACTATGGATTACTTAAAAACACATTATGAAAATAGTATAAAATATTCAATTTCTTTTTCAAAACACTCTAATTTCTCTAATGCGCATACTGGGAAAGATATCTCAACCATTCATGCAAGACACATCATTCAAAAGTAAAATAAAAAATAAGAAGACAACCCCATGCCTGTTATTGCTTATCCAATCAAATGGTAGCAATGCAATCCTTTCCAACAGCAGCAAGCTTGGTAAACAACTTCTTAGGAATGTCACTAATAAACTCTATCTCTCTAGTTGATAGCTTAATCCTCTCAAAAATAACTTCCTCAAAAACTAAATAAAATTCACTCCCTTTCTCTCTCTCAATGTAAAATTTAGTATGGCTGGAAATAATATAGAAATAGGAATTCGAAAAGATGTGAAATCTTGTGAAATAATGTGTCCCTTCCAAATGAAATGGTTCAAATATTTATAGAGTAACTTGGTAGCCTCATATCCTAAATTTTAGGCATGTTAATGGATAGCAAGATCCATCAAAAGAAACACATCAAAGGTGGTGACTTCCTAGCTTAATACTTAGCATAATCACCTACAAGTTGACTTGCTTATTGACAACAATCTAAAGACTTATTCAATCTGCATATGCTCTATTCAATTTGTCACAAAGAATAGACACCTACAATAACTTGGTTTCAATGGTTGCACCAATTCCATTTTATTTCCTGCTTGATTGGCATGGTTTTACAACCAATAGAAATAGTTAACTACCATTTCATTACCGAAAGCATCCACCGATTTATTTCGAGGATGAATCGACCAAACCATTTAAAATGTTTTGCAAAATTCAAGCTTGATCTTACCAAAGGTTTTGACAAAGTCCAAGCTTAGTATTGACAACAATATCAAATGTAATACAATGTCTTATACCGCGTGTCATTCTGAGTGATAATTAGTTTCACAAACAGTCATAAGAAAATTTCATACAACTTCAAAGAACATACTCATTATCGATTATTATTGACCTCCAATATCATAGTCTTTATCGACTATAAAGAGCCTTTATAAATCAGCTTCTATCAAAGTAATTGATAATCGATTTCTATTAACATATATAATATGTTATATATATATATATTATTATATATTATTATATGTATAATATTATATACATATATATTTCTAAATACCATCATGTATTTATATATATAAAACCATTAACATATATTTATATAAATATCGTAAGCCAATAATGTAAGCATACATTCGATATACATATATATGAGTACAGGAAAGATAGAATATAATAAATACAGTATATTGAATGTATATATATATGTATGTATGTATGTATGTATGTATGTATGTATAAATGTATATGCCTTTATGTACACGTATGTGTAGGTATATCAATATCGATGCATCTGTATGAGCATGTTCATCTACCAGTGTACATGTGTATTGATAAACATATACATATGGATACGTGTATATACTATACATATATATATATGTCCACATCTAATTTAAAAATAGAAATTCACGATTATCGTCATATTGATAAGTGTTTATGTGTGGTACATCTATACATGTGCATATACATCTTGCTTGATCCCATTGACATTTATGTGCATACATATACACATACTCCACGTACATCCCACTTGTCAATATAATTGTAATAGTATAAGAAAAATCTCAAAAGCTGAATAGATAAATATCACCCAAAAATGCATGCAACAATAAACAAGACTCTCAAATGTAGACAGATCAACTAAGGATGACTTACCAACTACCCATAAAATGACTCAACTTAATAATTCTAATGCGATGTGTGTATATGCTCAGATATTTTACATTTATCATACTTGACCAAGATCATCTCCTGAGTGATACTTCCCCTCCTCCTAGAGGAATAGAACACATACCTACATCCACTAACACATTCACATGATAGTCAATTGTTCACAACATATGCAGTATATAAAAGCATCTCCAAAATTAGAATAATAATTCAAAAACCATCCATTCAAATATATTTAATATTTCCCATGAATAACATCAACTGAGATAACTTCAAATGAGATAAAATTCATATTAATAACAAAGTACAAGCATATTTTATTCATCTCCAAAATTCACATTACATTCATATTTACCCTATGTAGTAATAGAAAATAGTAACTACACAAGCTGGGTGTAACATACTCCCCCCCTTATGAATAATCATCCCCGATGACCTTAGGTATTATTAAAACATAACAACTAACAACATATTGTTCAAACATTCTCAAAATTATTAAGAATATGAGAAAATTTCTACTAAATTTCTGCCTAGTCCTCCCAAGTAGCTGAATATTTTGTATACTGGTTCTACTAGAATTTTCACTACAAGACCTCTTTGTTACACAAGTCTAGCTTGCATGTTACTAGCACCTTGATGAGCTCAAGAGTCACTACTCTGGGGTTCCATACTTGCAAATCAATACAATCAATTACATGATTATCCCTTGGTATATACTTTTTAAGGCAGGACACATGAAAGGCATTATGCATTCTAGCAAGAGTTGGTGGCAACATGATTCAATAAGCTACTAGATTCACTTCCTCTAGAATCTCAAAAGTTCCAACGTAATGCAGGGCTAACTTAGAAAACTTTCCAAATTTAATGGAGCTCTTGTGAGGTTTCACTCTCAACAATACTTTGTCGCATATGGAAAAATTGTGGGGCACTCTCTTAGCATCATTGTAGCTTTTCTATCTATTGTTAGCTTCAGCTAACCTTTTCTAAACAACCTTAACTTGTTCATCCATTTCAGCCATTATCTCTAGCCCAAGACTCACTTGATCCTCATGTTTATCCCAACTAATAGGAGTTCAAAACTTTTGACCATACAAAGCTTTGAAAGGAGCCATCTTAATCGCATAATGATAAAATTTATTGTAAAAAAATTCAACTAAGGGTAAGTAATATTCCCACTTGTATTGTTGATCCATGCAATACATCCTAAATAGGTCTTCTAATACTTGATTCACCCTTTCAATTTTCCCATCCATTTCCAAATGATATGTTGAGCTAATATTCAACTGAGTCCCTAGTGTAGAAAACAAGGTTTTCCAAAACCTATAAGTAATTTGTGCATCCCTACCTAAAATAATCTTTTCAGGAATCCAATACAATCTAAAAACTTCCTATGCAAATTTTCTTGCTATGATAGGTGCTCCATCAGTTAGGTTCCCAGGCATAAAATGTGCTAATTTGGTAAGCTTATGTACAACCACAAGAATGGTGTTGTTCTTATTCCTTGACATAGGCAATCCTTGCACAACTTATGACTTGTCACTTCCTCTCTAGTATATTGTGTGGGTATAACAAGCCTACAAGATGATTATTCTCATCTTTCACCCTCTAACACTCAAGACACCTAGCAACAAAACTAGTTGAATCTCCTTTCATTCCCTTCCAGATGTATAATGGTTTTACATCATCCATCATTTTCATCACTCGAGGATGTCTAGAGTATGATGCTTCATGTATTTCCTTCCATACCAAATTTCCATTTCTTAATTCCTTTACATCAAGTACATAAATTCTACCCATATATCTAAGTAATCCATCATGTTCAAAATGAAAACCTTCATACCTAGAATCTTGTGGATTATCAGTGATTGCTTGCTTAACTTGCAAGTAATACTCATCCTCCTTGCACTTTTGGAGTACTTTCCCCTTAAAATTAGTTTGAATTGTTACTATAGAAGCAATGTGTCATCTTCAACTTAATGCATAGGAAACCTGATTTTCTTTCCCTTTAATATAACTGATATTAAACTTATAGCCAACTATTAACTCAAACCATCTTCTCTGTCTAGAATTCAGATTACGTTGAGTAAAAAGGTTCTTTAACCCATTATGGTAAGTTTTGATCTCAAAGGGTTTTCCTAATAAAATGTGCCTCCACATTTGCAATGCATGAACCACAGCTGCTAATTCTAAATTATGTAATGCATTATTCATCACATAAGGTTTCAGCTTCCTAGATTCATAAGAAATTTCTTTCCCATCTTGCATTAATACACCTCCTAACCCTTCTCTGCATGAATCTCTAATATCCATAGAGTTCCCTTCAGGATCTGGTACTTTTAAGATCGGTGTGGTGGTTAATTTATTTTTGAATAGATCATAATCCTCTTGACACTTCTCAGTCCATTAAAATATATTTCCTTTCTTTTGTAAAGAAGTGATTGGGAAAGCGATCTTTGGAAATTTTGCAACAAGCTATTGGAAACAAGCCACGCTGAGAGGGGGGGCTGAATCAGTGTTGTGAAAAAATTAAATTTTTTAACCTTTAACTTCCAAGCATTAGGAACATTCAATCATAAAGCATAAACAACAAAACAAACACAACATCATAACACGAGGATTTTTACATGGAAACCCTGTTAGGGGAAAAACCATGATGGATGGCCAATCCACAATTATGATTCTACGTATACTCAAAATGAAGATTAAAAAAGGGGAATGCACATACATTTAGGCACACCACCTACAGCTCACTGCTCAAAGAAAATATGGCTTTCTTCCCAAGATTTTAGATTAAAACCATCTTAAGATTTGAACTGAGATGATAGCATCTAAAATGTCTTATTACATTTCTAGGTTAACCACAATAATGGATCTGTTACCTTACAGACTAATTCTATAATTTTGTTCTACTTTGTTCATAAACACAACATAGATCTTCTATGTGCAAGTGAAACTGTGTTTTATCTCACCTCTTCTCTTCTCTTACTTACAATTCAAATATTAACTGCACATACACATCACACAAAATGATACAGATGATCATGTATATATATCCGCAACATAAGATTTATTTACACTTTGTCATCTTCAATAGAACACAATAAAATTTAATTGTTGGCTCACATTATGAGAAATGTGCAATGTGTACCCTTAATGGTTGGCCACAACTTGGCTAGGACCCAAAAAAAGATATATAGACATAGAGATACTCAATTAATTAGTTCACATAGATCCATGACTTAATACATTCATGAGGTCGGCCTTAATACAAGAAAAAATGAGAATACACCAACTGGATCTTCTATTTCCCAAAAGAATTGATACGAGCCATTGTGATTCAATCAAAATAGAGATAATACACCAATAATCATTTCCTAAGATGCACAACGCAAAATGATAGCTTGAAATCTTTACAGAGATCGATGAATGTTGAGTTGTCAGATACTCTATTATGCCTTGTTGACTTTTGATCTATCTGTTGGTATGCTTGAATGAGGATATGCGTACATAATAAATGCATAGGGTTTCCATCAGTCACAACACCAGATGACATTTTTAGTGTCTCTTGCCAACAATCTTCCCCGTTGGCATTGATGGTAACACTTAGAGAAAAATGACTAAGTGCCAAATCAGTACCAAGATAAACTCCACTGAAATCCAAAATTTCAAAAATTCTACTCTCCCCATAAGCTAACTATACATTTTTCACTCCACTTCTCCCCCTTTGACATCAATGGAAAAGGTAGGGGTCGTATAACAAAAAGAATCAATCAAAAATGTGTTTGTAAAAGGGTACTACTTTACCTTAAATAAAATTGAAAGATGTCTACAAAATCCTTCTTTACCTGTGCCAAGTTTGAGTCCCAAACTCGTTTGAGACTTTCCATTATGGTTATGTATCCACAAATCAGATAGGATAGTGTTTCTATAGATTTCAAGCTGGTTGGATCCTTGACTACCATAGTTTCCTCTCCTTCTTTTAGGGAACTGCCCATTACATAAATTTTGGGTCTAATGATGCTTCTAAGTTCATAGGTTCTAGAGAAAATTTTATCACTTTCCTACTTCGGTCCTCTTATTTTATTTAGCAGAGACATTACTTTTCCTTCAAGCTTCCCAACACCGCTAGATAGTGGATCAAATGCCTCGAAGATAGTTGCTATCTGATTTTCTAGGTCTTTCACCTTCTTCTCATTTTAATGTGTAAACTTTGAAATAGACAAATAGGAGTTGTAAATCTTTCCTCCTTTAGATAGAGCATCATGTATGTTCTTGACAGAAATGGAAAAGGTGACTTTGTCTCTGGCAATTAATATTTCAGTCCATTGAACCTTTTAGCATCAAATTCCTTTTGCACTTTTGCCAACTTAGACTTTTCAAGAGACTCAGAATAAGTACTCACCGAGATGATAAGACCCTTCATTCCACTAGATGAAGGTTGAGTCTGATCTTTCACAAAGGAGGGCATGATCTTCTCCATTACTCTTGATGCAAGTGCCAACAATTCACTATCTTCAATATGAGATTTTAGCAACTCTTCTTGAGCTTTTACTTGAGAAAATTAGGCCATGTTCATTATCTGGATTGGGCTCAAGGTTGATAGGTCAATGGGACCTTTAATTAATTTCAACTCAATCTCTTCCTTATGTTCCACAAAGAATTTCTTAACTGCCTTGGCAGTGTCTCTTGTCTTCATCTTACTGTCACTTTTTTTTTCCTCAACTAATGCTTCCTCAATTAAAGCTTTTGATTTGTCTTTAATGTTCTCTACCGACTCAACTAATACATTCATAGTTACTTCAACTTCCATTGGAATTTCTATGTTGTTATCTAAAAGTGGAATCTTGAGGTTTTTACTAGCATCAAATTTTCCTTCTTCTGCATCTTTTACTGGATCAGATGGGACATCATTTTTATGAGTCTCCTCATTCACAACTTCAATTCTTTCACACAGTAGTAGCTCTCTCAGATTTTTTTTTGTTTCTTGTGTGGCTTCATCTATTTGACCAATCATCAATTTATTCACCCTTGACTTTCTTTTGAACTTACTTTTTTCTTTATTCCTATCATGTCTTCCATAGACATTACCAAACACAGTTCTGTGAGAACTCTCTCTCTCATTTGTTCTTCTTCAGTCAAGGAATTTGATCTCCTTCATTCCAGAATATCATACAATTTTCTTTGGGAGGCTAGGCATGATTTCAACCAAAACTTTGTTGAAAATATTCATGTGCTTTATTGTAGCTTCTTATAGAATTCTTCTATTAGAATCAAAAAAAGATTCATACCATTGATAAAGAAGTTTAAGATTTCCATCTGAGATTATTTATTTTTCAATTCATTCAACATTCATACCAGGTGTATCAACCTTGGTCTTCTTCTTTGCCTCGGCATCTACACCGGAGGTTTTTGGCACAGTTGTTACTTTAGTGACTTATTGTTTGATTTCCTTGACATCTTCATCGGATTTTGTTTCCTCAACATCAGAAAGAGTCATGTACACTCTTTTTCTTCTTCTTTTATTTCTTTTGGGTTCCTTTTCAAATCTCTTGCTTTTAATTTTCACAAGAGAATATTTCGCTTCAGGAGCTGAGATATTGAGCTTCTGGTTATTCTAGTTTGAGCATATGGTGTTGCCAAACCAGGTGATTGTGCTTTTGTTGCTTCTTTAGCAGCTTGCCTTGTTGCTTCATCTTCTTCCCTTTTCTTCCTGGATTCACTTAGTTTCTCCGCGAATACACCCAATATTTTTGCAAGAGTTTCAACTTCTTTTCTTACCCTTTTGAATGTTCTTAGTTTGTTAAGCTCACTATGAATTTTAGTGTGCTTCTCTGCATAGGTACCAAACCACTCTTCATTTGGATCCAGATATTTTCATAATAGATGTTGGGTATACATTTCTAGAATATTTTCCTCAACCTCATATCCAATAGGAATGATCCAAATGGTTCATGGATCAGCTTCTTCCATCATGCACTGATCGACATTCACCATAAAGCAGATTGAGTCTTTGTATTTCTCCACAATGGTCGTGGGAATTCTTTCCCTAGATTGCATGCTATCTTGAAAGCTTTTGAAATAACCCCAAATATTTTCATTTCTAGTTTTTATATCTATAAGATTGAACAATAGATCAATAATCTGTTCAACTATTGGGATGTTCTTTTACCACTAAAATTTTCCAACATCTAGGACTTCCTCCATGAAATAACAAAATAAACATAAAAGAAAACTACCATATTTGAATGATTTTTTCTTGTCTTTCTTGATCTTCGCAAGGTTTTCCATCAACTGAATCCTTAATAATTTGTAGATATCATATTCTATATTTTCTTTCACCATTTGGTAGGCAGCATAAATTTTCATACCAGATACAATTTTTTCTCACTTAGAGTGGTAAATATTATAACCAATTACCATAGATTCAAATCTAACATTTATATCAGCAATATTGTCAACAGTCAATGCTCTATTTTCATATATCGAGCTTGTAGCATTGATGACAGTTTGGTTTTTCACAGATTTCAAAACAAGTAGACCACCAGAGGAATTCAGACCACTAATAGGTTTAATGGCTTCCTTAGTAATTTTGAATGGAATAGTAAGCCACATAAACTCATCATGTACCTAACTCAAGATATAATAGACCCATTCTTATTTCATGAACATGAAAAATTTAACCATCTAAGTGAACTTCTTCTTTCCAAGATTTGGCGTTCTTGTTTTATATGGAATTCTTCACCAATGATATGATGGTTGTACAAATTCATAAGTTGGAAACTTCCCAACTCTTCAACATTTGCATGAATGTAAACCTTAATGTCCTCTATGTGCAAGAATCCATGCAGAACTGATGAAAACGCACCTAATGGATCAGTCTCTAAAGACTTGTAGGGATACAATTTAAATTCAAGACGGGGTCTATCCTTAACTTCGACCACTGAAGGAGTATTCATCTTTCCCAAATCACAAAATCTAAGAATTTTTTAATAAATACCTTTTTTCTGCCGGACCCAAAATCGATCGCTAAATCACCTTCACACATGATTTTTTCCTTGATTCACCATAGGACACCTGGATCTTTCCAACTTCTTTCTCTCCAGAGGAAAAAGTGACAAATGACGAATAGAAGTGACCTTTTATCACTCGCATACCTAACCTTTTTTCATAATAAATCCATTTTCCCTAATTCATCTGGTTGTGCCATTTCTATGTACAAAAATTTGATAAATCTTCTGCGGACCTTTAATACAGTATACCACTTCCTCTGATGAGTTAAACAACATTTGTTGGGAATTTTTCCATCTCCAGTATGTACTAACATCCGATGCCATTTACTGGTTGTGGTTTTAATGATCTACTTGAATGATCCCCCTAGGCCAAAGGCCTAAGACTAATTCCCAGAGGAATTTTCGGAGGCAGGTTTTGGTGCAAGTGTAGTTTCTTTAATGAAGGGAACCTTTTTCACCCATTTTTTTTTATATTTGCTGCCTGACCTCATATGTAGTTACTTTAACTTTTCCTTTCACATCTTTTTTGCATGTTTCTTCTTTGATTTACCAGACCTTTTATGTTCTGATAGAATGTAGCAATGTGTCTAGTTTTGTTGTAGTTGTAGCATACAAAATTCATCTTACTAGACCAATTGTTCCATTGATTTCCTCTTGATTTGCATTGATTAGAAATATGTCCATGTCTATTTCAAGTATAGAATCTAATGTTTTTGTGAAATTGATTCATCATTATTTTGCGTTCATTTGACTTATGACCAATCTTATAAAAATTGAAACATTGACCTGAGAAGGATGGACTACTTTGATTCATTCTACTTCTACACTAAGAAGCCATGTCTCCAAACTTGTTGCAATTAAAACAATATCCATTAAATTTATGAGCATTAGGTTGTCTTACCAGATACCTTCTAATATTGTTCATCTGATTTCCTTGCCTGAATCTCCTTTGTCCATAATTATTTTGCCCAAATTTTGAGCTTTCTCCTTTGTCAAATCCAAAACCTCTTTTATCAAAATGATTCCTTTGATTATCAGTCAGTTCATCGAGCATGGCTGAGCTGGTTTTGAACTTCTCCTTGCACTCATTTTCAGTAGCAAGTTCATTTATTGGATCATCCAGTTGTCTTTCAAGCACTTCTTCACGATTTTTGGATACTTCCAATTCATCATCCAATCGGCTACATACTTCAAATTTTTATTTTAGGAATTGTGCTAGGATTTTTTCATTCTTCTTTTTATCTTCAACCACTTTGTTCATTCTTATCATGATGAATTCCATTTCAAACTTCAGAACTGTATTCTCTTGGGTAAGCTTTTCACATTCTTTTATCTTTTCTTTCAAGGTTTTATTGGTTTGTTCATCTTCAGTGCTCTTGTTGTCTTTCTTGTAAATCTTACCATGGAGTTCCTTTCTTTTCTCTCTTGATTTGTTGATTTTGTCTCTTAGAGATTCAATGAATTATTTTGCATCTTTGGGATTCGCTTCTAGTTTCTGGACTTCAGTTTTTGACTAATCAAGGTCATCTAGGGCCACCATAATTTTTTGTTCAAGACTGCTTGAATCCATTTTAAATTTCTTCCAATATCTCCCAAGTTGTTAGACTTCTTCTTCAGAGGAACTAGCTCTGATACCAATTGTAGACATGGAAAATGTACAAGTTTGTTTTGGCACACCTGATCCCGATTACTAACAATGTGTCCTCTTAAATCACATTCTCAGCATTTCATCACTTTCTATCTTTTAATTCAATAAATCACTATTTATTGGATTAAGTCTTCCTTTGTCAGTGATTAAATTAAATCAATTTAATTTAATAAACCTTACATCCCTGTTTAATCAAATAAATCATTTTATTTAATTAAAATCTCTAAAGTCCTATTAAATTAAAATCTTATTTGATTTAATCTAACAGATTCCTTCTTGATTTGATAAATCAAATCATTTATTTAATAAGTTATTTTCTCTCAATTCTAGACTTAAATCAATTCATAAATCTAAGTCTAAATTGTCACATCACCTAATTCTTCATTAAATTAATCAAATCCATGATTAACTTAATCCTTTTCACTAAAATCCTCTAGAAAATGCAAGTTGCACAATAAATCAATTACTTTGATTTATTAATTCTTCTATTTTCCCTCACAAAGCATCAAAAGGGAATATTCCCTTATTTGAATTCAAAAAGGCCAAGTGGACTTGGTCCTTCCAACAAGGCATTCAATGCCTCTTACATGTCCTTGACCTTGATCCAAGGGACATTTACTCCACTTCCCTTCCCCCTTCAACAAGTCAACTCAACATTTCAAATTGAAATTTATAAATTTATCATGCACATTGGCCAAAATGTGCTCATTCCTCATCCAATCACGTGTGGACAAGTGGCACAATGCCATTGGATTATCCTTTGTTCCACATTGCTCAATATTTCTCACTTCTTCCAAATTGAAGTCTATAAATTGGAGACTTCTCTCCTCATTTCTCATCCACAATTCACATGCAAAGTTACTATCTCCAATTGAGAACTAATTTTTCTCATTTCATCCAAGCATTTACCATATTTTCACATTTGCACCAAGGTTATGCTCAAATCTCTTCGGATATTTGACAATTTCTTCATCAATCATATCATTGCTACTTAAGAATTGGGAAAGGGCCAATTGCAACACATCATTGGCACCAATTCCCCCATAAGATCATCGTTTTATTGGCTAGATTAGGATTTCTTTCATATCATTTAAGATTTTCTTTTCATTTTCCTAATATTAGCTTAAATAGGTGGATTTCATGGGGAATCCCTCATATTTGCTTGCATTTTGATCTAACACTAACAATGTTTGTTGTCTTTGTGCAATTGCAGGTTTAGGGGTTCACATTTTGGCGCTAGAAGGAGGGCAACAACAAGATTTATCCTATTTTTTTAAATTTTCCACGGTTTTTTTCACATTTTTTGCTCACATATAGGAAACTGCACCGCGGCTAGTTCAGGTGGTCCTATATTGCACCATGGACTCATATGTGGCACTATATTGCACCATGTCCCTAGCAACCCACAGCACCATAAAGCATCACAATTGCTTCCCGCGTTTCAAATTTGAAAATTTCCCAACTTTTGTTGCTTCCAAACTCCACCGCATGCCAAACTCCACCGCACCCGTGGTCTCTGTCTCTGTAGAGCACCACATACAATCAACCATGTGGCACTGTATAGCACTACCTATTTCTTTAAGCAACACCGCACCCGCTAAACAGCACCGCACCTACTAAACTCCGCTGCAGGAAAAAGTCTATTTTTTAAATTTGAATAAATTTTTAATTTTTATCATTAACTTGGTTTTTTGTATTATTGCTCTCTATTTTTTCTGTCATTTTGCAGGTTGGAGAAGAGGAAAAGCAACGAAATAAGTCCATCATGATACCATGTTCACAAAACTAAAGTGTTTCTAAACACTAAAACTATTCTTTAACACTCTTTAAGAAAACTTGTTAAATCTCTTTGGCCTTAGGAAAACAAATTTTACTGTGGGTTTAAAAAGAACAAGCAAATTTTTTTATGGCACCATGTTTAGTTTTCTACAAAGTGTTTGTTAACACTCTATAAAGGATTTGATAGGTTCTTTGATTTTAGGACACTAGTTTACTTTGGGTTCTAAAATTAACAAAATCAAATTTCCTTTCAAAAGTTTCCAAAGGGCTAAAAATAACTTTAGGCAAACACACTAGATTTGGTTTAAAAGGTAACAATTGAAAAAGGCAATTCACATTTCCGTTTGGTGCTTAAAAAGAAGTAATCATTGCTTTGAGGTTTAAAATGAAAAAGTGTCTTTCATGTTTTGCAATCTTTTTCACAAATTAACATCATTAAAATGTGTATGCACTTCTCTCGCGCTTTACACTGATCTTGAGAATCAAAAGCATTTTTGTGATATTAACTTGTCAAAAATATTGCCTCCGCATTTTGATTTGGGCACTTAAAATGAACAAAACATGCGAGTGTGAATAAAAATTATTGCGAGTGTTCTCCTTTTGTTTTTAAACAAAATTCGATCGAACTACAAATAATGTTTGTTCACTATTGTTTATCTTAGAGGGCCTGCCTTGTGGTAAAAAGTACTCACCCAAGGGAACGACCCAACCGAGAACATGCTGAAGCCAAGCGACTTCCAACTAGTATATAATTGTGGATTCTTGAGTAAAGTTCAAGAATCACGAGGATTATTCCAAAGAGTTGGACAACAATGGACTCTCGCCGATGTTGGATAATCCCCCACGAACGGAATGCCCAAATTAGAACCCCTTGTTTAGAAAAAGGCCAAAACCTTGTCTATCTTGTTGGTGCAAAAGGTTATGTCCTTTGAAGCCACCCCACATTATACATGATGTCTTGTTGTGGAAATGGAAAATATGCCATGGGAGATTTATGGTTACTAATGCTTGGCTGACCCGAATAAGTGAGTGTCATGGAGGGGAGCCAGTGTGGTCAAGCATTTAGCCATTCACACAAGATATGCGTAGATGGATTTATCCAAGTGGGAACCTAACAAGATATTGCCTCATCATCCTAGGAGTGTAAAAGTTCTTGGAAAGAACACATTTCTTGGTCCTCAAAACACTTGGAAACAAACATTCACAAAAAACCTTCAAATTTCAAACATCTTGTGGAAAAAAATACCTCTTGACAAAGTTGGACACTCTTGCTTTCCCTAGGAATCATATTCCTAGAGGTTTCTAAGTGTACAAATTCTTCCGTCATTTGTTTTCAATAAGGTTAAACATAAGGAACTTTTGCCCTATTTTCCTCAATTTCCACACAAAGGACCTTGTGGGATGAGAAAGAAAGTGGGACACTAGACATATAGTTTGAAACCTAAGCAAGCAAGTGTCTTGGATAAAAAGAATCTCATTTAACCAAGATAAAGAGACAAGTTGAACTACATATGTGTTGTTTCCAATGATTTCCCGCAAGATCAAAATCCCAAAGCCAAAGTTCAAGAAAGTAAGTCTAAAAATCTGTGAGCTTGAGATGCTCCTTGAAGTAAGGGAGAGACTTGTATACAACTTTTATAAAAAAGCCTCAAGGAATAATCCCGCATTGTATGCATTTTATTGTCAACAAAATCCCAAACTTTTTCAAAGGTTTCCTTTTCTCCCATAGGAAGTCTAGCATGTTCTTCAATACCGAGGTTTTGTAGAGAGAGTCGTATCTAGGTTAAGGTTCAAGATCAAAGTTGTCATTCTCATTCATTCCTTCATCAAACCTTTTGTGAACTCTAGAAACAATCATCACGCTAAACTTAGAGGGCTAAATCAGCATCACCATATCTTGGCTTAACACAACTAGCCAACATAGTCTAAACCATTGGACAAATTTTCGTTAGGATAACACAACTTCCTAAAGTCTACTAGTTCACAATTACATTGGCTTAACACATTTAGCCAATTCATCCACTTGTGCAAGTTCCCCTAGGATAACACAACTTCCTAGGGAATACAAATTCACAACAATCCTGTTTTACTTAACACATCTAGTCAAATTGTCACAATCAATCAATTCAAAAATCCCTTACAAGTTTATCATATACCTTCAAAATTTCTTCAAAAAGGTTTTCACTCATTCATCCCATCCGTTTAGACCATCACCATTACCACTATCTTTGATCTTTTAACCTCCCTAGTTCTTTTGTTTTGGACCTAAATGGTTAGGATCGAACAAATCCCTATTTTTTATCATCCAAACAAGATCACAATACAAGAAGGACATGGAGAATATCAGAGAAATATCAACTTCTATGGACATGAGTCATTTAAACACCGAAGTGAACCTAGCAGGATCAAGCGATCCCCCAAGCAACTCTCCCTTATCATCACAAAATCCTCAAGAGGAGAGTCATCAAGAGGACATCACAAATGAAGACATGGGGATGACGCAAACCGAAATCATGGAAATGGTTCAAAATCCAGAGAACCACAAAATTGTCAGTGCTATTTTCAAATACCTAAATATGATAGCAAGAGAAGGGGTCATACCCCCTCCCAACCTTGATGCAAGCACTAGTACAGATGGGCCCATTCCAAATGTATCCCCAATATCAAACACCAATCGAGAAGTACCTTGCACAACATCGGTCATTACACCAACCTCGCCAAATGTGAACAAGGGGAGTGCTATATTCCAAGAATTGCAAAAACACTGCCTTGTGGCTAACAAAGAAGCAGTCATCACCACCACGCTAGTTACATCTATTCCAGAAAATCCATCCCACCCATACGTCCCACTCACCTTCCATAACCACGTTGGCTCATCTTCATTCCATACAACACCAACTTGCCAATCAAACATACAAGTTTCCCTACCACTTGAAGAAGGAAGCTTGTTTGAAACAATTGACATTGCAAATCCTTTCTTCCAAGGCAAAATTCCACCTCTTCCCCCATTTTCATTTTCCACCACATCACCTATTGGATTGGGTTTTCCTCCTATCAACATCGACGGTTTCTTGGAACCTAGCAATCAAAATATCATGCCCAATTCCCTCTTCTTTCCCTCATCATCACAACTAAAATGGGCAACCATAAAAGCCACCACTACAATTGGCCCTCAAGTATCCCAAAGCATGCCATCTCAAGGACCAATCATCTCAACCACCCCCTCCACAACCCAAATCCTGATCACCACCACAATCCCTCCACTTACCACAATGGTTGGCAGGATTCCTATTCCACCACCAATCCCACCAAAAGCCAATACGAAAAACTCATTCACCACACTAATTCAAACCCTCCAAAGGGCCAACCAACGGAGATTACTCCAGAAAAAATAGCAAGCCCAAGCACAAGCACAAGCACACGCTCAAGTGCAAGTGCAAGCCCAAGCACAAGCTCGAGCACAAGCTAAAGCGCAAGCCCAAGTGCAAGGCTAAGCACAAGCACAAGCACAAGTCCAAGCATAGTACCAAGCACAGTTACAAGCAATCCATCTACAAGCCTACCAACAAGCCCTACAAGAATTTTAGGCACAACAACAACCTAAGAAAAAATCTTTGTTAGCACAACAACAGCTCAACCAACAACAAGATTTGTTGGCACAACAGTAGCTAGACCAACAGCAAGCTTTACTAGCTCAACAACAGATTGACCATTAGCAAGCCTCATGGGAACAATAGCAGATGGACCAACAACAAGCGTTGTTGGAACAACAGTAGCAAGATCAACAACAAGCGTTGTTGATGCAAATGCAGGCATACCACCAAGCTTTGAACGCACAACCAAGCTTGCAGCAAACGCCCACCAGTACTCTCCTCACCCATCAAAAACCTCACAACTCATTCATCCCACCCCCCGATCTGAGCAAGGATGTCGCAACACAAATCAAACTGCTCTCACAGCAGGTGTTGGAATTACAAGTAGGAAAAACCACAAGGACACCAGGCAATTTGTGCCCTTATCCATTCGATAGGAGTCTCACCATGGTACCATTCCCAAAGGGATTTGAGATCCCCAAATTTTACAAAGACAGTGGAATGAGCAACCCTAAAAACCACGTTAAGAAATTTCAGGTGCACTGCATGGAAGTCACATATGATGACACGTATCTAATCCGACTCTTCCCCCAAAGCCTAACTGGTCCAGCTATGGAATGGTTTTCTCGCCTACCCACAGGCATTAAAATATTCGAGGAAATAGTAGAGGCTTTCCTTAAGAATTACGCTTTCAATATGGGTGCGGATGTTAGTTTGGAAGAACTATCTGCACTCAAACAAGGAAAAGGAGAGTTATTCGCATCCTTCTTGTAAAGATGGCAATCCAAGGCCAATCAAAGCAAGTGGACTATGCTAGAGGAACAACAAGTCTACACCATCATAGCGAACTTAGATGAAAACTTGACGTTTTACTTAAAAATGCAGTGCATCACATCGTACAATCAATTGATTCCAAAGGCGCTCAACACTGAAAGAGCCCTTACTGTGCCAGGAGGTGCACCAACATTCACTCCACCATAGGATAACCGCCCGTCTCACAACTACAATGATAAACCTCGAACATGGTCGAGGAATAAAAATATCACGAACGACGACGGGGTCGATGCTAAGGTGGTCATCAATACTCCTAAGTAGAATACCCAAAACCATCATCAACCGCAAAATCATAATCATAACAATGTGTAGACTAATGCGGTAGTAGCATAGCCACAACCACCTTCCACCAATCAAGTCAACAATTTGGTTAATCAGGGAGGACCACCTCCCCGCAACAAGTTTCCCCTCAACATGAAGTTCATAGCCCTTGGTGAATCAATTGAGTCCATAATGAAGAAGCTGGTCAAAGAGAATCTAATCAAGATCTCTAACTCCGAGCAATACACAGAGCCCATGACCAAACCACAGTGGTACAATGAGAATCTCCTTTCTGACTTTCACAAAGTCAAAGGACACACCACCGCCAATTGCATGAGACTTAAAAACATCATCCAAGACCTCATTAAGGACAAGGTCATCAACATCGAGTAGCCGACCGAAAACTAAGACCTGAAAATTTACACAGATCTGATGCTGAATCATAACCAAGGGAATAACCAAGGAAATAATCAAGGAAATAATAAGGGAAAGCAAAAGTATGCTAGTGCTAATCTAGTATACGATGAGATAGTTGGATGCATTGATGAAATGGTCACCGTCATAAATATCAAAGGAGCCAACAATGACTATGGAGTCACCACACGAGGCGATAGTTTACCATCAATGGGGCACCTGCTAAGACCCCGATTTCCAATACAAAGGCCATCCCCTATGATTACAATGTCATTGACCAGCTAAAAAGAACACCTGCCCAAATCTCCATCATGGAATTACTGAAAATCTCTACCGCCCATAGGAAGATCCTTGATGAAGCACTAACTACATCTACCATTGCTACCACCCTTGACACAGAGTAATTTCAGGCTATGGTGGATAACATCGTTACCCCAAATCTCATCACATTTTCAGACCAAGATTTCCCCCCGCAGCCATCTCATAACCGCGCACTCCACCTCGATGTACTAATCCATAAAAGGAAAGTCAAACGAGTTCTAGTAGATGGAGGTGTAGGCCTTAATATTTATTTGCTAAAGCTTTTAAAGAAATTGGGATTTGCTGAAGATTCCATCAATAAGAATAGAAGCATCACAATAAAGGCATATGATGACCAGGAAAGAGTGTCTCAGGGCACTATCAAGATCCCCATCCAAGTGGGGCCAGCAACCATGGAAACCACTTGTCAGGTTCTCAACCTAGATTTACCATACAACATCCTCCCGGGACGCCCATGGATACATGGAATGAAGGCAGTAGCCTCAACTTATCACCAATGCATCAAATTCTCACATCAAAATGAGGAGGTCACTATACATGGGGAGCCCAAAACATTTTGCCTATTGCAAAACCTTGGAAGCAAAGTTTTACAAGAACCCTCAAGTACCATCCTCGACATATCCGAGATTAAGAACATGATACAAGACAATGGATGCAATGATTATAGAATGAAGAGAAATGATTTTTTGTAGGAGAGTTAACACAATCTCCTAGGTCACATGGGCAACCACAAGTGGTTCAAATACCTATCTGCACTAGAACAAAACCCTCTGGATTCCACCATTGGGGGGATCTCAGTCGAGAGAATGTGGATGAAAAAGACATCTTGAACACAATATACCAAGATGAAAGACCCACTCCCACCCTACCCATGGAGGAAACTAACAGAGGGTTACAAATGATGTTTGGTATGGGCTATAACAGGAATGAGAGCCTAGGAAGAAATAGTGACGGACGGTTGGAGCCCATCATTGTAGAAAGAAGAATGCTAAAACTTGGCCTCGGCTATAGTCCTCTGAGTATAACCATACATGGTAGAGCTACTCCCAGAAGAGTAGTCAGATCCTCTCCTCAGTTAACAAAAACAACTCCTAGACCACCCGTTTGCTTAGGGATCCCACTCGACAATTATACCTTTAACATCACTGATGTTTGTGCTACTAGTGATGATGAGGATACCATAGCAAGTCTCTCTAGGCTTTTCGAGGATTTCACCTTGTTAATGATAAGGCCTTCATAGCTAAGTCAAACCAACCAACCCACCAAATTACCTTAGTACACCCCCAACTCATCGATCACGACCAATAGGGACCACCAATTCTAGACTTGTTCGAAAACAATGAGGCCCTGTTAGAATTCATGGGAGTAAGGGATACAGTTTTGTGCGGGGATCACAAGGCTGGATTCAACATCATACTGGACACACAGGCATACTATGGGGAGACGATCTAGTCCTTTAGTCACAAAAAAAATATATCGAGAATAAGCTCAGAGTTAAACCACACTGTGGCACTCTCTAACCATAAAATAGTAAAAATAAAGGACGCATCTGATGGTGAAAACCTCTCTAAGGTGCCAGAATATGAAGGATTCAATCTTCCCCGTACCATGCTACACCAGGAGAAATCAATAGTATTGGTAGAACAATGCAACCCTGTCAACTTGGGAATAGAAACATAGCCACAAATCACATTCAACACTCAAACACTTCAAACAGAAGAACAAGAATTGTTGGCAGCATTCCTAAAAGAAAGAAAGGTAAATTTTGCGTGGACCTATGCTGACATGCCAGGTCTAGACCCTAAAGCAGTAGTTCATCATTTGGCTATTTACCCCGGAGCAAAACCAGTCAAACAAAAGCTAAGGAAGATGCACCCACAAATAGCCCTGCTCGTAAAGATTGAGCTACAGAGATTTCTGGATGTTGGCTTCATACGCCCAATCGACTATCCAGAATGGGTATCAAATCTTGTACCTATCTCAAAACCAAAAGGGGGCATCCGCATCTGCACTGATTTCAAAGACCCAAACAAAGCATGTCCTAAGGATTATTTTCCACTACCCAACATTGACATGATAGTGGATATGACGGCCAGACATGAGATGCTATCCCTAATGGATAGCTTCTCGAGGTATAATCAGATAATGATAGCAAAGGAAGACCAACATAAGATAGCCTTTACATGTCCTTGGGGGACCTACTCCTGGAATGTAATGCCATTTGGGATGAAAAATGTTGGAGCTACATACCAAAGAGCCATGACATTGATCTTTCATGACATGATCCATAAAACAGTTGAATACTATGTGGATGACATACTGGCTAAATCAAAGAAGAGGCAAGACCATGTGGGAACTCTAAGCACTATCTTTGACATGCTAGAGCAATACAAGGTTATACTCAACCCGAAGAAGTGTGTCTTTGGGGTACAATCGGGAATGATGTTGGGATACATAGTTTCAATGAGAGGGATAGAGGTGGACCCTGCAAAGGTAAAAGAAATCCTTGAAATGGAAGCGCCAAGAATGTTAAAACAACTACGAGGATTGCAAGGTAGACTCCAGTCCATCCAGAGATTCATAGCACAACTAGCAGATAAGCAGATTGCCTATTCACACCCGCTTCAGAAGGGAGTAGCTTTCAGATGGGACGACAAATGCGAGCAAGCATTCAGAAAAATAAAAGAATATCTACTTACACCAACAATGTTAATGCCACCAATTGTAGAGAAACCATTGATTTTGTATATCTCAGCAACAATAGCCACCCTTGGTGCCCTTTTAGCCCAACATGATGAAAAGGGAACTGAGCGGGCCGTCTAATACATCAACAGAACAATGGTGGGACATGAGCTCAATTACACATCAATAGAATAGGCCTTCCTAGCACTGGTATTTGCAGCTTAGAAATTCAAACACTACATGCTAGCTCATCAAATCAAGTTGATAGCCAAAATAGACCCTCTAAAATATCTATTGTCAAAAGCAATGCTTACAGGTAGAATGGCTAAGTGGGTAATGATATTGTCCGAACATGATATCGAGTATGTAGAATGAAAAGCCATAAAGAGACAAGTCATTGCGGATCAACTGGCAGAAGCTCCCGTCTACATGGATAACCCACTTATATCAGAATTCCCAGATGAGTCCCTTTTCAACCTTGGTGCAGCTGACCACTGGAAATTGTACTTCGATGGCTCCCACATGCAACATGGGTCAGGAGGTGGTGTGTTCTTCATCACCCTGCAAGGAGACTGTATACCTAGATCATATAAACTGGCATTCCCTTGTACCAACAATATTGCAGAATACGAGGCCTTGATCATAGCCTCAAGATTGCAGCACAATCGCGAATCATGGCACTAAAGGTCTATGGGGACTCACAAATTATCATCAACCAAGTCAACAATGAATACCAAAATAAGGATGATAAGCTTGCACCATACAAAAAGGTGGTAGCAAGTCTCAAATAATTATTCATCGACATCACCTTTGAGCAGATTCCAGGGACAAACAACAAAGAAGCCGATTCAATGGCGACAATTGGATCCACAACATCTCGAAACATGAATTCCTTGTAGAGTAGCTTCTTGTACCCACTTGCGAGGTACCAGAGATAGAATACACATGTGAACTCATTGGTCATAGTGATCTTTGGTATCATGACATATACACCTACCTAAACTTAGGAATCCTCCCCACTGGCATCTCCCCAAACCTAAAATGCACTTTTGTTAAAAGGTCTTCACGATTCATCATCCTAGGAGAGACCCTCTTTTGTAGAAGTATTGATGGAACCTTGCTACATTGTTTAAAACCTGAGGAGGCCATGACTGCTCTAACTAAGGTACATAATGGCACGTGCTGTTTGCACTCAAGTGGTATGACCTTGGTTAAAAAGTTGCTGAGAACCGGGTACTACTGGCCGATAATGGAGAGAGAGGCACATAACTTTGTCAAAAGATGCTTGCGATGCCAACATCATGGAGACCTCATTCATGCGCCAGCTCAAGAACTGCACCCCATTGTTACACCTTGGCCCTATTCACAATGGGGGCTCGATCTCATAGGCAAAATCACACCCACCTCATCCAACGGCCACAAGTTCATCATCACTATCACTGAATATTTCACAAAGTGGGTCAAAGAAATTCCCATGACCTACATCACAGGGAAATAAATATCCAAGTTCATCCTGAACTACCTCATTTGTTGATATAGTGTTCCCCAATCAATTATCTCTAATAATGGGACACCTTTCAACAATCAGGATGTTCGTGATTTATGTCAAAAATTCAAAATCCAACACTGCTTTTCCACTCCATACTATCCATAAGGCAATGGCCAAGCAGAAGCTACGAATAAAACCATCCTAAAAATCCTCAAGAAAACAGTCAATGACTCTGGTCATGACTGACATTTGTAGCTAAATCCTTCCTTATGGGCCTATCGCACCAGCATCCGCACACCAATAGGCACAACCCCATTCTCCCTGGTCTACGAATCAGAAGCCATCCTCCCCATTGAGATCGAGCTCCCGTCACTAAGAATATCACTGCAAAATCTCATCACAGATGAGGAATACAGGGTTACAAGACTGGATGCACTGGAATTGCCAAATGAAAAGCGCATGGATGCCCTAAATTGCCTACAAGTGTACCAGAATCACCTAAAAAGGAGCTATAACAAGAAGATTAGACAACGCACTTTTCAATTTGGTGACCTCGTGCTAAAAGAAAACCAAAAGAATGTGCCAAACCTAGACACAAAGGGAAAGTTTGAGCCCAACTGGCTAGGACACTTCATCATCACTGCAAGTTACAAACTGGGGGCATATCAATTATCGACACCAGAAGGCAAGCCTCTACAGGAGCCCATGAATAGTTCGCACCTCAAAAAGTTTTATTCCTAAGCACTTGCAAGGTATAGAACCAGAAAATACAAAAACAATCAGAAAAAGTCCTGAAAAAATGGCTACCTTGATGAAAACCTGGCAAATAGGCATCTTGGTGACAACAAAAAAATCAAATAAATCAGAAAAAGGATTGAAAATAGTAAAGAAAAAAAATTTGTCCTCTACTGAAAACCACTTCGGTGGCGCTTTGGACAAGTACCTTGGTGAAAACCTAGAAAATAGGCACCAAGTGTAAATAAAGCACCCCCCTCCATCTACCAATATTTGCATGCCTCACTCACTCCATTGCATCCCAAATCATCCATCCACCCATCTACTCGCATCCATACCATAGCCTGCGTTGGTGTCCATATCATATTCCACCATGGTACTACTTGGCTTATTTCTAAGGTCAGGTTGTCCTACCTTCATCAAAGTATTCTATTGCATCACGTTGGGGGCAAGTTCCACCAACATCGGATCGGATTCATGTATATTCTCGTGATCTTCTTCAAAATCATCAAAAATCCAAAATATTCAAAAATCCAAAAACATGTCAAAATATCATAAAGTCATCAAAAAATTCATCTTTGAGTCCTGACATTTTTTTTCACCTTGTTGAACTACGTCATCTCTGAGCTTGAACAGAGGCAAGTTTGATCTTTGATCATCCCTCGAGACAGTTAGGTCAGTCCTTTAGGCATCTGTCGCATTGGCAATCCATTTTCCCATCTAGTCTGCATCTTAAGTTAGTCCTTTAAGCAATAAAATGGCAATCCGTTTGGCCATCTTGTCATCAAGTCACTTTGTGTCAGTCAAACTACATGGTCTCTATGTATATAACATAGGAAAGCCTAATCTATGGATCAGCTCCCGAGACCCCTAGGATAGGTCTTTAAGTTAGTTTGTTTGTCATAAATCTTAAAAATACCAAAAACAGCGTCAAAATATCAGAAAACCCAAAATGGTGCATCCATTTCATCTCGCTTTCACCCGTGATTGTCATCACTCATAATAAAATCAATAGTCACCTCCCACCCTTTGGTGAGTCAGTCAGAAGCAAGTTTAGTAGGTTCAGAAGTAAATGCCTAAATCGTCAAAAGTCTTGAAAGTCTAAGTTAGTAAGCAAGCAAGTTGGTTAACTCAGAGTATCAATAGCTTATCACCCCAATCATCCCCATCAAAACCCTGATCGCAACATGGCCTAGGATGAAGCTTTCCTGTGATGGACATAAGCATCAAGTACCCCTCACAGTAGTTAGTCTTGGGTAGTGGTATGAAAAACATTAGCTTGTTTGTTTACTTTATTTTAGTCTTGTTTAAACTTATTTTATTTTGTGCTCATTCCAAGGACTTCTCAATGATCCCTAAACAAAATAGGTTTAGAGAGAAAGGAATGGGGCAATGATCATTATCTTTTTATCTGCTATTCTTTTGGAATACGCTTGTCAAATTACTTAGTTATGCATATTTTGTTTTGTTTGTAGGGAGGATATTTTAGATATCTTGTTGACCACATAGGAAAGCTTGCTTTTCTGCATTTTGGTCTGAGATGTTTAGAATGTCTGAACTACATCCTAAACGAAGTAGGTATGTTAAGTGTGAACAAGAATACTCCTATCTGATTGTCAAGTCAAAGTCCATCACACTAGGTACAAATGCAATCCTAGTCCTTAATACCTTGATGCATCGTACCTATGTGTGTTATCAAACATAACAGAATTGACCCTTTGAAAATATCAATTCCTAGCAATGAAAATCACCACCCCCATCCTAATTAATTCATTAAATCGGTGTTTCTTCTACTTTCTTTCCATACAAACATGGTATCATAACAATAATCAAAGTATCACCCTGCATCCACATGATCACCAGCATTAAAACACATGGTATTATATCATTATCTTAAAATTTGTTATTCTAAACACTTTTTAAGCACAGTATCATCCATTATCATTTGCATCCATTACCATCATTAACATGCATTACATCATTAAAACACAAAAAATATACAAAAAGAAAATGCATCCATTACGTACATTGCATAACATAAAACATAAGAATAGAAACATCTCATAACATCTCATAACATCTCATAATATCTCATAAGCATCATACATTTGCACCATACATATCATAAAAAGGGGTGAATCATCTCATATATATCATCAAAAAAAAAATACTATTATGATACAAAACAGATTAGGTAAACATCGAGTACATAGTACAATAAGCCAAATACTACAGCTTGTATATCAAAAATGAATCAACCTGTCTTGTGATCAAAAAGGAGGCGAGCCCTGCTGGCTACTGCCTTCCCCATCCTGCCTCTCACAATGGGCCTCTACCATTCACCTTCCTTTCTGGTGGGAAAATTCTGGCACTCTGCGATCTGATGGTACTACCTGTTGGTAATGGTGTCGATAATACTCGGCCTCTCTAATGGCCTCTCTATAGTCACGAATATTGATTGATCGGCCTCAGGATGAGGATGTTGCACTCTCTAACTATCTCTGCCATCCCACCTCTTGATCCCTCTCGGATCGTGCCTGGTCTCTCTCCATAGTTAGAGCCTGTACCTACCCCTATAACTGCTAAATCAACACATCTCGATGATCTGAATGCCCTGTTGGCTGGCTTGCTGGCTACCCTGCTTGCTGGTGCTGAGGATCTACCCTCGGCTAACCATCCTGTACCCCATACCTAGAAGGTGTCTGATGAGGAGGTGGCCCACCTTGTCCTCTGCCTCACCCTATGCCACCTACCTGACCCCTGCATCTGTGTTGTAGGACAATTGCACCTAGAACTGTCAATCTAAGTGGATGTCTCAACAATGCCCTATAAGCTGGAGTGACCCCTGCATCTGCTGACCCCTGATCATATGGCCATGGTCGAGCCACTAACTACCTAAATGAGGACACTGCCTCGGCTTCTAGAATGGGTTGGTCCCATGCTGTCTCCCAGGTCGTGCGTGCAAAGATGGCCACATACTGGTCATCGGGTCTATCCTGTACCTCCCCAAACTAACGAGCAACCCAGTCTGGAAGATACCTCTCAACCATGGTGTGCTCCCGACCCTGCATCAACCTGTCTTGTTGGGCAAAGAAGATTTGTTGATCATCTCCCCAAGGACCAACACCCATCCACAGTCTCCAGATGAACTCTCTCATCTCATCAAGAACTTGCCACTAGTGTAGAATACCACCTTCCCTAGTGAAAGAAAAGTGCATAGTCACCCCACAATACCACCAAACAAGGGGATCATCTATCTCAAAGACAACTAGTGTGATATCTAGGCAAAGCATTGGGATCCTCTCCCATGCCCAGATATGCAGTAAAGTACCCCCAACCCCAATGGACCTACTGTCCAAATAAAAAAACTCATGAAGATCCCTATAGATGGACGCCAGTAACACCAGTCCCCAAGCAAAGCACTCCCTGCGGTGAACCATCTAATCCCATTCTAGTCCCCATCCTAGACTGAAGTATCGGCCCCGCTGATTAGGTACTACAAGGCCTGAAATGATAGTAGCAAAGATCAATCTGTATGTATGCACACGGTCACGGTACAGCTCTAAGTCAATCTGGCCATCACAAAACTCAATCTCAGCCATCTCCATAACCCCATAACAAGCCTCTCTACTAGCATCTAGATCATAGATGACTCGGGTCCCATGAATAGGCAATCAAAGGATGCACCATACATCCTCAAGGGTGATAGTGGCCTCACTAGTGGGAAGATGGAAGGAGGAGGTCTCACTATGCCACCGCTCCACCAGAGCTGTAAGCATGCCTAAATGAGCCCGAATAGGAGGGACATATGCAACATACCAGAGACCAATGGCACCGAGGTGTTCTTGGACCAACTCATGCATAGCCCCTAGTCTGCTAAGCATCAGCCATCGATGCTCTCATGAGTAAAGTACACCAGGGTCCTCCTGCATAGGGAAGCCCATTGCATCAGAAAGAAAAAATTTCATTTGCATTTTGCGTTAAAGTTCGCCTTACGTTGGCAAGTGCGACACTGTTTGCGAGTGCGGCATAGTTTGGAAACTTACAAACTACACAGCTACGGTGGAGTTTGCCATTTCGAAAGTTCTAAAGTGGCCCGCGTGGCTCACTTTTCATATGCGGTCTTCCTTAACAAAAACCATAAATTCCAAACTTTGTCACACGGTGGAATAGGGATATGCAGTGGACTTTTGATTAATTAAACGCCAATTTGCAAAGTGGCCCGTGCGGTGCACTTCGCATATGCAGTGCAATGGGGGACTCTGCGATTGCGATAATGCATTTTTAGCGGTGCCATATAGCACCGCGCAGTTTTTATAGGACTTGGACTCTAATAAATGCACGTAAAATGATAAATTTAAAATTCGGATAGGGGTACATAGCATGGGTCTTACACCGACCGACCGCTGATGCATCTGAACCCTCTCCGACACATGCCTAGGAAGCTTTCGTGGCGCCATTTCAACCAAAACTCAGAGCTCAAATATGAAAATTTCTAAAGGCTAAGATTGCAAATGAATTGAAAATGACCCCTCGAGGTCTATTTAAGCCTAAAAATTAGGGTTTTTTACCTAATTTGACCTTCGAGCTAGGGTTTTGGTCCCCC
Organism: Sequoiadendron giganteum; assembly: GCA_007115665.2. Classification (NCBI taxonomy): domain Eukaryota; kingdom Viridiplantae; phylum Streptophyta; class Pinopsida; order Cupressales; family Cupressaceae; genus Sequoiadendron; species Sequoiadendron giganteum. The sequence goes on from CM021102.1 coordinate 71,741,137, forward strand.
GAACCCGTTTTCATCTAGCCGAGAGTTATTTTGCATCCCTTTTGGCATTTTAAAGCATTTTTCTAGCATTCTGGGGCATTTCTGACCTATCGAGCACCTTGTCATCTTTTTTGTGAGATCATCCAAAAATTCAAAATTTTCATCCACTCTCTCGAGGGGGCAATATCCAGCAATATCCTTATGTTGGAGCAATAGTGGGGCATCTGAAAAAATTTCAAAAAATTCTCGGACCTTTGATCATAGCAGTTTATTCTTTAAATCAATGCAACAAGTACATTGCTTCAAAGAGGGGCAAAATGTAGACATGGAAAATGTACAAGTTTGTTTTGGCACACCTGATCCCAATTACTAACAACATTTTCTCTTAAATGACATTCTCAGAATTTCATCACTTTCTATCTTTTAATTCAATAAATCACTATTTATTAGATTAAGTCTTCCTCTGTTAGTGATTAAATTAAATCAATTTAATTTAATAAACCTTACACCCCTGTTTAATTAAATAAATCATTTTATTTAATTAAAATCTCTAAAGTCCTATTAAATTAAATAAATTAAAACCTTATTTGATTTAATCTAACAGATTCCTTCTTGATTTAATAAATCAAATCATTTATTTAATAAATCATTTTCTCTCAATTCTAGACTTAAATCAATTCATAAATCTAAGTCTAAATTGTCACATCACCTAATTCTTCATTAAATTAATCAAATCCATGATTAACTTAATCCTTTTCACTAAAATCCTCTAGAAAATGCAAGTTGCACAATAAATCAATTACTTTGATTTATTAATTCTTCTATTTTCCCTCACAAAGCATCAAAAGGGAATATTCCCTTATTTGAATTCAAAAAGGCCAAGTGGACTTGGTCCTTCCAACAAGGCATTCAATGCCTCTTACATGTCCTTGACCTTGAGCCAAGGGACATTTACTCCACTTCCCTTCCCCCCTTCAACAAGTCAACTCAACATTTCAAATTGAAATTTATGCATTTATCATGCACATTGGCCAAAATGTGCTCATTCCTCATCCAATCACGTGTGGACAAGTGGCACAATGCCACTGGATTATCCTTTGTCCCACATTGCTCAATCTTTCTCACTTCTTCCAAATTGAAGTCTATAAATTGGAGACTTCTCTCCTCATTTCTCATCCACAATTCACATGCAAAGTTACTATCTCCAATTGAGAACTAATTTTGCTCATTTCATCCAAGCATTTAGCATATTTTCACATTTTCACCAAGGTTATGCTCAAATCTCTTTGGAGATTCGACCATTTCTTCATCAATCATATCATTGCTACTTAGGAATTGGGAAAGGGCCAATTGCAACACATCATTGGCACCAATTCCCCCATAAGATCATCATTTTATTGGCTAGATTAGGATTTCTTTCATATCATTTAAGTTTTTCTTTTCATTTTCCTAATATTAGCTTAAATAGGTGGATTTCATGGGGAATCCCTCATATTTGCTTGCATTTTGATCTAACACTAACAATGTTTGTCGTCTTTGTGCAATTGCAGGTTTAGGGGTTCACACCAATTATTGGAAATAAGCCAGACTGAGAGGGGGATGAATCAGTGTTGTGCAAAAATTAACTTTATTAACCTTTAACTTGCAAGCATTAGGAACATTCAATCATAAAGCATAAACAAGAAAATAAACACAACACCATAACACCAATACTTTTATGTGGAAACCCAAATAAAAGAGGGCTTTCTACCCAAGGGTTTAGATTAAACACAATAATGGATTTGTTTCCTTATAGACTGATTCTATAATTTTGTTCTGCTCTACTCATACACACAACACAAATCTTCTATGCACAAGTAAAATTGTGCTTTATCTCGCCTCTACTCTACTCTTACTAGCAATTCAGGTATTAACTCCACATACACATCATACAAAATGATGTGAATGATCATGTATATATATATGCGACATAGGATTTATTTACACTTTGTTGTCTTCAATAGAACACAAGAAAAATACAATTTTTGGTTCACATTATGAGAAATGTGTAATGCATACCCTTAAAGGTCGGCCACAAATTGGATAGGACCCAAACAAATTTATACAAACATAGAGATACTCAATTAATTAGTTCTCATACATCTACGACTTAATACATTCACGAGGTCGGCCTTAATACAAGAAAAATATAGAATAAGCCAACCAAATCTTTTAATTCCCATAAAAATTAATAGAGCCACTATGCTTCAATCGCAACAGACATAATACACCAATAATAATTCCTTAAATTGTGCAACACAAAATGATAACTGAAAATCTTTACACAAATCGATAAATGTTGAGTTGTCAGATATTTTGTTCTACCTTGTTGATTTTTGATCTATCTATCAGTATTCTTGTATGAGGATATGCATACTTGATCAATGCATAGGGTTGCCATCAATGACAACACCAGATGACAGTTGTATTATCTCTTGCCAAGAAAAACTTCCTATAATATCCTGCCAAACCCATGAAACTTCTTACCTCTAACACATTCTTAGGTATAGCCCACTCAATTAATGCTTTGATCTTAGCTGGATCCACATCAATTCCATATGTTGACATCATGTTACTCTTTTGGAAGAATGTACACTTGGAAATTTTACCGTACAACCTATGTTCTCTTAGATGTTGTAGGACCATTTCTAAATGCTTGCAATATTCTTCCTCATTTCTAGAATAAATCAAAATAACATTAGAAAAACTAGTAAAAATTTATCAGGGTAATCCCTAAACACACTATTCATCAAGTTCATGAATGTTTTAAGTGCATTTATTAAACCGATGGGTAAAACGGTGAACTCATAGTATCCATATCAGGTTTTCAATGCAGTTTGAAAGATATCTTCATCCTTAATCCTCAATTGGTGATATCTAGATCTCATATCAATTTTAGAGAATACATTGACACCCCTTGTTTGATCAAAAAGGTCATCAATGTGTGGCAATGCATACTTGTCATTAATCATAGGTTTTTTAAGCATATGATATTTGATGCAAAAATGCAATGTGCCTTCCTTCATTTTAACAAACATGACTAGTGATACACTTGGTCTTATCAGTCCTTTTGACAATAATTCATCCAATTTTGTCTTAAGTTCCATAAGTTCAGTGGTTTTCATCCTATAGGGTGCCTTAGAAATAGGTTCTAACCCTAGTATTATATCTATAGAGAAGTCAAATATTCTTTCTAGAGGCAACCTTGGTAAATCCTCTGGAAACACATACAAACATTTCCTCAATATTGGATACTTCTCCATATCCCATTTTCTAGTTTCATCTATTTCACCATCCTCTAGTTCTTGTAAACTTTGGAACTCCAAATCATCACTATCCTTCCCAAATTCTTCAATCTTTATGGTGAGTAGTCTACACCCTTTATTCTTAGGTCTTATAAGTTGCATTGCCATAATTTTTTTAATCCTAACCTCTCTAGGTATCCCTTGGAATTTAACTTGATTTCCAAAATCATCTAGGAATTCTATAGTCTTGGCATGGAAATATACCTTAGCCCTATGTTTCCACGACCAATTCATTCCTAGGATAACATTATATAATCCTAGAGGTGTGACATAAAGGTTTACTTCTATAGAAAAACTAGGTAGTTCTATCCTAGCCTCAACTAGACATTGATCCACCTTTGCTTGTCTAGTTTGCATACTATATCCCAAGACATTTCCATGTGTCCCACCTTCCTAGATAATTGTTTAGCTATTCTAAACGAAATTAAATTCTCAGTTGCACCAGTATCAATAAAAACAAAAATAGGTAAGCCAAACAAAATACCTGACATTTCAACTAGAGTTACTTATTACTTTGACTAACGATCATCCATTGTTGCATGTATCTTATGCTAAAATATTGATTGTTGGGTGGATAATGGATTACCATATGGTTGCAATCCAAAAAATTTATTGGGACACTCATTAGCATAGTTATCCCATCTACATATAAAACATCATGTAGGCGGCCCTCTTTTCCCTATTGTTTCTCCAAACTTGTTGACATTTTCACTACCCTTGTTGGTATTACCCATGCTAGAGTCATTATTTTTTTGATCTATCCTAGTCTCCTTTCCATTATTGTGGAATCTTTTTCCATTTTTCCTTGGAAAATTTTGCATAGATTCCACCTTCTTTGGAACTATCTTGTCAATAACTTCCACATCATTATTTTCCTCTCTTCTTTCTTGACGAGTGGAATTAGCCCTAATCATTTTCTCCTATTTAATTTCTTTCTCATATACAAGATCCATTGTTGTTAGACCATGCATATCCACTTCCCCTCCAATCTAATTGTTAAGTCCCATTATAAATTTTCTAATATGGAATCTCTCATCCCTGTGATATATGGGGGCATAGCACAAAATTTGGGTTAACTTCTCCTAATATTCGTTGACCATCATGTTACCTTGTCTCAAACCTTGGAAATCCAAAAAACTTTGGTCGTTGTATAGCTATGGTAACCATATTTTAGAGAAAATATGCACAAATTCTCCCCATGTCAGTTTCCATGAGTTGATATTAAGTTCCAATTCTTGTTCATCCACCAGTTATAGGCATCCCTTGCTAACATATACACACCCCATGCGGCTTTAGTAACCTCGTCATAGTTTCGTATTTCAAAATAATTTTCCATTTGCACAAACCACACTTTAACCTCATCACCTCCAGCACTACGATCAAACTCAAGTGGAATAACCTTTTTCATGTCCCTAGAAAGTTTGGAAGCCACAATCTTCTTATTCCTTTCAATAGATGGCATAGTTGATTTTTCCTTCTCATCATTACGGGTTTCATTATGGCCATGGGAAGAGTTTTCTCCCTCATGCTCATTAAAAGGTACTTCCTTTTCTACCCTATCCTTAACTATTTCTTTCTCAAGATTAGCCAACCTTGCCAAGATTTGGTCAAGCCTAGCCTCTACTCCATTTGGTTCCTTGTCCAATCTCTTGACTTCCACCGAGATTATTTCATGCCCTCACCATCCTTATGGGATTGGACTTTACCTAAATTTTTATCCATGTTAGATTAAACTATGTTATTAATTATCTTATGGAGAACATTAAAAAAAATGGCATTCATATTCACACAAGAATTACACATAAGACTAAGCACATTCTTCTTTTGATAATCACATAATTTCATTTATTTTATGAGGATTTTAGAATCCTTTTGATTACATGGAGTGACTATTCAGATAGTCCAGTGAAATGTATTCTTTGGATTCACTCTCAGACACATAACTTAAAGGAGTATAACCTATAGACTGAGACAGTTGTTGTTCCCTATTTTTTTGTTCATCTCTCATTTGTTCGTACCTATCCCAAAAAGGATAATAACCTTCAGATTTATTATCTGATATATAGTTATGTGAGGCAATGTCAATATGGTGTTCATCAATAATGTAGTCTACCCTTTTCACAGACATTTGTTCATGAGACCATTTATCATATGGCGTTGTCTGTGGTACATATCCCTCAGACTTGTTACTTGAAGAAATTGCAATTACTTTATCTAGTGGTAGAACTCTAGGATCCCTAAAGATGAATGTCAAATTAACACTTTCTTCTGAAGGAATATCCCTAGAAATTGGTAATGACTATGAATTTTATGGTGATATGGTTGGTATGTAGTTGTACATAGCCTCCATCTTCATCTTCCTCTTCACATCATTGATCTGAGAAAGTGCATGACTAGAAGTTTTAGTGTCACTCAACCAGATGGAATTTTCATAGTTGGTTCCTTCTATGGTTCTAACGATGGCTTCTTTTTCCTTCTTGGCCTTGAGGTAGCGTTCTTTTCTGATTATTGACTTTCAAGTCATTAATCTAAGAAAAACCATCCCGGCACAAGAATTCACAACATTAAATAACATTGTATGGAAAGAATGGCAATATCATAGGTTCTAGAGCTAAACCCAATAGCTTTGATACCACATGTAATATACTAACCCTTCAATGAAGTAAAAAGTTCTAATTTTTCACTTTTCAAGTAAATTAACTAAGTAACAAGCCATTATAATAATAAAAAAAATCTTTATTGATAATTTTCAATCAAGATGCATAAAATATTATAACATGAATTCCATTTCACAAAATACATCAATACAAGAAATCATACATTTACATACATAGCTCAAAGTTCTTTAGAACAAATATTTGTAAGATGGTCCAACATCCTTCCTTTCAAATCTTGGTTCTTTTATCGCTTGTTGTGGAGGAGAAGCATCACTCAAGTGTTTTTCCACCAACCACACACTCATAATGAAATCCCTCATACATTTATCATTCGATAGATGGTCCTTCCCCTCGATGAAGAGATTGGTAGAGTAACCGATAACAACAACCAACTGAGCATAGTGTTGTGTTCTATATAATTAGAACCTTGTAATCCCACAAACTAGAACTAGCATGTAATATTGGATCATGGTGAACTAAAAGTGTAGTCTCGCTAGTCACACAATCTAGAGTGGAGTCTCAAAAATTCACACTACTTTGGCCAAAGTGTTCTCATTCAGTAATTTGAATGAAGTCATCTATCACATACACTACTCAAGGCCAACTTGACTTAAGACTATCTTAATCTACGCATAGGTATTTCATTCACCTATCACCATATTAATCTACTTGGAATCAACCTACTTTACTGGTAAGTACACGAGCTAGGTATTTCCTTCAATGTATAGTCCATCATCCTAGAGATAACCTACATACTTGGAATAACCCTACTTACAAGTAAGTACACAAACTCCCTCCCATATTGGATTATTTATCCTAGGAGTAACCATAAGCTTTCCCAGTTAAATCAATAACTTAGCTAAGTGTACCATTTGTTCCTTTCATGCTCAATCATACCTAGTGTTGGTTATTTTTCTAGCTAAACCTTGAAATCCTCTAAATGCTATCCAAACCTTATGCTCAATAATTTGCAAAGTTAGTGGTCAACTAATGAGTAAGGATTTTAAGGCCCTTAATCCTACTCTTTAGACTCTGTGAAACCCGGGAGGTTATTCTTGATCACACTCAAGAGATATTTAGTTCTTAGAGAGAAATTTTATACATAGATTAATTCATATTTAATGCAAATAGGCATCATTCATCAAATATTTTTCTGACCTTTGAACAAATTACTATCTAGTGCTAGGAATTAAGAGGAATTTCAAACTTACACACTGTTATTGAAAGTATTTTAAATAATTTTTATTCTCATTCATAATCTATAGTCAGGTGCATTGCTAGCTCATTTGTCTATGAAATATGCTAATGAATAGACCAATTCTTTATATATTGGGAAATGGATTCAAATCATGTAATAACTAGTAATATATTAGCTAATTACTCAAAGATTAATGGACTATTGCCTTACTACATTGTAGTATTCAACTCACTATGTTTAACACATAACTTTTAAAAATCCTATGCTCTTTCCTACAAACTTGTGACCTTACCTTATCATTTAATCAATTCATTAAATTGAAGCCAAAATAAATCCATATAATCAATCAAAAAAATTGGAGATGAACTAGAATATTATCAACCCTTTCATTCATAACTTCTAGGAGTATTACATAAGAGAATATACACATTAAAACTTAAGATTTTCCTTCATATTTGTGGCTTCCATAAAACTATTTTAAGATTACTCCATATATGACTTATACCCTAGACTTCCTACTATTTTACTTATCATCATTTATACAATATGCTTCATCCTGATACTAGCTTCTTACCTAGACCATTATAAGACTCAAAATTTGAACCCCTATAATCAATCTTCAAATCCCTTTTATAGGACAAGGGATAAAAAAGCATCGGGTTGAATTACAGTTACATTTAACTTTATTTCATTCTTAATTTCACCATAATTCAAAATGTTCCCTTGACAGTTATATGTAATCATTTGCAAAATAGGGGAGAGAAAAATATCAAAAACCATTAGCTAGAGAAGACCCACTAGCCTTCCAAAAGGTGTTGTTGTCACATCATCAAAGTTTTCACATCCACATCGAACTAGAAAATGTCACCATAAACAAAAAAGGCACAAACAAATAGAAACAAATATCACAACAACCAACTAGAAGGAAACAAGTCAACATAAATGACCAGAAACCAAGTACTAGCTCAGAAAGGAAATGAGGTGCTATTCTGCCTTGTCAGTAGAATAAGAAAACATGCTTGGTGTCGTTATTGACAATGGAGTAGCCATCACCACCTTGTCATCAGCATATCAGCTTGTACTTTGTCTTGCTTCAATTCCTTGATCCCACGTGTATCAGCGCCTAATATAATTGATGGTCACAACCATAAGCATCTCCCAAATCTTGAATGTATTCCAAAGACTTGGTTCTAATTTGGTGACATTTTAAATCTTAGTGCAGTCTTGGCCAAATTAAAGTAGTAATTTATCTCTACTAAAATTAGAGCCTTTGAAGTATTCCACGCGACAGTCACCCACCTACTCGCTGAGAAAAGGGAGACACAAATGGGCCCCACATAGGATGGTGGGGAGTGCTCATGATATTCCATGTCACCTACCATCAATCATCTATCTCAATCCTTATTAGAGAATTCATCATCTTCAAAACCCAGCGGGTCCCTCCATAGAGCAACAGATGTCACCATGCATGCTTGCCTGTACTCTTTATAGGTATTAAATAAAATCTGACGACGTGGCAAGGAGTAATGGAGATTTGACCACACTACCACACAACCACTGTAGATTTTCCTTTAGTACCATTCACTGATTACAAAAAGATATGTGGCCCATCATATAAAGGCAACACATGTCCAATGCCTGCTAGCCCATGTGACTTCTTCACCATAAGATGAGGAATGCAAAGGCACGCGAGGAATGTTCCAAATGAAGACACGTGTAGCGATACCTATTGTTGATCTTTCCCAAAGCTTCACTCGTTGACCCCCTAGAAATATTCAGCCCACCACGTATCATGACACATGGCAATCGCCTGCCAGTCCGTTTGAATATTTTAATGAAGAATTAATTAGAATGGGTGTATGGGGAATGCTCATGATGTTGCCATGTGATTCACTAATCACTGTTGATTCCCTTTTGATACCACCTATAGTCTTCAATAAATACATCAGGCCCATCTAAGCACAAGACAGGTGCCTTAAGCCTGACAACCCATGTGAATAAAATAATAAGAAATGACACAGGATGGGTGCACGAGTGGTGTTCATGATCTTCTTGTGATGATCGAATGACCACTATGGATTTTCATTTCTACACATGCCAAAATTGTTAGTCTTACAAGAGAGACCCGACTAGCTCAACAGGACAAAACCCTTAGGAATGAGGATATAATACTTAAGTCATTTAATATGAAACCTTAGCCCAACCATAAACAAAAATTTAAATGATGAGAAGGCACCTAGTGATAGAAGAACCTAACATAAGGGGCTGATAAAAACAATGGTGTAAATGGATCAAATTGTAACTCAAGAAACCAGAAACTAGGTGCAGCAAGTCAATGAAAATTAAAATGCCAAGGGTTTAAGACTTTACAAAATTTTGAAGTGAGGGTTTTTAACCTACAACCCTAAGCCCCATCATAGACGCTCAAAATCATGACAATGCAAGACTAGTTCAAAACTTATCCAAATTTAATCAATATTTAGAAGTACTATCAGTGGCTCATGCTCGAGGATGCACACCCTTGGTAGGTATGGAAAGAAACCAAATCTCGTGGTGAAGCGGACCAAAAAAAGGAAACAAAAACCCAAGAGCCTGCTCGCACAAGGAAAACATACACAACTAAAATCAAACACAGCAAACCTATATACACTAATTGCAGGCCTATACAATGCACATCTCTTGGAAGTTAAGAAGCCTTCTTATGCAACTTCATAGGCTTCACTCCTCAAATTGCTGGCCCCAGGCCACCAAAACTTAATGAAAATTCTTACCTCTGTCAAAAATCATATCCTTTGTTATTTGTAATGGATTAATAGTTGTACCAAGAATTTCCCAACAACCAAAAACATTGTGATTAACACAATCATCCATACCTGATTGAATTGGAAAAGTGAAACATTCATATTCAACTTGGTCAACATCGTCACATACTTTGATTTCATTCTCATTTTGCACATCAAACTGAAAACCTTCATAAAGACTTTGTTATAAACCATGCAAACAACCCTCAGATGCATCAAAAAGGAAAAGAGCATACTTAGAAACAACCTTGAATTGTTCTACATCAGAACAATCCTTGGTATCATGGGAATAGAGGTCATATGTATCGTTACAATTCCAGAACTAGGTAAATGCACTCATCTCAGGTTTAATAGCATATTCCAATTCATTCTTTACATCATCATTCAGCTCAAAACAAAATACCTCAGTGATAGGCCCAAATAAGTTAGCACTCATAGGATCATCAAAGCGACAGTCATGTGCAAAGGTAATTCCATGTGTAATATCAGGTAGACCAACAAATTCTTTAACATTATTACTAGTAACGATATTGATTTAAACTCCATATATTTTTCATGATGTACATTTTTTTCATTCAATAAGGAGACCCTTCCTCCATACATGATTACATCATCATCCTTTTCATTTATAATAGTAGTTTCAATTTTTGCTTCACACAAATAATCATGAGCAACAGGGACATAAGCAAGTTCATCCACCCCTTCATCATTTCTAGCTCTATTCTCAGGATCAACCCACTAAACACATACATTCTTACCTTCATATTATTCATCATTCACATAATTAACATGCTTCATTGATGGAATATCCTCATTACATTCCATGTTTGCATCCAATGTCATTTGTTCATTCACTTGTGCATAAGTGACCTTATCAATATTCATATCATTGTAACTTTCATGTGAATAGAGTACATCTAAATCATGTTCACAAGGATAGTTCCAATCCTTAGAGGAACAAGTAGAAACTTCAATCCCATTTGGATTCTCAAAATTACTAGCTATATATATGCCAAATGTAAGATAACCAGAAGAAATAACTTCGAGTAGTTCATCAATGTGTTGCCTTATTTTCTCATTTTCATACTCTAACGTTGCATTAGATGCATCATTATATTCATCATCAAAGAGTGGATTATCTCTACACCAATAAGGATCACCACTTCTCATTTCTAGTGAAGATGGAAGCTCATCAAATAAGGGGTTATGCTGCACATTCATTCTTATCATAAAACCTTCTCATCCCTTAGCATGATGGTCCAAATCTTCCATATCTTCATTGTATTTAAAATCATTACAATCACTAGAAGAGCATAGAGATAGATTTTCAACTTCATTCACATCATCAATAGTCAACATGTTTGATCCACACTTTTAATACTCTCCACAGGAGGATAATTGCTCCTTCTCAAGCAGATATACATCTTTGTTATCATCATCATACACCATATTCAAAGCAGAAGATTCCACCTCCACTTTACGAGGATAATTGGAGTCAATAGAGGAGTACCCATATCTAATGTCATCATAGTTACTACAGCAAGAAGATCCATCAATAGTGAAACTGTGTTTAGACGTAATGCTCAAATCTTTATTTCTAACATTTTTCCCCTTATTTGTAATGAGGTATCAACAACACATGCATCATTTTTAATGACCGAATATTTGTAGGGAATAACCTTTCTCATCTTGTCTACTTCTTCCTCATTCAAGATATACCAAGGATGTAGTTCATGCCTCTCTATTTTGTATTCAAACCCCGTGTCTTCATTTTCATCACTATTGTATTGATCAGCATATATTTTTGTGGAGTGATTACAATCATTACATTCACCCATATAACAAGATGGATTTTTGTGTATACCTTCTCCATTTTTTTACATTATTTTTTGGCTTTCCTCAAGACGACAACCACTACCAATATTTTGAAACATCACCTCTTGTACATGATCACACTTTACTCCTTCTATAATCTTTATCCACTCAAATATTTGATAAAAAATTTGAGGCTTCAATTTCTTTGGCAATCTACTAAATTTAGAATCATAAATTTAATAGAACATATCAATGCATATTGAATCCTTAGGTCTAATATGCTTTAGAACCTCCAACAAAGCATCCAAAAATCTTGAGAACAAATCATAGGGTGACTCTTCTTTATTCCTTTTCATCTCAGACAAATTATTAACAAAAGATATTTGATCTGTTAGGACTCAAAAACACAAGTTTAAACCACGAGAGGTTGCCAAGCTCTCAAAATGTTTTTGGCTAACTTACAAGGCCAAATAGTGAATTTCAACCTTCTACTCTTTAGGCTCTGCTAAACCTAGGTGGTTAAACCTATATGCATGAATAAAATTTGAACTATGTGTTTCCTCTAAACAATCTATCCACAATGGAAATTTGGAAGTGGAGAGATACAAACCTATTTGGTATAAATTGAAAAATTAAATATGTTCAGTTAACAGATGTCTAAAAAAATATTTAATGAATTTAAATGAATAAAATAGGTGAGACCAATGCCCTATTGGGTAAAACAGAGTCCAATGAAATTCTTTGATAGATGGCTTCCATTTGGAATAAATTCAAATTTTTTGGCACACAAGTATTTGTTTATAACTTGTATAAGCATGCAAGATTATTTTTGAAAAACCCTACTCAAGGTAGAATACCAATCCTAATTATCTAACTCTTCTTATTGATCCAAATAATATTCCCAGATTATCGTGATTGACCAAAAGGAATTTAATTCTTTCTTGAAGAAACCAAATAATCACATCACATAGATACAGCAAACGTGCATTGATAAATTGAATATATATTGGATATATCAACTTAAATAACCAAAAAAAATTAAGTTGGAGACAATCGGATAATTGAATAATTTTAACAAACAATTGATACCAAATTGGAACCACCAAAACAAAATTATTTCATTATTTTCCTCAAAATTAAACTTGCATAATGGTCTCTACATCATAAAAAATTCTAAAATTATATTTATTCTAACTGTTCTAACTTCTCTCATCTATCCTGTCTCGAATTCATTTTTATACCTTTTAGAGAACCTTTCTTGTGCCTTTTGGTTTCTAGTCTATTCACATTCTCTTGAGAGGCCAAGATTTGTGCCATTTGAGAAAAGATAACTAAAATATAAAAATAATAACAAACACAACAGCAACGGTCACTTTTTCACATCACCTTGCACCTATGTTTCCTCCATTGCGATGCCACGGTGAAATTTTATACTACACCTCCACATACCACCCTACAGTGGTCTACCTTTTGCCTCCCCATGGTGCTACGGTGACTTACCCTAACTGCCATCTTCACCACTCTACCACGGTCTTTGTTCTACCCTACTGTGGTATAGTGGTCTCTTCCTTGCATTGCTCTCTACCGCCCAATTGCGCACCACATTCTATCTTCCCACGGTATAGCGGTGACCTGTCTTTGCTTTTCTCTCCTTACCACTCTACCGTAGACCTTGTTTCATCCCTCTCTGATGTAGTGGTACCCTCATTTTTTCATCATTGTCTGTTGCCCTACCACGGATTCCTTGTCAACCTTTCACGGTATGGTGGTGTCTAACTTCTCGTCGCTTTATTCCTTCCACTGCTCTACCATGGTCAAAATGTTCACTCTACATGGTATAGCAGTATCGACATGGACTATTCTCCCTACCACTCTACTATGGGCCCTTTGATGATCCTTCGTGGTATGGTGATGTCTTTTCACTTCACCACTCAACTGTGAGCTTCATTCAAACTCCTTATGGTGCAACGATAAAGATATGGTGTCACTGCTCTCAACCGTGACACTACGAGCCACCTTGCAAGAGGACGCAGTAAGGAGGTAAAGAGGTAAATGTTTTTGGCTATGAAAGATGGATGTTAAGGCAGCGATATGGTAGTAAAAGAAATTTTTGGTATTATGGATGACAAAAGAGTAATTTTTCATGAAAAAGGTAGAAAAATTTTGGGTACAGATGGATAAAAACCCTTAGAATTTTTAAATGAAGATTATGGTTCTAACAGTGGCTCCTGTTGGGGATGAGTGATTTTCCAATCAGTGCATGAAACCATAATATCACTGGGAGAGCAGACCAAGACACCCAAGGATATGAAAAAATTGAAGAGGTGGAAAATGGAGGAAGTGGAAAGATGAAGGAGATGGAAAATGGAGTATGGAAGTGACCCTACACTACTGTACATGGAAAGAAAACATTATTTTCAATGAGAGAACTCTAGGATTTTCCATGTACTGGAAAATCCCAGCCCCTTTGAAAATCCTAAACTATTGTGCATTGAAAAATAATTTTTAAAGAGGTTTGTAAATAATTGTCAATGAACTTGAAATCCTTAATCCTCTATTATTGCCTAAGATAAAAAATTCTTCACGAACTACCCATGTACAGCAAACTCCTACTCCTCTCCATACATGTTCCATAAGAAATAAAAATCCTCTCCTCCTTTTCCAATGACCACAAAAGGACCCAACCACAAAGCTTCAAACTTTCCATGCTTTCCCCTCTACTGACATCGAGCATTCCACATCAACACTAGGTCACTTTCTTCAAAAAAAAATTCTTTGGCCTTTTTATCAAAAAAATACTTCATCTATGACTGCAAATTCACATTATTCTTCTAGGCCATTCTCCTTATTTCACCAAGTTCTACAAGCTAATCCATTCTTTCCTCCATTGGCTCAAAAATATCCAAATCCTCTTGCAGAATAAAATTGTAAACTAGTAAAAGGTTTTTTTAGAAGATTAATCTTTAGTTGGTAAAGGTTATTCTTTATTTGTAATTATTTAGTAACTTGTAGGAATATTCCAAAGGAATCCCTACAAGTCTTTTCTCTTTTTGTCTTCTCACACATGTGTGAGGATGACTTTTTTTTTAATTCCTTTATTAAGGAATAGTTGTAACCACCTCCTTAATAGGTGACACTTTGCACACATGTAGATGAATGGTGGCATTCATTGAGTTGGGAGTTACATTCTAAATCCTCCTTCTCACCTCTACTTTTTGAGGTGCCTCTCCTCTCATTCTTCATTATTCAAGCATGCAAGCTAAGGCTGAAGCTCTCTCTCTCTTTGTATCATTCTTAGGCATTTTGCCTCCATTCATAATATTGAGGTTTTTTCTTGCTTTTTCCCCTTATCAAATTTTTTTGTCTCCTCTTGATGGTGGTGGTGCTTTATTTGGATACTCTCTCTTTGGTAATATTTTTCCTTCAAACAATGCTCATTGATTAGTTATTTCCTTTGCTCAATCTATTTTTCCTTTCAGGTTTTGTAGTGGCATCCTGGCGTGTGTCCCATATACAAGTTCAAATGGAGACTTTCCAACTACCTTTTTAACTGTAATCTTATCTTCCCACACATCCATTCTCAAATTTGAGTCCCATGCCTTTTTATTTGTATCTAACAACCTCCTTGTTATCTTTAAAAGACTTTTATTACTTGATTTTTCCTGACCATTTGCTTGTGGATGATAAGGGGTAGAATAGGAAACATTAATGCCATATGTGTTGTAGAAATATTTGAATTCATCATATCTAAAACACATCCCATTATCTGTGATCAATCTTATCAGTGTGCCAAATCTAGTTATAATGT
Organism: Sequoiadendron giganteum; assembly: GCA_007115665.2. Classification (NCBI taxonomy): domain Eukaryota; kingdom Viridiplantae; phylum Streptophyta; class Pinopsida; order Cupressales; family Cupressaceae; genus Sequoiadendron; species Sequoiadendron giganteum. Next base: position 71,756,739 of record CM021102.1, read on the forward strand.
TCTCCATCAGAAAGTTCACCACCACCTTTCTTGTTGCTTGTTTAGTTGGGATAGCCTCCACCCACTTAGTAAAATAATTTATGCCCACTAGTATCCATTTGTGTCCTCCATTTGATCTTTCTTATATTTCTCCAATGATGTCAATTACCCATTGGTGGAAAGGGGATTCTGCCTACAAAGGTCTAAGTGGTAAGGCTCCTTGATAATTCAATTTCCCTGAAAAATTCTAACAAGCCTCACATTTCGTTACAAGTGCAAAAGAATCATTAAAAACTTTAGGCCAGTAATAGCTAGCCTTGAGAATATTATCTGCAGTAGTTTTAGAAAAATAATATCCACCACACACCCCCTCATGCATCTCCCTCAAGACATATTTTTCTTTTGATTCATCTAGACACAATAGCAACATTCCATCCCTATTCTTCCAAACTAATTCCTCTTCTATAAAAACATACTTAGATGCTTGCAACCTAAAAGTTACCTTTGATTATCATTCAACCCCTTAGGAAATTTCATGTGCTTGAGATAATATATTACATTTGTGTACCAAGAGGTATGTTCAATACTTGCAACTGCATTCTCCTCGCCTTCTATATTGAAGATTTGATTTTCTTCTATGTTCATTTCTACCATTAGCCTGGCCAACCCCTATCCTCTTACCAACTTAGTAATCTGAATTTATATATTGAACTCTTGGATTTTATTGATCCATCTACATCTTTTTCCTGTTACCTCTATTTGTATTAGGATATCTTTCACAGCTGCATGTGGGACATAAGCAATTACTTTAGCTCCAAAAATATATGGTCTAGAAGCTTTTGCTGCTTTGACCAATGCAAAGGCTTGTTTTTCCATAATATCATAATTCAATTATGACCCCTACAAATATTTTCTGAAAAAATATACAGGTTGCTCATGACCTTCATTGATCTTTTGTAACATAACAACTGCTATGGTGTCAAATGAAGCAAAAGAAAATATCTGAGAAGGTTTGGTAAAATTAGGGGAATTTAGGATGGGAGCTTCTTTGATAGCTCTTTTGATAGATATAAAGGCTTCCATAGCTTCAATAGTCGAATCTGACTTTTCTCCCTTTTTCAACATCTTGGATATAGGTTTAACAATCTCAGACTAATTGGATACAAATCTTCTAAGAAAGTTAATTTGACCAAAAACTGATTGGATTGCTTTGACAGTTTTGGGAATGATAATTTTATCTATGGCATGTACTCTCTTAGGGTCTATCCTAATCCCATCTTTTGATACAATATTTTCCAAAACTTTACCCTCTATAACAGCAAAATGACATTTTTTAGGATTAAAACTAATACCATATTCCAAAGCCTTGAAGAATATCTTCTCCAAGGGTGCCACATGATCCTCTACCCTTTTGGAATATGTAGTAAGATCATCTTGGTACACCATCATTATAGAATTAATCATATCTACAAATGCTACATCTATGACCTTTTGAAAATTGACCCCTGCATTTGTGAGACCGAATGGCATTCTCACATAAACGTATATTCCCCATGGTGTAGTCAACATTGTCTTGTATTTCTTAGAATATTTGAATTTAACCTAGTTATATCCAGAAAACCCATCCATCATTGACAGTAGCTCACACCCTATTACTTTTTGCAATATTGCATCCATATTTGGGAGAGGACAATTATCTTTAAGGGAAGCGACATTCAGATTTCTAAAATCTACGCATAGTCTAATGTCCCCATTTTTATTCCTTACTGGAACCATATTTGAAACCCATGTTGAATTTCTAATGGGTTTAATAATGCCTCCATCTCTGATTTTTGCCAGTTCCTCCTGCATCTTATGTTCCAGAGTTGGAATAATAGGCATCTACCTTTGTCTAAATGACTTTGAGCCTCATTTAGGTGGAATCTCATGCTAGAAAAGTTCCTCTTTGTATGCCTTAAGATCCTCATAAGACCAATAAATCACATGTTTTTATTTTCTCAATAATGCAATCAACACCCCCTAATGGTTGGACTTATCTTCTTACCAATGTAGACCCTTTTTGGTGCTAACTCAGTTCTTAGATTTACTTCTTCAATATCTTCTTTCTTGACCATTGTTTGTTTCATGAGAGAGTGATCAATCCCAACATACACTCTTTCCAATGCCACAAGCCCTTTGGCGAGCTTGTTTGTTTTAAGCTGCAAAACTTCCTTCCCAAATACAGGTTGTTTCCCATCCACTTCCTCCACAAAAGCATTGAAGTCAATCTCTTGTGCCTCATACTTATCTATACAATGGAGAAACTTCAAAAGTTCATTATCATCATTAAAAACTTGCCAACTAGAAATGTTGTCAAAGATAGCAGGTCTTGTTTTGGATTCAACCTAGGATATTCTAGCCAAAGTGATATCATCTCTTTTCAAGGCTACATTAACCAAAAAATCTGCCATCAAATTTTTTGATCTATCTATCCAATCAATTGAGAAAGCATCAACTAATTAAATTCTATCCCACACAACATTTATATATTGTTTCAACCTCTTGTTCTTTGTATCATATCTTGACCTGATTTGTGAGACAACTAGGTCAAAATCTCCCAAGACAATTAGCAATTTGATCTTGTGCTTGACAACAATATTTAAACCAATCAATAAGGCCTCATATTCTGCCACATTGTTTGTACACTCAAAGGTTAACAAAAATGAATATTTGAATATTACACCTTGAGGTGATATAGAAACTACTCCAAATACATTACCTTCTTGGTTGCATGCCCCATCAAAATACATTTTCTGCACACCCTGTCAATCTTTAGAAACAGGCTTATCAATTGGGTCAATATTTATAAATTCAGGTTGATACAGTTCCACTTTGATACTCCCTAAATCCACATCACAGAAACAATTGAGTTTTTCTTGAGGAACATACTCAACAATCTGATTCATCCTTGGTTCTCTATATAGCTTGATTTCTTCACCATTGACTGGTATTGTAGCATATGGTAAATCAAACTTTACATTGCCTCCAATTCATGCAGTCCATTGTATTTACAAAAGAATTCCAAACTGAGGAGGTGTGTCAATTACATTTATATCAATGTTATAATTCACCTGTGGGTAGGTTCCCAATTTCACTTCCACATCTTTCATAATTCCCACAACCGGGACAGGTCTACTATCCATGGCTTAACATTTACCACCCTCAACATCTACCCACATACCAAGTTGTTTCATCACCCCTATTGGCATAATGTTCATAGAAGCACTTGATTCTATCATACAATTTTGTACTAGCTTACCATTTATGAGTATGGTAGTGAAGAATGAATCAATTTGTGGTGTATTCATCAATGCATCACTTAGACAAACCTCTAGAACTTTTAACTTTTCCTTTCTATTAGTAGTTTCAGGAACCTCCTTATGTTCAAGGTTTATATTTTGATTACTCCCACTAGAAATTAATTGAATAGCACTTTCCCTGTACTCTTTAATCTTTATCATTTAAGGTAATGGGACAAAAAAATTTACCTTCAACAAAGCTTGCATGAAATCAAAAGAGGCACCTTATATTCTAATCATCTTCTTTTACTCCCTTGACTCTCCTTTCTTCTCCTCTTTCTCCTTTTTGATTGTCTGATCTGACTTTTGTTTATCTTTGGGAAATTCTTGGTTTTCTTCTTTACGGAGATACTTTTGTTCTTTTTATTAGATTTATTATCATTTGTCCCTTTTGAAGCTTCATGGGGCATTGTATCATTCTTCAAAAATATTCCTCTTGGAACACCTTCATTCTCATTCACTATTCTATTCCTCAACCAATATCTGCTTTTGGGTTTTTCAATTGCTGCAACAGTTAACCTTTTAATTTCTTCCTCAGTCGGTCTCCTTGTATTGCACCTATTTGTCTGATATGATGTACTAGGAGGACCTTGTTCATTATCACTTTCTTCATGAGTAGAAAAAACTTGGTGTTCTTCCATATGGACATTGTACTTTTGGTGATCAACATCATATTCATACCCTCCTTCTGAAGATGAGTATCCCTTCTCAATAGAGTGAAGATTTTGGGATGTTAAATAAATATTATGGTCTTCTTCATTGTTGTCTTATGGTATGTCTTTTCCTTATATTGATTGAGCTACGATACAATGCTTTGTGGAATGTGGCAAGTCACAAACTAAGCACCAAGGACTATTATTTACCATATATGCCCCTCTTTTCTTTAAAGGATCAAGTATCTCTTTGTTCCTTGGCCTATCCATCACTGGATTTCCATCCTTTCAATTTGTATTATATCGCATGTCATGCAGCCTTGGCCTTTCATTTATGTATGTATTTTCCTACCTATTTAAAGGAACATATTGAGGAACCCTAGGGTTGTCCCTCTTGCCAATCATTCTTGCAACTTTCCTATTATTTTCAATAGTTAGTGCTATTTTTTTAGCATCAAAAAAATTCCTGGGATGCCTGTTCCTAAGCTCATATCCTGTCTTAGGATCAAAATATTTTAAATAGATACTCAATGCAGTAAGATCAGATAATTTGGATCTAAGAGGTATCTTATTATGAAATTTAGAAAACCTCTAATTGAAGTCATAAGCTAACTCATTTTGATGCTTCTGGATAGTTACCAATTCATGCAAGGAAAACTCTGGTGCACATTGATTCCCATACTACTCAAGAAATTGTTCATAAAACTCATGAATGCAGTTAATAGAAGTTGTTGGCAAACTATTAAACCAATCTCTGGAATCTTCAATCAATAACATCATAAAAAATCTCATTTGTATATCCTCATATTGCATATCCAAATCTTGAATAAATGCATTAAATCTCCTTAAGTGTTCTTCAACTATGACTGCACTACTTCCAGCGAACTTTGGGATGAGGCTTCTCCAACTGTTGTCCATAAAATAAGGATATATTTGAAATCTAGCTAAATTAAACTGTTTGATCATGGTTGTGTATGGTGGAGGAGGTATAATTTGATGATGTTGGTACTAGTACAATGGATTGTTGTAAGGTAATGGCACATATTGTTGACCTTGTGGAGGCCTGTGTTGTTGCCCCTACAAAGGCATGTATTGTTGCTGAGGGGGTGGTTGAGTATTTTTTTGTTGTGGTGGACCATTTGGGGGTCTATATTGATTCCTCAATTGATTTTGTTGTACTCTTGGGGGATTTGAAGGTCCTACGTTATTATTCCCCTACCTATGAGGTGGCACATATTTAGGCAAGTTATCCATTTGAGCATTAATTTGAGCTTTCTTCAACTTCAAATTTTCAAGATCTCTTTGTTTCTTGGAGTCTTTGCTCATACTCTATTCTTTCTCTTTCCACTTTTTTTCTTTCATACTCCAACCATGCATTTATCTCATCCTGAGCCATGTGTTCATAGTTCTCTTTAGAGGCTGCTTCATAGCCAAGTCCTTCCTAATTCTCTTCAAGTAATGCCATTTTTTTATCATATTCATGTTTTCTCCTTTCCCTTTCAGCCTCAAATCTAGCCATGAACTCCTTAACTTTCTTGGGGTTTGATTGATAGAAGGGATTCCTCTTTTCCTCATGAGTGTGAGGTTCTCTAGATGGGTTGTTTTCAGTTGCCAGTGTACCATAGGAATTATGTGTCTCTAAGGGATCTTTTCATGTTTTATCTTTATTTTTTGGGCCCATGTCATCAGACACCGTCTGTCCCTTATCATTATTTTGAGTCCATTTAATTTTGTCATTATTAGAATCCTCCTTATACAAATTTTTTTTGTCATGCATGTTGTGAGTAATTTTGATAGTCTAAACTCTAAGATGTTTAGTTTCTGATGTGTATTTCACTTTATCAGTTTCAATGCACTTGTTCATTCAGAGTCGCCACTCACTTTCCAAAAGTGAGAAAATTATGTAATCCATTATTCGTAGCGGAGTCTTCTGCAAGATACTGACTCTATAATGAAGGAATGGGTTCAGTTTAATGGTCCTCAGCAGAGTCACCAAACTGTGAGGACTCAAACACATAGGTTTAAACCAAGAGAGGTTTCCAAGCTCTCACGACATTTTTGGCTAACGTACAAGGCCAAATAGTGAATTTGAACCTTCTACTCTTTAGACTCTAGTAAACCTAGGCGGATAAACCTATATGCATGAAGAAAATTTGAATTATGTGCTTCCTCTAAACAATCTCTCGACAATGGAAATTTGGAAGTGGAAAGATACAAACCTATTTGTAATAAATTGAAAAATTAAATATGTTTAGTTAATAGATGTCTGAAAAAATATTTAATGAATTTAAATGAATAAAATAGGCAATACCAGTGCCTTCTTTGGTAAAATGGAGTCCAATGAAAGTCTTTGATAGATGGCTTCCATTTGCAATAAATTCAAATTGTCTGCCACACAAGTATCTATTTATAACTTGTATAAACATGCAAGATAATGTTTGACAAACCCTATTGGAGGTAGAATACCAATCCTAATTATCTAACTCTTCTTATTGATTTAAATAATATTCCCAAATTACTATGATTGACCAAAATGAATTTAATTCTTTCTTCAAGAAAACAAATAATCACATCACATAGATACAGCAAACATGCATTGATAAATTGAATATATACAAGATATATCAACTTAAATAACCAGGAAACATTAAGTTGGAGACAATCAGATAATTGAATAAATTGAACAAACAATTCATAACAAATTGGAACCACCAAAACAAAATTCTTTCATTATTTTCCTAAAAATTAAACTTGCATCATGGTCTCTACAGCATAAAAAATTCTGAAATCATCTCTATTCTAACTTCACTTGTCTATCTTGTCTCAAATTCATGCTTTTACACATTTTAGAGAACCCTTCTCGCACCTTCTGGTTTATGGTTTGTTCACATTCTCATGAGAGGCCAAGAGTCGCGTCATTTGAGAAAAGATAACTAAAATATGAAAATAATAACAAACACAACAACAACGGTCACTTTACCATGTCACCTCCCACCTATGTTTCCTCTGCTACGGTTCTGGGGTGACATTTTATACTACACCTCCATATACCACCCTAGAGCGGTCTGCCTTTCACCTCCCCACGATACCATGGTGACTTACCCTAGTTGTCATCTTCACCACTCTACCGCGGTCTTTGGTTCTGACCTATCGAGGTATAGCAGTCTCTTCCTTACATTTCTCTCTACAGCCCAACTATGCACCACATTTTGTCTTCCCACGGTATGGTAGTGACCTTTCTTTGTTTTTATCTCCTTATCGCTCTACCCCAGGCCTTGTTTCATCCCTCTGTGATGTAGTGATACCCTCCTTTTTTCATCATTGTCTACTGCCCTACCACGGACTCCTTGTCAACCTTCTGTGGTATGGCAGTTTCTATCTTCTCCTCGCTTTGTTCCTTACACTACTCTACCGTGGTCAAATCATTCACTCTACATGGTATAGTAGTATCGACATAGACTATTCTCCCTACCATGGGCCCTTTGATTACTCTTTGTGGTATAGCAAAGTCTTTTCACTTCACCGCTCAATCGTGGGCTTCATTCAAACTCCTTATGGTGCAGCGGTAAAGATATGATGTGACTTCTCTCAACCGTGACATTGGGAGCCACCCTACAAGGGGCTGCAGTAAAGAGGTAAAGAGGTAAATGGTGTTGGATAAGAAATATGGATGTTAAGGTAGTGATATGGCAGTAAAAGGAATTTTTGGTATTATGGATGACAAAAGAGTATTTTTTCATGAAAAAGGTAGCAAAATTTTGGGTACATATGGATAAAAACTCTTAGAATTTTTAAATGAAAATATTGATTCTAATATGATCAACTTTACTCAAACTCTATTGATATTCATCTTTAAGCTCACTATGATTTGCATGTTGTGCTTGTGGAGAATTCATAATAGAAGAAGCACTATTATCTTGAAAAGAATTTCTATTATCTGATCCATGAAGTTCATTTACAAGAAGTTTGCTAGGATAACCAACTCTTGTAGACTCATATCCTTTCATCATTGAATATTTCAAGTTATTTTCAGTATCCATAGCAATTTGATATGTCTGATGTACTGTTATGGGTTCCTTGTCTCTTAGCCAGTAACTCATTTTCTTATCAAATGCACCTAAATACACCACCAAACATACTATATCATTTGGTCTTAGATCCTTTGGGATTTCCTTTATTTCCTTTGAAAATCTAAGATTAAAAGTTGGGACTAGCTCATCCTCTTCTTTCTCCATGATCATAATTTTTTATCTTAATGTAATGGGGTCCACCCTTTCACTAAATTATTCCATGAACACTATTTAAACTCATCTCAAGAAAATATAGAGGATGTTGGTAGATAGGAGGACTAATCTCTTGCATCTCCTTTTAAATACTAAACAAAAATTTTCATAACAAAATCTTCACAATCAAGCTCATAGTCTCCCATCACATCTACAAATTCTTGTAGATGCAAATTTTTTGATTCAGACTTATCACCATTGAATTTTGGTATCTTATCTCTAATCTTAGATGGTATGAAATTTAGGTAACCCTAAATACCAATGAAATTTAAAGCCATGTATCTTTCAGCACTAAAATTTCTTTGAGAACCTAACTGGGGTTGATCACAAGCCATGGTTGCACTAGGAACCATGTAAGGATGCATATGTTTACACATACATTTTCCTATACCTCTACAAGTTTTATAGATCAATATTGCAATTACACAAGGTATTTCAAACTTCTTTTACAACATGATCTTAATCCTTTATAAAGAAAATTTATATCCCAACTTTCTTAAGATTATCTAAATGAGTTTCTTCAAAATATTTGCATACTTCACTTCATAATAGAGATTACAATCAAGTAATATATAAATATGCAGAATTATCATTACTATTCCCTTTCTTAGTACTATTTAACTTAATAGGGAATCATTTATCAGCTTAGCTCTTGAATGTTTCTCATAAATTTCCTTTTACAAATGATAATACTTTATCTAGATTATGAGAATTCCTAGTAATTTGTAGAAGCTAGTAACCTTTCTTCTTAACTAAAAATCTTTTCAAATCTGGAACTCTCTTCACATCTTTCAGTAGGTTCTTTAGACAGATTCACCACCTCTCTTCATAGAGGATTGAACTTCAAGTAATATGAAGCTCCTTCAAAGATAAATTTCCTTCTAGGTCTCCTCCCATTGCAGAGTCACACAAATCCTTTGAAATTTAGTACAACAAAACCAATTCTAGGCCTGAAAACTTCACCTCATCTGAACCTGGTGTTCAGATTCACCAAATTTTTTACTCTTAAGGCTAAATGATCTTCTATTAGAATTTTATCAAAGTTCTCCCAAGAAAATTATCCATTCCTATTAGTGACTTGGATGGGAAAATAAGACTTCAAAACTATCAATATTTGTTTATGAATTTGAATGACTCTTTGACAGGACCGTCTGCAATCAAAACTTATGAGTTCATCCCCAACGGAGTCATCATTTTTGTTGGTTATTCTTCCAGTTGAACCTTGAAATCCTCAAAAGGGTAGCCAACCCTTATGCTCAAGAATTTGTAAAATTAGTGGCCAACTAACCAGTAAGGATTTTCAGGCCCTCACTCCTACTCGTCGGGCTCTGTGAAACCCAGGAGGATATTCCTCATCACACTCAAGAGATATTTAGTTCTTATAAAGAAATTGTATACATAGATCAATTCCTATTTAATGAAAATAGGCATCCTTCATCATAAATTTGGCTGACCTTTGAACAAATTATTGTCTAGTGCTAGGAATTAAGGGGAATTTCAAAGTTAGACATTGTTATTGAAATTATTTTTAATGATATTTTATTCTCATTCCAAATCTCAATTCAAGTGCATTTCTAGCTCATTTATCTACGAAATATGGTAATGAATAGACCAGTGCTTTATCTATTGAGAAATGGAGTCAAATCATGTAATAACCAGTAATATATTAGCCAATTACTTAGAGATTAATGGACTATTTCCATACTACATTGTATTATTCAACTCATTGTGTTTAACACATAACTTCTTGAAACATGGGTCAATGAGTTCGACTTGAAAACTACGCGGTTGAATTCTAATAGCAATATCATAACATAACTTCTTACCAAATCCTATTCTCTTTCCTACAAATTTGTGACCTTATCTTAGCATTTAATCAAATCATTGAATTGAATCCAAAACAAATCCACACAATCAATCAAAAAAATTGAAGATGAGCTAGAAGATTATTAACCCTTTCAATAATAACTTGCAGGAGTATTGTATAAGAGAGTATACGCATTAGAACCTAAGATTTTCCTTCATATCTACGGCTTCCATAAAACTATTTTAAGATTTCTACATATATGACTTATACACTAGACTTCCTAAAGTTCTTTTTATCGGTATTTATACAATATTCTTCTTCCTAAGACTAGCTTCTTACCTAGACCATTATAAGACTCAAAGTTCGAGCCCTTGTAATCAGCCTTGAAATCCCTTTTATAGGACAAGGAAGGAACAAGCACTGGGCTGAATTATAATTACATTTAACTTCATTTCAATCTTAATTTCACTAGAATTTAAAATATTCCCCTGACAGTAATATGTAATCATTTGTAACATAGGGGAGAGAAAAATATCAAAAACCATTAGCTGGAGAAAACCCACCAGCCTTCCAAAAGGAATTATCATAGCATCAAAATTGTCACATCCACACCAAACTAGGAAATGTCACCATCAACAAAAAAGGCACAAACAAACAAAAACCCATATCACAACAAACCAGCCAGAAGGAAACAAGTCAACACAAAGGACCAAAAACTAAGCACCAACTCAAAAAGGAAACGAGGTGTTAGTCCGCCTTGTCAACAAAATAAGAACACCCACTTGGTGTCCTTATCGATAGTGGAGTAGCCATCACCACCCCATCCTTAGAATATCATCCCATACTCTGTCTTGATTCACTTTATCCATCCCATGTGTACAAGTGCTCGATAGAATTGATGGTCACAACCACAAGCATCTCCCAAATCTTGAATGTGTGCCAAAGGCTCAGTTCTAATTTGGTGACGTTTTAAATCTTAGTGCAGTCTCGTCCAAATTTTAGTAGTAATTTATCTCTTAAAAATTTCTTTAGATCCTTTGAATTAGTCCATGCCACAGTCGCCCACCTAACCATTGAGAAACGGGAGACACAAATGGGCCCCTCACAGGATAGTCCATGTCACCTGCCATCAACTGTCGATCTCAATCCTTATTAGATTATTCACCGTATTTAAAACCCAGTGGGTCCCTCCACGGAGAAACATATGTCACCATGCATGCTTGCCTATACTCTTTATAGGTATTAAATAAAATATGACAGGGTGGCGGGGAGCGATGGATATTTGACCACACTACCCCACAACCATCATAGATTTTCCTTTGGTACCATTGGCTGATTAAAAATATATATGTGGCCCACCATATAAATGCTACAAGTGTTCAATGTGCACTAGCCCATGTGACTTCTTCACCATAAGACATAAAACAGACGAGCGCATGGGCAATAGCCCAAATGAAGACACGGTGTTAGAAACCAAGGTCAAACATGCAAACCAGAAATAAACCTTCCACAAGAGAAAAATATAAAAAGCAAAGCAATTTGCATGAAGATGTGCAAATGAATTATATTCAAGAATTAAGAGATTAGAATGAGATGAATTGCTTTATAAAATCAATGTATGCATAACCCTAAGGTAAAACCTAATGCTGACCTAAAAATAGCTCAACTAAATTAAGATTACTAATTAATTAAGTAAACTAATTATTACCTAAGTAAACTTAATAAAGTGCAATTAAATAATTAATTACACCAACAAGATCAGACAAGCAAATGAGAAATAAGCCTTCCACAAGAGAAAAACATAAAAATCAAAGCAATTTGTGTGAAAATGTACAAATGAATTGTATTCAGAAATTAAGAGATTACAATGAGATGAATTTCTTTATAAAAGAAATGTATGCATAACCCTAAGGTAAAATCTAATGTTGACCTAAAAACAACTCAACTAAATAAAGCTTACTTATTAATTAAGTAAACTAATTATTACCTAAGTAAACTTAATAAAGTGTAATTAAATAATTAATTACACCAACACCCCCCCTTAAGTGCAACTTAGGGAGACTAAAAAAGCATGCACCTAATACTAGGATGAATGCAAGAAAGCATGAATGGATCCCGTTTACAAGGCCATGTTAGGTACCCATGTACAAATGCAATGAATGGGAAAGAGGAGAAAACCCAATGGGACAAACCCCCCCTTAATGAGATGACCTACTACAAAGAAACACTTGAAGAACATTGGAATCCTCAATCTGGCAAGCAAGGAAAGATACATTGGTTTACAAGAAACCATATGAGAGTCACTGAAGGACTCGGGTGGAATCATGATAATGCAACAATAGACCCGATGCCAAGGAACAAAGGAAGACCCAAACATTGGAACAACCCTAGAATCTATGAAGCAATAGTAGATTAAAAATATGCCCCCCATAAGAGGGAATGATATGATGAAAGAATCTAGAAGCTATGTGAATCTCGATGCCAATGCCAAACTATGACTAAAACTGATCGATACGAGTAAGTACCATGAATATTTTGGAACATTAACCATAAAATGAATTTCCCTCAAATTGAGATGTGACCCGATGTGAATCTGATGTGATTCAAGATCATTAACCATAGGCTCTCAATCTAAGATCTGAACTAATGCGAACCAAAATGTGCCAAGCTATGAGCAAGATGTGGCCAAAAGAAACAATAGAATCCAAATACAACTCATGTGAGTTGTCATCAATACAAAGATGAGATCAAAGTGCGACTACACTCTAATCAAATTATTATGAAAGAATCCCTCCCAATGGAACTTTATATGAGTTCATTTATTACAATACCCAATGATTTTAAAAGGAGAACATGTTAAACATGCATAAACTAAAGACAAAATGCAAACCTATTGCATGAAAACAAAAAAGAGTGCATGCAAAAACCAATGTTCACATTTTCCTCCATTATTAAAAAATGATTGTAGATCTTTGTAGAGGACTAAATCATCTTTCCAATGCTGTGAGAATGATGAAAAATAGATAACTAAGTCAAAATATATGCCCCCTCAACCGAAAACTACTTCATCTGACATAAAAGGCTTGAAAAAAAAATTTGGAGCTAAATCAAAAAATATTACCTACATCAACAAAATGGTCTCGGAACCATCTTTCCAACAGTATCTTGTTTGCGAAAAACCAACTCCGTACGCAAAAGTTATGCTCGATTTGGTGAAAGTGCTCTAATTTGGCCAATAAGGCCTATAGGCAGCCCAGGGGGCTAAAAACAATTTGGCCCTTGGTCTTGTGCATGACCAAAGGCTAGCGGGTAGTGGGCTAGGGTGGAGCCCCTAGTCGCCCATGTGACCGACGATAGGTGCTAGAGGTGGTCGGGGGCTCCGTGCATAGCGCCCAGTCCCCCATATGACCGTTGCGGGTGTTGAAGGGGCCTGCGGGGGCTGAGGAGGTCGGCAACGGTGGAAGGGGGGCGTTGCTTGGGGTCGCTGCTCCCGGTGGCTGCTAGGTGGTGCAGCGGTGGCACTCACCATTTGAACTAGCCATTCTTTTTAAAGAGCAGGTTTTTTTATTTTTTTTTATTTTTTATTTTTTTCCACCTCACAGTGCGTGTTGGGGAGGCTGTACGACCTCCATGGCAAAAATAATTTGCCTCAGAAACCAACTGCTCCAAAATCGATGAAACAATAGGCATTCTTAGGGATTTTGATTGCTACGAACGCAATGGTGACCTTCATTTGAGCTCAAAGTGCCCCGAAAAATCAGCTACCCCCAAATCTTCCAAAAAAACACCAAGCTTGAAACCGTCACAGATTTCTTCAACAATGACCAAAAATAATGAAACAAAAGCCAATCTTGTCTTTTTTCAGCACTCTAAATCCGATGGAGATGCTCGATCTAATCCAAAATGCTTCATAAATGAGCTCAAGGCATGAAACCCTCAAGGAACTCCAAACAGGATCTGCAATGTATATCTCCAAAAACTGAGAAGGGGCTGCAAATCAAGGCTCTAATACCATGTTAGAAACCAAGATCAGACATGCAAACAAGAAATAAACCTTCCACAAGAGAAAAAAATAGAAAACAAAGCAATTTTCATGAATATGTGCAAATGAATTGTATTCAAAAATTAAGAGATTACAATGAGATGGATTTCTTTATAAAAGCAATGTATGCATAACCCTAAGGTAAAACCTAATGTTGACCTAAAACCAGCTCAACTAAATAAAGCTTACTTATTAATTAAGTAAACTAATTATTACCTAAGTAAACTTAATAAAGTATAATTAAATAATTAATTACACCAACAACATGTAGTGATACCTATTGTTAATATTTCCCAAAGCTTCACCTGCTGACCCCTAGAAATATTAGGCCCACCACTTGTCATGACACATGGCAATTGCCTTGTTAGGTCTCCAAAATACAGGTTTGAACCACAAGAGATTGCTAGGCTCTTGAAATTTTTTTGGCTAACGTACAAGGCCAATTATGTAATCTAACCTTCTACTCTTTAGGCTCTGCTAAATCTAGGCAGGTGTACCTATGTAAATGATGTAGACTTGAACTATATGATTCCTACTTGTGCAATCTATCCCCAGTGGAAAATAGTGAGGGATAGATGAAAGCTTAATAAGTACTACTAATGAAATTTGAAATATAAATGTATGGATAATATTTTATGAAATTCTAAAATGGAATTGGTATGACCAGTTCCTACTTTTGTTGGGTAAATGGAGTCAAGATGTTAATGAAATGTGACTTACTAACTGGCTACAATTCTAATTGTTTGGCACTTATACTTATTTATACCTGGTATAAACGTGCAAGGATGTGACTAAAAAACTCTTCTTATTGATCCAATCAAGGCCTTTTAGTTTATTGTGATCTATCTAAGAGAATTATAATCCTTCCTTGAAGGAACCAATCAAAAGGGGTCACACGGTGATAGAAAATGTGTAATGACAAAAGGAAAAATATACTTGATATATTCAGTTTTGAATAACTTAATAGGATTGTCTGGAGACAGTATGGTAGCCTTCAATTATAGACTCTTCTTATTGATCCAATTGATATTTCCAAATTATTGTAATCTGTTTAAAAGGATTTTAATTCCTACTTGATGAAACCAATCAAGTAAATTACACAAGAACAAAAAATGTGTCTGATGAATTTAGTATTCTACTTGGAATAAATTCAAATAATAAGAAACACTAACTTGGAGACAGCTGAATAATTGTTTAACTTAACAAACAATTGACACGAATATTTGAGTCACCAAATTAAATTTTCTTGTCCATTATATTATTCCAAAATATTTTGCAATACATAATATAACATTATGTTCCAGCAAATGATCCCCCTATCTAGCTACTGGAAATTTCCTAACCTACTCCTACTCTGCCCTCTGCTCCTTTTTTTGGTCTTGGTCTCTCTTATTCATATGAGAGGTAGCAAGCTTCAGACCAAAGGACATGTCTTTTGATAACAACAATAGTTAATAAAATTTAAGCAAGTAATATTTTCTCAATGTCAAAGCAATCTAGACCTTTAGAACTTCTTTTAACCATTGCTCATTTTCGTTCTAATGAATATTGATCCACTCTAGTTCCTATCGACGTGACAAGGACCATTGCTCAGAGAACACAGTGTTATTTTGATGTCTTTAGTCTCCCTAATGCACATTCGGTTACCATTGTGTTCACTAGGGTAGGTCAGTGAGACTCTTACCAAAAATATTCTCATCAACATGATTATCATCATCAGAAAGACCTAAGGGTTTCAATCTGATCATATATGTCCCCCCGATAAGTTTCTTTCATTGCTTGGTCTATTGTATTGAATCGGAAATACTCTCCCCAAAACTTCTTTCATTAGTGCAATGCAATAGATCAATGGGAACTAAATGATTCATTCTGACTGTACAAGTCTCTTCGATCATTTTTCTCCTTATTCGTCGGTGAAAGAAGACATGTTTCTCACCAATGATATTTCCATCAATGTGACCTTCATAGTCAAAGAGATCTAGTGGACTCATTTTGATTCTAAATGTCCCTCTAATGTATCTTTTCCACCAGTTCGCCCATTTGGACAGATCGGCAAGACACTCCCTGAAACCTCTATCGATGTGACCCATAAGATCGGGGGAATCTGAGGGATTCCAACTGATAATAGATATTTCCCCGATATAACAATCCATCAATCTTATTCATAGGGGTTTGTGTAGCTCTTACCGATGAGGTCTCCATCCATGTGAGCAATATGATCGGGATGATCTTGAAAGTTTTAGCCCAAGTGTATAAGTTTCACCGATATAGTTCATCCACTTTATCGGTAGGAGGCAATATATTTCTAACTAATGAGAAATCTATCGGTATGAATTATGAGCTCAACCTGACTTGAAAATTTTGTTCCGATGAGTCCTCATGTAGTTGACCTATCGGTGAGACTCTCACTAATGAAACATTCATTCATGTAACTTACTCTATCGGGGGCTTCAAAAATTTTCCCACCAATATGGTATCATTCGCTGATATACTTCCATCAGTGTAGCTTGTACAGTCAATGTAACTCAAAAAAAATTATTTGATTCTCCTCCTTTTTCTAATGAGTCCTCTTCAGTAGGATGATAATCATTTTCCTCTCGATGATGCACATTCCACCTTCCTTTCATCGACGTGACCCATACATTCAGTGAGATCCAAATAATACGAGACGATGATGTATAACTCCCCAACACAACAGCCCATTAGTTTCATCCATAGGAACATATGTGTTTTTCGCCGATGAATTCTCCATTGATGTAACTCCCATGCTCGGTAAAACTTTAAAATTTTGCTTGACTCCCTTGCTTAGGCCGATGGACTTACATCACTGGAATGATAGGTTTTTCCTACCGATTATGCAATCCTCATAAGTTGTTGATCAATATGACAATATGAACCTTTTGTCGATATGCTAGAAATGCTCAATTTGAGAGGCTATGACTTATGTATCAAAGAGACATGTACCTATTCACGCCGATATGAATTGTGTGTTTAGAAACTCAGACTTAAATATGAACAAAGGGATTTTTGTGTGTCAATAGGTCAAATATGATGGGATCAATGGTGGATATGATATGTGAAAATGGATTATAGAAAATTTGTACTCAAAATGTGGTAATCCTATGGAATTTATGAATGCAAGCTGAAAAATATGAGGATTTTTACAATCCCAACAATGGCTCTATCTGGGGATGAATGATTGTGAGATCATTGCAAGAATCCAAAAAATATCTAGGAAAGTAGACCAAGCAATATGTGCCATGCAATGGTGGTGTAAATGCGGAAATAGAATAATGGTGGAAGTAGTATGAAGTCCTATTCTATTTGCATGGAAATGTTTTTCTTATTTTAGAAGGTTATCTAGGAATTTTCCATGCACTGGTAATCCCTAACCTTCACCTATTCTACTATGCATGGAAATGATACATTTTAAGAGGTTTGTCAAGATTCGTCCATGCACTGGCAATCCTTAATCCTCTATGTTCTTCAAGAAAAGAAGCTCTTTAGGGATTGCCCATGTACAAAAAATTCTTGTTCCTCTCCTTAAATTTTTTGCAAATAATACAAGTCCTCCCCTCTTTTTCCAATGATAACAAAGGGACCTAACCACAAGGCTTCAAAATTTCCATTCTTTCCCTTTTCCTGACATCTAACATTCCACATTAGTACCAAATTATTCTCCTCAAATTTTCTAGCTTTGGCTTTCTTATCAAAAAGATATTTCATGTGTGATTGCAGCTTCACATTTTTCTTTTGGGAAATTCTCCTTATTTCATCAAGTTCTACATGTTTCTCCATCCTTCCCTCCATTGGTTCTGGAATGTCTAAATCCTCTTGAAGGATGAAATTATAAACTGGTAAAAAAAATTTCAATGGAATCTTGGCTTGTGTTCCATACACTAGTCCAAATGGAGACTTTCCAATTTCCTTTTTTATAGTAATCCTATTTGTCCATACAACCATTCTCAACTTTGATTTTTGTTACCAATTTTCATTGTAGCTCGATTGGTAGAGCTAATTAGTTTGCTTTATCTTAAAGTGTAAGTTTAGTTATTTTCTACATGTGCTTTAATTGTTGTTTTCTTTATATTTATCAAGTATCAATGGTGCAAGTGTTTTCAATAAACAGAGTTTCAAAAGTATCACTTAATTCTCATAGAACAAATGAAATACAAAACTGAATGTACAAATGATTAAGCATAGAAATTTATTTCATTTATTTTATGATGCTATTCACATTACAATATTTCATTTGATTGCAAGAATACAAATGATTATACAAATATGCATTTTGATGCATTTCTTTTCAGAATGAAAAGAAGGAAGAGAATTTAAAAGGATCCACACAAGCCATCAAGATAACTATTGTAATGCATCACAAGGAGAATTCTACACTACTGAAGATGAAGGAAAATAAAAACACATAACTATGGACATAATCATTATTGTTGCTTATTGTTGTTGGTCGATGCAGAAGTGGTGCACCATCCTTCATCCTCGAGCTCTGATCAACCTATAGGAGAAAAAGAGGGTTGTTAGAGCTCCAACTATGAACATACCTACATGAACCACCAACAATAATGTAAAATTTTGCTAACAATGCATTGAAACAATTGAGAGAAGTAGGAGGTGAATAGAAGCAAAGGAGGAAACATCATAATAATTTATTGTTTTTGCTAACAATGTTTGTTTCTTATGCAGGTTGGGAAAATTCATGTATCTGATCATCTTATGAAGATATAAAATCATGTGGGATAAAATAGGCTCCCACAAGGGTAGAGCTCGGCATGATGCCCCTTTAACTTACAAGTGGGCTAAGTAAAATAGTACAATTATCATGCTCATTTGAGTCATTCAAGAAGGAGTAAAATAGAGTTTCAGCCATCAAATAATTAATCTTATTGTTCATTCATAACAATCAAGTCTGAGTAATGAAGTGGAAGCTACAGGTGGTCAATAAATTTAACAGATTCAATTTAGCTGAAATCCATCATTTTCATTCTGAAAAGTTTTTAGTATTGTTGTCATATTAATTGCTTTTGTTGCCTTGGGTTTTGTTCATGTTTATTTTTGTTGTTTCACAATATTTTTTTCTAGATCAACAAGCATTCTATGTCATGACAGTGATATTGAACATGCATACATAATGCCTCAACAACAAAGCACTAATGAATAATGGAGGTGTTTGAAGGAGTTTCACTTTTCTCATTCGCCTTATTTTGTGGAGTGTTTGAGTTGAGAATGCACTTTTTCTGAGGCATTTTAATATGAGATGAGTAATCAAGGTGAATGCAATGGGCAAGTAAATCAGAGAGGTTGAACCTCTTATGGACAAAGCAATTTGTTAACTAATCAACATACAATAATGTTATAAAGGAGAGTAATGTGTTTCATTCAGTTCTAGAATAGTAATAGAACAGTTGGTGTTGTTTCCTATCAAGAGGTGTTTTACATTTGTGAATTCATCCAGAAGTGTCATGATCACAGTGAATCAGGGAGAAAATGAATGAAAACTATAATAGGTATGTATCATAGCATACCCATATCTTGGTGCATGTTGTAGATATCATATGAGTAGCAATAATGGTAAGAAAATAGGCGATTTATCATATTATGAGTGAATAAGCTGAAAGATCTTTCAAGAGGTATCTCAAATCATTTAATACAGGAATCACCATAAGAGATCTAAAGCAAACAGCCATAATTTACAAATGCAAGTATCACTTGCTACAATGATAATACAAAAGGTTTTCTTGCATTTTTACAGAATACCCATATAAGGTTGTTAACTCAAAATGCAAATTTCATTACAAAATGAATAGTTTCTTCCTGGTTTCAGCTAACCCAAATCGGGATTTTACATAAAATACAGAAATAAGTCAATTTCTTTCAAAATTTTGAGAACCCACATGGAGGTTTTGACTCAAAGTACATATTTACTCTTGTTACAGCTGACCACCATGGGGATTCGACATAAGCTACAGAAATAAGCAGATTTTTCACTATTTTCAGCTTACCCACATGGGGATTTCATAAAAAATGTAAAAATGCATGCAATTCTATCATGGGTCGAGCCCGGTACATGAAGGACTTTTACAGAAAAATGGAACAAGAGTCTTCTCCATGATTATTCCTTTTTATTCTTTGGAGTAAAATGCAGATTACAAAATAGAATACCCATTTTGTGCATGAGGGGTCACGGCCTGAAGGTTCTTGATTCATCAATATTCACAAGGAGACAAAACCCATTTTGATTTTTCTATAAGAATCTAAAAGTATGAAGTGAACAATGGACATAATGAAATATTTCTAAGTCAAATTCCTTAGAAAGCATAGTATGGCGTGACCTGTAATGGGTTCGTATTTTTTAAAAGAAAACAACAATCATTCTTTTATAATCATAAGCTTTTAAGAGCTTTCATTTTGACAAAAATACAGAAGAACAGTGGAGGAATAAGAGCTTACCATTCTATGACTGTGGAGCAGTAGAGAGGTCGTGGCCAAGCTCATAAGAGCTTCTTGATACAAGATTCAAGCTCACTCATGCCGGCCATGGAGAGTTTAGATAGAGCACAGAAAAATCAAGCAAGTAAAATTAGATAATGAACTCATATTGGTTGCGGACTTAATGGAATTTTTTGCTTTCAAAGTGGAGTGAAAAAGACATAATAATGTCATAAATCAGCTTGAAGGAGGAAAATATGAAGAATTATGGCACCTCAAGTTGAAAACCCTAGCACTCATGGTGGTGCATTTCTTAATGCAGGGCTCTTTCTCTCAAGAATTACAAAGTGCAAAATGAATGGAGATTAGGGTTTTTCCCTCAATTTTTTTCCATCTTTCCCTAATTCGTGTTTAGTTTAATGCCTTTAATATTTTCCATTTGACAATATATGAGTGGAGAAATTCAAACTTAGGAGTTTTTTTGCATTCTAAAACCAAGCTTAAGTCAATACTTTATGTGACCATTTCTCTCTATGCTAGGTTGAACCCTTTGAGGTTATATGTTTTATATGCCTAAGTCCTTAGGCTTGTGTTGATAAAATATTTCATGGCTTAAGACTTTAGGGATTTGGGTTTTGTCAAAATAATGCTTCTATTAAGAATGAAAAGTCCCAAATACCTTAGGTTTTTAGTTGGTTTTTAGATAAATCAATTAAAATATGAATGTGAAATTACTTATGCCTTAGGTAAGGATTATGCCTTAGGCATTTATTTGCAGTTGATTTTATAGAAATCAGTTAAGTCATGGAGAAATGAGCATTGGTACCTTATTTTATTTTTTATTGATTTTAAAGAAATCAACTAAAATATTCATTGATGGAGATTGTTTATGTTTTATGATTTTTTCTAAGAAAAAACAAATTTGTATTGGAGAGATAGGATATTTTTGCAAAAGAGTTTTTAATATTTAATTGAAAAATTAAATCAAGTTGTAAAAAATGCATGTGTGTAAAGCAGGAGATAAAACAATGATTTATAAAAAAAATTATTCTTTCTTGATATTTTTAGCAGTTCATGAAGGAAAAAATAAGGTTGACTTTTCCTTGATCGGATTTGAGTTGCATGGGGAGGAGATGAAGTGTTTTATTTGCTTTTAAAGCAGATTTGATCTATTTTTAGGAGCCTTATGGCATGCACATGCAAAAAGTAAGAGTTTGCCACTTCAGTTACTCTTTTTGAGGAAGTTTTAGATGCTTTTCCTTGAGCTTTTTTCTTCAGTTCGGATTAGGATTTTTTAGTATATCTTGAAGAAAAACTTAGAGTTTTCTTAATTAG
Source organism: Sequoiadendron giganteum (assembly GCA_007115665.2). Lineage (NCBI taxonomy): Eukaryota > Viridiplantae > Streptophyta > Pinopsida > Cupressales > Cupressaceae > Sequoiadendron > Sequoiadendron giganteum. Next base: position 71,778,620 of record CM021102.1, read on the forward strand.
ATTATTGACTCTTGCTCTCATGCTGAAACAGAGAGTTTTGTAAGCATCAATTTGTACTCAAACTTTGATACTCCTTCAGTTAATATAAAAACAACATTCCTATTTCCCAATTTTTGTGTCTCTTGAAATTTTAGTTTGATGTGATAATGTGATTTCTTTTTACAAGATCCTTGTTATGTCCTAAAGTTGTAGTTTATGTAGAAATTTAATTAAATGCAAGTTTTATGTTGTATTTAAAATCTAAATCTTCATTAAAATCAATGATTTGTTAAGTGTTTATGAGAGATTGTGAAGTACTATTGCTTTTTTAGAGTTGTTTGTGGGTAAAAACCAGAGTCATCACTTCAGTCCTAAAAATCACTTTAAATCATAGTTTCATTTCGGTCATCTTCCTAACCCTTTACCTCATAAAATCATTTAGAATAGATTTATCATTCGGAGAACCAGCTCACTCTAGAGATTCCTTCTTTGTTTAGATTGCCCACATCTGAAGAAGGTTTCCATGTGTCAACAGATATTTAAATTCTGCAAATTTAGCATAGTGTGCATATCTGATTGATAATAGGTCCCATGCCTTTTTGTTTCCATCCAACATCCTTCTTATGATCTTCAAAAGACTTTTGTTACTAGATTATGCCTGACCATTTGCTTGTAAGTGGTAAGGGGTAGCATAATAAATAGTAATGACATATGTGTTACAAAAGTTTTTGAATTCATCAGACCTAAAATATATCCCATTATCTCTTATCAACCTCACTTGTGTACCAAATCTAGTTATGATATTCTCCATCAGAAAATTTATCACCACCTTTCTTATTGCTTGTTTAGTTGGGATTGCCTCCACCCATTTACTGAAATAATCAGTTGCCACTAATATCCATTTATGCCCTCCACTTGATTTTTCTTGTATCTCGCCAATAAAATCAAATCCCCATTGATGGAAAGGGGCTTCTACTTGTAAAGGTCTAAGTGGTAGGACTCCTTGATACTTCATTTTTCTTAATAATTTCTAATAGGCTTCACATTGTCTTACATATGCAAAAGAATCATTGAAAACCTTAGGCCAATAATAGCCTACCTTGAGACTCTTATGTGTAGTGGTTTTGGCAGAATAATGACCCCCACACACTCCTTCATGCATCTCCCACAAGACATGTTCTTCTTGTGACTCATCTAAACACAATAACAGTATTCCATCCCTATTTTTTTCAAAATAGATCACCTTCTATGATTACATACTTAGATGCTTGCAGCTTTAGAGTTCTCCTTTGGTTATCATTTAGTCCTTCAGGGTATTTCATGTGTCTGAGATAATACACAATTTTTGTGTACCAAGAAGTATGTTCAATGCTTGCAACTGCACTATCTTCATTTTCCATATTAAAAATTTGGTTAGCTTCAATGTTTTCTTATGACATTAGTTTGGCTAGGCCCTATCCCCTTACTGACTTGGTAATCTAAATTTCCATATCAAATTCTTGGATTTTATTAATCCATCTACATCGCTTCCCTATCACCTTTGTTTGTATCAAAATATCTTTCACATTTACATGTGGTACATATGCAACAACCTTGGCTCCAACTAGATATGGTCTGAAATCATTTTTTGCATTGACTAAGGCAAAAGTTTTTTTCTCCATAATATCATATTTCAACTCTGACCCCTGCAATGATTTTCTAGAGAAGGATACAGGTTGCTCATACCCTTCATCATTTTTTTATAGCATGACAACTGCTATGGTATGAAATGAGGCAAATGAAAATATTTGGAAAGGTTTGGTAAAATCAGGTGATTTTAGAATAGGGGCTTTTTTATGGCTTTTTTGATAAATAGAAAGGCTTCCAAGGATTCTGCAGTCCAATCTATCTTTTCTCCTTTCTTCAAAATTTTGGATATAGATTTAATGATCTCATCAAAATTTGATACAAATCTCCTAACAAATTTAATCTATCCAAAAAATGATTGAATGGCTTTGACATTTTTGCGAATGGGGATTTTTTCTATGGCTTCTACCCTTTTAGGGTCTATTTTGATTCCTTCTTTTGATAAAAAATGCCCCAAAAGCTTACCCTCTGTGACAGCAAAGTGAAATTTCTTGGGGTTGAGACTAATACCATATTCAAGAGCCTTGATGAATATTTTCTCTAGGTGTTCTACATGGTCTTCTGCCCTTTTGGAATAAGCAGTGAGGTCGTCCTGGTATACTACCATTATAGCATTGATCAAATCTGCAAATGCCACATGCATGGCCCTTTGGAAATTTTCCCTTACATTTGTGAGACCATATGGCATTCTCACATAGACATATGTCCCCCATGGCATAGTAAATTTTTTCTTATATTGCTCAAAATCTTTAACTTTCACCTGATTATACCCTAAAAATCCATCCATCATTGACAAAAACTCACCTCCTGTTACTTTGTGCAATATGGCTTCCATGTTCGAGAGAGGATAATTATCTTTAAGGGATGCAACATTTAAATTTTTGAAATCCACACATAGTCTAATGTCCCCATTTTTCTTTCTTAGTAGAACCAATTTTGAGACCCATGTTGAATGTCTAATGGGTTTGATAATACCTCCATCTCTGAGTTTTGGCAATTCCTCTTGCATTTTTGGCTCCAAAGATGGGTTGATGGGTCTTTGTATTTGTTTGAATGCTTTTGCACATAGCTATAATGGAATTTCATGTTGGAAAATATCTTCTTTGTATGCTTTGAGATACTCATAAGACCAAGAAATGACATGCTTGTATTTTCTCAAGATTGCAATTAGAATTTTCCTGATTGTAGGCCTTATCTTCTTTCCAATGTAAACTCTTTTTGGTGCTAACTCAGTCCACAGTTTGATTTCTTCAATATCTTCTCTCTTTACTGGTGTCTGCTTCATGAGAGAATGATCATTTCCATCATATACCCTTTCTAGTGCCACAAGTCCTTTGGGAAGTTTTCTTGTTTTAAGCTACAAAACCTCTTTTCCAAATATAGTCCGGTTACCTTATATTTCCTCAAAAAATGCATTAAATTCAATCTCCTAAGCTTCATACTGGTCTATGCAATCGAGAAACTTTATGAGATCAGTTTCATCATTGAAGACTTGCTAGCTATAAATATTATTGGGGATAGCAGTCCTTTTTTTGAATCCAACTTGAGAAACCCTAGCTAAGGTGATATCATATCTTTTTAGGGCTACATTAGCTAGAAAATCTGCCATCAAGTTCTTAGACCTGTCTATCCATTCAATGGAAAAAGCATCAAACAATTCAATTGTATCCCACACAAAATTTCTATATTATTTTAACCTTTTGTTCTTTGTAGCATATTTTGACCTGACTTGTGAAACCATCAACCCAGAGTCTCCAAGAATAGTTAGCAGTTTGATCTTGTGTTTGACAACCATATTCAAACCAATTAGCAAGGATTCATACTTTGTTATATTATTTGTACATTTGAACATCAGAAAAAATGAATACTTAAATGTAATACCTTCGAGTGAGATAAATACTGCTCGTGCGCCATTTCCTTCCTGACTACACACTCCATCAAAATACATCTTCCATACACCGTGATGATCTTTAGAAACATTCTTATCAATTGGGTTAGTATTTACTAATTCAGGTTGGGAAGGTTCTATCCTAAAACTCCCTAAATCCACATCACAAAATAAATTTAGTTGCTCTTGAGGAACATTATCCATAATTTGATTGATCCTTGGTTCTCTATATAACTTGACTTCTTCACCATTTATAGGTATTGTGTCATATGAAAAGTTGAATTGTACATTTCCTCCAACAGTTGCAATCTATTGTCTTGATAAAATCATTCCAAATTGAGGAGGTGTATCAATCATAGTTATTTCAATATTATAGGTTGCTTGTGGATAAGCAGCCAACTTCACCTCTACATCTTTCATAATTCCTATCACTAGGACATGCCTACCATCCATAGCATATTATTTTCCACCATTAGTATCCACCCACATGCCAAGTTGTTTCATGACCCCAACTGGCATGATGTTGATTGTAGCACCGGAGTCTATCATACAACTTCTTACCAATTTGTTATTTACATGTAATGTAGTGAAGAATGGATCAATTTGTGGAGGATTTATCAATGCATCACTAAGTCAAATATTAGGAACCTTTACCTTCTCCTACTTATTATTGGTCTTTGTATTTCCTTTTCTCTCAAAGTTTATGCTTTTATCATTTCCATGAGATATTAATTGAATGGCATTATCCTATATTCTTTTGTTTTCATCATTTCAAGTAATGGGACTGACATATTTACCTGGGATAAAGCTTGAGTGAAATCAAAAGAGGCACTTTTTGTTTTGATCATTTTCCTTCGCTCCAGTGAGCCTCCTTTGTTCTCCTCTTTTTCTTTTTTGTTTGTCTTATCAAACTTTTGAATTTTTTTATGCAGTTCTTTGTTTTCTTTCTTATAAACATACTTGTGTTCATTCTTATCATTTTTCTTATTTTCTATCTTTTTTGGAGCTCACTATGTTGCTCCTTTATCTTTCATAAATATTCCTCTTGGAACACCTTCATTTTCATTTACTATTTTGTTTCTCAACCAATATTTTATTTTGGCATGTTCTACTGTTCTCATGGTTAACTTCTTAATTTCTTCCTTAGTTGGTCTTCTTATTTTGCATTTTCCTATCTGAGATGATGCGCTATGAGCAAATTGTTCATCATCACTTTCTTCCTGATCAGAAAATACTTTTTGTTCTACCATATGGAAATTGTACATTTGGTTATCAACATCATATTCATAGCTGCCTTGTTCTAAAGATTAATATCCCTGCTCAACGGGATGAAGAGTGTGGGAAGCTAAATAGATTGTATGATCCTTTTCATTATTGTCTACTAGTGTCTCATCTTCTTGTATTGATTGAGCTACAATACAATGATCAGGGGAATGTGGCAAGTTGCAAACTTGACACCAAGGATTATTTTTTACCATATATGCCCCTCTCTTCTTTAAAGGATCAAGTGTCTCCTTAATTTTAGGCATATCCATCACAAGCTTTTCATCCTTCCAGTTTGTATTAAAAGGCATATCATGCAACCTTAGCCTTTCATTTTTGTATGTATTTTCTATCCTATTCAGAGGGTTACTAATATTTTGGGGAACCCTAGGATTATCTCTCTTACCAACCATCCCTGCAACCTTTCTATTATTTTTTAATAGTCAGTGCTATTTTTTGTGCTTCAGCCAAATTTGTAGGGAACTTATTTCTAAGATCATATCCTATCTTTGGATCAAAATATTTTAGATAAATACTTAATGTTGTAGGGTCAACCAATTTGGATCCAGGAGGTATCTTATTATGAAATTTGGAGAAACTCTGGTTGAAGTCATAAGCTGAGTCATTCTGATACTTTTGGATACTTACAAATTCATGCAAGGAAAAATTTGGTGCAAATTGATTCCCATACTGCTCTAGGAAATTATCATAAAACTCCTGAATGGAAGCAATAGAAGTTGTTGGTAAACTATTAAACCAATCTCTAGCATCTTTAATTAATGAAATCATAAATAGCCTCATATGTACATCTTCATAACGCATATCTAGATCTTGAATGAAATCATTTAAAAACCTTAAGTGTTCCTTTGTTGTGACTGCACTACTTCCTCTAAATTTTGGGACAAGACCTCTCAAATTGTTATCCATAGAGTAGGGATATAGTTGGAATCCTACTAAGTCAAGTTGTTTGATCATAATTGTGTAGTGTTGAGGAGGTGGGTTCTGGCATTGGTATAATGGATTATTTTATTGTATGTGGGATGGTGGCATATATTTTTGGCCATGTGGTGGCATGTATTATTGGGAAGGTGGTGGTTGAACATTTGGGTGTTGTGACGAATTTTTAGAAGGAGCATTTTATGATTTGTATTGATTTCCTTATTGCTTATGTGGTGATTTTGGTGGATTTGAAGGTCCTGCATTAGCATTATTTTTCCTGTGAGGTGGTGTGTATCTAGGAATCTTAGCATCAAGTTGAGCTCTTTGCAGCTTCATATCCTGGAGTTCTTTTATTGTTTGGATATTCTTTTCATATGTTTCTTTGTTCCTTTCCATCTCTTGTCTTTCATACTCCAACTATGCATTTATTTCTTCTTGATTCATGTACTCATACTTTTCTTCAAAGGATATGTCATCACCAGCTCCATTCTGATTCCCTTCAATTAATTCCATTTTATGATCATATTCATGTTGTCTCCTCTTTGCTTCAGCATTGAATCCAGTCCTAAATTCCTCATGTTTCTTAGGGTCGAATTGATAGAAAGGATTCCTCTTTTCTTCAGGAGTATGAGACTCTCCAAATGAGTTTTTTTCACTTAATGTATCATAGCGATTATATGTCTCAAGGTGTGATTTTGATGTTTTGTCTTTATTTGTTAAGAACATGTCATCAAATGCCTTCTTACCTTTATAATTCCTATGTGTCCATTTTTTATTGTCATTAGGACCATATTTATTAAAATACCTTATGCCCTACATGTTGTGAACTATTGTGATCATCTAAACTCTAAGGTGAGTTTTGATATATAATTTATTTTTTCAATCTTAATGCATTTATATCTTCAGATTCGTCACTCACTTTTTAGAGAAATGAGAAAATTGTGTAGTTTCTTATTCTACACAAAGTCTTCTACAAGTTATTGACTCTATGATGAAGGATTGGATTCATATTTGACTCCCCAAAAGAGTTTCCAAACTGTTGTTGGAGTGAAAAATACATTGAGAGGGGGGGTGAATCAGTGTTATTAACAGTTTTCATAAATTTTAATAAAATTGAAATAAACCAGATGTATGCTCTCATTTATCAATGATAAACTCATTCATGTATTGAATTCAATCACATAAACTGAAATGATAATTATAATAGTGAAACATAGCATATTAAAGGATTCATGCAATGAATCAGATGAACCACAATTAAGAAAATAGACAAAATATATGCTGAGTGGAAAACCCTCCTAGGGTAGAAAAACCACTCCTAAATTGCTGCCATTTAAGATTTCATTTTAATAATCACTTTTGGCAATGCCTCATAGGCTGATTTTTGAGCACCAACTCAAGGAGCACCAACCCCTCTTTTAGAAACACTAATTTCAAGGAGCACCAACCCCTTTTCTTTTTTTAGTAAGACATACAATGATAAAGAGGATCTCTCTATTTCTCTAGTTTCTCTCAAGTGCCTCTTGACGGACAATGTTTACAATCCTCAAGGTTCAAGCATGACCCTTCAGAATTCTAACTATTGTCAAACCTTAAGATAGCTTGATAAAATAGCTCATATTTTAGATTTTCAATCTCAATGCTCAACTTCTCTTCAATACAATCATAGTGATATTCTCACACTGGCTTTTCACTTTATTTCTCATAAATTTCTCAAGGTACCAAAAAATAGTTAACATACTCTTTTTGTTTTTCCTATAAAACTAAGAACCCTTATCTCTCACTAATTTTCCAAATAGAAACTAAAATCCCTAATCTCTCTTTTTTCCATCTTACACAAATTTCATCATTACACTTCAAGGAAAAAAAACAACAGTACCTTGTATTTCTTTTTAAAAATTAAAACAGAGGTGATTATCAAAGTACCCACTTTTTGTTGAACAACCTTGCCAGATATTCTTGTGTTCCTGAGAGATAGATCATCATGAACGTTTTCTTCTAACAAGAATAGTCAAGCAGTATCCAAATTTAGAAAGGAGATTGAACCCTATCCACACAAGCAGCCTACACGAGTAGTACTTACCCAAACAGCATTAAAGCATGTATATATTCCATGAACAATAGCCTCTAAAACTGCTGCAATAGTAATGTAATTGAAACCACAATGTAGTGTAACTGAAACCCCATAATAATGCACCCAACATCAATTATCAACGAATCCAAGTGAGAGACTAAAAATATTTACAGACTTCATGATTTTCCACAAACCAAAAACACCATCCCTTAATTCTGGAGCAAAAATTAATATGGTAAACTAATTTGATATGCATTTCAGAGTATGTGAAAATGACATCCATCATTTCTGATCACAAACAAATAACTTCAGTTTACCATTTTCCAAAAAGAAGCAAACTCATGTCTTCAATAGTTTGTGCTAGTAGAAGTAACGGTTCTTCAAAACAGTTAAAAAAATGAATACTTGAGAAGAATGAAATAGAGTCTATCATGGAGTAGTTTACCAAACTAGCAGAGTAGCAAAGCAACACAAACTTCTTCCAATTTTGAGCTCTTACCCAGTGACAAGAGACTGATAGGAGTATCGACCATGGTAATGGTCTTTCATATTCCCCCATTTGTTGTCGAAGAAAAATCAAAAATCCAACAAACATAGTGAAACGGCTGAGAAGATATCTCCATGGTGGTCGCCAAGATAGGGTTTGAAACCCACGACCAGTGAAACAATATGATTGCCCTAATCTTTCCAAAGCAAAACAGTCAATGACCTTTACCAATTTTGATAAATTTTGAAGTCTGAAAGGACTGAATTAATAATTCAAAACTCATAATTCATTTTGAAATCTGTGGACTATCCAATGCCTTGCATGTCGACCAACATCATTACCATTGATCAATTATTGACCAAGTGAAATGTCGACCAAATAATGCCTTGTATTATTTGACATGACCACTTTACAAACCAAATGTTGATTACCTAAGTCTTATTTATTTCCAAGTAATCAAGGCCATGTCACTTCCATGGTGAAATTTTAAATCAACATAACCTTATACCTATTGTTGGCCTTAAGGCCTATTAATTTGATAACCAAAAGACTTGATAACATATGCACAAGTAATGATAAAATGTTTTCCATTATTCAAATTCAATTGCCACCATATAATGCCATATATACCCAATTCCTTATGAAATATAATAAAGGATAATTTTCATGCTAAATTCAATATGCCATACATCCATGCCAAATTCAATATCAAATTCCCATGCAATTAACAAATATTTAAGGAAAGTCAATAGGGTTTTCTTAAGACTCAGAACCAGCTACAATTGATCATCCCAAGAACCAACATAACTAAAAGTAATACCTAACAAAGAACCACACCTGAACATGGGAACATATACTTGTAACCAAGATTCCTTATTATTTGCACATGGATTCAAGAGATCAGTGCCACCAAAGATAATATCATAATATGAAGTAAGTATGCCAGTGACAGAATGGAAATAGTTCAATTAAGTAATCAACCACCAAGATGCCAAAGTGTAACAAATATTATCATTAAATAAAAATTGCAAAAGAGAAGCTCAACAAACTCCCCCTTTGTCCTTGATGGAAAAAATTGAGCCACCAAGCCAAAAACCTGAACCAGAACCAGGAGCTCATAATTCTCCCCCTTTTTGTCATAAGGATAAAGGGAAAACAATGAATTTCCATGAAGCTGCAGATATAGCAATGGAGTAGAAAAGTATGAGTTGTAAGGAGAGCTAACCAGCTCCCCCTATCACCAAGATGGAGTGTTAAGATAGTAAGGATTGAGAGACAACTCCCAATCTAGACCGAAGTCTTTCAAATACTTCTTTAGCCTAAGGTTGATTAAAGATGTTAGAAACCTATGCTTGTGTACAAACATATTGCACAGAAACCTCATTAGCTAGCACCTTTTTATGAAGAAAGTGAAATTTAATGGAAATGTGTTTAGTGCAAGAGTGCATAATAGTATTTTTGGAAATATTAATCGCACTAGTATTATCACACGAAATAGAAACAGGTTTAGGAATTTCAATACCCATGTCAGATAGGGTTTGTGACATCCAGATTACTTGAGTACAGCAAGAGGTGGCAGAAATATATTTTGCTTCAACAGTGGAGAGTGAAATAAATTCTTTTTTTTGTTGTGCATACCACTAATCGATCACCAAGAAAGAAAGCAGCACCACTGGTGCTTTTCCTATCATCCAGAAAACTAGTCTAGTCAGAGTCAGTATATGCAATAAATGAGAAATCATTGCTTCTCAAATACTAGAGTCCATAATCAAGAGTGCCTTGAACATATTTAAGAATCTATCTAACAAAATTAATGTGAGATTCCTTATGAGATGACTGAAATCTTGCAACCATGCAAACAACTTGCATTATGTCAGGTCTTGAGGCTATTAGATATAGCAAGCCACCTATCATTGACCTATAGTCAGTTGGATTTACAATAGGAGAATCATCAACCTTGCTGAGTTTACAGCCGGTAGCCATTAGAGTGCTAACTAGATGACATTCATTCATTTGAAATTTCTTTATCATCTCTCTTGCATATTTTGTTTGAGAGAGAAAAATACCAGTTTCAAGTTGAGAGATTTAAAGACCTAAAAAGAAGGATATTTCTCCCAACATTAACATTTCAAAATCAGATTCCATAATCTATGAGAATTTTTTGACTCAAAGCAATATTGTTACAACCAAAGATAGTATCATCAACATATATTTCAACAACTAGAATATCAGAACCTTCAATCTTAACATAAAGATTATTGTCTACACCTCCTCTAATAAAACCTTTTGAAATTAAATGATTGTCCAGCCTGAAGTACCAGGATCTAGGAGCTTTTTTTATGCCATATAAAGCCTTTTTCAGCTTGTAAACATGATTAGGTTTGTTTTTGCAAGTAAACCCTTCAAAATATTCTATATAAACTTCTTCATCCAAATAACCATTCAGAAATGTAGCTTTTACATCCATTTGATATATAGTAAAGTTTTTGAAAAAAAAATAGGTCAAGAATATTCTAATGGATTCAAGTCTAGCTACAGGTGCAAAGGTTTCACCAAAGTCAATACCTTCTTGTTGATAATATCCTTTGCAGACATATCTAGCCTTGTTGTGAACAACATGGCCATTTTTCATCATGTTTGTTTTTGAATATCCATTTACCTCCTATGACATTTTTGTCATCTGGTCTTGGGACTAGCTCCCAAGTCTGATTTTTCTCAATTTCATCCTACATTACATTAAGCCAGCATTCATCAGTTAGAGCTTCATCAAAAAAAATTGGCTCAAACTATGTAATTAAATAGAAAGCAGTAAGCTCAGTTATGTGAGATTTTTCATCAGAGTTAACATTTCTTCTCCTTGTTTGAACTCCTACAGATTTATCTACAATAATCAGATCTTTAGGATGGTTTCTAGCAAGAGATTTGGAAGGATTTTTTGTTACACATTTTTTCAAAACTAGTTTCAGCATCTTTAGATTTTTCTTCAGCTAGTTTAGGTTTTGCTGATTCTATTTCAGGCTTTGCTATTTCAAAGCCTTTTGAATTTATTTTAAGTTCAAATTCTTCTTCCTCATCATCCTACATAGGTTTAGCATCTAAAAGCATATTTTCATCAAATTTGACATTGACAAATTCAATAATCTTATTCAGCCTATTATTAAAGCATTTATAGGCTTTTTTGTGAGTAGAGTATCCTAAAAAGATACCTTCATCAAAATTATATTGAAATCTACCTAAGTTATCATCATCTCTCTTGATAAAACATTTGCAACCAAATATTCTGAAATATTTAATTGAGGTAGATTTACCATACCACAGTTCATATGGAGTGAAATTGGATTTCACTCTGATTCCTACTCTATTCAAGATATAGATATTTGTATGAACAACTTCTTTCCAATACATGTTTAGCAGTTTTGCTTCATCCAACATAGTCCTTTCCATCTCTTTTATAGTTATGTTCTTTCTCTCAAAAACCCCATTCTATTGAGGTGTTCTGATAGTAGCATATTATCTTTTTATGCCATGTATTTCACAATAGTTAATGAATTATTGTGAGGTGAATTCACCGCCTTTATCAGATCTTAGACATTTCAGTTTTAAATCTCACTCCCTTTCTACCTTTTTTCTAAAGACTTTAAAATGTTCAAAAGTTTCAAATTTTTGCTTGAGCTCACTTTGTGGCCAAATCTATTGTAGAAATAGCAGTGCCTATAAGAGAAAGGGTTAGAATTATATGATATTCTATTATTCCTAAAAGGATGAACATGATCCTTATCAGAATCAGGATGTTTATATTGAACACTTTTTTCCAGCAACAACATTATCCTTTGCATTGTCATTTAAACATTCACCTTTCATAAATCCAATACCTATTTTGTCCTTGCTCAATTTATGTTTACTGGGCATGTCATTAAGTTTAAGATTACTCTCATATTTCTCAATAGTCTTCCTAAGATCAACAATCTCATGTTCAAGTTTTTGAATTTCTTGATCTTTAAGATTTATGCCAATAAGAAGACAATCTTCAACTCTCTTTATTTCTTCAAGTTGAGTTTTCAATGACACAATTTCAAGATTTGTGAGTTGCTCTTGAGAAAGAGCTTGAGAAGAGTTTTCCTCTTGAACAAGAATTTGTTTTTTGAGTTTTCTCAGCTCTTTTAATGTGCATTTCAGTTCACCTTCAAGATCCACTTCAGCATCATTGTTGTTAGTTTCTTCTTGCTGAATGATTTCAACCATGAATAGATTTTAATCCTCTTCATCTAAAGAATCTTCAGATTCAAAGTCTATTTCATTTTTACTGAACGGACTCTTCTTCTTTCTGAAGTTGAATTTCTATTTAGGTCTATATGCCTTTTTCTTAGGGAATTTTTTCAGATTTCTCGTTGTCACTATTTGGATCACCATAGGTGCACTTTGTAGAAAAGTGGCCTATTTTACCATAGTTAAGTCATTTGAAGGGTAGCTTTCCCTTATACTTTCCAGAGCCCTTTTTGAGGTTCCTAACAAAGTGGGATTCTTTGGAATCAAAAAATTATAATTCAGTAGCCTCATTTTTTTCTTTCCTTTCAGTATTAAAGGCAGTTTCTTTTGCAGAGGAATTGTTTTTACTTATTCTCATTTCATAGGAAGTCAGAGTGCCTTGTGGGTTGTCTAGGGTAAGCTAGTCAAAGTGTTTCTTCTCCTCTATAATAGAGACCTTAGCTTCAAATTTTTTTGATAAAGTGTTAATGACCTTAGTTACAACATCAAATTCTTTCACTTTTTCTCCTATACCTTTCATAGCATTGACAATTTCATCAACTCTCAAGAAGTAGTCAGGAAATTTTTCATCGTCCCTCATTTTTATTTCTTCAAACTGGTGATTTAGAGTGAGGACTTTTCACTGTTTTAATTTTTCATTTCCTTCATAGATAGTTTCAAGTTTAGTCCATATATCCATAACAGAGTTGTAGTCCATGACTTTGATAAAGACATCTTTATTCAAAGCACTCAAGAGAGCATGTTTTTCTCTTGCATTAGTTTCATATCTTTTCTTTTCATTAGAAGTTGTCGGCAATGTAGTTGGTATAGTGTAACCAGTTAACACTATACTCCATAAATTGAGGTCAAAAGAAGTTAAATAAGTCTCCATTCTTATTTCCCATAATACATAATCAGTTCCATCAAATAATGGAGCTCTAGTCATGGATGTGCCTTCATGAGCTTGGACATTTTGAATAGAATCCAAGGCTAGAATCAATCCTAGGTTTCCAAGACCTATTAGAGGACCCTAGGCTCTGATACCAATTGTTGGAGTGAAAAAGACACTAAGAGGGGGGGGTGACTCAGTGTTATTAACAGTTTTCACAAATTTTAATAAAACTGAAATAAACCAGATATATGCTCTTGTTTATCAATGATAAACTCATTCATGTATTGAATGCAATCACATAAACTAAAATGAGAATTATAATAGTGAAACAGATAATATTAAAGCATTCATGCAATGAATCAGATGAACCAAAGATAATAAAATAGACACAAGATATGTCGAGTGGAAAACCCTCCTAGGGTAGAAAGACCACTCCTAAACTATTGCCTTTAGGCTTTCATTTTAATAATCACTTTTGACAATGCCTCATAGGCTGATTTTTGACCACCAACTCAAGGAGCACCAACCCCTTTTATGTTTTCAATAAGTTATACAATGATAAAGAGGATCTCTCTATTTCTCTAGCTTCTCTCAAGTGCCTCTTGATGGACAATTTTTAAAATCCTCAAGGTTCAAGCATGACTCTTCAGAATTCCAACCAGTGTCAAGCCTTAAGATAGCTTGATAAAATAACTCATATTTTAGATTTTCAATCTCAATGCTCAACTTCTCTTCAATACAATCACGGTGACATTCTCACACTAGTTTTTCACTTTATTTCTCATACATTTCTCAAGGTACCAAAAAAACATTTACCATACTCTTGTTGTTTTTCCTAGAAAACTAAGAACCCTTATCTCTCACTAGTTTTCCAAATAGAAACTAAAAGCCCTAATCTCTCTATTTTCCATCTTACACAAATTTCATCATTACACTTCAAGGAAAAAAAAAACAGTAGCTTGTATTTCTTCTTAAAAATCAAAACAAAGGTGATTATCAGAGTACCCACTTTTTGTCGAACAACCTTGCCAGATATTCTTGTGTTCTTGAGAGATATATCATCATGAAGGTTTTCTTCTAACAAGAATAGTCAAGCAATATCCAAATTTAGAAAGGAGACTGAACCCTATCCACACAAGCAGCCTGCATAGGCAGTACTTACCCAAACAGCAGTAAAGCAAGTATATATTCCATGAACAATAGCCTCTAAAACTATTGCAACAGTAATCTAATTGAAACCACAATGCAGTGTAACCAAAACCACATAATAATGCACCCTGTAAATGTAATAAAATCTTCTATCAAACTAGGATTCTAAGGATTCTAAGATAATTCTAAGTGTAAGAATTTTGTTCTATTTTCCTAAGTCAGATTTATTTGTCCTTTTTGAATGTGTTGATTGTATAACATTTATCGATTTCTATATTTGTAGATCAACAAAAGAACCACCATATATACAAGGGGAGACACACCTCTACAAGAGACACGTCTCATGAGAGGATGTGTCTCCACAAAGTGGAGACACATCCACTCATGGGACGTGTCCCTTGGGCACGTGAGCTCCAAACAAACCGAAATAATTCGGTTAACACACATAAAGTAATGTGTGGGCAGTAGTATATATAATATGAATTCTGATTTTATTTATAATATTTGATTTGATATTTCGAATTTTATTCATGCTCATAAATTAGGAATCTTCATTTCCAGAAATATGTTATTTAAAGGATAGTTTGATCATACATAAATGATGATGATGCAATCAGCAATCATCATTTATGTCTGACCAAAGCTATTTTCATTAACACTCCCTCTTAGCTAGGGAAGATATTTCAAATCAAATAAGTGGAGATATCACCTTCACACATGATATCAAAGATATGATATGATTTGTCAGTATTGTCAAGTCACATGACATTCTTCATAACACATCTTCATTATGGTATGTGCACTGACAATAATTTATACCATAATTCATGGCATATCCATGGATATATAATTATCCACCATGATTATCTCTTCAGGATCACAATGATCTTCAAATTACATCAAGTCCCATGATATCCATCAAAGTGTCCAAGAGATACTATCATGACATGTCCACAGCTATCAAGTCACATGATATATATCATGATAGTTCAACTCATCATTATAGAGTCGTCACTTTACAATGTCAAATACAAGTGTTCATTATTAGAAAGATTGTCACCTTTCAATAATGTACCTAGGGGGAGTAGGCCCATAAGGTCATGGAGTCACACACATGACAAAAGAGTTTACACATTAAACATGTTTATATATTAGTACAATTTATAAACAATTTGAATTTCAAACATAAATATCAAATTACATTTCAACCATACCAAGTTTCTTTCTTAAATTCTCTACCTTGATTCGGGAGAGAGGTTTGGTGAGAATGTCTACAGTTTTATCATTTGTACGAACATACTCCAATTGAATCACTTTCCTTTCTACCATGTCTCTTACATAATGATAGGGTATCTCAATGTGCTTAGATCCATCATGGGAGACATGATTTATAGAGATTTTCATGCAACTTTGATTATCACAATGAATAATTGTAGGATTCAAGGGCTCACCAAAGAGTCCCACAAGCAATTTGTGAAGCCAAACTACTTCTCTTGCCCCCATAGAGGCTGCAATGTATTTAGCTTTTGTTGAGCTTTGTGCAACTGAAGACTATTTTTGCAAATCCAGGAGATCAGAGCTGATCCTAAACTGAAGCAACATCCTGATGTTCTTTTCCGATCATTTACACTTCCAACCTAATCTGAATCAAAGTATCCATGTAGATCTAGTTGGTCATTTCTATAAATAAGACCATACCTAATAGTGCCTTGAAGATATCTCAAAACATTTTTCACAGCCATAAGTTATATTTCCTTTCGCTCACACATGAACTAGCTAAGAGCATTCACTGCATAGAAAATATCAGGTCTAGTGTTAACCAGATACATCAAGGATCCAATCATCTGTCTATATAGAGTTGGATCTGCACACTTGGATTCTATTGCTACTTCTTTTAGTTTGTGAAGGTTGGTTTCCATAGGTGTAGACATGGGTCTACAGTCCAACATTTCAAATCTCTTCATAATATCAATAGTATAATTTCCTTGGTTTAGTATAGTGCCCTCTAATTTCTGCCATACTTCCAAACCTAGGAAGTGGTGTAGAATGTCCAAGTCTTTCATTTCAAATTCAGAAGTAAGATCCTTCTTTTCTTGAGAATTAAGGTGATCTTCTCCTATCATCAGTAGGTCATCAACATATAAAATAATTATTAACATATCACCTTTGATTACCTTGAAGTAGAGATTAGGGTCTACATCATTTTTGGAAAATTCTAGTCCCAAGAGGTAGCTGTCAATTCTTTCATACCAAACCCTTGGAGCCTGTTTGAGTCCATAGAGAGCTTTCTTTAGTCTGCACACATGTGATTTAGGTTTATGTATCACAAAACCTTCAGGCTATTCAAGATAGACTTCCTCTTCAATGGTTCCATTTATGAAGGCAGTTTTCACATCAATTTGATGGATCTTCCAGCCTTTAGCTACAACAATGGCTAACACTGCTCTCACAAATGTGTAACGGGCAACAGGTGCAAATTTTTCTTCATAATCAATGCCTTCCTTTTGAGAAAAACCTCTTTCAACAAAACGTGCCTTATGTTTTTCTATACTACCATCAGCAATATGCTTGATTTTGAAGAGCCATTTGGAAGAGACAATAGATTTCTCTTTCGGTCTAGGCACTATATCCCATACATCATTCTTTAGAATGGACTAATATTCCTTTGTCATTGCATCCTTCCATGCTTGATGTCTGAAAGCTTTTGTAACACTGACAGGTTTTGAATTTATCATGTTGTTCATTAGAGCAACATAGCTAGAGAACCATTTAGGTCTTTTACTTTCCCTAAATGTTCCTTTGGGTGTTGAATGATTCTCGGCTTCTTTGACCATCTTTCTAGCCCAAAGTGGTCTCTTTCTACCATTGTCATTTGTATTCTCATCTGAAGTAGATTGAGGTTCGTTTGGCATTTCCTCAAGATACTCCCTCTGAATCTCAGGAACAGGTTCCATTTCAGGTACTATAGAGGAATAGGTTTCTATCTCACTAGAACTTCTTGCTCTTTTGAATGCAATGTCTTCTTCAAAGATGACATCTCTAATCGATTCAATTTATTTTTTCCCAGGTATGAAAATCTTGTAGGATTTGGAGGTTTCACTATATCCCACAAATACCCCTTTCTTTCTAGAAGGTACTAGTTTGAATCTTTTCTCTTTGGGTACATAAATATAGACACGGCAACCAAAAATCCTGAAATGACTAATATCAGGTTTTATGCCGATAAAGGCTTCTTCAAGAGTTTTGTTTTCTAGATGAGAATGAGGACATCTATTTTGAATGTAGACAATAGTTTTAGAGGCTTCTACTCAGAAATAAGTTTCAATGTTTTGGTCAAGAAACATTGCTTTAGCAGCTTCTACAATGGTTCTGATTTTCCTTTCAGCAACCCCATTTTGTTGAGGGTTGTAGGCAACTGTGAACTCCCTCTTAATTCTAGCACTCATGTAGAATTCCTTAAAAATTTTAGAGGTGTATTCTTTCCCATTGTCTATCCTCAAGATTTTTATTTTCTTCCCAGAGAAGTTTTTAGTGAGAGCTTTGAACTCTTTGAACCTTGTGAGGATTTCTATGGACTCTTTACACTTAAGGAAATAGATCTAGGTTTTCCTAGAAAAGTCATCTATACATATGACATAGTATATAAATCCTACCTTGGAAGGTACAAACATGGGTCCACATTAATTAGAGTGAACCAATTCTAATACATTTTGGGTTTTACTCAAGCTATTGTGAAAGGCTCCCTTTATATTCTTTCCTAGGGCACAACCTTTACAAGTTCCTTCATGAGATGGTTTTAACTTAGGTAAGACTGTTACAATTTTTTCCACAGAAGGTAGGGCATGGAAATGAAGGTTTCATAATCTTCTATGCCAAATCTCGTTTGAATCAAAAGTGTCAAGGGTAAGGGCTTGTTTAACTCGGTGCACAGTTTGTAAAGATACCCTTGTCTTAAACCTATGGTTTGGGCTTTCTTGATGGTTGAGTTCTTAGGCCATGCTAGAACTTTCCTATCCATAAAGGTAACTCTATATCCATTGTCTTCAAGGGTAAAGATGGATATTAGATTCATCTTTATTCCAGGTACAAATAAGACTCGAGTGAGTTAAAGAGAAAGACCAGATTTCAATTTGATGGAGCAAGTTCCAACCCCTTTTACAAGATGTGCAGAATCATCCCCAATGGTTACTTCTTCATCAGTTTTTTCAGTTATAGTTTCAAGGTGTTCTTTGGACCTTGTGATATATCTAGAGGAACCACTGTCAATTACCCAGTTGTGGGTGTTGTTAGATACTTGACTAGATAAGGTTGTATAGAACACAAAGTTCTCAGATTCATGATATGAATTTGACTTTCCTACTTTGGAAAAATATGCTTGTTGCTTTGATCTGTCAAGGAACTTCATTGCATTGTGGCCATATTGATCACATCTAAAACATTGTACTTGAGAGATGTCTTTCTTCTTAGAAAATTCCTTTCCATTGGAATTTCTCTTTCTTTTAAAATATCCTCTCTTATAGGAGTTTTTCTTACTCCTTTTATTAGATGTTGTGTTGAGTACATGAATTTCTTCATCTACGTTCTTTTGTTTATTTTCTTTTGTTGAGAGTCTTGTTTGCTCTTGAAGGTAGTTTGTTCTTAGCCTATCAAACTTGGGGAGTTTAGATTTTGCACTTATTCCTTGAAAAAATTACTCCCATGATTTTGGTAGGCCTCCTAGTCCAATTAGAGTTAACTCTTTGCTATCAATCTGATATCCAATTGTAGATAATTGATCCCTTAGTTCAGCGATCCTCATGAAGTAAACATTAATTGTTTCTCCTTTGTTTATTTGGATATTGTTGATTTGTCTCTTTAATGCAAGATTCCTACTGGTGTTGTTGATCTCATAGGTGCTCTCAAGAGATTTGAACATTTTATATGCAGTTTCATGTTTTTCTAGGATGGGCACTATATGATCCCTAACTGCATCTACTAATATTTTTATGGCTTTTTCATTGTTTTCAATCCATTGAGTTTTCTCAGCATCAACCTTTGGTTCCCTTTTGTTTTCTCTCACAAGTGAGTCTAATTTATTCTCTTTAAGAATCATCATGATTCTAAATTTCCATGATGTGAATTTTTTTTCTCTTGCAAGACGATCTTCAAATCTCATCACACTTGACATTATGAAGAATGTGATGTGAAATTCGATTTTAAAAATATGAATTCTTTAAGCAATTTGATATCTAGATTTGATTTGGATTCACTTAACTTGGCTCTGATACCATGTAAATGTAATCAAATCTTATATCAAACTAGGAGCCTAAGGATTCTAAGATAATTATAAGTGTAAGAATTATGTTCTATTTTCCTAAGTCAGATTTATTTCTCCTTTTGAATGCGTTGATTGCAGAACATTTATCAATTTCTATATTTGCAGATCAACAAAAGAACCACCATATATACAAGGGGACACACGCCTCTATAAGAGACGTGCCTCATGAGATGAAATGTCTCCATAAAGTGGAGACACATCCGCTCATGGGACATGTCCCTTGGGCACGCGGGTTCCAAACAAACTGAAATAATTCGGTTAACACACATAAACTAATGTCTGGGCAGTAGTATATATAATACAAATTCTGATTTTATTTATAATCTTTGATTTGATATTTCAAATTTTATTCATGCTCATAAATTTAAAATCTTCATTTCCAGAAATATGTTATTTAAAGGATAATTTTGATCATACAGACATGATGATGATGCAATCAGCAAACATCATTTATGTTTGACCGAAGCTATCTTCATTAACACACCCAACAACAATTATCAACGAATTTAGGTGAGAAACTTAAAATATTTGCAGACTTCATGATTATTCACAAACCAAAAACAACACCCCTTAATTCTGGAGTAGAAATTAATATGGTAAACTAATTTGATATGCATTTTAGAAAATGTGAAATTGACATGCATCCTTTCTGATCACAAACAAATAACCCTAGTTTACCATTTTCCATAAAGATGAAAACACATGTCTTCAGCAGTTTGTGCCATTAGAAGTAACAGCTCTTCAAAATAGTTAAAAAAATGAATACCTAAGAAGAACAAACGGGATTTTGTCATGGAGTAGTTTACTAGACTGGTAGAGCAGCAAAGCAACACGAACTTCTTCCAATTTTGATCTCACTTAGTGACAAGAGACTGATAGGAGTACCGACCATGATAATGATCTTTCATATTCCCCCATTCACTATCCAAGAAAATCAAAAAGCCAACAAACATAGTGAAATGGCTGAGAAGATATCTCCATGGTAGCGGCCAAGATAGGGTTTGAAACCCATGAATAGTGAAACAATATGATTGCCCTAATCTTTCCAAAGCAAAATAGTCAATGACCTTTACCAATTTTGATAAAGTTTGAAGCCCAAAAGGACTGAATTAATCATTCAAAACTCATAATGCAGTTTGAAATCCATGGGTTGTCCAATGCCTTGCATGTCAACCAACATCATTACCATTGATCAATTATTGACCAAGTGAAATATCGACCAAATAATGCCTTGTATTATTTGACATGACCACTTTACAAACCAAATGCCGATTACCTTAGTCTTATTTGTTTCCAAGTAATCAAGGCCATGTCACTTCCATGGTAAAAAAATTTAAATCAACATAACCTTATACTTGTTGTCGGCCTTAAGGCATAGTAATTTATTAACCAAAAGACCCGATAACATATGCACAATGCCTTATCAAATATAATAAAGCCTAATTTTCATGCTAAATTCAATATGCCATACATCCATGCCAAATTCAATATATTGTATGCCCAAGCCATTATCAAGTGTTTCATATACCCATGCCAATATCATAATATTAAATGCCCATGCCATTAAAAAATATTTAAGGAAACCCAATAGGGTTTCCTTAAGAATCAAAACCAGCTGCAATTGATCATCCCAAGAACCAAGATAACTAAAAGCATTACCCAATAGAGAAGCACACCTGAACATGGGAACATATACCTATAACCAATATTTTGTATTATCTACACATGGAGTCAAGAGATCAATGCCACCAAAGATAATATCATAATATGAAGTAAGTATGCTAGTGACATAATGGAAATAGTTCAACTGAGTAATCAGCCACCAAGATGCCAAACTAAAACAAATATGTTCATCAAGTACAAATAGCAAAAGAGAAGCTCAACAACTGTTAGGTCTCAAAAATGTAGGTTTGAACCATAAGAGGTTGTCAAGTTCTTGATATGTTTTTGGCTAACGTACAAGGCCAATTAATGTAATTGAACCTTCTACTCTTTAGGCTCTAGTAAACCTAGGTGGGTGTACCTATGTAAATGATCCAAACTTGAACTGGTATGATTCCTACTTATGAAATATATCCCCAATGGAAAATAGTGAGGGAGAGATGAAAGCTTAATAACTACTTCTACTCCTAATGAAATTATAAATTTGAATGTATGGATAATATTTTATGAAATTCTAAAATGGAATTGGTATGAACAGTGCCTACTTATGTTGGGTAAATGAAGTCAAGATGTAAATGATATATGATTTACTAACTGGCTACAATTCTAATTTTTTGGCACTTATACTTATTTATACTTGGTATAAATGTGCAAGGATGTGACTAAGAGACTCTTCTTATTGATCCAATCAAGGCCTATTAGGTTACTGTGATCTATCTAAGAGGATTTTAATCCTTCCTTGAAGGAACTAGTTAAAATGGGTCACAATGACAACAATTGTGTACTGAGAAAATCAAAAATATACTTGATATATTCAGTTTTGAATAACTTAATAGGATTTTCTAAAGACATTATGGCAGCCTTCAATTATAGACTCTTCTTATTGATCCAATTGATATTTCCAAACTACTGTAATCTGTTTAAAAGGATGTTAATTCCTACTTGAAGAAACCAATTAAGAAAATTACACGAGAACAACAAATGTGTCTGATGAATTTAGTGTTTTGCTTGGAATAAATTCAAATAATAAGGAACACCAACTTGGAGACAACCGAATAATTATTTAACTTAACAAACAATTAACACCAATATTTGAGTTACTAGATTAAATATTCTTGTCCATTACATTATTCCAAAATATTTTTCAATACATAACATAACATTTTGTTTCAACAGCTAATCACCTTATGCAACTACTGGCAATTTCCTAACCTACTCCTACTTTGCCCTCTCCTCCTTTTTTTTTGGTCTTGGTATCTCTTATTTATACGAGAGGCAACAAGCTACATACCAAAGGACATGTCTTTTGAAAACAATAGCAATTAACAACATTTTAAAAATTAATATTTTCTCGATGTCAAAGGAATATGGACCTTTCGAAATTATTTTAGCCACCACCACGTGTCATTCTGATGAATAGTGATCCTCTCTAGTTTCTATCGGCTTGACCAGGACCATCATTGAGAGAACAGAGTATTATTTCGATGTCTTTAGTCTCCCTGATGCGCATTCATTTTTTGTTGTGTTAACTAAGGTATGTCAGTGAGACTCTTCCCAAAAATATTCTCATCTACATCATTATCATCATCAGAAAGACCTAAGGGTTTCAATCCGATCATATATGTCCCCCCGATAAGTTTCTTTCATTGCTTGGTCCATTCTGTTGAATCAACAAGACTCTCCCTGAAACTTCATTCATCAGTGTAACCAAATAGATCGGTGGGAATTGAGTGATTCATTCTAACTATACAAGTCTCTCTGATAGTTGTTCTCCTTCTTCGTCGATGAAAGAAGACATGTTTCTCGCCAATGAGATTTCCATCGGTGTGACCTTCATAGTTAGAGAGATATATTGGACTCATTCTGATTCTAGATGCCCCTCTGATGTATCTTTTCTGCCACTTCGCCCATTCAGATAGATCGGCAAGACTCTCCCCGAAACCTCCATCGATGTGACCCATAAGATCGAGGGAATCCAACGGATTCCAACCGATAATAGATGTTTCCCTAATATAACAATCCATCAATCTTATTGGTAGGGGTCTATGTAGCTCTTACCAATGAGGTCTTCATCGGTGTGACCAATATGATCAGAATGATCTTGAAAGTTTTGGCCCGAGTGTATAAGTTCCACTGATATAGTTGTTCACCTGCTTTATCAGTAGAAGGCAATATATTTTTGACCGATGATAAATCTATTGTTATGACTTATGAGCTCATCTTGACTTGAAAATTCTATTTCGATGAGCTTACTTTCACCGATGAGTCCCCATACAGTTGACCTATCAGTGAGACTCCCCCTGATGAAACATTCATCCATGTAACTTACTCTATCAGGGGCTTCAAAATGTTTCCCACTGATATGGTATCCTTCACTATATACTTCCATCGGTGTAGCTTGTATTGTCGATGTAACTCAAAATTTGTTCTCTAATTATCCTCCTTTCACCGATGAGTCCTCTTCGGCAGGACGATAAGAATTTTCTTCTCGATGATGCACATTCCATCTTTCTTCCATTGGCATGACCCATACATTCGGTGAGATCCAAATAATATGATTTGATGATGTATATCTCCCTAACACAACAACCCATTAGTTTCATCGGTAGGAACATATGTGTTTTTTGCCAATGAAGTCTCCATCAGTGTAACTCCCACTCTTGGTATAGCTTTAAAATTTTGTTCGACTCCCTGGCTTAGGCCAATGGACTTGCATTCGTGGAATGATAGTTATGCAATCCTCATAACTTATTGATCAATATGAAAATGTGAACCTTTTGTCGATACGCCAAAAATGCTTGATTTGAGAGGCTATGACTTATGGATTGGAGAGGCATGTACCTAGTCACGTCGATATGAATTTTTTGTTTAGAAGCTCAGACTTAAATATGAACAGATGGATTCTAGTGTGTCAAGAGGTAAAATCTAATGGGATCAATGGTGGATATGATATGTGAAAATGGATTATAGTAACTTTGTACTCAAAATGTGTCAACCCTATGGAATTTATGAATGCAAGTTGAAAAATGTGAGGATTTTTACAGTCCCAACATGCCCACCAGCCTGTTCAAATATTTTAATGAAGAATAAATTGGAATAGTTATGCGGGGAATGGTCATGATCTTTCCATGTGATTCATCGATCACCATTGATTCCCTTTTGATACTGCCTATGGTCTTCAATAAACACATCGGACCCCCTAACCAAAAGACATGTGGCTTAAGCCCACCAACCCGTGTGAATAAAATAATAAGAAATGACACAGAATGAGTGCGTTGGGTATTCTCGTGATCTTCTTGCAATGATCGAATGACCACTATGGATTTTCATTTCTACACATGCCAAAATTGTTAGTCTTAAAAGAGGGACCTGACTAGGTTGATGGGGCACAACCCTTAGGAATGAGGATATAAGACTTAAGTTGTTTAATATGAAACCTTAGCTCAACCATAGGAAAAAATTTAAATGATGAGAAGGAACCCATTGACCGATAAACCTAATCGAAGGTTTTGGTAAAAAAAATGGTGTGAATGGCTCAAATTGTAACTCAGGCGATCGGCAAGTAGGTGCAATGAGTCAACAAAAAATTAAAACGCCAAGGGTTTAAGAATTTACAAAAGTTTAAAATAAGTGTTTTTAACCTACAACCCTAAGCCCCATCATAGAAGCTCAAAATTATGACAATGCAAGGCCAATTCAAAAGAGTCAAATTTAGTCAAAATTTAGGAGTACTATCACCTAGTATATAATACTTATGATAAATGCCCATCTCCTACTATGCAGTGCTTAAAAACACATTATGAAAAAAGTATAAAATATTCAATTTCTTTTTCAAAACACTCTAATTTCTCTAATGCACATACTGGGAAAGACGTTTCAACCATGCATGCAAGACACGTCATTCAAAAAATAGCAAAGAAGAGATCCACATTCCTATTATCACTTATCAAATCAAATGGCAGCAATGCATCCCTTTCCAACAACAACAAGCTTGGTAAACAGCTTCTCAGGAATGTCACTAATAAACTTTATCTCTCAAGTTGATAGCTTACTCTTCTCAAAAATAACTTCCTCAAAAACTAAATAAAACTCACTCCCTTTCTCTCTCAGTGTAAAATAGAGTATGGTTGGATATAATGCAGAAATAGAAATTGAAAAGGATGTAAAATCTTGTGAAAGAATGTGTCCCTTCCAAATGAAATGGTTCAACTATTTATAGAGAAAATTAATAGCCTCATAGCCTATAGTTTAGCCATGCTAATGGACAACAAGCTCCATGCAAAGAAACACCTGAAACACAACAGAAAGGTGATGACTTCCTAGCTTAATACTTAGCATAATCACCTACAGGTCAACTTGCTTATTGATAGAAATCTAAAGACTTATTCAATTTTCATATCCTCAATTCTTTTTGTCACAAAGAATAGACACCTACAACAACTTGGTTTCAAAGGTGGCACCAATTCCATTGTCTTTCCTTCTTCTTTGGCATGGTTTTACTCCCAATACAAATAGTCAACTACCATTTCATTACAACAAGCATCCATTAATTTGTTTAAAGGATGAATCGACCAAAGCATTTAAATTTTTTTAAAAAATTCATGGTTGATCTTACCAAAGGCGTTGGCCAAGTCCAAGCTTAATATTGATAGTAATATCAAATGTAATACAATGTCTTATATCACATGTCATTCTGAGTGATAATCAGTTTCACAAATAGTCATAAGCAACTTTCATACAACTTCAAAGAACATAGTCATTATTGACTATATACAGCCTTTATAAATCGGCTTCTATCAAAGTAAGTGATAGTCAATTTCTATTAACAAATATAATATGTTAAACATAGATTATTATATATCTAATATATAGTATACATATATATATATTTAAATACCATCATGCATTTACATATATACATATATATAACCGTTAATATATATTTTTATATATATCGTAAGCCAATAGTTTAAGCATAAATTCGATATATATATAAGAGTATAGGAAAGATAGTATATAATAAACACATTATATTGAATGTATGCATATATATATATATGTATAAATGTATATTCCTCTATGTACACATATGTGTAGGTATATCTATATTGATGCATTTGTATGAGCATGGTCACCCGCCAATGTTTGTGTGCATTGATATACATATACATATGGATACATGTATATACTATACATATATGTATATATGTTCACATCTAATTCACAAATAGCCATTCATGATTACCATCATATTGATAAGTGTTTACATGTGGTACATCTATACATGTGCATCTACATGTCGTTAGATCCCATTGACATGTGTGTGCATGTATATATACATAATCCACGTACATCCCACTTGTCAATATAATCGTAATAGTATAAGAAATATCTCAGAAGCTCAATAGATCAACATCACCCAAAAATGCATGCAGTAGTAAAAAAGACTCAAATGTAGACATATCAGCTAAGGATGACCTACCAACTACCCACAAACTAACTTAGCTTAATCATTCTAATGTGGTGTGTGTATATGCTTAGATAGTATACTTTTGTTGGTTACTCGACCAAGATCTTCTCCTAAGTGATACTTCCTATCCGCTTGGAGGAATGAAACACATACTTGCATCCACTAACACATGCACATGGTAGTCAATTGTTCACAACATATGTATTATATATAAGCATCTCCAAAGTTATAAGAATAATTCAATAACCATCTATGCAGTATTTTCCATGAATAACATCAACTGAGATAACATCAAATGAGATAAAATTCATATTGATAACAAAGTACAAGCATAATTTATTCATCTCCAGAATTCATATTACCCTATGTAGTAATAGTAAATAGTAACTACACAAGTGGGGTGTAACATTAAGGGATGTCATAACTTGCTCCATCACTAGGACGACACACACCCACACATTACCACCCTCTAAATAAGGTGGACTCCTCTTATGCCCTCCATTATTGGAAGGGACAACTTCCACCTTTTTCTTCATCGGAGAATGTGAAATCCCCGTGGATGAGGCAAGAGGCGTGGAGGAGGAGGAGAAAAAAATGATGAACACTACATAAGTATTCAAAATTTCCATAGGGTCGGGTAATGGAAGGATGTCCGAGAGAAAAATCAAGAGAGGGAGATCGACCAAAGGAGAAATAACCACCTCCACCCTTTTGGGGTCAGGGGTTTTTACACTTGTAGCAGGAGCCAAAAGAAGAAACAAATTTGATTAAACTGAAGTAGAGGGGAGGAGAGAGGAGGACATAGTAGGAGGCCCTGAAATAGGGGGGACCGGCTCTCCTTCCTTCCTCTATAAAGCGGTCTGGTCAACCATCAGAGCCTTTCAAAGAGGATTGTGCTCACACGCAAGGTGGTTCCTATGACTCTAAGAACTAGAGGTGAGGAGCTAAGATGGGACAGAGGGATCCTTCTTGGCCATTAGAGTTTCCATCATGGTTTTTTCTTGTGGAGGGAGAAAATTTTGGATGGGAGCAGGAGGGAGAGACTAAGAAGAGGTTGGTGCAACAATGGGGGGAATCGTCTCTAGTGCCTCATCAATGGGCCACTTCCCATTCACTTCCTCGTGAGTAGGAGCGGTAGGAGGCCGTGGAGGCCTAGACATAAAGGATTCCCCATGAGGACCCTTCTTTCTACCATATCAAATGGGACTAGGCACCATGGGTAGAACGGGAAGTTTGAATGCAGTATGCTTAGGTTTTCGCCAAATGAGCACCATAGGATTCTCTATCAACCACTTAGAAGTGGAATCTGATGACATCGTGGTAGTGTGAGGGGAAGTGGAAGGTTGGATAGTGGAAGAGGAGGAAGAGGAACCTCAAGAGTTCTTCTCTTCTTCCCTTCTTTGAGCCATGGTGGAATCACTGTCAACTTTCAAACAAGCCCTATGCAAGACAACATAGGGAGATGGAGGGTATCTCAATTTAGGTGTTAAGCACCCTTTCATGTACTTCTCATAGGTCTGATACAAGAGATCCATCCTTGGAGGAAGTAGACCAATGGGTGCAAGCCAAAAGTGATCCAGAGAATAACTACCACATGTAACTGGAAGTTTATAGATGATGTCTTGGATTATGTGCACTAAACCCTCATGGATAAATTTTAGATACTTATGCACGAATGAGGGAACTGCATTCATAGTGACTAACCAGGGGATACCCAGTTTCATTCTGAAGAGTTTAGACCCTAGGATTACATCAAATGGAAAGTTTATTAATAGGTTTGACAAGGATCGACAAGGTGATGCTACCAAGGGGAGGTACAAAAAGTCTATTATGTGTATGGATGGTACTTTCAAGTGTGTCATACCCATCTTTATGTAGGAAATTAATTAACATAATCTCCTTAGTTATAACATTCACCTGACACATCAAGTCAACAAGAACACCTGTCATAGTGTTTCCATTGATTCATGTGGGGATGTAAAGAGGAGATGGCTCTCTATTATAACCCATCGGTAGATCCTGTGAGGTGAAAGATACACTAGGAGAACTAATTGCAAGTTGCACAAAAGGGATAGGTAGATGTAGAAAGGAGGCCATTGCATACACTAAACAACACTTTCACAAAGCTCCTAAAGGTTTCATAATAAGGTACTGACCTAATTAAGGTTTCATCCCATGATGCCTATGGAACCTTCCAACTATGTTGCTAGGGGTCATAGGTTGGGTTGCAAGGTGAAATGCCTCACAGCACTCACACCTACAACAAACCTAGGATATAAGGAAAGGACCCTTTAGCATCGCTAAATGGAACCAAAATAGTTCATGTCAGGTTCACCAAAATATAGAGAAGGGGGATTTGCTACTCATGAGTCTCTTTATTCTCAAGATATTCCCAAGGGGTGAACTATCCTAAACTACCTCGAGGAATGTTGTGAGAGTTCTAGAATCCAAAGGAGTAAATCACAACGGTTTTTTGGATAAACTAGAAAACTCTCAACTAAAGGATGGCAGTGTGGAATAGGGATGACAGTGTGGCATGTTGAACTCTCAGAGGCATGTTGGCATCTCTTATAGACCAAAGAACATGAATATCACAAAAAATAGCAAAGAGATCTCTAACAATATGATTACTAAGAACATTCAAAATGTGGGAAAATTTTAAAAAAAATGATAAAACTAAAATAAACTAGAAATGATAAAGCAAGAGAAGGAAAGATAGAAATTGCTCACAACAACCCAATTATTGAATCCTCTAGACAGTATATATCTTCAACACCTACATGTGTAATATTTGAAGAAAATATTGGGGTTGTATAGGGGTTTTCCTCAGCCAAACCCCCGCTTTGGTGCTCCCACCTCCATGGACAACCAAATAGATAAAGAGAAATAAGCTGAAACAAAATGAATGTGAGAGTGATAAAAGCAATCCCCACTCAAGGAGGAGAACTTGTATCACAAAATAGAGATGCAATAGATAGGGGATGTGTGAAATCCCAGGATGCTTGCAAGCACAAGGTCAATGAGATATCAATTACAAGGCTTAATGAAGCCAAAGAGAGCAAGGATGAAAGAGAGGGCTACAAGAGCTGAGAGAGCTACAAAAAGAATTGTAACAAACAAGGGAGTTATTCAAGCAAGAGAAAGATGGGAGAATGTTTGAGAGAGAATCCAAGAAGGAGAAGAAGATCCAATGATTGAAAGGACAACTTTTAAAGAGGGAAAATAAGCTTCCCAAGCTGTTATAAGGCATCTCGAGTCGTTACCACTGAAAAAAGTATGTGACAAGTGGTGAACATGCTTAGAAATGGATGTTTGATCATTGAACTATCAAAGGATGCTAGCATGACCTGCAAAAGTCTGTGTCGCACACTAGTGTCCAAACACATCATGATACAAAATTATGAGAACAAGAAAAGCACAAGGTTCCATGTAAAGCTGACATGTGAAGGCCACTACTACAAAGGGGGTCTTAAGTATCCTGAGAAGCAAAAAGGTTGTTGTAGGGGCTAAAATAATCCTACACAAATTCTAGGGGAGTGGACAATAAAGAAGATGTAAGAATCTATGTGAAATTGCAAGGGGTGTAATTTTATGACGTTACACATTAATTTTAATATGGTGATAACTATATGGGAACCTTACTTAGTTTATCGGAAGCTATTTTCTACTGTAAGTGTTCTTTACTAATGAACCAGTGAGCTGGTTTTTGAGTCCAGAATTCACTGCAAGAAAAGATATGACTCTGATATTTTAACCATATTATTATGACTCATTCAAAAAACTATTTCTAATATCTTGAGAAGTTTTGTGTTGAGATTAGAAAGTTATCATTGATAGATTTTATCTTTGTGCTCCATAGTTGTTTCTATGCTCACCATATTAATGTGGGAGACTTCACATTTTCTTAAGAAGAAGATTATAATGTTTTGGTTCTAATGGTAGTCTCTTTGATGTTAGTGTGATGAGAAAATGATGTAATATCATATCTGGAAGGTGTTTTCTATGAGAACTGTATGGTAGTTTGGAGATTTTATGTTTAGGTCCTAGCCTTGGCTGACCTAACATATCTCATGCATAAGAATATTAAATATACTTTGTGAATTTTTTCTATAGATCTTTGTCAACTTGATATGATGCACTACATGGACTAGAATGTTTTAAATATCATATGGTGTTGACAAGAGTGTTTTTGATTAGTTTGTCTTCATCTAATTAGGCTGGCCTAATTAATGAATGAGATGTACTTGCATATATGTAAGACTATTTGAAGGAGATATACACACACATGAGAGGAAAATTTTATGTGGAGAATATGGGAAGGAGAAAGAAGAGAGGTATGGTGAAGTGTAAGGAGAATTGAGGATTGTTTGAATATGTGAGCCTACATTATTTATTAGTTGAGGATCAGAATAGAATTTTTGAGCAACTGTTGAGCATAGAAGTACTTCTTATTCAGAGCTTCAATGGAACTAAACCCTACACATAAAATGTGTATTCCATCAGTTCATACTTTTGGCAGTGAGCCATAAATTTTGTATCTTGGCGGTTAGCCATATTTTGTATTTAGGTTGTGAGCTTTTCAAGGATAGTGAGTCTTAGAAGTGAGCCATGTAATATCTTGTATCTGGATATACTATATTGTGAGATAATCCTCACCATGGTTTTTCCCATTTTGAGTTTTCCACGTAAAATTCTTGGTGTTCATGTGTGTTGATGCATTGATTTTTTTCCATGTTCTCTCTTGCTAATTCAATCAGATTTCTGATAATGTTTAGATGTATTTTATGTGAATGGATTAATGGAATACTGACTACACCCCCCCTCCCCCCACTCAGTATTCTAGATATTCAAAAATTGGTATTAGAGCTTGGTTCCTCTGAAGGAGCCTAACAACTTGAGGAAGGTCTCGAAATTTGAATATAAGAATATTTTTTCCTTCAGAAGCGATCTTTGTTGGACATTCAAAAGAAATTGAAGATTTGAAGAATAAGATAAAGGAACTGAATGAATGTATCAAGATTCTAAGGAGAAGATATGAAGAATCCTATGATTGATTAAAATGAGAACATGATGATATCACCAAACTGCTACAACAATTGGAAGGAATGAAAAGAATTGAATACTATCAGCAAGTTGAAATTTGAGAGAAGATGGATGAATGTGTCAAGCTCAAGCAAGAAATTGAAATCATGGGATCAGATCTGGAAAAGGTGAAAACAATAAATTCAAGGCAAGCACTGCAATGCTTGATGAGTTGATTATTTCTCAAAGACCGTCAATGGATAAAATTGGTTTAGCATTTGAAGAAGGTAAGAGTTCAAAAATGAAGCAACCTCCTAACAAGAAGACTCAATGCAAAGATGGAAAAATCAAGAACTTAAGAAGCAATACTAGAAAGACTCACATCAAATAACCTAATACTCAGAGGTACTTTTATTTCAATGGTGTATGTTATTCCTACAAAAAAATTGGTCATAGGGCAAAGAACTGCAAAAGTAGAATAAATGATACTTTTTCATTCTCTGACAAATGCTTAAGTGCAAGAAGTTTGGACACAAGGCTAATCAGTGTGAATGTAGATTGAATAAAAGAAAGTATGGAAGGAAGAATGTTGTTTTCTATGATTGCAACAATTCGAAAAATTTTGCAACTGACTATAGAAACAAAAGGAGAAAAGATAACGATCCAACAAAGAAGCATGAACCAATCATAGACCCGGAAGAAGTAAGAAAAGAAATGAAAAGAATCTGGAGAAAGGAAGGAAAATTCAAGAAAGTTGAATCTGAATTATCAATTTTATCTGTTTCATCTTCTGGTGCAGATACACCTATCAAATTTTGAGTGTGGCAATGACTAAGGGGGGGCAATTATTAGAAAATTGAATAAACCCTTCATGAATACTTGTTGTCACATCATGACAGAAGTATATTTAATGCGGTAATGAATTCATAAGGAATTTTTTCAGTCGCATGTGTGAAGAATGAAGTTTGTAGAATTTGAAAGTATGGAAGCGGACATGAATTTTGAGGTGATCTACCTGCAATTTAAAGCGTTTATTGCAAAATCATTCGAATGAAAGAAATAAATTCAGATGTACCAAGGAAATCATATTCAACAAAAGTCATTTATGAATATGGAGAAGTGTGCAGAGGAAGTTTAGAGAAACTAGAGCAATTCAGAGTTTAAGGATTTGAAGGAAGAAGAAATCGAAGTGGATTCAAAGCATTCTTCGAAAGCTGGACATCTAATCCTATTCTTTGTTGGCAATTACAGAGGTATTTCACTTACACAATCTTTCACTTTTATGCAATGGATAATTCAAAGGTTGTGAATATTTTGGATAGATTACAAGTCAAATTGAGGAAATATTTGAAACATCTGTCAGAAGAAACCTTTGGTTCATTCTCTTGTATTCCTCCTAGAGTATTTCCCTCTGAAGATATCTATGCATATGTCTGTAGTAAGATTGAGGAATTATCACCAATTCAATTAAGTATCCTATGGAAGAATGAATTAGGCTAAAATCATGATGCATACAAAATATTAGTTGAGAAGAAGTTGGATGTATGGCGGAAATCCCCTTTGGTTGAATTCAACAAGAAATAGATTCGAATCATTTTGAGCATAATTTTTAATGAATCAATATGGATTGATGAGGGACATTTGATTACTAGAGAAGCAATCAAATATGTAACTGATTTATGTTCCTCCAGACCAGTTCCCAAATGAAATTCTATGAATGAACAAGAAATAATTGAAATGACCGGTGCGACCATCAAAGGAAAAGAACTTATTTTGAGAAAAAATGAAGATCCAATCATTAGGTATGCTACAATGGTTATTGGTCAAAAAAAATTCCTACCAAGCAATGACCACAAATACTCTACTATTATTGTTTGCACTGCTATTGATATGATTAGAAGCGGTGTTGATTTTGACCTATGTGAGCTACTACGAATACATATTTTGGAAAATTTGAAGTAAATCAAGAAGAGTAAGAGAAATAAATTTTGGTACAGAAATTTGATTGTCTGATTACTCTTTTACTTTATGAAAGAATTACCAATAATAGGAAGGATAGAATGGAAAAATGCAGAACCTATTGCCCATCAAATCAGGAATTTCATGATAAACCTTGGTGGTTTGGATGCTCAAGAGACTAATCTTGTTGTATTCTTTGGAACTTTTCAAATGAGGATGAACAAGGATTCCAAAAAATGTGATTGAGAGGTGTAACGTAGAATAAAATTTGGATTATGACCTGCAACTAGAATAAATGATGTTAATCTTAATCTAACCAATATTAATCTAAATCAAACAACAAAGAACGAATAAGAAAACATAATGAATAACTATCAAATGAATTGAAAATATCTCAATGAATATGCATTCACTCCTTCGAATTATCTTGATTGCTCTTCTCCTTTTTGTCGTTTCAGTATTCTTGCCCTCAAATTTCTTAGTATTGATGCAAGCATAACTTCATTGAGTCTCTAAGAAAAATATTGAAGATAAGTTTCTTCTCAAAAGTGTATGATTTCGGGAGGAGGAATAATGATAATGACAGGTCATTTTATAGATTTTGGGTTTTCGAACGATCGGCTCAGATTGAAAGAGAGATCGACGGATGAGATTGATGAATGCCATGCGATGTGAGTTTTGTTTCAGATAGAACATGAGTTAGAAAATGAGTCGAAAAAGACTGCATGATAAAGATTAAGTTAGAACACGAGTTCAAGATTTTAATCTTCAGTTAAGAGTCTTCAGAAATAATAAATATCACAGAATAGTTAAATAATAAATATTTGATTATAGTTGAAATATGACCAAGGGGTAATTAAATAATAAATCATTTAATTAAGAAGGAAGAATTAATTAGTTAGCAACATAATTAAACAAATATGATTTATTTAATTAATCAAAGTTGAATAACGGTTATTATGAATTAATGAATTAATTAAAAAAGGGGTATTTAATTAATAGAGGAAATATGTGTTAGAAAGGGTAATTAAATATTTAACATTATTTAATCATGACCATGGATAATAGAAAATTATGTTGAAAGTGGTTTTCGATGGCTTAGACCAATTTTCGGTGTCTACAAGAGCTACTCTGAAAATATTAATTTCCTAGTTTCTACATATTTTTGTTATATTGAATCAATTGACTCTAGAATAGTGTGGATATCTAAACTAAATTAATAAGTGACTGAGGCTAAGATTGATCATTATGAAAAAACTATTTTAGATGGTCCCAAGAATCTCGATGAAGAAGAAGCTTTTGACAGTGCAACTAGAACAGGAAAGGAAATAAAAAGTGTTGTTATCAAACAAGAAGTTACAAAAGGAAGTGAATCAGATAGATCTCAGCATGAGAATGAAAGCATAAACATTTGAAGGAGATTTAAAATAATTCCAAAAGGTAATCCCCAATGCTAACTTTGATTCATCTATATCAGTTGTGGAAAATATTAGAAGCATGATTAATTCTTTGAAAGTATATATCTTTGGACTAGAAGTGCAAGTTAGAATTAGGCCTATAAGAGAAAATTTAGAAGATATCAAGAAGAAATGTGCATATGCACATCACAGAGTAGTGAAGGAATTGGAGAGTGTATAGGTTTGTGAGAAAGAGGCTCGTGAACTTATTTCTTTTTGTTTGAATTGGTCTAGTAGTACATTGAATGTAAGAGATGAGATAAGGAAGAGTGAAATTAGATGAGTACTCAAGAATATATGTATAGATTGGAAAACGTTAGAGATAATTAGAGATGGTCCTACATTATGCAGCTTTAGGAAAAATTATTTTCCCTATAGGATCAAAGAATAGAAGTGATTAACAAGTTTGTGGCACTCAAAGATATGGTAAAACTTAGGCATATTCTTGTATCTAGTGCTCTTGACTATATTGGTAATCTATCAGAGATTAATCTTAGTCCCAATACTTTGGTAGATGGTATAGAGTCTTTGACTAATCTTGACCTACTTTACAAGACTCTTATAAATGTGAAAGAATCATGGGAAGGATTTAAAGCTTCATGGAAGAATACCTTGAAGAACCTCAAAGGTTCCTCTTCTTCAAGTTAATACAATTATTTTTGTTCATATCATTTCTGGATAATTTTTTATGCATATACACATATACCAGACCCCATCCTTTGTCATTGATGTCAAAGGGGGAGAGATAGAGATAGAGGAAAAACATTTTTTAGAAGAAAAATTTTGAAAGGAGGGGTATTTGGTTGCCTTATATCTGGAAAAAAAAATTGATATGCATGTTGCCATCAATGCCAAAGGGGGAGATTATTGGAATTATGGGGCCTTGCAACATGAGAATGAAGTGTATATGTATTGTGTTCATTGTTCTTATGTTGTCATTGATTTCAACATGGTGACAACTATACGGGAAGCTTACTTAGTTTACCAAAAAGCTATTCTCTATCGGTAGTGTTCTTTACTGATGAACCAGTGTGTTGGTTTTTGAGTATGAAACTCATCGCAAAATAATATGACTCTAATATTTTAACCATTTTATTATGAATCTTTTAGACAGCTATTTCCAAGATCTTTAGAAGTTTTGTGTTGATAATAGAAATTTACCATTGACTGAATTTAGATTTGTACTCTACAATTGTTTCTCTACTCAACATATCAATGTGGGAGACTCCACATTTTCTTAAGAAGAAAATTCTAATGTTGCAGTTCTAATGGTAGTCTCTTTGATGTTAGTGTGATGAGAAATTGATGTAATATCATATCTGGAAGGTGTTTTCTCTGATAACTATATGGTGGTTCGAAGTTTTTGTGTTTAGGTCCTAGCCTTGCCCGACCTAACATATATCATGCATAAGAAGATTAAATATACTTTATGGATGTTTTCTATAGATATTTTATGATCTTTGAAGGATATATACACACATATGAGAGGAAAATGGTATGTGAAGAATATGGGAAGGATAAAGAAGAGAGGTATGGTGAAGTGTAAAGAGAATTGAGGATTGTTTGGATATGTGAGCCTAAATTATTTATCAGTTGAGGATCAGAATATAATTGTTGAGCGACTGTTGAGCATAGCAGTACTTATTATTCAAGGCTTGATTGGAACTTAACCCTGCACATAGAAGGTGTATTCCATCAGTTCATAATTTTGGCAATGAGCCATAACTTTTGTATCTTGGTGGTTATCCAGTTTTTGTATTTAGGTTGTGAGCCTTTCAAGGACATTGAGTCCTAGCAGTGAGCCATGTAATATATTGCAAGCTAATCCTCACCATGGGTTTTCCCACTTTTGGTTTTCCACATAAAAATCTTGGTGTTCATGTGTGTTGATACATTGATTTTTTTCCATGTTATCTCTTGTTGATTCAGTCAGATTTGTGATCATGTTTAGATGGATTTCATGTGAATGGCTTTATGGAATACTGATTCACCCCCCCCCCTTCTTAGTATTTTGGATATTCAACAAACTCCCATCATGAATCCTTAGGTATGACACCCTTTGAGGCCCTGCATGGGTGAAAGTGTCATACTCCCATTAGTTGGGATAGATTGGAAGATATGATCATAGTGGGTCCTGAAATGCTAAAAGATATGGAAGAGAATATGAGACTAATCAAGAGTAGACTAAAGGAGGTGATAGATAGACAAAAGAGCTATATTGATAGAAATAAAAACTTTAGACATTTTACAGTCGAGAATATGGTCTTTTTAAGATTCAAGCATCATAAGAGCTCTATTACCTTTGGGAAATCATCCAAGTTGGCTCTGAGATACATGGTACCATTTTATGTGTTGGAAGTAATCAACCCAATTAATAACAGACTTTCTCTACTGCCTACTCTAACTCGACTCTATAATGCGCTTCATGTTTCTTTGCTTAAATTGTACCACCTAGATGCATCTCATATACTTTATTGGAATTCTTTACAGGTGGGGGATCCAAGAGTGGTGTTGGTGGAGCCCACTAGAATATTGGATAGATGCAATGTCAAGTTGTGAAATAGAGACATTATTCAATATAAGTTCTAATGGGATCAGTATTCTGAGGATAGTGCTACATGGGAGGATGCAGAGGAAATAGAATGTTGCTTTTATCATATGCTTTCTTAGATAGACTATTGATTGATGATTTTCTATATACTATTGCTTAAAATTTTAGACTTGTATGTTATAATGTTTTGGCTTGAAAATAGGATGAATTGGTGTTGAAATGAGCATTGTGAATCAATTTTGTTGATCAGACATTCAGATGATGTCTCTTCCTCATGGGGAAGGATGTCACATATATAGTTCATTTCTTGCATTTAATCATGTTGAGTTAATTAAAATATTTGAAAAATAGAATTTATCAAATTTAGTATTTTTGGATTTGAGTAATACAATAATATATTTGAAAAATGATTGTCTTACAATTTTAAGATTTGAAAAGAGTTATTTTGTAAGGATTATCAGTTAAAGGTTATTGATAAAGTTGGAAAGTGCAAGAACATGTGTGTGTAGGAATAGGTTGAAGAACGAGAACCTAGTTGAGGCAGGAATGCTTAGCCAAAAGACAAATGGTAAGAAAGGTTGGAATATGGAATCTCACACACCACAATAGACCATGAAATATGCATTTTTCTCTAATTGATAAATATCATTCTTCCTTGTATGGATTAAAATTTGGTTAAATAACTGATCTTGTCAAATAAATGAATCTAATGCATCTTTGTCTTACCCAGTCTATCTCAAAGTTTGATATAAAATGGTATTGGAAATTCATTTAAACATATAAAATTATCATAAGGAAAATGATTGTATTATTTGTTCTTTTTGATGAACTTAAAAATGGGCTTCTAATAAAAGTTATGGAAAAACAAAATAAAATGTATGTTTATGAAATTCTACATAAATGCATATAAAATGTATATACGTATATATATGTGGGTGAGACCACATATATACAAGTATATATATATACATATATAAATGTATTACTATAGTTTTTTAAACAATGAGAGTGTTGCTTTAATTTGTAACTCCCATAATGAATGGGGAAGGAGGTGACACCTATAATGCTCATAAATGGAAGGAAGTTGCTAAGTGGTAGTGGTATGGATGAAGGAATTAACACCACTATCTCCAAAGATAGAAAAGAAGATATTCCCAGTCAGAGGGGGCAGTTTGATGGAGGCAATCGAGCATAAAGCAAGGGGAATTGAAGGAAAATTTGACAAAGGAAAGGGGAACGAAAAGAATGGGAAGCTCTTGCTAATTTTAACAAAGGAAAATCATCAAAAATCACATCTAATGAGAGGTATTCTTGAACCTATATTAGATGTTTCTTTTGAGTCGAATGGTTATTCTTTCTTATGTGTTTTTTTGAAGACATCATGTAATTCTTGCACTCTTATCATGCATAATCATGGCTCTTAATTAGTGTTTTTGTCAAAGTTTAATTGACCCCCATATTGATCTCTATTAGCCTTGTTTCAGGTCAATCCACCATGTTGATCTTTATTATTTGGTATACCTAGCATGCATGAGTATTGGGTTAAACACATGTGATAGGTTCCCACCTACATGTAACATTATAATTTATATCCATCATCGTTCAACCCGACCTTTGTCATTGCATTTCATTTATCAAGATAACCCCATCTTGTATATTATATTTGTTTTCAGAGACACAATATGGTGTTCAACTTATTGTCTGTGAATCATTATATGGTTGAACGGATGTCATCGTTCAATTAATATTGTTTCATTAGCGCTCTATGAGAATCTAGCTATTGCTAGTTGAATGATTTATATCGTTTCATTACTTTTTCTATCAATGAACAACATGCATCATCCAATCCTATATTATGATTATTATACCTACCACTTGGTGAGGTTTGTGTGGAACTTCAAGCCCTGCTATAAGAATGGGTTGATTGATGTACTCATCATTCCCTTTT
Source organism: Sequoiadendron giganteum (assembly GCA_007115665.2). Lineage (NCBI taxonomy): Eukaryota > Viridiplantae > Streptophyta > Pinopsida > Cupressales > Cupressaceae > Sequoiadendron > Sequoiadendron giganteum. The sequence goes on from CM021102.1 coordinate 71,818,548, forward strand.
ATTTTATAATCTATCAAACAATATCACCTTACTCTGTTAAAATGAGGAGTATGAACAATGCTATCGTTCAAAGGATAACCCTCTGTCGAATGTTGTTCACATTCCATACATGATAGCAATGCATGATGTTATTCTATGTTGCCAGTGTTTGGGCCATCTCAAGCCATGGGTTATATGAATCATTTGAATCATCTCTCTCATACAAAGTGTTTATATTTATATATATATACATGTACACTATCATTTTAAATTAATGTTTAAATTAGAATCAAAGGATGATCATACTTTGTTTCTTATAGATAAAATGTGACTTCCCCATATGGTCAATCAAACCATAGCATAGAAGAAAATGGGAAAACGAATGTACTCAAAGATAAATTATATCATGTTATCAATTACACAATAGCATGCTTATCAACACCTTTATGTGAAATATAATTACTGTTAGAACAGAGAAACCAACATTTTAGTGTTCTTTTTTTTTAAACAAATAATAAGGTGGAGAATCAAAATTGAATGTTATATTTTGGTTAGAAATTGAATGATTACAAAACCTTACATTGTCTCTAGCTGAAGGATACTTTTATTCTATTAAGTTTATTTTATTTCATTGGAATTGATTATTCTTGATCTTGTAAATTATCCATGTTCTATTTTGAATTGATTTATGATCCATATGAGACAAGCGACTATTGTTTTAATGATTCCTTTTTTATCTTAATTGAGACTAGTTGTTACTAAAAGATTAAATGTGAATGAAGCTGATACTTTTTCTTAATATGGAACCCTGTATGTAAGGAATAATTTTCTTTTAATATTCAGAATATATACCCATATTTCAAAACTATGTTTATTTCCAAGCATATATGTGTACATGCATAAATGCTTCCTTTATGCACATGCACATACATGTGGTATACCTTCTAATTTCATCTTAAATTACTCATTGATTAAGATTGTTTTTCATTTGCAAAGGAAATAACTATAGAAATGGAATAGTGTTGAATTGCAATACGAATCTTAATGGAAAGATAGTTGTATGATGAATAGATGAATGGTTATACCAGATTTTAGATGGAATATTTTTTGATGATATTGAAATGGAATGATACAAGAGTACTAAAATAGACTGTAGCACACTAGAATTATGATGCTAGTAGATGGTCTAGAAGGTAGGGATACCCCTTTGTTATGAAAATATTTTCTTTCGGGAATGGGTGCCAGAGACTATAGATTTTCTTTTCCAAATATATATTGAGTTGCATTTTATACAACATGAGCTTTGCCAAGCTTTTCAGTCATTTTTATTTGGAAAAAAGTTTTTATTATTTATCCTCTCTTTATTATATCTTTATTTACCTAACATGGAACTTGCATGTTCTAACAGTAAATATAAATGCATGTAGTTAGGCACGCACATATTCCACCTTACAAACTGTGTCTCTTGTTAATTGTTTCATGCAAGGTCGAGTATTCTTCGATGGACAAAATAATTCTAGGGAAGCACTGCTTCATGGTTGGGTGGAAAAGAACCTCAACCATGTTCTCATCCACCAGTGGAGGTGAGGTGTCAAAAAGGAATTATATTGGAATCTTATTTATGTACTTGTATCATTGATGTAATCAATGTATTGACTTTTAGGTGTTTGAATGCCAAGTCAAACTTTGTAAATTGACTATTGACATTTGGAAATGAATATACATTCAAATTTAATTTTTTATTTATGGACATGAAATCTCTAAATGGAAATAGCTATGGGATTTATGTCATGAATATTATATTCATAATGTCATTTACTAAAATATTTTAGAAATTTTAGCTGGCCATGTTACATTTGATATCAAAGATTAAGGTTCAGCTCTAGGCTTATGATCCCATGAAGGATGAATTAGGGAATAGTAGACCCTTAACCAGATTAGAGTTACCTAGAGAATAACCAAATCTGAAATTGTTGCAGGAAAATGGGAAGGTCCAAGTTAGGAAGAAAGAAGGGAAAATCCATTAGGGCTTCAAAGCAGCTAGTCGTTATTGAAGAAAATCCCAAATTCAAGAACCAACCCGAGATTCCTAATGATGAAACTCTAGCACACACCCTCACACATCTCAAGTTGGAGAGAGGTAAAAATATTGAGGAGTCCAAACAAACTCTTAAGGCTAAGAAACCCTCCATATTTAAAGATTGGCCAATAGGATGTGGACCTAATGTACCTCTATTGGCTAAAGAGGAGGAGTGCATGTGCACACATCCTACCTCGCCCAAGATGGATGATGTAAATTCAAATGAGGATCGAGAAAAATTTCCTCTATTCGATAATGAGGGAACTGCTTAGAATGGAACAAAATTTGTAAATAAGGAACAGTGTAATCCATATTTAATATAAATAAGGAAAGTTTTTTTGTTGTTGATCAAGAGCACAAAACTCAAAGACTTTTTTGATGTGAATGAATGTGTATATCTCTTTTGGATTATATTTTGTGTACATATTATTGTGTAGATACAATAGTTTAAACATTAAATAAAACACCCTTATCTTAAGATACACTAAATGCGCCTGTGGCGCAATTCGAGTCATTTTTTTTACACCAGACAAGAAGAAGACAATAGCAAATAGGAAAATGGACCAGGTAAGAGGCTAGACCAAATCCTATAACTCTTGAACCAACAAGAAACCCGAATGGACCATTTGGAATAGTATGTCTAAGGGGTGCAAAAAGATCAAAATCTTAGGAATGAGGTACCCAACCAAGGAGAAAGGGGCCAAGGGAATCTTAATTGGGGTCGAATTGAGGAAGAACTAGGGAAATATCTTTAAAAAGTATCACCACCAAAAATTTATGGCAAGGCCATCGAAGATGGAGCTAAGGCCTAGATCATAGAGATGGAAAAAATCTTTGGGGTCTACAACGTGTCAGACCAAACCAAGGCTTCTTGGGTTGCGTATCAACTGTTTAGAGAGGCAACTACTTGGTGGAACAATGAGAAGGTAGAGAGGAGACTTCAACTAGAGGAGATCACTTGGGATATTTTCCTCCAATCTTTCAAGAAGAGGTGGCTACCATATCTTTTCTTAGACAAAAAGATGACTGAATTTCAAGATCTAACCCAGGGTGGCCTGACAGTAGTTCAGTTTTGGGAGAAGTTTACCAATTTCCTTAAGTATGTGTCGCAATATCAATCCAATGAGCGTTTTTGGATTTGAAAGTTTATATTAGCATTAAGACCACATATTAAAGCTAAGGTGGACCTTCACAATCCCATTGAGAAGGTCATTAAGTAATAACAGAAGCTACAGCATCAACCAATCTTTGCAAGGGTTCATACTTTAAGCCTTGATTCAAAAACAAAAAATTTCAGAAGGGTGATGGATAGAAGGGAAATAAGTCCCATCAAATCAAAAATTTGAAAAGAGAAAGTGACCCTGCAGAAAAGGAAGAAGGAAACCAAGGTGAAAGGGATAAAAGGGATAATAGGGGCAATGACAAAATTGACAGTAATGAGAGGTACTCAAAATTGGATAGGTCTAGAGGTTGAAAAGGACTACATGATAGATGTTACACTTGTGGGGGAGACCATTATTCGTCTAATTTAACTTATAATTCAAAATCATGAAAGGAACAAATCCAACAGTAGACCTAGCAACACAAGATCCATGCAACGATGGATAACAGGCAAGTAGAGTACCAGGCTTCTCCGATATGATTGATGGGTAATATCTATGGCTGAACCATTTCTATTTTAATGGATACTAGAGCTATTGAGTGTTTTATAAATCCTAGAATGATTTATAACCTATCTATTAGACTTGGATATTTGGAAAACTCATGGTTAGTTCAGTATGGAAATCAAACAAAGTGGGAAGTAGATTCATGTTTCTTTTGCAACGAGTTAGAATTTCCCAACTTCTTGATCCAAGTTTACCTTTATGTGGAACCTCTAGGATCCTATAATGTAATCTTAGGAATCAACTGGTTAATTGAGCACAAATCCATTATAAATTGTGAGGATAAGATGGTGAGTTGTTTGGATGACTACGGGTACCCAGTTGAAATACATGGGATGCAAAGACCCTTTGAGCTTAGGTATATTTAAGCTATGAAACTCAAGAGGGCTCAGAGGAAGGATTGTGTCCTATATTTTGTGCATGTCAATGAAACTGACAATGAGAAACCATACCTAGATGATTATCCAATCCTTAGGGAATTCTAAGATGTATTTCCCGAATATCTCACTGAGATGCCTCTAAAGCGAGAATTAGATTTCTCCATATATCTAGTGTCAGGAGCCAAGCCTTGGTCTAAGGCCCTATGCAAGATGACCACCACTTAGATTTATGAATTGAAAGCACAGTTATAGGATGTGTTGCCTAAAGGGCTTATTAGACCCAGTGTGTCACCATGGGGAGCACTGATTATCTTTGAGAAAAATAAGGATGGAACCTTGCATCTGTGTATTGATTATCGGATGTTGAATAAGATGACCATTCAAAATCGATATCCCCTTCTGAGGATCGATGAATTATTTGATTAGATGAAGGGAGTTATAATATTCTCAAAAATAGATCTCAGATTTGGTTATCATCAGTTGTGAATAAAGGAAGAATATATTCAAAAGACTACTTTTCAAAATTGGTATGGACATTATGAGTTCCCTGTTGTACTATTTGGATTGACCAATGCACCCACAAATTTCATTAATCTTATTAACATTGTGTTCTAAGACTATTTGCATGATTTTCTCCTAATATTTATTGATGACATTCTAGTTTATTCCAAGTGTATTAAGGATCACGATCGACGCTTGAGGATAGTCTTATAGCGTCGAAGGGAGAAGATTCTTTTTGTAAAGCTATCCAAGTGCTTGTTTTATCAAGACAAGGTGCACTACCTAGGTCATATTATATCAAATGAGGGATTCTATATGGATCCCAAAAAGATAAAAGAAATCATGGAGTGGCCTATGCCTCAAATTATGATGGAGGTGTAAAGCTTCATGGGCCTTGCAGGGTATTACAAGAAATATGTGCAAGGGTTTTAACAAATTACAGCCCCAATAACTTTACTCAAAAGGAAAGGAAAAAGGTTTGATTGGACCGAGAAGTGTGAACAAGCCTTCCAACTCTTAAAGGAGAAGCTCACAATAGCCACAGTGTTGAATATACCCAATCCCAATGGTCAATTCTCATTGATCATGGATGCTTTAGGAGACGGTTGTAGGGGCAGTGTTAATTCAATATGGGAAAGTGGTGGCGTATGAATCAAGAAAGTTTAAGTAGCACGAGGGTAATTATGTGCCACACAATATGGAATTAGAAACTATAGTGCATGCCTTATACATGTGGAGACATTATCTTTTAGGAAATTTTTTTGAGCTCAAAATGGATCACTTGGGATTGAGATACATCTTCACTCAATCGAACCTCAATTCCTAACAAAGGAGGTGGTTAGACATCCTTAGCGAGTATGAATTCAAAATTGAGTATATAAAAGGAAAGGAAAATAGAGTAGTAGATGCTCTTAGTAGAACAAGACATCTGACAACCATGACCTCAATGAGATATAATCTAAGGTATTAGGTGATGCAACACTTTCAAGGTGATGAGCATTATGAAAGGGTGAAAATTTCTCTAGAATAAAATTCGTCAGACCATCAATTCGATGGGTATGAGCTTGAGTCGAATGATATCTTAAGATACCAAAGGCATATGTATATTCCAGATTCTAGAGAGATTAGGAAACTATTCCTAGAAGATGTCCATAGTGCACCATATTCAGGACACCTTGGGGTTGAAAAGATGTTTTCGAAATTGAAAACATTGTATTATTAGTCAAATATCAGGAAGGATGTAGTGGAATACGTATCTAGATGCTTGGAGTATCAACGAGTTAAGGCTAAGCACGCACATCTAGCAGGGATCATTTACCCTCATGATATACCTAAGTACAAATGGCAAGTGATCAACATGGACTTTGTATAGTGGTTACCTCTAAGAAGGAACAGTCATGATGTCATTCTAGTTGTAGTTGATAAGTTGACTAAGGTGGCACATTTTCTTTTAGGGAATCTTAAGCCTAGATCATTGATCTTGGCCAAGAATTTTGTCCAAGAGATTTTCCACTTACATGGAGTGCCATAAATTATTATATTCGATAGAGATACACTTATGACATCAAGGTTCTAGACAACCTTGAATGTAGCCTTAGGGACTAAGCTAAATTTTAGCTTAGCCTATCATCCTCAGATTGACAGTCAAACTGAGAGAGTGAATCAGGTAGTAGAAGATCTCCTTCAGATGTACTTGTAGAGAAGGGGGATTTGCTACTCATGAGTTCTCTTCACTCAGAGAGCCGCATTGGGTGAACTGTCAGGCGGGTGCATGGAAATGGGTAGCAATTTTGTGGACACCCTCAAAAAAAATGTTGAAAACCATAACGCGAGTGTGTTATAACGCGCTTGCATTATGTCTATCATTAAACCTAGGAAAGGTCCCGACGGATACAACTACAAAGCCATAATGTGAGCGTGTTATAACGCGCTCTTGTTATCGACTGTTAAAAGAAAAAAAACAAATGCAAATCTCTCATTTACATTTCAATTGGTTTTTTTCTTGCACCCATGGCCAAAAACCCCAAAATATTGCGCTCGTGTTCTAGGAGAAGAATTTCTTTACCAAGAATATGAATTTCTTTGCAACGATGGCTCCACGACAATGAGGAACTATAAGAGGTAAGGATTCTATGCTTTTTGTTTAAAATTTGTTAGTTTTAGGTTGAATTTGATATCTATTTGTTTGAATTTTTAGGAGATGTAAATCAACCACAACATCAACCTCCTCCACCAATCACTCAACCCCCTTGGCACTCAAAAAAATTTAATGAGTGAAATTGAGAACAACAAAAAATAAATTGAGGATTTGATCAATAGGTTGAGTGATCCAAATGGTTCAACCACAAAAAGAATGACCCTAGGAAATTCATTGAAAGATATGTTAACAAACGTAGATCCAATTAGCAAACAAATAACTGGATGAGAAGATAGGAGGCAGGCGGCTAGGGAGTATTATGCAAATAAACTATCATACAAGGATGTGGAAGATTTAAAAATAACAAAAGGTGATTTGTGCTCATTATTCACCGACCCACGCACAAATCAAAATCTTACCCTCAATGCGAAGAGGTTTCCTACCCATTGGTGCCACCACCAACAAATGAAGGAGCAGTTTTATGATAGGTGGTACATGGTCTTTGATTACCCACTGTGCAAAAAATTTGAGGTCCTACAATATTTCCTTAGGAAACTATACAGTGAGTTCATATTGAACAAAATCCTACATTATTTTGATATGAGGGATTTCCAGGGGAGAGGTGGGGGTTCAACTCAGGATAGACCTGGTGCACAGTTGGATCCTATGCAGCAAGGTAGACGAGCTCTCACTAGGCCACCTCATGAGCACATTGTTATGCCTTCCATCATGAAGGAAAGTGTTGATGTAGAGACATTGCAGGAAATCAACACTTTGACCCAGAGTGCCATCCATCATACTAGCCCTATTCTATAGCGCCATCCAGGGGAGTCTTCTAGTGGTGGTCTTCGAACACATGTGTGTCAATCTTGCAGGGCTACTTCTTCACATGACCCCACCGACCCTCAGGAGACTGGTACGCATGATCTATTTGGAACTATGGAGATAGAGAGGGTAGATGACATTTTACATGAGGCATATGGAATTGATAGTCAGGTAAAAGTTAGTGCATGTGTTCATTGAATTTAATTTATTAAATTTTGATTTTGAAAGGCAAGATTAACTAAAAATGTTTTATGATTTTAATAAAATTGCAGGGTCACAGTGTTGAGACTGGATACACTGGCCCCCCACCAACCTATTTTTGCAGTACACCTATCGCTAGGGTATGTAACTAGTAAACAATTATAAGTTTATTACATATTAATGGCATTGTTTTACGAATGGTAATTTAATATGCAATTTTGGATGTTGAACAGACTAATATTGGAGGTTTTGATGGAACACTTCCCAGTGGTGGTGGATTTATTCAAACCTTCACGCAGGTAATAGAATAAAGAGTTTAAATAATGAATCAAGTACTTAATAGATTTGTGTAGTTTATACATGCACATCATTGATCACGTTGAATAATTTGTTGTTTTATTTTCAGTTGTTGTGAGATGATACACCTTCAAATATGATGAGGGCAATGGATATTGGTGTGACATCTACTATACAATCCTCGATGGCTCTGACAGAAGAGGTATGAGGCAAATTAGTAAATTTTAATTTACATTTGTTGTTATAGATGTTAGTTAGTGAGAAATCAAACCATTATTGATTCACATAGTTTTTGTCTATTTGTATGGTTTATACAGGGCTTGAGCACGCCTGAGCATGGGCATGAGGATATTTCCCTCATGGAGAGAGATCGTGAGATGGCTGTAAGTGATTATTTTGTCAAATATATCTTTTTTATAATGTAATTTCTATATATTCATGTCTTTACTTCTTATTGTAATAGTTAAAACTTTACCATAAACTAAACCCTAGGAGTAGCAGGAGCACTCCACGAGTGCAGCAAAAATGAGTGACAGACCTATCGCCATCCATTCGAAAAGGAAAGGGAAAGATTTTATTTCCTGGGCATGGAGAGCAATGAATTTTGATTCTTGAGTCCTTTATTGTATGCCTACATGGTAGTTTTGTACATAATTTTTATTGGACATATTTGACATTGTATGCCTAGATGGCATTCTCGTAAGCCGATATGACTATTTTGTACATATATTTCATACTTATATTGACATATATTTATGTATGCCTACATGGCTATTTGGTTAATACAAATATCTTTTTTCGATGTTTGTCCATATTTGCATTCTAAATTGATGGTTCAATAGATATGAATTACGTATATTCAAGTGTATACTTTACAACTTATGTGTATACTTTGTGACTTACGTGCATTCGAGTGTATACTTTGTGGCTTACATGTTTTCATGCATATACCTTGTATTCATGAATATACTTTGTTTTAATTTGTGTATACTTTGTATTCATTTGTATACTTTTTTAGGCTTATGCGTTTATGAGTACTTGTAGTTCCCTTATTGACATGTACATGTTTGACTTATTCACGTGTATAATTATTAATTGGTTAGCCCTAGCATTGATCTATGTCATCCTTAATGCATGATCCTTGAGATGGAGTAAGTACACCCTCAAGGTCAAAAGGAGTTTCACATGCCTTCTTCGTAGGCTCATTTTGGTAGTGAAACCAAAAACCTCTTGCATCATTGAAACGAAAAAAAAAAATCCTTTATAGTAGGTCTGAAGCCATTATCATTCTCCATCAGTTCTTCATGTATCCACTCCCCATTAATGGTTGTCTCATGACCATGAAGCCAAGCACTTATCTCATTTGTGATAGAAGAAATGTATGAAGATTTATCTTCCTCCTTATGAACCATTCATTATCATGAGAGATGGGTTCTTGTGAACCACTACTAATGAATCATGGGTCAATGAGTTTGACTTGTAAAACTACATGAGTGAATCCTTATAGGAATATCACAATATTTATATATCTAAATGTGTTATTTCCTTCAGCTAAAATTTGTGCTTATACTTATGTGATTGATGTATGTTTGTGTATGGGATCATAGTAATTTATATTTGATGATGCTATTGTGTCTTTAAGGTTTATTTATTAAAGGGTGCATGAAACAAGTTTTAAATCCATACAGATCTTTGAATTTCTTAGGTTTTTCTGTTTGTCGAGTTTGGGCTCCGAGCCTGAGTCCAAGTCAAAAAAAGGCTTGTCAAGTCCGTGGCGAGTCCTAGTCTTGTAACACTGGTGTGAACACATCGAGGAATAAAGTATATGCCGATGAAGAGAGAACCCATCCTTGTTTCCAAACAAACCAAGGTATAGATATGGTTGGTCAAGATAAAACATCACTCTCCTAGATGGTTCGAACCATAATATTTCATGGCTAAAAACACACCTTCATTATGTGTGTTCTTGATTCTACTGAAGAAATGGTGGAACATGTTGTAGATCAAATATTGTAACCCTAAGTCCACAAGAAGGTTACTTGTCCTGATTTCCGCAAATGTCTTTAAGATGTTCATCCTTCTTGAGTAATGTGAACTATTGATGTTATCTAGATCTTTGAAACTATCTGCAATCGTGTGCAATATTGTAGAAGCTAGAGCTATATCTAATACTACAAATGACTACTCAAGGAATCCTAATAGCAATATCACAATTAGACACATTGTAGAAAATACCTCCTACTTATCAATTGATGAGCTAAAGTGATGAGGAGTCCTATCCCTCAAGAGAACTCTTCCTCTTCCCAAGACCTATTCTTTGGTCTTCCAAGGGTATTCCTCTCTACCCTACTCAGGGATCACTCCTAAACCCCTCTCACCACGTAAGACTCTCCACCAATTTCAAATTCTTCTCCATCACTACCAATCCACCACTAAGCTTCCTTGGACTCCACACTGACCCAAAGTGTCCTAACCACTCCAAGGCTAGGGAAGGGTATCCTATTTGTCCCTTTGTTTATTTTTCTCCTCACTGATCCATCTTATTGGATTCTTTCACCTTTTACCCATCACTTTCTTGAAAAACTCAATTTTAGGCCTTGTAGCCTTCTGCCCCAATTTGGCCTCCTAGAACCCGTTTTCTTGACTTTTCTCACAAACAGTCTTAACAAACCCCAAATTTTTTTGTAGATTCTTTCTTTTGACCATCAAGGTTCCAATATTTAGCAAGGCTTAGGTCCTACAAGTGTCTGTACATATGATTGTCCTCAGACCCCCTATTTTTAAGGGTTCCTAGGGTTTTTGGCTCTTTTTCCTTCTTTGAGGGCTTCAACGACCTCCTCATCTTTCCTCCTGGCACACACATGACTGAGATACATGTGCCTACACTCCCATACTCTTGATTGGCACAAACCAATCCATTTAGCAACTCTCCTTGTTGTTGTCCTCTCCAAGCTACTAGCCAGAATGCACTTGCACTCGCCTAGTGCTTGATGAATTCATCACCTTCCCTGCAAAAAAGACCCCAAAACCTATATGTACACTATTAACACAATCCCCAACTTGATTCCAAGTGGCCATGAGAGTAATTCCACGGGAATTCAAGTGGGACTCATTATTCACAAAACTGGCCTAAACTGGCAATGAGACCAAGAACACCAAAAACTTGCAAAAAGATAACTAGTCGGTCTAGATGACTAATCTAATGCTACAAAAGATAAGTAAGTGACACAAATGGAAGACTCAAAGCATCAAATAAGTCCTTTCAATCCATTCTTGACTAGATGAAGGCTCAAACACAAAAATTCAATGAAAACTTGCTCTCTTTCAATCACAAAAATGTACTCTCCAAGTCTCAATTCATGAAAAAAATCCTCCAACCTAGGTATTAGGGTTTCTCTAACCTTATATACCTTTCTAAGCATCATTACATCTAAGTAATAGCATGTTGAAGTTTGTAGCCATTTTGCACTTTGGACCCTTAAGGGATCGATATGGTGGAACATAGCTCAAAGAAATTTCACGTGTTTTGGTGCAAAAGAGGACCATGCCTAGCGTAAACATACCTATTCAAATGTGTTGGAACAGTCCGCTTGGTCACACGAGTTGTAGAGCGAAAGTTGCACCACTTTGCAACTTTGCATAGCTTGAATTTGACACGTTTTCCATCAACTGAAAATCCACCACCACAAGAAAACCACTCCAAGATAGCCAAAATTGAGAGAGGTTTTTCTAGAGGGGTCTGATGCCTTTCTGTAGGATTAGATGAAAATTTTCTAAGTGTCACGGTATCCAAGTAATAGCATGCTAAAGTTTGCAGCTATTTTGCACTTTGGACCCTTAAGGGATCGATCCAGTGGAACATAGCTCGGAGCGATTCCACGTGTTTCGGTGTGAAAAAGGACCATGCATAGCATAAAAATACCTATTTGTACATGTTGGAATAGTCCGCTTGGTCACATGAGTTGCAGAGCGAAATTTGCACCACTTTGCAACTTTGCACAGCTTGAATTTGACACCTTTTCCATCAAGTGAAAATCCACCGCCATGATAAAACCACTCCAAGATAGCCAAAATCGAGAGAGGTTTTTCTAGAGAGGCCCAATGCCCTTTTGTAGGATCAAACAATAAGTTTCTAAGTGTCACGGTATCCGAGTACTAGCATGTTGAAGTTTGCAGCCATTTTGCACATTGGACCCTTAAAGGATCGATCTGATGGAACATAGCTCGGAGCAATTCCACGTGTTTCGGTGTGAAAGAGGACCATGCCTAGTGTAAAGATACCTATTCAAATGTGTTGGAATAGTTTTCTTGGTCACACAAGTTGCAGAGCGAAAGTTGCACCACTTCGCAACTTTGCATTGTTTGAATTTGACACCTTTTCCATCAAGTAAAAATCTGCCGCCATGAGAAAACCACTCCAAGATAGCCAAAAATGAGAGAGGTTTTTCTAGAGGGGCCCAATTCCTTTCTATAGGATTAGATGAGAAGTTTCTAAGTGTCACAGTATCTGAGTAATAGCATGCTAAAGTTTGCAGCCATTTTGCACTTTGGACCCTTAAGGGATCGATCCGGTGGAACATAGCTCGGAGCAATTCCACGTGTTTTGGTGCAAAAGAGGACCATTCCTAGCATAAACATACCTATTTGGATGTGTTGGAATAGTCCACTTGGTCACACGAGTTGCAAAGTGAAAGTTGCACCACTTTGCAACTTTGCACAACTTGAATTTGACACCTTTTTCATCAAGTGAAAATCTGCTGCCATGAGAAAACCACTCCAAGATAGCCAAAACCGAGAGAGGTTTTTCAAGAGGGGCCCAATGCCTTTCTTTAGGATTAGACAAGAGGTTTCTAAGTGTCATGTTATCTGAGTACTAGCATGCTGAAGTTTGCAACCATTTTGCACTTTGGACCCTTAAGGGATCGATTTGATGGAACATAGCTCGGAGTGATTCCATGTGTTTTAGTGTGAAAGAGGACCATGCCTAGTGTAAAAATACATATTCGGATGTGTTGGAACAGTCCACTTGGTCACACGAGTTGCAAAGCGAAAGTTGCACCACTTTGCAACTTTGCACAGCTTGAATTTGACACATTTTCCATCAAGTGAAAATCCGCCACCATGAGAAAACCACTCCAAGATAGCCAAAAATGAGAGAGGTTTTTCTAGAGGGGCCCAACACCTTTCTATAGGATTAGATGATAATTTTCTAAGTGTCATGGTATCCGAGTACTAGCATGCTGAAGTTTGTAGCCATTTTGCACTATGGACCCTTAAGGGATCGATCTGATGGAACATAGCTCAGAGTGATTCCACGTGTTTCAGTACAAGAGAGGACCATGCCTAGCATAAACATACCTATTCATATGTTTTGGAATAGTCCTCTTGGTCACATGAGTTGCAAAGTGAAAGTTGCACCACTTTGCAACTTTGCACTGCTTGAATTTGACACCTTTTCCATCAAGTGAAAATCCACCACCATGAGAAAACCACTCCAAGATAGCCAAAACCAAAAGAGGTTTTACAAGAGGGGCCCAACGCCTTTTGTAGGATTAGATGAGAAGTTTCTAAGTGTCACGTTATCCGAGTACTAGAATGCTGAATTTTGCTGCCATTTTGCACTTTGGACCCTTAAGGGATCAATCCAGTGGAACATAGCTCAGAGCAATTCCACGTGTTTCGGTGCAAAAGAGGACCATGCCTAGCATAAACATACTTATTCAGATGTGTTGGAATAGTCCGCTTGGTCACATGAGTTGCAGAGTGAAAGTTGCACCACTTTGCAACTTTGCACAGCTTGAATTTGACACCTTTTCCATCAAGTGAAAATCCGCCATCATGAGAAAACCACTCCAAGATAGCCAAAACCGAGAGAGGTTTTTCTAGAAAGGCCCAACACCTTTCTGTAGCATCAGATGAGAAGTTTCTCAGTGTCATGGTATCTGAGTCCTAGCATGTTGAAGTTTGCAGCCATTTTGCAATTTGGATGCTTAAGGGATCGATCTGGTGGAACATACCTCGGAGCGATTCTACGTGTTTCGGTGCAAAAAAAGACCATGCCTAGCATAAGCATACCTATTCAGATGTGTTGGAACAATCCACTTCATCACACGAGTTTCAAAAAAATGTGTACAAATTGTTTACATGACCTTTATATGACCTTTTTCACATTGTTTACATTTCAAAATTCAAAGTTTGCAAATTTTCCTACTCAAGGCAATAACAAAAGAAGGTGCTACTACACCAAACATGAACTTCAACCTTACAATATTTGAGTATATCTCATTATGTAATTAAATCTTATTACAATGCCTCTGGCACTTCATTATCTCAAATGAGTAACTTGAGATTCCCTCACTAAGCTTCACATGCTCTCTTACAATGGCTTGAAATCAAAATTGAGATTTGTCAAAATCATCAAAATAAGTATGTTGCATTGCTTTTTTGGCTGAGATTTTCTCTGATGGCTCTTAAATCAGCATTTTCTGCAATGAAAGATCAATCAACCCTTAGTATTTTACTTACAAATACACAAAGTAAAAGAGAAAAATAAAGAGCATCCAAAATGGAAATTAAATAAAAATAGATGGAAGGCACTTACAGATGTTGCATGCAAGCATCAAAATAAGGATGTTGCATTGCTTTTCTAGTTGATATTCTCTTGGATGGCTCATATATCTACATTTTTTGCAAGGGGACACCAATCATTGTAAAAGAAGATGATAGCATTGGCATTAAAAAAATTAATGTGCATACAAGTATAAATTAATAATAACCAATGTGCATATACTTACAAATTAATCCAATAAACCATCCGGGTTTGCTCTACTCTTTATTTTGTCAAGTATTGCCTCATGGTCAGACTCACGGACTTTCCATAACATCTTGTTCAAAGTTCTACCCCCATATTTGTTCAAATGAACATTGGATTCCATGACAAGGTTCCAGTAATGAAGAATCTTATGATGCATGACAAAGTCCTAAAATAGCCAATGTTTAACACTTAAATGTGGGTACCTTCTAAGCCATGTTCCAGTAACCACAACTGAGCCTGTAGGGTATTCGATGTTTTCTCTATCTATAACTAGGGCCTCCAATTTCTTTTTGGTCTCAACACAACACAAGTAATAGTTTGTTCCCTCTTCATTTTCTTCATCTTCAATAACTGCATAAACATGCCCTACATTGATATGTGCAAAAAATCTCTTGAAATTTGTCAACATTACGAATACAGTACAAAGTAAGATCTAACGATATGGAATTTCAACAACTAAGAAAGTAGATATATCACCTCATTGAACTAGATCTGATATGTGGTCAAATTCGACCAATGATTCTATCTATATCAGTTTCAATGTCATCGGAGGGCGATACGTGTGAAGTGGGCTAAGATAACTTGTGAACCATTTGTCAACCCACTCCCGTGACTCACAATCATTCCAGTCTTGCATTGTACATGAAGAACAAAAGCATGCCATCTTTCATGTATCGATACTCCATGAACCTGTATTTCAGCTAAGGAAAGAGTGTACCTCACTCGATCCTATTAGTGTACAACAGTCCTCATATGGTGCAATGTTAGTATCATCCATCAACCAAACAAATCTACGAACTAAAGACGTAACTTCATTACCTGGACCCATCAAAGCATTACACCACTCGACGATTGATTTTGCATCTGTCAACTTTGCATTGTCTTTATACTTTAACTCTTCTCATGCTAATGCTCTTTTCACGCATGCTCCTGCACCATCATGCTCCCTGTTTCCATGTCCAGCCTCAAAAAAGTTCCACATATGTTGAACACCTATAATGACATGCATCCTGCACAAACAATAGAACATGCACGAGTTCTTGAACTGTGCTGCACAATTATCAAACCATATTATATTTTGATCGTATTCTATGCCCCTCTGAGCCAAACCACTGTAGAGCATCTGGAAGCAACCTTGCATGAACTCTAGAGAGAGTGGGAGGGAGAGAGGGGGAGAGTGGAAGATAGAGAGGGAGGGAGAAGGGGAGAGTGGGAGAAAGAGAGAGGGAGAGAGTGCGAGATAGAGTGGGAGGAAGAGAGGGGAGAGTGGGAGATAGAGAGGGATGAAGAGAGGGGGAGAGTGGGAGAGAGTGGGAGAAGGGGAGAAGTGGGGAGTGGGAGATAGAGACCTAAACCATAAACCCTAAACCCTCAACCCTTAAACCCTAATCCCTCAACACCTATACCCTCTTAATCCCTCAACTCTAAAACCCTAATCCCTCAACCCCTATACCCTCTTAATCCCTCAACCCTCAATCCTAAACCCCTATACCCTCTTAATCCCTCAACCCCTATACCCTCTTAATCCCTCAACCCTCGATCCTCAAC